>BSBM01001033.1:6482500-7182500 GCA_027924585.1 Larix kaempferi
AAAAGATTGTTGGTGTGGTTCAGGATTATTAACCCTATAATGAGGAGATGGACACTACCAACTGGGCGGGGTTGATAGGTAAATACATTATTTGCATTACAACTAGTTCTTACAAATGACAGAGATCAGGATATCGAAAGACATACCTTTAACCGACAGTTGGTCCTAGCTTTCACTTGATCTCTCGCTTGACAAACCTGCAATACAAAGGATACCTTCCTTGGCATATCTTGACCATATAACATATGATGAAATTATAAAACAATTTAACATCAACTATAATCAAGAATTAACCCAAATAGACATACAATCCAATAGATATCTGATTTGGGATAGGAAGACTATTTTGACCTTTTTATTGTCAAAGAAACATGAATTAGTACAATATACCTGACGTGTTGATATGTTTCTGCAACCAGATCCTAGGCTCCTTCTCTTCACTCTGACTTGGGACTTTCCTCTAGCGTAACAACCTTTAATGCATACTTTCTAGGTCCCTCTCTCATGGATCTTCCTTGTATTTATGGGACAAGGTAGGCAGTTGCAATCGAGAGGTGGTTGAATTTGGAGGTTGGGGAAGTTGCAGAACCACTAATCCTAATTCGTCAAATAAATATATTTTTTTATTACATATTAAGATGTGCGCGAGTTTCCTCAAGGCATAGTAGCGCACAGGACACAACTTTAGTGTTTTTCAATAAGCGCTAGCAACTTTTCCAAGGTTTGCGCTAGTTTCCCTTAAGGAAAGTAGGGCATACTAGAAGGTGTGTGCTGGTTTACTAGCCAAAGAGTAGCGAACATGTCAAAAGATTAGGTAAATCAGGGAAATTCCTAGCTGAAGAGGGTAAGTTCAGTCCATACTTCATCCAGGGCAATCTTGCTCTTCAATCCATGTTGTCCTTTTATGTGATCGACAACTTAATGTGATCACAGACGGAGAAGTGCAGATTTGACCTATAACAGATGCCACCTTATGTGTGAGGTCAGAGGGAAACGATGGCCGAAATACATTATAAGTCCAAGTCAAAGGAGGAGCAAGAAACCGCAGAACCAAGTCACAAAAACCACCTAAAACATCGATCAAGGTCAGCAAGAAATTACAATCTTAACATCATATAGATGTGTAGCATGATCTCTGATACATAACTAGGAGAAGTATATATAGAGAGCATGGCCACTGAATTACAAGCGTGGATCCATGTCAAGAGAGAGATCATAGCCATAACAACAAATTGGATCTATGTCTCATGAAGAGCCAAAATAAGTGAGGCTCAGTCTTGCACAACTTGGGCGATAACATAAATATGGTGATGCTATCACAATCCCAAGGTCTTCATCCAAAACAACCCAAGGTACAAACCCTAACCATGCGAATAAATGAGCTGAAGTCGAGCATGGGGGGTATCATTTGATTACCAGTCATTAATGTATACCATTAACAAACGCAAGGACTTCCATCAATAATGATAATGGGGTCCAAGGTACCTAGTACGATCCAACAAGTGTGAATAAGAGGACTTGACGTCGAACGCTTGAGGAACCTGTTAAATAAGAAACATTGATGTATTCCCTTTTATTCAATAGCGAGGGAAACTGCCACTGATGACTGCAATCCCCAAAGTACTAACCGAAACTCTAAACTTCATTCCCTGAGAATAATGAGTTGAGGTCAATGGAAGAAGTCCGCTAGAAGGGAGTCCTTAATGCATCCTCCATCATCAAACACGAGGAACACTCATAGGTATGAGTTGATGTGGAGTAGGACAAGTAACAAGATGAAACAAACTGACACCAGGATGGCTGACACATGAAGTCAAGGTAAACTGCAGAATGGCCGACACAGGATGTATCCTTGAACAGTGAGCACGACACAAAGTGACCTAGGTAGCTTTCAACATGAGGGGGAAATGATATAAGCCTGCAATGTAGGAGACATTGACAGACCCTCCATGTGGTTGGAAGAATAACCAATCGGAGAAGTAAAAAACTCAGAGATCAAGTTCACACTCAGGCCAAAAACTAAAACCCGACTGACATGAAAGACTCAAGTAGGTGTTGTGTTCAAGGACATGAATGGCTTAACTACCTTTGAAACTGAAAAAGATGTGATATACCCTTCTTATCCCTTATTCTTTTTGGTAAAATAATGTTCTTCTTGTTGTTTTAATGAGTCCAAGAAAAATAGAAAACTCAATAGGTCCAACCATGTAAAGAGTTTAACGAGCCCATGGGAGGAATACTCGAGACCTTCTTCATTGTTTACAGAGTTCGAAGAAGAGATAGAAGAATACTCTATAGTACTGATCTTTGGATTTTAATATCGAGCCAAGATCTGTTCTTACTCGCCGGTGTTTTCAATTTTAAGGAGTCTAAAAAACTTAAACAATAACTCCATACACCTACTCATGGATTTTAATATCGAGCCCAAGTAGGTTTATGTTCACTGGTGTTTTCCTATTTATAGAGTCTGAAAAACTTAAACAATCCTGTATTTACCTTCTCATGGATTTCACATCGAGCCTGAGTAGGTGAGTGCTCGCTTGGTGTTTTCATATTTTGAGAGCCTAAAAACCTTAAAGAAGGCTCCAAAAGGTCCTTTTTCGTATAGTTAGTCCCCTCCCCAGAAAAAGTATAAAACAATGAGAGGAGAAATCTTCTAGCCATGGATGACTAGAGTATTCCTTTTTCGAAAGTAATCCGCAAAAGTTCAGAAAATGGTCAAACTTATACTTAAGTGGATGTCACTTCAAATCCTTTAATGAGTCTGAAAAGACAACTATACTCGGCAATCTTATCATATTTAAAGAGTCAAATAAGAGCATGAAAGAACTCTATAAAGATATTTTTCATAAAGTTTTAACGAGCCCGAAAAAGTAAACTCGTGACCTCATTACTGTTTTTAACGAGCTCAAAGAAGATACAAAAAAATGCTCATAACTTCCTTACTGTTTTTTACGAGCTCGAAGTGAAGATGGAAGAAATGCTCATAGCCTCCTCATTGTTTTTAATGAGCTCGAAGTGAAGGTGGAATAAATGCTCGTAGCCTCCTTACTATTTTTAACGAGCTTGAAGTGAAGGTGGAATAATGCTCGTATGTGGATCAATGTCCAAATGAATGGTAGACTGCATTATACACTCTAGGAAAACTTCATCAGAGGGAAGTATATCATCCCAAATAGAACGCATATTTAAACATTCAGATGGAGTCATCACCTGGTCAATTGTCGGGACCCAATCCCGAGAAGGTAAGCATGAATTCATAGGCTTCTTCTCAGTGGAAATTGGACTCAAGGAAAAATATGCCACAATATTTGATTGTGACATGGTAGTGCCGATTGGCGAGGGATATACTTGGACTATAGTTGGGTAATAAGAGGGATCAACAAATGTAAGTTGATCGATGGTGACAATGATTTCATTGTGAGGAAAATGTATCACACGAAAGAGCGTAGACACCACAGCCTGCATAGCATATACATAATCATGCCCAAGGATCATATCAAAATCCATAGGGTCCTTTAAAACCATAAAATCATCTAAGACTATTTTTCCACTCAAAGTAATAGGTACCTGAGGGAGGAATCCCACCGGTTCACTAGGTCTTCTATCGAATGTCAACGTCCAATTAATAGCTGGAACAAGGTTAGGAAAACCTAAATCTCTCCAAGCATAAGGGGATAAGATACTAATAGAGACTCCTTCATCTACAATACATCGATGAACCACATGGTTGCTGATATAAACCTTTATCTGGAAAGGTGAAGAAGAAGGAAGGTGAGGCCCAGTTAGACTATTCCAATCAAAGGAAATGATCCCATAGCTTGGTAGGGGTTCATCCGGCACAGATGAAGTGCCCCCCATTTCAGAAACATCTGAGTTGGTAATGCAGAAGACTTTAGGGACAGGTACATCAGTTCCCGAAGGACTGATGGGATCGGTCGAAGATTGCATCGATTCGATTGCTTCACTCTCTAAAGGAAGAGTGGGGTTGACGAAATATTGCATTGGTTCAACCACTTCATCAACCAAAGGTTGATCAGGATGTTGGGAATCTATAGACAATTCAGGAGCAGAGGATCCTTTAGACATGGACCACACTCTCCGCACCTTTGGAATAGTAGGGCACAGGTGAGTAAGGTGATCTCCCTTACAAAGTTTACAAGGGAAATTTGGATTCCATCCTATAAGATTAGACTCCTTTACAACAACAGTGCTCTCAGCATGACTAGCATTGGATGACAGCTTGCCCCTAGCATGACTTGCATTGGCTGGTTGCTTAAAAGCAAAAGAATTTTGACCTACGAACCACACTCTTTGCACTTCTGGAAGTACAGGGCACAAATAGGTCAGGTGGTCTACCTCGCAAAACTTAAAGGGAACTTAAGATTATGTTTATTAGGTTTTTCGACAATGTCAACTTTCTTAGCATGACTTGCAGTGGCTGATTTAGTGTCTCCAGTATGAATCACAGGAACTAGTGACTTGTCATTAATATGACAAGCAGTGATCAATGGCGTGTCCTCAACGTGAGCAATAGTGGTTGAGGACATACTTTCAGTATGATTTACATTGACTGAAATTTTTCTCCCAGTATGACCTCCAGAGGCTGGGTAGGTGCACCCAGCATGACCTTTAAAGGCTGGGTGGCAAGGTTCAATATGAGTTCCAGTGACTGAATGAGTTCTCCCAACATGACCACTAGAGGTTGGGTAGGTGCCCCTAGCATGAACTTCAGAGGTTTGGTGGTGAGGTTCAGTATGATTCCCAATGACTGAAATAAATCTCCCAACATGACCACCAGAGATTGTGTAGGTGCCACTAGCATGACCTTCAGAGGTTGGGTGGCTACCCCCTTGCTTTGGCATCTTCTTCCTATTCTTCCTCTGTTTATTCCTTTTAGACGGTTGGTTACTAGAATTACTACTTTCACACTATGAGGTATAAAGAGGAGGAGAAGATGTTACTGGCGATGCAGGCATAGGGTTCTGCTGCTCTTGATGTGAAGGGCTTACTTGAGAAGCATCAGGAGCATGCAAGTCATTCGGAGTGGAAAAAAACCAAACCGGTAGCCCTATAGTGAATCCCAGAAGATTCAAGGTAGCCATTAAGGGAGTACCAATGTTCCCAATGAATGGAAAAGCACAAGGATCCCCTTCAACAGGGGTTCCTTGATTGGTGCTCACCGGGATGCTTTCCATAGTTTTCGACTCAACAAACTAGAAAAACTATAAGGCCAACGAAAACCAAGCAGCACAAAGAGCACACGCACTGTACTCAGGTTGTTTAAATCCAACAGGTACTAGTAAAGGATCATTGGGTCCAATAAGAGGAGGGTTAAAAGGAGTACTGAACTTTCTAGAAGCTAGGTCCTCAACCTCGACAGTATCAAAGACTTGTTGATCTGGGGTTTTGGGCCGTGGTTCTCCAAGAACCTCTGCTTCACCTGTAAGTTCAAAATAACCATGGGAGTCTATCCTCCGGTGTCATGGTCATGGTGGAGGCTCCATAATGGGAGGAGGAAGGTTTTGCAACCTCTGAGATTGACGAAGATGTTGGTCCTCCATAATTATAAAAAAGTAAACTAAGTAAAAACCTAGTGGCCACTACAACTAAGGAGCAAAAAGCATACCACTACAAAATTTCCTAAGTAATCAAACCAATCAAACAGATGGCAAATACTCTTGGAAGCATGTCTAGGATGATTAGGGCCCATAACATAATAACAGAGTATCGACAGTCAGTTACGTGGCGTCCTCGAGAGGTCCACTAGGTGCAAGTGCTTGAATCACCAAACCGCTTTCCCGGGATTACTACCAAAGGGTTATCTTCCATGTTTGTCTGAGGTGAAGTGGCAATAACCGCCCACTCTACCTGTGTAGAGCCCTAAAGGTCCGATACTAAGGCTACCATCAATACGAAATAGCATAGGGGGATAGACATCAACCTAGTCGAAACGCATGGGCAGGGTAGCAAATCCCAAAGTTCGAAAGGACCCCTGTACGCGAGTCAACTCTGGTTTATGGTTGAGAGGAAAGTGAGGGGATATCCTCAACTATTCCAATCACCCAGAGCCTCGTGCTTAGCTCTGGTTTAAGTAGAGTTTCCCAAGACTATTTTATATAGATGGGTTTACCTAAAAGATAGTCGTACTAGGATTGTTGAGTAATGAAGCTAGTTCTGAGTAGTTTAAGGTGATTTAAGCTCGAAACTCTAGCCTAAGCTAGTTGATGTCGTGTATACCTAAAAAGAAAAATGTTTCTAATAAATTTTATTAAAATTTATTTTTAAGGGCTACTTGTTACTCAAGGGTTGTAGTGCGGTGTGTGGAATGGTTTGTATGAAAGTAAAGTGCAAGTATAGCAAAGCTTTCAAATTCACAAAAACGTTTTCTCTTTCCCGTTTGTATTCTTTCAAAAATCGAAAAATAGGCAATCCCAAATCAAAATATTTTTGTATTTTTCTTTTAAATATTTCAAAGCCAACTATGCTAGCTCAAAATAATGCAAGACCTTACTAGTAAGCTATTTGAACAATTTTTTTCCTTTTCTGATAAATGTAAAGGAAAGAGAACTTGTACAAAAGAAAGCAAGATCTAAATATAAAGTGTGTGTAAGACAAACATCTAAATGGCCCAAAGCAAACGAATCAAGAGATTCGATGAAGACTTGACTTACCAAGTTTTTGCAAAAGAAAAACTTGAGGCTTGGAAACAAAGTGAAAAAGAAGCAGGGAAAAGAGACACTCATGATGGAAAGGCAGACCTAAATAGGTTGCTCCTAAGCATCAAAAACCTAAGAAAACACTAAGCCAAGAAAAAAGTAAGCAAGCGAACCGAGAATGACTTTAACAACACACGGACTCAACAAAAAGAAAACTAGAAAGATTTGACTTACTTAGACTGAACTGATAAGGCAATCAGCAAGTATCTAAACCAAGCAACCTTCAAAAGCAATCCTAAGGACTCAAACTTGAATCCAAACCCTAATGGAAAGGATAAGACAAAAGTGAAAGCGTGTTAAATGTTGTGATGGACAACAAGCATTCAAAATGTAGGTCTGTATGACTGCAGCAACAACTAGGATGAAAGTATGCAACCATGTCCAAAAGAAAATAGTGCATGAACTTCAAAAAGGGCTAGTAAGTGGAAAAGACACTTAACAAGTAGTCAAGCAAGAAAACAAAGTAAAAAATACTCAAGAGAGGCCAACAAGACTCAAAAGAGACATGGAAGTCTCAAGGGTCAGTCAAGAGGGCAAAGCAACAGGCTAGAAGTGGAAACAAACCACTAAAAATCAAACCCTAACCAAAAACTCGACATTACAGGAAAATGCACTACTGTGTAGTGCAGAAACTAGCGCACACTGGGATATGTGCGCTATTGTGTAGTGTAAAGAGCAGTGCCCATCAGGAGATATGCGCTACTGTTACTAGGGAAGACCAACTCACAGAAGTAAAAAAGACAGAAATAGGCTTTGAAACAGCTAACTAAAAATGAATCAAGTAGCAAGGATCAGTAAACACAGACCTAAAAGACCTCTCAAAGAATTAAAAACTGAAAAAAGGGCTAGAAGAAAACCAAAATTAAGTCTCCTAGAGCAGAAAAGAAAACTAACGGTTACTCCCCAGCGGAGTCGCCAGTCTATTTTTTGGGATTTCTAACCCTATAGCGAGGATATGGACACTACCAACTGGGCAGGGTTGATAGGTAAATACATTATTTGCATTATAACTAGTTCTCACAAATGACAGAGATCGGGATATCGAAAGACATACGTTTAACCGATGGCTGGTCCTAGCTTTCACTTGATCTCCTGTGTTATCTACCGCTTGATGAACCTACAATACAAAGGATACCTTCCTCAGCGTATCTCGACCATATAACATATGATGAAATTATAAAACAATTTAACATCAACTATAACCAAGAATTAAGCCAAATAGACATACAATCCAATAGATATCTGATTTGGGACAGGAAGAGTAATATTTCGACCTTTTTATTGTCAAAGAAACATGAATCAGTACAATATACCTAACGTGTCGAGATGTTTCTGCAACTGGATCCTCAGCTCCTGCTCTTCACTCTGACTTGGGACTTTCCTCCAGTGTAACAGCCCTTAATGCATACTTTCTAGGTCCCTGTCTCATGGATCCTCCTTGTATTTATGGGACAAGGTAGGAAGTTGCAATCGAGAGGTGGTTGAATTGGGAGGTTGGGGAAGTTGTAGAACCAACTTCAACTAATCCTAATTCGTCAAATTAATATATTTTTTATTACATCTTAAGATGTGTACCAGTTTCCTCAAGGTATAGTAGTGCACAAGATGCAACTTTAGTGTTTTGAAACAAGCGCCAACAACTTTTCCAAGGTGTGCGCCAGTTGTCCTTAAGGAAAGCAGGGCATACTAGAAGGTGTGTGCTGGTTTACTATCCAAAGAGTAGCGCACATGTCAAAATATTAGGAAAATCAAGGAAATTCCTAGCTGAAGAGGGTAAGTTCAGTCGATACTTCATCCAAGGCAATCTTGCTCTTCAATCCATGTTGTCCGTTTGTGTGATCGACATCTTAATGTGATCACGGACGGAGAAGTGTAGATTTGACCTATAACAGTTGGGCCATTGTTGGTAGGTTACCTCATTCAGTCATGAAGTTCATTGATGCTATTAAAGAACTAGTGCAAAAGGTTTGGCATGATAACACTAGACCGTCATCAAATAAAAGAGATGTTTAAAAGTTGAGAAAAGGTGTTAGGGGGGGGTGAACACCATGTCAAGCACTTCCTTGACACGACACAAACATAACTCTATGAGAGGTTCAAGAACGAGCACACACAATTGAACTTGGGCCAAAAGTCCTTTGAAAAATGCAAACCTTGATATGTTAGAATTTGCATTGATCACAATACATGTTGTTGTAGATACCATGTAGAATTTGAGTACTATTATGATACATATAGACATATATTTTATGATTTGCATACTAACATTGTGCAGGATTTCCCATCATTACAACCACCGAATGCATCCAGAGAATTTATACATAGCATAATGTGTCCAAGACCTGAAGGACAAAAATATTATAAAAGATCATGTTTATATTGGACATGTTCCAGTTGTAGTGGATTTGCATTATTGAGCCCCTGCATCCACACAACCGAGGCGCGCGAATTTGGGAGGATGTCAGTAGAAATGCAGAACTTCAAGTACATAACATGTCAAGTAGATAGTTTGAAGGAAAGCAAAAAAATTGCATTGGTGAAGTCACAAGTAATCTAAGTTTGCATACTTTCATAATGTACATGTTGAATTTATACATATATATTTAGAGTGCAAATGTCACATTGTATTAATGCCCTTGGTTTTGTGGCACGAGGTACAAATTTATGATTTCGTGAAGGAGTTCAACCAAAAAACCGAGAAGTATGTACAACATGTCCATGTAGCACGATGGAAAGATGAATAGTATAGATAGTGCAGGCACACCTTTCCCAATGGCACAATATTGTCGGTTGTGGAATTTGCTGAAAACTACACCCTACATCCACGGAATGAGATTCAAAGTCAATACTACCATTCAGACAAAGTTAGCATAATGGTCCATATCACGTATAGGCATGCACCAGAGAGCAGCAACGACATGACAATAATATTGAAAGAGAATAATTTCTACATCAGTGACGGTAGGTTCCATGACCTGCATTATGTGCAGCATTGCTTCAAAATATTCTATGATCAGATGAAGGAGAGAGGTATACAGATGGATCAGCATTGGATATGGTCAGATGGTTGTGCAGGCCAATTCAAAAATGCACGTGTAATCCAGTGGTTAAATATTTTTCACAAGACTTATGATGTGATGCATGTATCGAACTATTTTGAGACCGGGCATGGAAAGGGAGAGCACGACGGGGCTGGATCATGTCTCAAAACTGCCCTACCAAGGGAGGAGATGAGGTGCATGAGAGACCCTCATATTCAGAATGCAGAATCCATAGTTCAATGGTGCTCTGCAAAAATGTTAGATTGAACCACGGAGCAACACATACCAATAGGTAGAGGACACATTGTTAGAAATTTATGGCATGTAGTTGATATAGATCGATCACATTCTTATAGTTGTAGTATTATGCAAGGCACTTGTGGATTTCATTCAGGTCAAAGCTCAAACAACCCCTATTTGAAATATGGACATGAAAACTTGCTTTCTTTTGTGGGTCTTGCAACAGTTGTGAGTGGGATGAGTGTGAATCAATGGCTTGGGTTGATGAATGGGATTATGTATCACTTTCAGAGGACCCATGTGCAGTTGTTGAAACAATCTAGTTAGAGGAAGGCCAGTCCTCTATTTCAAATGAATATGATCATGTATCTAATCTTGTACAGCCAGGTAAACATTTATGCAGGCATATCCCAGTTCCATCCTTATTTTTGTAATTATCCAATTTATCAAACCACTACTTGTTGGAATATGACCGTAAAATGCATTTTTGCAACACACATCTACACAATTGTCTCCCCGACAGATAGTGAAATTGGGACAAATTATTGGTTGGCACGATGTATCCAGGGGAAGGCATTACCATTTTGACTAACTCGATGGTTGTTTAGGGGGAATATATTATAGTAGATGGAAAGGGGCCAAAGAGAAATGGCTACAAATACACGGATTATAGACCAGGTTCACGGGTGTATCACTTTACGCACCTGATCATTGGTACAAACATCCAACTGCAAACAATGTCAATGAAGACATCAAACAAGGTACGCTATTTGCTACCTCATGCATAGCATGAGAGGTTGTTTGAGACATTAAAAAATCAAGAGGATCCAGAAGGACTAATTTATTGAGGTACATAGTATAGCCATGTGATTGTTTATGCATGGATGATTAATGTTATTCATGTTAGATAGTTTATTTGATATCATTTATTTGATGTTTGAGTTATGATTAAGTTATGATTTGTAGCCATGTGATTGTTTATTCATGCATGATTAATGTTATTCATGTTGGATAGGAATTTGATAGCATTATTTGTTGATGTATATGTAACTTCGGAATGTATTTCACCTATGTATTTAATCTATGTATATTATACTCCTATAGAGATGTGTTATTCCTCTATAAGGAAGTGTTGTCATTTGTATTGACAAGTGTCGCAAGTGTCGTAACTTGCCAATGGGTTATTATACCACCATGTGTGGGGTCGGCCTTGATTAAGTTAACCATGGGTTATTAGGCTAAGCTAGACAAGTTGGCCCCATTAGTTTATTGGGAAGGATTGGATAAGTATAAATAGAGATAAGGAGATCTCTATTTGTATATCTCATTATTTACTTGTACATCACTCGAAAAGTGGCACACTAGTTGAGGAGGAGGAGGAGCTGCTAGTAGAAGACTATCTCTTGTACTTTGGTTGTACCTTGGTTGTATTATTTCCCTATCTATCTCTAAGGAAGTTGTGTGGCTTTTCACCTTAAGGTTTTCCCCATGGAAACTCTGTGTGTCTATTGTCTCTTATCCTTGCCTCTTGTTGTGATTGACATGACTGACATGCTTGATATGATTGATATGATGTACATGTTATTCTATCAGTAAAGATCCTAGAGTATATTGAATTAATGCTCAAAAATTAACATGGTATCAAAGCTTCCCTGAGAAGAAGACATTGTGTAGTTGCGGAAACTAGGGTTTCTTGTTTATTGGGTTTCTCTCCACAGATTTTGGAAAAGTAGTAAGGTAGATTGACTCTACTCATCAAGGAGAATCTATTTGTTCAATCAGAATTCAATTCTAAGTACTTTCAGTTTTGGCCCTAAAAAGTAGGGTTTCCACAATAATAGGAATTTCTGAAATTTGAAGACATAATTGGAAGCTCCTTGGAAAAATCAAATTTTAGAGCTTTGGATCGAGTTTTTTGGTTGGGTGAAGCCCCTCGAAACTCAAACACTAATTTAGGGTCCTCCCTAGTGAATCTTGGAAGACTAAAAGGAATTTTTGAAAGGTGAAAATTTGGAGATCTCAAATTCTGAATATACCAGGCTGATCAGCTCATCAAGGCGCATCTTTCTAACCTTCCAAAATTTTGAAATTCACATTTTGAATTTTTAAGGTTTCTCTAACAAACCCTAATCCAGGACCAGATCCAGTTTTCAGCAAATCAAGTGTTAAGACCTAAATCTTTTCTATTTCCATTTGAAGTACTCTTTAAGATGTCTCACCACACCAAGCTTGAGGATAAGCTTGAAGGGGCTGATAACTTCCAAGCATGGAAGTATAGGATTGGGTTAATCCTGGAAGAAAATGAGTTGGACACTTATATAAGTGAAGAGATCCCTGTCCTAGAGGGAGAAGAGGCTAAGGCTCTTCACAAAAGGAACTTGGTCAAGGCAAAGAGGATTATTGCTAATTCGATCAAGGACCATCTCATCCCACATGTGTCATCTCTGAAGACACCCAAGGAGATGTTTGATTCCCTTACCAAGCTATTTGAAGGGAAGAACATAAATCGGAAGATGACCCTGCGGAACCAATTGAAAGGGGTAAATCTTAAAAATGGAGAGACCATTCAATCCTATTTCTCTAAGGTCTCTCAAATCAAGGAACAGCTTGAAGCTATGGATGAAATTGTGGACAATGGTGAAGTTGTCATGACCACACTAAATGGCCTACCCAGATCATGGGACTCCTTTATCCAAGGAATCTGTGCAAGGAAGAAGTTGATCTCCTTCAGTAGGCTGCGGGAGGAATGCTCTCAAGAAGAAGCTAGGCTTGTGGCCTGAGAAGAAAAGATGGGAAATGAAGATCAATCTCTCACTGCTCACACCAAGAAGGGAAGCAAGTTCAAGGGGGAGCATTCTCATTCTAAGAAACCTTCTCACCACTTTAAAAATAGGAAACATGTAATATGTTTCATATGTAATGAGAAAGGGAAATTTGCCTTAGATTGTCCCAAGAACAAGAAGGACAACAACAACAACTTCAACAAAAATAAGAAGGGCAACAAAAGAAAATATCATGCTCATGCTATTGAGGATGATGAACCTCCCAAGAAGAAGGCTAGATCAGAAAGTGATGATTCATCAAGAGAAGATGAATATGTTTTAATATCTGCTCTCATAGGTACTATCTCTCATGGATGTAATGATTGGCTTATTGATAATGGGGCTTCCAAACACATGACTGGGTTCAAAGAATCTTTTGTAAACCTATCTGAACATGAGTCACCCCATAAGGTGAAACTTGGGGATGACTACCAATATCCTATCAAAGGAAGTGGTGAAGCCTCCTACAATCTAGACTTTGGGAAGTCTCTAAAGATGAAAGAAGTTCTATATGTACCTGGGCTCAAGAAGAATCTACTCTCCATATCTGCATTGGATGCAAAAGGTATGAGCATTTCATTTATAGATGGCCAAGTACTTATGTGGCCAAAAGGTAAGACCATAGATGATGTTGTAGTGATTGGAGAGCAAGAGTGAGGGTTGTACAAGCTGAAGGGACAACTTGAACATGCCATGGTACATGAATCCATGGAGCCAAGTGAACTTTGGCATAGAAGGCTTGCTCATGTGCACTATAGAGCACTACCAATTGCAAGCAAAGTTGTAGAGGGTCTTCCTGAAATTAAGACCAAGCATGAAGGTGTTTGCAAAGGATATGCAAAAGAAAAGAACATAAAGAAGGCATTTCCAAGCAGTGAAAGCAATGCAAAAGGAATCTTGGAAATCATCCACTCTGATGTATGCAGATTGATGTCTTCCAGTTCTTTGAGTGGGTATGTTTACTATGTATCTTTCATTGATGACTTCTCCAGGAAGACTTGGGTTTACTTCTTGAAGAACAAGGATGAAGTGTTTGATAATTTCAAGGAATTCAAAGCCTTGATGGAAAACCAAACTGATAAGAAGATCAAAACATTCAGATCCGACAATGGCGAAGAATTCACTTCAAGAGAATTCAAGAAGCTATGCAGTGATTCAGGGATTAAGAGGGAGTTGACTACTCCCTACAATCCATGACAAAATGGAGTTGCAGAAAGGAAGAATCGAACAATCATGGAAGCAGCATGGGCAATGCTGCATGACCATGATCTACCTATGCATCTGTGGGCAGAAGCAGCCAGGACAGCTGTATATGTGTAGAACAGAACACCACACAAGATATTGGACAACAAGACACCAGAAGAGGTCTTCTCTTGTAAGAAACTTGAAGTCAGCCATCTTAGAATATTTGGTTCTCTAGTATATACTCATGTCCCAAAGGAAAAGAGGACTAAGCTAGATACTTCAGGAAAGAAGGGTATCTTTGTGGGTTATAGTGAAAGTTTGAAGGCTTACAGAATATACTTTCCAGGGTTCAAGAAGGGATGTAACATTTGATGAAAACTCAGCATTTATAAAGGAGAGAGGTATACAGATGGATCAGCATTGGATATGGTCAGATGGTTGTGCAGGCCAATTCAAAAATGCACGTGTAATCCAGTGGTTAAATATTTTTCACAAGACTTATGATGTGATGCATGTATCGAACTATTTTGAGACCGGGCATGGAAAGGGAGAGCACGACGGGGCTGGATCATTTCTCAAAACTGCCCTAACAAGGGAGGAGATGAGGTGCATGAGAGACCCTCATATTCAGAATGCAGAATCCATAGTTCAATGGTGCTCTGCAAAAATGTCAGATTGAACCACGGAGCAACACATACCAACAGGTAGAGGACACATTGTTAGAAATTTATGGCATGTAGTTGATATAGATCGATCACATTCTTATAGTTGTAGTATTATGCAAGGCACTTGTGGATTTCATTCAGGTCAAAGCTCAAACAACCCCTATTTGAAATATGGACATGAAAACTTGCTTTCTTTTGTGGGTCTTGCAACAGTTGTGAGTGGGATGAGTGTGAATCAATGGCTTGGGTTGATGAATGGGATTATGTATCACTTTCAGAGGACCCATGTGCAGTTGTTGAAACAATCTAGTTAGAGGAAGGCCAGTCCTCTATTTCAAATGAATATGATCATGTATCTAATCTTGTACAGCCAGGTAAACATTTATGCAGGCATATCCCAGTTCCATCCTTATTTTTGTAATTATCCAGTTTATCAAACCACTACTTGTTGGAATATGACCGTAAAATGCATTTTTGCAACACACATCTACACAATTGTCTCCCCGACAGATAGTGAAATTGGGACAAATTATTGGTTGGCACGATGTATCCAGGGGAAGGCATTACCATTTTGACTAACTCGATGGTTGTTTAGGGGGAATATATTATAGTAGATGGAAAGGGGCCAAAGAGAAATGGCTACAAATACACGGATTATAGACCAGGTTCACGGGTGTATCACTTTACGCACCTGATCATTGGTACAAACATCCAACTGCAAACAATGTCAATGAAGACATCAAACAAGGTACGCTATTTGCTACCTCATGCATAGCATGAGAGGTTGTTTGAGACATTAAAAAATCAAGAGGATCCAGAAGGACTAATTTATTGAGGTACATAGTATAGCCATGTGATTGTTTATGCATGGATGATTAATGTTATTCATGTTAGATAGTTTATTTGATATCATTTATTTGATGTTTGAGTTATGATTAAGTTATGATTTGTAGCCATGTGATTGTTTATTCATGCATGATTAATGTTATTCATGTTGGATAGGAATTTGATAGCATTATTTGTTGATGTATATGTAACTTCGGAATGTATTTCACCTATGTATTTAATCTATGTATATTATACTCCTATAGAGATGTGTTATTCCTCTATAAGGAAGTGTCGTCATTTGTATTGACAAGTGTCGCAAGTGTCGTAACTTGCCAATGGGTTATTATACCACCATGTGTGGGGTCGGCCTTGATTAAGTTAACCATGGGTTATTAGGCTAAGCTAGACAAGTTGGCCCCATTAGTTTATTGGGAAGGATTGGATAAGTATAAATAGAGATAAGGAGATCTCTATTTGTATATCTCATTATTTACTTGTACATCACTCGAAAAGTGGCACACTAGTTGAGGAGGAGGAGGAGTTGCTAGTAGAAGACTATCTCTTGTACTTTGGTTGTACCTTGGTTGTATTATTTCCCTATCTATCTCTAAGGAAGTTGTGTGGATTTTCACCTTAAGGTTTTCCCCATGGAAACTCTGTGTGTCTATTGTCTCTTATCCTTGCCTCTTGTTGTGATTGACATGACTGACATGCTTGATATGATTGATATGATGTACATGTTATTCTATCAGTAAAGATCCTAGAGTATATTGAATTAATGCTCAAAAATTAACATGGTATCAAAGCTTCCCTGAGAAGAAGACATTGTGTAGTTGCGGAAACTAGGGTTTCTTGTTTATTGGGTTTCTCTCCACAGATTTTGGAAAAGTAGTAAGGTAGATTGACTCTACTCATCAAGGAGAATCTATTTGTTCAATCAGAATTCAATTCTAAGTACTTTCAGTTTTGGCCCTAAAAAGTAGGGTTTCCACAATAATAGGAATTTCTGAAATTTGAAGACATAATTGGAAGCTCCTTGGAAAAATCAAATTTTAGAGCTTTGGATCGAGTTTTTTGGTTGGGTGAAGCCCCTAGAAACTCAAACACTAATTTAGGGTCCTCCCTAGTGAATCTTGGAAGACTAAAAGGAATTTTTGAAAGGTGAAAATTTGGAGATCTCAAATTCTGAATATACCAGGCTGATCAGCTCATCAAGGCGCATCTTTCTAACCTTCCAAAATTTTGAAATTCACATTTTGAATTTTTAAGGTTTCTCTAACAAACCCTAATCCAGGACCAGATCCAGTTTTCAGCAAATCAAGTGTTAAGACCTAAATCTTTTCTATTTCCATTTGAAGTACTCTTTAAGATGTCTCACCACACCAAGCTTGAGGATAAGCTTGAAGGGGCTGATAACTTCCAAGCATGGAAGTATAGGATTGGGTTAATCCTGGAAGAAAATGAGTTGGACACTTATATAAGTGAAGAGATCCCTGTCCTAGAGGGAGAAGAGGCTAAGGCTCTTCACAAAAGGAACTTGGTCAAGGCAAAGAGGATTATTGCTAATTCTATCAAGGACCATCTCATCCCACATGTGTCATCTCTAAAGACACCCAAGGAGATGTTTGATTCCCTTACCAAGCTATTTGAAGGGAAGAACATAAATCGGAAGATGACCCTGCGGAACCAATTGAAAGGGGTAAATCTTAAAAATGGAGAGACCATTCAATCATATTTCTCTAAGGTCTCTCAAATCAAGGAACAGCTTGAAGCTATGGATGAAATTGTGGACAATGGTGAAGTTGTCATGACCACACTAAATGGCCTACCCAGATCATGGGACTCCTTTATCCAAGGAATCTGTGCAAGGAAGAAGTTGATCTCCTTCAGTAGGCTGTGGGAGGAATGCTCTCAAGAAGAAGCTAGGCTTGTGACCTGAGAAGAAAAGATGGGAAATGAAGATCAAGCTCTCACTGCACACACCAAGAAGGGAAGCAAGTTCAAGGGGGATCATTCTCATTCTAAGAAACCTTCTCACCACTTTAAAAATAGGAAACATCTAATATGTTTCATATGTAATGAGAAAGGGAAATTTGCCTTAGATTGTCCCAAGAACAAGAAGGACAACAACAACAACTTCAACAAAAATAAGAAGGGCAACAAAAGAAAATATCATGCTCATGCTATTGAGGATGATGAACCTCCCAAGAAGAAGGCTAGATCAGAAAGTGATGATTCATCAAGAGAAGATGAATATGTTTTAATATCTGCTCTCATAGGTACTAT
Source organism: Larix kaempferi (assembly GCA_027924585.1). Classification (NCBI taxonomy): domain Eukaryota; kingdom Viridiplantae; phylum Streptophyta; class Pinopsida; order Pinales; family Pinaceae; genus Larix; species Larix kaempferi. The sequence goes on from BSBM01001033.1 coordinate 6,500,287, forward strand.
CTCTCATGGATGTAATGATTGGCTTATTGATAATGGGGCTTCCAAACACATGACTGGGTTCAAAGAATCTTTTGTAAACCTATCTGAACATGAGTCACCCCATAAGGTGAAACTTGGGGATGACTACCAATATCCTATCAAAGGAAGTGGTGAAGCCTCCTACAATCTAGACTTTGGGAAGTCTCTAAAGATGAAAGAAGTTCTATATGTACCTGGGCTCAAGAAGAATCTACTCTCCATATCTGCATTGGATGCAAAAGGTATGAGCATTTCATTTATAGATGGCCAAGTACTTATGTGGCCAAAAGGTAAGACCATAGATGATGTTGTAGTGATTGGAGAGCAAGAGTGAGGGTTGTACAAGCTGAAGGGACAACTTGAACATGCCATGGTACATGAATCCATGGAGCCAAGTGAACTTTGGCATAGAAGGCTTGCTCATGTGCACTATAGAGCACTACCAATTGCAAGCAAAGTTGTAGAGGGTCTTCCTGAAATTAATACCAAGCATGAAGGTGTTTGCAAAGGATGTGCAAAAGGAAAGAACATAAAGAAGGCATTTCCAAGCAGTGAAAGCAATGCAAAAGGAATCTTGGAAATCATCCACTCTGATGTATGCAGATTGATGTCTTCCAGTTCTTTGAGTGGGTATGTTTACTATGTATCTTTCATTGATGACTTCTCCAGGAAGACTTGGGTTTACTTCTTGAAGAACAAGGATGAAGTGTTTGATAATTTCAAGGAATTCAAAGCCTTGATGGAAAACCAAACTGATAAGAAGATCAAAACATTCAGATCCGACAATGGCGAAGAATTCACTTCAGGAGAATTCAAGAAGCTATGCAGTGATTCAGGGATTAAGAGGGAGTTGACTACTCCCTACAATCCATGACAAAATGGAGTTGCAGAAAGGAAGAATCGAACAATCATGGAAGCAGCATGGGCAATGCTGCATGACCATGATCTACCTATGCATCTGTGGGCAGAAGCAGCCAGGACAGCTGTATATTTGTAGAACAGAACACCACACAAGATATTGGACAACAAGACACCAGAAGAGGTCTTCTCTTGTAAGAAACTTGAAGTCAGCCATCTTAGAATATTTGGTTCTCTAGTATATACTCATGTCCCAAAGGAAAAGAGGACTAAACTAGATACTTCAGGAAAGAAGGGTATCTTTGTGGGTTATAGTGAAAGTTTGAAGGCTTACAGAATATACTTTCCAGGGTTCAAGAAGGGATGTAACATTTGATGAAAACTCAGCATTTATAAAATCAAGGAAGACACTTATTGAAGATCATGAAGAACCAAAGGAAACCATATTTCAAGATACTACCATGACTGAAGCAATTCCAGATGTTGATCGTGAAATTGAACATCCACAAGAACCTATAGATCCACCTCATGACAAGGACTCTCACAAGAGGAAACATGCATGGGCTAGAGAGCTCATTCAAGATACAAAAAGGTATGCATTCCAGAAGAAGAACACAGAGAAAAGAAGAGGACTAGATCACATACTAGCTATGTTGCTTTACTCTGTGATACCATGAACAAAGAACCTTCCAGTTATGAAGAGGCAGTGGAAAAGAAAGAATGGAAGGATGCCATATTGAGGAATACCAATCAATAATGAAGAATGATGTTTGGGATGTTGTCCCAAGACCTAAAGGGAAGTCTATTGTGACTTCCAAATGGATCTTTAAGATCAAGCATGCTGCAGATGGCAACATAGAGAAATACAAAGAGATATTTGTAGCTCGTGGCTTCTCCCAGAAAGATGGAATTGACTATGAAGAGACTTTTTCTCCTGTAGCCAGATACACTTCCATCAGATCAGTACTTTCTCTAGCTGCAGTGATGAAATGGAAGATACACCAGATGGATGTCAAGACAACCTTCTTGAATGGTGTAGTCGAGGAGGAAGTGTATGTGGAGCAGCCACTTGGTTTTGAGACACATGACAGGAAGTCGTATGTGTACAGGTTGAAGAAAGCCTTGTATGGCTTGAAGCAAGCTCCTAGGACTTGGTATGGAAGGAGAGATAGCTTTCTATCCAGTTTGGGCTTTACCAAGAGTAAAGTGGATTCCAACCTTTACTACAAGGTTGAGGAAGGAAATCTTGTGATACTACTGTTGTATGTAGATGATTTGTTTATAACAGGTAATGAGAGTTTGATTTCTGATACCAAGAGGAAGCTTGCAGCCGAGTTCGAGATGAAGGAATTGGGGATGATGCACTATTTTTTAGGCATGGAGGTGTGGCAGAGTACGGATGGAATCTTCTTTGGACAAGGGAAGTATGCCGTGGAGATCCTGAAGAGGTTCGGGATGATGGACTGCAAGGCCATGGCGACACCTATGGCATCAAACCTGAAGCTTCTGTGTGATGGTTCATCTGATCCAGTTGATGTCATGGTGTATCATTAAATGATTGGGTCCTTGATGTACCTGACAAATAGGAGACCAAATATTTTCTTTGCGGTGAACACACTGAGCCAGTTCTTGATGGATCCCAGAGGTGTTCACCTAGTTGCTGTAAAGCATATTCTTAGGTACCTAAAAGGTACAATTGATTATGGGCTCAAGTATGATGCGAATCAAAAGTTTAACCTACAGGGTTATGTTGACTCGGACTGGGCAGGCAGTGCTGCAGATAGGAAGAGCACATCTAGGTGTTGTTTCAGTATGGGATCAGGTGTGATTTCTTAGTTTAGCAGGAAGCAATCCTGCGTAGCACTGAGTACAACCGAAGCGGAGTATGTTGCAGCTTGTTCAGCTAGTTGTGAGGCAATATGGCTGAGGAAGCTACTGTCTAAGTTATTTGATCTCCCGTTGGATGCTACTGGTATCTTTTGTGACAATGAGATTTGTGTGAAGTTGTCTAAGAACCCAGTTTTTCATGACAGGTCAAAGCACATTGAGATCAAATATCACTATATCAGGGATATGGTGCAGAGAGGAGCAGTGAAGCTCCTGTATGTTGCAACAGATGAGCAGATTGCAGATGTGCTGACGAAACCACTAGCTAGAGTGAAGTTCGAGTACTTCAGAGAGAGGTTTGGTGTTCTTCAGATCGACGACACTTTGAGGAAGAATTGATGGACACATTTGCTGGAGCCATTCCAAGCATGATGATAGGAGGATCCTTCACATGGCTGTGGATGTAAGTGTTGGATGATGAGCATCAAGATGATGCTCCAGTTACTGCTCTGTATATGCATCATGTTGGATGCTTGTTATGATTAGTTCGAACATTCATATGTATGTATGTATGCATCATGTTAGATGTTGGATATGATCAGTTAGATCATTTATATGTATGTATGTATGCATCATATTGGATGCTTGTTATGATCAGTTGGATCATGTATATGTATATGCATCATGTTGGATGCTTGGACCATGTATCTGTATATGTATCAAGTGGATACATTGTATGATCAGGTAGATCATGTATGTTGATATATATCAGGTGGATCATATATGATGATATGTATCAGGTAGATACTTGGCATGCATCAGGTGGATGCATTGTATGATCAGGATGATCATGGATGACGAGCTTCAGGGTGTTGCTCCAGATGACATGCATCAGGACGATGCAGTGATGATGATCAGGATGATCATATGTGATGACATGTATCAGGTGGATACATTACATAATCAGTAGGATTATGAGTGATGAGTTCCGAAGACACAGATGCACATGAGCTTTTCGGACATGGTTGTAGATTTGTTCTCCCATGGTTGCGATGTAATTGTTGGGATTTTTCAACATGGTGGCAGATCTGTTCTCCCATGGTCGTGATGTAATTGCTAGGGCCATTCAAACATGGTTGTAGATGTGTTCTCCCATGGCTGCGATATAAGTGTTGGGGCCATTTGAGCATGGTTGTAGATGTGTTCTCCCATGGCTACAATATAAGTGATGTGCCATTCTCACATGGTTGTAGATGTGTTCTCCCATGGCATAGATGTAAGTGCTGTGTGATGTGCATCTGGGTTGTGCTTCGTGATACTCTGTGGCCATGGACAGGTTGTGCAGTAACATGCAAAAAGTCTTGGGAGATTCGATAGGTTGAGCTGTGTGCTCATAATCGGTTCTGGGATGCTCTTTCGAGGTTTTGTTGACTCATGTAATAAGTCCTGAGGATTCCACAGTATGGCCAATGATGATGAAGACCTACAGGTGGTGGGCCTACATCTAGTATGAAAAAGAACTGGCTATATAGAACTTCCTATGATGAGTAGATTCAGAGATTGATTGAGATAGGAGCAGCCGTGACGATGACGATGATTCGAGGATGATGATTCGCTGATGATGATCCAGACAAGAAGACTTGTGCTAGCAGATCTGTGTAGAGAAATACCTCCTAGTTTAGAGGGAGTGTTGATGTATATGTAACTTCAGAATGTATTTCACCTATGTATTTCATCTATGTATATTATACTCCTATAGAGATGTGTTATTCCTCTATAAGGAAGTGTCGTCATTTGTATTGACAAGTGTCACAAGTGTCGTAACTTGCTGATGGGTTATTAGACCACCATGTGTGGGGTTGTCCCTAATTAAGTTAACCATGGGTTATTAGGATAAGCTAGACAAGTCAACCCCATTAGTTTATTGGGAAGGATAGGATAAGTATAAATAGAGATCGGGAGATCTCTATTAGTATATCTCATTATTCACTTGTACATCACTCGGAAAGTGGCACACTAGTTGAGGAGGAGGAGTAGATGCTAGTAGAAAACTATCTCTTGTACTTTGGTTGTACCTTGGTTGTATTATTGCTCTATCTATCTCTGAGGAAGTTGTGGGGTTTTTCACCTTAGGGTTTTCCCCACGGAAACTTTGCGTGTCTATTGTCTCTTATGTTTGCCTCTTGTTGTGATTGACATGATTGACATGCTTTTTATGATTGATATGATGTACATGTTATTCTCTAAGTAAACATTCTAGAGTATATTGAATTAATGCTCAAAAATTAACATTATCTTATATCATTTATTTGATGTATGAGTTATGAGTAAGTTATGATTTATGGCCATGTGATTGTTTATTCATGCATGATTAACCCTAGAAGCACTAATATAACCCTACAAACATAATCTAGCCCTAGAAATCCTAGAAAGCTAAACTAACCCTAGAAACACTAATTTAACACTAGAAAACTAAGCTAGAATACTATAAACCTAATCTAGTCCTAGAAACCTAAACTAGCCCTAGAAACACTAATCTAACCCTCAAAAACTAATCTAGAATCCTAGAAACCTAATCTAGCCCTGATAACCTAATATAACCCTTGAATCCATGAACCACCACACGTACCCTCAATATTGGGTATTTGGACTCCAAGTGGGATAGGATCACTATTAGAATGGTTTGTCACGTCACACAAGTACACCACTAGAGAACTCAACTTATAGAATCCAAGTGTTAGAACAAGATGCTCAACTTTTGATCTTATTTGTCACTTTCTCAAAATTACTTGGAGCCTCACAAAAATTTCCTAGTTCTTATATTATATTTAGTTGCATTGAAAACTTATCATGCATAAACCAAATCTGAAAACTCACTCTTACAACAATTATAGCAATAGTAAAACAACCCTTAACTTATTCAATGATGATGTCAAATCACTCAACAAAATTATCGTTTACTTGCGATAAATTAGCAATACATATATAACTATAAATTACAATCCAAGAACATGCATGAGAAAGCCTTATCACAAGGCTAGTACAATTCACTAGCTCTCCAAAACACAAGCTAGGGAAAATAGTGAAAGCCCTAGCTTAACCAAGGAGATATAACATGCATGAATCACTAACCCTATAAACCTATAATATCAGAAGGATCAAGCTCAAGACAAGTTGTCCTCCCTATAACATGCATGAATCCAAAGGATGTGCGTGGCCAATGTGGACACGTCCACAATGGCCATACTCACATATGGGAGCGGACGAAACCAAATTCCGCTTGCTTTTTTGGGTTATGTGGCCCCAGAGAAATTCCTTAAAGTGTCCCTGAATGGCCCCGGTGTGCCAGACGAAGATGCCTGCAACACCCAAACCGTGGCTTCGGTCATGAATCCTTCAATTCTGGTGGATCCAAGACACCGGGTTTCAGCTAGGCCCCCCCCCAGAGTGTTCCGCCAACCCCCGAAAACAGTGCTATTGTGCCATCTCCATAGCTAGGGTTTTCCTCAATGAAGGAAATGCCAATTCTGCTCAAGGGGGGCACTTCTCATCCGAAGGCTCCCGGGCGTGCACGACCAATGTGGGCACATCTGCAATGTCTATACTCACCTATGGGAGTAGACAAAACCCAATTATGCTCGCCGGTTTGGGTTCCGTGGCCTTGGAGCAATTCCTCAAAGTGTCCCTAAATGGCCTCGAGGTGCCGGACCAAGAGGCCCATAGCACACAAAACGTGGCTCCAGTCATGAATCTGTTGATTCTGGTGGATCCGGGACGTTGGGTTTCAGCTAGGGGCCTACGAACATCATGCGTACAACCCCCGAAAATGGTGCCAATGTGCCATCTTCGAAGCCAGGGTTTTGCTCAATGAAGGCCTTTTGAATATTACTCAAGGGGGCCATTTCTCGTCTGAAGGCTCCCGGGTGTGCATGGCCAAAATGGACACGTCCTCAATGGCCATACCCACCTTTGGGAGAGGATGGAACCCAAGTCTGCTTGTCGATTTGGGTTCTGTGCCCCCGGAACAAATCCTCAAAGTGTCCCCGAATGGCCCTGGGGTGTCGAACAAAGATGCTGGTAGCACGCAAACCATGGATTTAGTCACAAATTTGTCGATTCTGATGGATTCGGGACACTGTGTTTCATCTATGGGACCCCCCACAACATGCCTCAATGTCCCAAAAATGGTGCCAATGTTCCATCTTCGGAGATAGGGTTTTGCTTAGTGAGGGTCATTCCAAATTCGCTCAAGGGCGGATTTCTCGTCCAAAGGATCCTAGGAGTGCATGGCCACTGTTGACATGTCCACAATGGAAATACGCGCATGTGGGATCCGACAGAATCCAAGTCCGCTCACCGGTTTGGGTTCCGTGGCCCTAGAGCAATTCCTCAAAGTGTCCCCGAATGGCTCCAGGGTGCCAGACCTAGATACCCGCAACACACAAACTGTGGCTCTGGTCGAGAATCCGTCAATTCTGGTGGATCTGGGATGCTGGGTTTCAGCTATGGCATTCCCCACAACATGCCTCCAACCCCCAGAAACAGTGTTAGTGTGCCATCTCTGAAGCTAGGGTTTTGCTCAGTGAACTCTAGCTCTGGATATGGCACATTGGCACCATTTCTTGGACTTCAAGGCACGCTATGGGGGGGGGGCATAGTTGAAAACCAGTGCCATGGATCCATCAGAATTGATGTATTCATGATTGGAGCCATGGTTTGGGTGTTATGGCAATTTTCCTCAAGCACCCCGAGGCCATTCACGGACACTTTGAGGAATTGCTCTAGTGCCACGGAACCCAAACTGGCAAGAAGACTTGCATTCTGTTAGCTCCCACATGTGCCTATCTTCATTGTTGATGTGTCCACGGTGGCCATGCATGCCCAGGAGCCTTCGAACAAGAAATGCCCCCCTTGAGCAATATTTGAAAGGCCTTCACTGAGCAAAACCCTAGCTCTGTAGATGGCACACTGGCACCATTTCTTGGACATTAAGGCACACTATGGGGGTTCCCCTAGATGAAACATGGTGTCCAAGATCCATCAAAATCGACGGATTCATGATCGGAGCCACGGTTTGGGTGTTGTGGGAATTTTCGGCGAGCACCTCGGGGCCATTCAGGGACACTTTGAGGAATTGCTCTGGGGCCACGGAACTCAAACCGATGAGTGGACTTGGATTTTATCGGCTCCCACATGTGCGTATTTCCATTGTGGATGTGTCCATAGTGGCCACACACACTTGGGAGCCTTCGGACGAGAAATGGACCCATTGAGAAATATTTGAAAGGCCTTCACTAAGCAAAACCCTCGCTCCAGAGATGGCACATTGGCACCGTTTCTTGGACTTCAAGGCATGCTGTGGGGGAGCCCTGGCTGAAACCCAGTGTCCCAAATCCATCAGAATCGACGGATTCACTATTGGAGCCATGGTTTTGGTGCTACGGTTTCATCGGGAACCTTGGGACCATTCAGGGACACTTTGAGGAATTTCTCTGGGGCCAAAGAACCCAAACCGGCGAGCAAACTTGGATTCTGTCGGCTCCCACATGTGCATATTTCCATTGTGGACGTGTCCACAGTGGCCACGCATGCTCAGGAGCCTTCAAATGAGAAATGGCCCCCTTCAGCAATATTCGAAAGGCCTTCACTGAGAAAAACTCTAGCTTTGGAGATGGCACATTGGCACCATTTCTTAGACTTCGAGGCACACTGTGGGGGGTCCACTAGCTGAAACCCGACATCCCAGATCCATCAGAATTGATGGATTCATGATTGGAGCCACAGTTTGGGTACTGTGGGAATTTCCGTCTAGCACCCCGGGGCCATTTAGGGACACTTTGAGGAATTGCTCCGGGGCCACAGAACCCAACCAACGAGCAGACTTGGATTCTATCGGCTCCCACATGTGCGTATTTCCATTGTGGATGTGTCCATGGTGGCCACATCCGCCCAGGAGCCTTCGGACAAGAAATGCGCCCCTTGAGCAATATTTGAAAGGCCTTCAATGAGCAAAACCCTAGCTCCAAAGATGGCACATTGGCACCGTTTCTGGGACTTCAAGTCACATTGTAGGGGGTCCCCTAGCCGAAACCCGGTGTCCTAGATCCATTGGAATGGACGGATTCACGATTGGAGCCACATTTTGGGTGATACGGGTGTTTCTCCATTTACGAGGTGTTTGAGGATGAAAAGGATCTGGTCACCATTCGTTTTTCAAAAGTTGTTCAGAGGCTCTTGCATCTTGGAAGTGACTAAGAGTATATTGCAGTTGGAGAAGTATGGCCTTATCCTTAGGCCTTTCATGAATTTGAGGCGAAACATAACAACAGAGGAGAAACCTGAGTTGTTTCTCCATTGCTGAGGCATTTGAGTCCGAAAAGGATCTGGTAAGCATTTGTTTTTCAAAAGTGGTTCAGAGGCTCTTGCATCTTGGAAGTGACCAAGAGTATCTTGTAGTGTGATAAATATGGCCTTATCCTTAGGCCTTTCACAAATTTGAGTCCAAACGTAACAATAGAGGAGAAACCTAAGTTGTTTCTCCATTGCCGAGGCATTTGAGGCTGAAAAGGATCTGGTAAGCATTCGTTTTGCAAAAGTGGTTCAGAAGGTCTTGCATCTTGGAAGTGACTCTATTCTTTATTTTAATGTTCGCTTATACTGAACTGGGTTTTTATTTTTATTTTTTTAATGACGGGTTTTACCAACAGGATTCTACCATGAATTGTGTTTTGTGATAAAGGATTTTACTATGGATTGTGTTTGGTGACATTTATGGCGAACCCCAAGGAACACATTGAAAAGATCAAGAAAGACAAGTTTTATGTTGGGGAAAAAGAAAATCCACTTACTGAACATTTACATCAAGTAGTTAAACAATTATCTGCTGAATTATACACCAGCAATGTGCATTTTCTAATGGAGTTGATTCAGGTAATTACTGAGTTACAATTTTAGTAGTCATTTTATAATCTTATATGTTTTCTCTATTTCCATGGTAAGATTAGTGTTTTGTTTTGGATGCAGAATGTGAAGGACAATGACTATGAACCACATGTGGAACCTTCGTTGGAATCTGTAATTACAACTGAAGATGTCGCTGGCATAGGCGCTCCTGTGACCTTGATATATTATAACAATGAGAAGGGATTTCAGAAACAAAATATTTATTCTATATGCAGCATGGGACGATCCACCAAAAAGAATAGCAGGGAAGGTGGTTATATTGGAACAAGACGTATAAAACGAGCCATAGAATGAAAACCATGGCTCGGATTGACAAACTGTCGACTCCGTTGGATTCAAGACATTGAGATAATTCTAGGGTTTCCCCTCTCCTCCGATCCCATGGCCTAGGTGTCACCTTGTACGTCCATTTGGGAAACTAGGGTTTTGGTCAGTAAGGGAGTGCACAATTTTTGCACACGAGGTTCAGCTTTGCAAAATCATCCACCGGGAACTTATGGCTAGCGTTCCCAGCCAAAACCTTCCTAGACACACTTGCAAGACTACCCGTAACCCGGTTTTGTTGCACGGTTGGAGTTCTATTCTCCCAGTGGGTATCCAACATGTGTCCCTGAAGGCCTTTTGGATGCGAGATGCAACGAGCCATAAAATGATGACTGTGGGCCGGATCGAAAAACCATTGACTCCGTTGGATTCAGGATGTCAGGATAGTGCTACAAGTGCCCCTCTCCTCCGGCCCCATGGCCCAGGTGTCACCTTATAGGTCCATTTTGGAAACTAGGGTTTTGGTCAATAAGGGAGTGTGCAATTTTTGCACACGGGGGTCAACTTTGCAAAATCATCCACCAGGCACTTATGGCTAGCATTCCTAGCTGGAACCTTCGAAGACACACTTGCAGGAATCCCCGGAAACCAATTTTGTTGCACAGTTCGAGTTATATGCCCCTGGTAGGTATCCAATAGGTGTCCATGAAGGCCTTTTGGATGCAAGACGGAACAAGCCATAGAATGATGACCATGGATCCGATCGATAAACAGTCGACTCTGTTGGATTCAGGACATTGAGATAGTGCTAGGGGTTCCCCTCTCCTCCAGTCCCATATCCCAAGCATAACATTGTAGGTCCATTTTGGAAACTAGGGCTTTGCTCTGTAAGGGAGTGTGCAATTTTTGCACACGAGGTTAAACTTTGAAAAATCATCCATCAGGCACTTATGGCTACCGTTCCCAGCCAAAACATTCCTATACACACTTGTAGGACTCCCCGGAACCCAGTTTTTTGCATGGTTGGAGTTCTATGCCCCCGGTAGGTATCCAGCAGGTGTCCCTGAAGGCCTTTTGGATGAGATACGGAATGAGCCATAGAATGAAGATCGTGGCTCGGATCGACAAACCGTCGACTCCATTGGATTCATGATGTCGGGATAGTGCTAGGGGTACCCCTCTCCTCCGGTCCCACGGCCTGGGTTTCACCTTGTAGGTCCATTTTGGAAACTAGGGTTTTGCTCAATAAGGGAGCATGCAATTTTTGCACATGGGGGTCAAATTTGCAAAATCATCCACTAGCCACTTATGGCTATCATTCCCGAACGGGGCCTTCCTAAACACACTTGCAGGACTTCCCGGAACCCGGTTTTACTGCACGGTTGTAGTTCTATGCCCCTGGTAGGTATCCAGTAGGTGTTCCTGAAGGCCTCTTGGATGCGAGACGGAACGAGCCATAGAAGGAAGACTGTTGCTCGGATAGAAAAACCATCGAATCCTTTGTGTTCAGGACATCGGGATAGTGCTAGGGGTGCCTCTCTCCTCCAGTCCCATGGCCATGGTGTCAACTTGTAGGTCCATTTTGGAAAGTAGGGTTTTGCTTAGTAAGGGAGTGTGCAATTTTTGCAAACGGGGGTCAACTTTGCAAAATCATCCACCAGGCACTTATGGCTAACGTTCCCATCCGAAACCTTCCTAGACACACTTGCAGGACTCCCTGGAACCTTCCTAGACACACTTGTAGGACTCCCCAGAACCTTCCTAGACACACTTGCAGGACTCCCGAGAACCCAGTTTTGTTGCACGATTGGAGTTGTATGCCGTCGATAGGTATCCAGCAGGTGTCCCTGAAGGCCTTTTGGATGCGAGACAGAACGAGACATATAATGAAAATCGTGGCTAGTATCGACAAATTGTTGACTCTATTGGATTCAGGACGTTGGGATAGTGCTAGGGGTGCCCCTCTCCTCCGGTCCCATTGCCCAAGTGTCACCTTATAGGTCCATTCTAGAAACTAGGGTTTTGCTCAATAAGGGAGTGTGCAATTTTTGCACAAGGGGGTCAACTTTGCAAAATAATCCACCGGGAACTTATGGATAGAGTCCCAGCTGGAACCTTCCTAGACACACTTGCAGGACTCCCCGGAACCCAGTTTTGTTGCACGGCGGGAGTTCTATGCCCCCGGTAGGTATCCAACAGGTGTCCATGAAGGTCTTTTGGATGCAAGACAGAAGGAGCCATAGAATGGCGACTGTGGCTCCGATCGACAAACCGTCAATTCCATTGGATTCGGGATGTCGATGTAGTGCTAGGGGTGCCCCTCTCCTCTATTCCCATGGTCGGGGTGTCACCTTGTAGGTCTAGTTTGGAAACTAGGGTTTTTCTCAGTAAGGGAGTGTGTAATTTTTGCACATAGTGGTCAACTTTGCAAAATCATCCATCGGGAACTTATGGCTAGCATTCCCAGCCGGAACCTTCTTAGACACACTTACAGGACTCCTCAGAACCCAGTTTTGTTGCATGTTTGGAGTTCCATTCCCCTAGTAGGTATCGAGCAGGTGTCCCTGAAGGCCTTTCGGATACGAGATGGAACGATCCATAGAATGATGACCATGGCTCGGATTGACAAACTGTCAACTCCGTTAGATTCAGGACGTCGGGATAGTATTAGGGGTGTTGAACAAAGATGCTCGTAGCACCCAAACCATGGATCCAGTCACAAATCCATCGATTCTGGTGGATTCGGGAAGTTGTGTTTTAGCTAGGGGACCCCCCACAGCGTGCCTCAAAGTCCCGAAAATGGTGCCAATGTGCCATCTTCGGAGATAGGGTTTTGCTTAGTGAGGGCCATTCCAAATTTTCTCAAGGGGGCATTTCTCGTCCGAAGGCTCCCGGGAGTGCGTAGCCACAGTGGACATGTCCACAATGCAAATACACGCATGTAGGAGCTGACAGAATCCAAGTCCGCTCGCCGGTTTGGGTTCCGTGGCCCCAGAGCAATTCCTCAAAGTGTCCCCGAATGGCCCCAAGGTGTCGGACCAAGATATCTGCAGCACCCAAACTATGGCTTTGGTCATGAATCTGTCGATTTCGGTGGATCTGAGATGCCGATTTTTAGCTATGGCACCCCCCACAGCATGCCTCCAACCCCCGTAAACGATGTTAGTGTGCCATCTCCAGAGATAGGGTTTTGCTTAGTGAACCCTAGCTCCGGAGATGCCACATTGGCACCATTTCTTGGACTTAAAGGCACACTGTAGGGGGGGGCCTAGTTGAAAACCAGCATCCCAGATCCATCGAAATCTATGTATTCATGATTGGAGCCATGGTTTGGGTGTTGTGGCCATTTTCGTCGGGCACCCCGAGGCCATTCATAGACACTTTAAGGAATTGCTCTAGTGCCACGGAACCCAAATTGGCAAGCAGAATTGGATTATGTCAGCTCCCACATGTTCCTATCTCCATTGTGGATGTGTCCACTGCCCACGCACACCCAGGAGCCTTCGGATGAGAAATGGCCCCATTGAGCAATATTTGAAAGGCCTTCACTAAGAAAAACCCTAGCTCCAGAGATGGCACATTGGCACCATTTCTGGGACTTCGAGGCACGTTGTGTGGGAGCCCCTAGCTGAAACCTGGCGTCCTAAATCCATCAAAATCAATGGATTCACAATCAGAGCTACGGTTTGGGTGCTATGGGCATTTTCATCGGTAACCCTCAGGCCATTTAGGGACACTTTGAGGAATTTCTCCGGGGCCACAGAACCCAAACCGATGAGCAGACTTGGATTCTGTGAGCTCCTGCATGTGTGTATTTCCATTGTGGACGTGTCCATGGTGGCCATGCATGCTCGAGAGCCTTCAGACGAGAAATGGCCCCCTTGAGCAATATTCGAAAGGCCTTCACTGAGCAAAACCCTAGATCCGAAGATGGTACATTCGCACAGCTTCTTGGACTTCGAGGCGCACTGTGGGGGGTCCACTAGCGAAAACCCAGCATCTCGGATCCATCAGAATTGATGGATTCACGATCGGAGCCACAGTTTGGGTACTGTGGGCATTTTCGTCGATCACCCTGGGGCCATTCAGGGACACTTTAAGGAATTGCTCCGGGGCCACGGAACCCAACTGGCGAGTGGACTTGGTTTCTTTTGGCTCCAACATGTGCATATTTCCATTGTGGATGTGTCCAAGGTGGCCATGCATGCCTGGGAGCCTTCGGACAAGAAATTCCCCCCTTGAGCAATATTTGAAAGGCCTTCAGTGAGCAAAACCCTAGCTCCAGAGATAGGACATTGGCACCATTTTCAGGACTTCAAGGAACGTTGTGGGGGGTCCCCTAGCTAAAACCCTCCGTCCTGCATCCATCAAAATCGATGGATTTGTGATTGGAGCCATAGTTTGGGTGATACAGGTGTTTCTCCATTTCTGAGGTGTTTGAGGCCAAAAAGGATCTAGTAAGCATTCATTTTTCAAAAGTGGTTCAGAGGCTCTTGCATCTTGGAAGTGACCAAGAGTATATTGCGGTTGGATAAGTATGGCCTTATCCTTAGGCCTTTCACGAATTTGAGGCCAAACGTAACAACAGAGGAGAAGCCTGAGTTGTTTCTCCATTGCCGAGGCGTTTGAGTCCGAAAAGGATCTGATAAGCATTTGTTTTTCAAAAGTGGTTCAAAGGCTCTTGCATCTTGGAAGTGACCAAGAGTATCTTGCAGTGTGATAAATATCGCCTTATCCTCAGGCCTTTCACGAATTTGAGGCCAAATGTAACAATAGAGCAGAAACCTAAGATGTTTCTCCATTGCCGAGGCATTTGAGGCCGAAAAGAATCTAGTAAGCATTCATTTTTCAAAAGTGGTTCAGAGGCTCTTGCATCTTGGAAGTGACTCTATTCTTTATTTTCATGTTTGCTTATACTGAACTGGGTTTTTATTTTTATTTTTTTAATGATAGGTTTTACCGATAGGATTGTACCATGAATTGTCTTTTGTGATAAAGGATTTTACTGTGGATTGTGTTTGGTGACATTTATGGCAAACCCCAAGGAACATATTGAAAAGATCAGGAAAGACAAGTTCTGTGTTGGGGAAAAAGAAAATCCACTTACAGAAGATTTACATCAAGCAGTTAAACAATTATCTGCTTAATTATACACCAGCGATGTGCATTTTCTAATGGAGCTGATTCAGGTAATTACTGAGTTACAATTTTTGTATTCATTTTATAATCTTATATGTTTTCTCTGTTTCCATGGTAAGATTAGTGTTTTGTTTTGGGTGTAGAATGTGGAGGACAATGACTATGAACCACATGTGGAACCTTCGTTGGAATATCTAATTACAATTGAAGACGTCGCTGGCGTAGGCGCTCCTGTGACCTTGATAGATTTTAACAATGAGAAGGGATTTCAGAAACAAAATATTGATTCTATATGCAGCATGGGACGATCCACCAAAAAGAATAGCAAGGAAGGTGGTTATATTGGATTCAAGACATTGGGATAATTCTAGGGTTTCCCCTCTCCTCCGATCCCATGGCCCATGTGTCACCTTGTAGGTCCATTTTGGAAACTAGGGTTTTGGTCAGTAAAGGAGTGTGCAATTTTTGCACACGGGGGTCAACTTTGCAAAATCATCCATCGGGCACTTATGGCTAGCGTTCCCAGCTAGAACCTTACTAGACACACTTGCAAGACTCCCCGTAACCCATTTTTGTTGCACGATTGGAGTTCTATTCCCTCGGTAGGTATCCAGCATGTATCCCTGAAGGCCTTTTGGATGCAAGACAGAACGAGCCATAGAATGACGACTGTGGGTCGGATCGACAAACCATCGACTTCGTTGGATTTAGGACGTCAGCATAGTGCTACGAGTGCCCCTCTCCTTTAGCCCCATGCCCTTGGTGTCACCTTGTAGGTCCATTTTGGAAACTAGGGTTTTGGTTAGTAAGGGAGTGTGCAATTTTTGCACGTGAGGTTCAACTTTGCAAAATCATCCACCAGGAACTTATGGCTAGAATTCCTAGCTGGAACATTCCTAGACACACTTGCAGGACTCCCCGAAAATCGGTTTTGTTGCACGGTTGGTGTTCTATGCCCCCGGTAGGTATGCAGCAAGTGTCCCTGAAGGCCTTTTGGATGTAAGACAGAACGAGCCATAGAATGACGAACGTGGCTCCGATCGACAAACCATCAACTCTATTGGATTCAGGACATCTAGATAGTGCTAGGGGTTCCCCTCTCCTCCGGTCCATGGCTCGGGTGTCACCTTGTAGGTCTATTTTGGAAACTAGGGTTTTTTTCAGTAAGGGAGTGTGCAATTTTTGCACACGGGGGTCAACTTTGCAAAATCATCCACCGGGCACTTATGGATAGCATTCCTAGACGAAACCTTCCTAGACACACTTGGAGGACTCCCCGGAACACGATTTTGTTGCACGGTTGGATTTCTATGCCACCGGTAGGTATCTAGTAGGTGTCCCTGAAGGCCTTTGAGATGTGAGACAAAACGAGTCATAGAATGATGACCGTGGCTCGGATTGACAAACCATTGACTCCGTTGGATTTAGGACATTGTGATAGTGCTAGGGGTTCCCCTCTCCTCTGGTCCCATGGCCTGGGTGTAACATTGTAGGTCCATTTTGGAAAGTAGGGCTTTTGCTCTGTAAGGGAGTGTGCAATTTTTGCACACGGGGGTCAACTTTTCAAAATCATCCACTGGGAACTTATGGCTAGTGTTCCCAGCCAGAACCTTCCTAGACACACTTGCAGGACTCCCCAAAACCTGGTTTTTTCACATGGTTGGAGTTCTATTCCCCCGGTAGGTATCCAGTAGGTGTCCGTGAAGGCCTTTTTGATGCAAGACGAAACAAGCCATAGAATGAAGATCGTGGCTCGGATCGAAGAACCGTTGACTCCATTTGATTCAAGACATCGGTATAGTTCTAGGGGTTCCCCTCTTCTCTGGTCTCATGGCCCAGGTGTCATCTTGTAGGTCCATTTTGGAAACTAGGGTTTTGCTTAGTAAGGGAGTGTGCAATTTTTGCACACTGGGGTCAAATTTGCACAATCATCCATCGGGCACTTATGGCTAGCGTTCCTAGCCAGAACCTTCCTAGACACACTTGCAGGACTCCCCTGAACCTGATTTTGTTGCACGATTGGAGTTCTATGCCCTCGGTAGGTATCCAGCAAGTGTCCTTGAAGGCCTTTTGGATGCAAGAGGGAACGAGCCATAGAATGACGATCGTGGCTTCGATCAACAAACCGTCGAATATGTTGGATTCAGGATGTCGGGATAGTGCTAGGGGTGCCCTCTCCTCTGGTCCTATGTCCCAAGTGTCACCTTGTAGGTCCATTTTGGAAACTAGGGTTTTGCTCAGTAAGAGAGTGTAGAACTTTTGCACACGGGGGTCAACTTTGCAAAATCATCTGCCAAGCACTTATGGCTAGCCTTCCTAGCCGGAGCCTTCCTAGACACACTTGCAGGACTCCCCAAAACCCAATTTTTTTGCGCAGTTAAATTTCCATGCCCCCGGTAGGTATCCAGCAGGTGTCCTTGAAGGCCTTTTGGATGCGAGACAGAATGATGATGAAGATGTTGATGATGATGGTGATGGTGATGAAGATGATGATGATGATGATGGAGAAGATGATGATGATGGAGATGTTGATGAGGAACCTAGAGATGACAATGATGATGAAGATGTTGATGAGGATGATGACGGTGATGATGATGAAGACGTTGATGATGATGGTGACGGTGATGAAGATGATGATGATGATGATGGAGAAGATGATGATGAGGGAGATGTTGATGCGGAACCTAGAGATGACAATGATGATGAAAATGTTGATGATGATGATGATGGTGATGATGATGATGATGGTGATGATGATGAAGACATTGATGATGATGGTGATGGTGATGAAGATGATGATGATGATGATGGAGATGTTGATGAGGAACCTAGAGATGACAATGATGATGAAGAGGTTGATGATGATGATGATGATGATGATGATGGTGATGATGATGGAGACGTTGAGGATGATGGTGATGGTGATGAAGATGATGATGATGATGAGGGAGAAGATGATGATGATGGAGATGTTGATGAGGAACATAGATATGACAATGATGAAGAAGATGTTAATGATGATGATGATGATGATGATGATGATGGTGATGATGATGAAGACGTTGATGATGATGGTGATGGTGATGAAGATGATGATGATGATGATGGAGATGTTGATGAGGAACCTAGAGATGACAATGATGATGAAGATGTTGATGATGATGACAATGATGGTGATGATGATGAAGACATTGATGATGATGGTGATGGTGATGAAGATGATGATGATGATGATGATGGACAAGATGATGATGATGGAGAAGGATGGTTGTACGTTCTCTCAAAGTCATCACAGGCGATCGTCAGAAGGCTTGGCATGATCGTCAGGGTGACTTGGTGTTGTTGTATGACAGCAAGTTTATGAAACATCCAGGTAAATTGTAGATGCATTGGCTTGGTCCATATTGCATCAGTAGCATCACTTTAGGAGGAGCAGTCCAATTGCAACAATTGGATGGAGCGATGTTCCCAAAATTGAATAATGGTAGCAGGTTGAATCCCTATCGGTTGGGATTGGAACAATGCGATGCCTGAGTTGCATCGAAAAAAAAAATTTGGTGGATCGGTGGCAGGTTGGCGCACCGATAGGGATAGAATGCGCAAGTAGGGAGGCTTGTGCCACAAGTTAGGAGTGGTCCGCGACAAGTTGCAGGGTCGCAATTGGGTCAAATCAGCAATAAATGTGAAAAGTGAAGATAGTTAATTAACGACGCTTGTTCAAATGATGGGCATTAATCATGGATCCGCTTGATTGGCTGAAAGGATCGATGGCGGATTTGAGTCATTAATACAGAATTTCAGTCGAGTTAATGCAGGATTTACTGATGATTATGGAGGATTGCATTGGACGCTATAAGAATGGGTCGAAGCTGGTTGGAAGGTACCGAGAATTTAGTTGCTAAGTGACTATGAAGTGCTGTCAAGTATCGTTTTTTCCTAGTGAGTGTAGTTGGGAGTTAGGAAAGGTTCAGTTGAACTTGTAGAGTGTCGTTGTCGAGCGTTGAGTGGGTCTATCAAAATTACCCCGGTGAAGCCATCAGTTGAGAAGGCCGTGTGAGGTATTCCAAGCGAGCTGGAAACAATTGAGATTAGCAGTGAAATAGAGTCTCCCTTCATCATGGTTTCCATTGAAGAAGTCGATTCTATGAGAGATTTCAATCTTGAGGCAGAAGTTGCAAACATGCCGGTGTCCACTGCTGTGGCGGAGGAAGCTCAAGGGGATGCAGGGCCATCCAGCCAATGGATTAATGAGTCCACAGCATGGGAAGGAATCTCGTCCACTGATATCCTGGGGTATGTCCCCACCAGTAGGCCCAGGGCCCCTTCCCAAAAGGTGCATAGGAGTCAAAAGTATCCACTGTGGATGCTCGCATTACTGGTAGGAATGGAGTACTGTGTTGACATCGATCTAGCACTGAAGTGTCTGAAATATGATGACCATGATATGGTGGTGTACAAGGAGATTACGTTGGACCCATATGATCCAGAGTCCGTATTGAGTGGTAAGTCGGTTCTCCATGACTGGGCATGGGGTTTGAAACAGGCTGGCCTGCTAGGCCTTATCAATATGCCCCATTTTGGACGACTGTTGGAGGTCAATGCATGTGTGAAGCAGCTGCTGGCCTGCTTTCACGGCAGTACATTGTGGCTGGACGAAGCAATTCCCATCACGGTGCACTTGATCGTAGAGATTACCGGGTTTCCCAAGGATGGGGTCGACCTGTCGTAGTATTTCCAAGGAAAGGAGAATGACAAAAAGTGGGCCGCAGATCAACTACAGACGCTTATCAGCTCAAATTCCCGATCAACGTCTTTTGTTGTGATCAAGAGTTATCTGCAAAGTCTGTGTTTTTGCAAAGATATTGTATCAGGGATTTGCTGAAGTAATATGACATGACGGAACTATTTGGTGAAATTCCTTGTGTATGTTTTATGACAATGCATGTTGCGATTCATGAATGATGCCATGTTTTCTTGCTATAGCTAATGCTTTAATGTTATACTTGTTGCGATGAATGAACCTATTGAATGATGTTGTGGATATGAATGATGTTAAATATGAATGCATGTATCTATTGTTGAATGTTGCGATAAGTTAAAGTAGTTGCTACCGGAACATCCTCCTTCATTCCGATGAAACATGGTTCCATCCACTCTCCCTTGAACACCTCGGGTGAGACCTCATCTACTCTGTAGGTGTTGCTAGATGGGGTAAAACCTGTCGAGGCCGGTGCTCAGAGAGATCGTGGTGGGTTGGTGT
This sequence comes from Larix kaempferi, assembly GCA_027924585.1. Lineage (NCBI taxonomy): Eukaryota > Viridiplantae > Streptophyta > Pinopsida > Pinales > Pinaceae > Larix > Larix kaempferi. Next base: position 6,520,616 of record BSBM01001033.1, read on the forward strand.
CGACAGCGATGGGAACCCCTATCAAATGGGTTTGAGTCAACACTAGGTAAGCTTCAGGTTGATGCACATTATCAACTAATGCATGGACATCATTGGTACCAAAACTTAAGACCACATGCCATGGATAGATAGGAGTAAAAACCAAATTTAGACAACGTCACATCATGATACACACAACATGAGACAACAACATTAGACAGCAAGATACTAATATAGACAACATCGATATAAATCACATAACTGAAAAATCCATGTACATCAAGGCTACAAAACTCATCCAAACATATACAATTTCTGGCAAATAGTGGAACATGGTTCCCAATGTACATGCAATGGCAACTCATGCCCTATAGAAAATGCAACAACTCATGCCGTAGATAAAAAATACATGGCAACTCGTGCCGTAGATACAAAGTACATGGAAACTAGTGCAGAAAAGTGCCACATCATGGATAATGTACATAACATGGTGTGTCAAGCATTGTGACCACCCCCGTCACTCCCAGGCACATCTCCAAAGTCGATCTTCCTACTCTTTGAGCTACTGGCACCTTGGGTCTTGTTCCATCTAGGAGTAGACCGTCTCTCTGGGGTCTAGAACAAATGATATAAGATACCGTCATTTTCAAGCATTTGCAACATTTACCACATTTATAAAACAAATTCAGAATTCGAATCTTAAATAAATCACCTCGGATGCAAGTGGGAAACGTGAGGTGGGTGTCTTGGATCTGCGGAGCCTCTAAGCAATTCCATCCTACAACATTTACAACAATCATTTCATTGAAAAGTAATAATTGCTTAAATTAATTTTTGTTAATGCATCAAAATATTTTCATAAATTAGCTTGATTCTCACCGTGAACACCTCTGACGATGGACATGGCTGGGCTTCTATGCTAGTAGGTGGATTAGATGGCTGGACAACCAGCTCTGATGCAGTCATGGGAGGGGGCGCAGATGTAGTTGCAGCCACTACAGGTGCAACCATTGGAGATATACATGAGGATATTGGAAGAGTAGATGCCAGAATAGTGGCAGGAAGTGGGGAAGATATGGTGGAAAAAGACATGGTGGTATGGGGTGGAGGAGGATGTCGTGGACGATGAACCCCTATCGGTTGTACGATAGAGGGTATCGAACAAAAAGGGTTAGGGGGGATGGTGAGGGATGGTGAATGGGAGGGCAGTCCTAGATAAAGGGAGGAGGATGGACAGAAGGGAGGTTGTGGACAAAGAGGAGAAGCTGGAAGGAAGGGGGGGCATGGACGGATGGGGGAGGATGTATAGGTAGGGGGCGTGGATAAATTGGGGAGGATGTGTAGACGAGGGGGCGTGGACGAGTGGGGGAGGATGGATGGAGGGGGGAGTATGGCCAGAGAGAGGAGGTTGGATGGAAGGGAGGGGGTGGATGGAGGGAGGGGTCTAGATGCAAGCGAGAGGGGGACTCATGGGAGAGGGTGAAGCATAGGACTAAAATGGGGACTTACAGCTGTCGGTGGCACCTACATATACATTTTTAATATCACAATTTTGTTAAGAAACATTAAATTAAACCATAGTAAGTCGTAAAAATTCAAATTAAAAGCATGCTTTTAACTACACATTGTACCTGTGTATATGGTGATCTGCCAATCCCTGGCGGGGATGGTTGATCACCATAGTCAAGGAACACCTATGGACACCAAAATGCATGCATGTTATGAACATATTAAACATGTCATTATTTAGGAAACAAGATATTCAAAAACATTATACGAACTATCAACATGTATGCCATAAATATAAATACTTAAGTAATATAAATGCCATAAGTAATAACAATATTGTGTGAGGTACTGAAAATACCTCCGTGTGAGGTGCCACAATTTTAGTTGCAGCTGCCATTGTTGCATCCAGGTTGGGAGATCCTACGTTCTCCCATGTTGGTATCTTAGCTCTAAATAATTGTACATTGAAATAATAGTTTAAGTCAAACAAAAATACTTTAAAAATACTTTACAAATGATCAAGTGATGATTGAAAACAAATTAAAAAAATTGGTGACCTGCTCCATATAACAACCCTCGATCGGGCCAGGGAATGTGTGCCCACAATGGGGACAAAGATGTGGCATTGTCCCCGTCGAACTGGAATGCCCAACATGGATACCATCGGTCACAGGTCTATCCTGACCCTGTCGTGAAGGCCCTACACCTGAATCTCTATCAAGGTCAACTGACCTCTCCACTGTAGTTGCTGCTACAAAGGCGGTGTGTCTGAGGAGTCCACGTGCAACATTCCTCATTCCATCCTCGACCTGATCAATTCTGTGGGGTAACTGAGGTGGCTGGGGAGAGGGGTTGGGGTCACGCCTAGGAGTTGGTGGCCCTCTCAGTGGGTTCCTCCTGGAAGTAGGTCGATATTGGGCAGAGCCACGCCCAATACCCTGGGACTCAGTTATGTCAAAATAGTTGACATGTAAACCGAGCATAAACTCGGCCCACAGTTGTTGAAGGAAGTACTGTGGAACCTCCCTATTATTGCAAGGAGGTTTATCATACACCATGAACCACCTTTTCATCGAATTGTCCATCCATGGTTGGTAATGACACCAATCCATGCAGACACATGGATTTATAGTGTTCAGTGGTTGTTGTGTTCTTGGATCGGTGAACATACTGTATAATTGGGCCTTTGAAATATTCAAATCTTTTATTACTTCCTTGCAAATTCCCATGGATTAATGCTCTCGCATCCTAGCTCTATATTCAGTCATGTCGATCAATTGGTGAATTGCATGGATGAGGGAGTCAATTGAGCTCTCAATTAATGTCGTAAGAGACACTCGAGATGGTTCCCTCGTGTTTCTTAGTTCTCGAGTGTGCACTCTCATTTCATTTACATAATGGTTAGGGTCATCTTGTTCAACATTTGGTTTGGGGGTTTTTATTTTCTTCGGCATTTGGATTTTATTTACGGTTTTCTTCGGCATTGGGTCCAATATTTGGGTTTTCTTGTGTTCCACCGGTCTCCGGGTTAACATTTTGTTCACTCATTGTCTCGGTTTACAATCTACAATCGAAAATTTCTCCATTTTTTTACTAATTTGGGAATCATTAACAATTTAATAAACAAAAAAATTCAATAAAATGACAAAAAAAATGGAATTTACCTATCCAATTGACTTGTTCATGAGTTGGTGGATCGATTTAGTGGGTTTTGGAGTGGAAATGGTCTCTTTTTGTGGTTGTATTCACGCACATGCGGAGTGGAAGTCATGCTAGGCTCCAATGAGTAGAATGGGAACATTCTGCTCTATTTTTTTTTTTAACAGGAGCGCATGCACACCCCTAAGCATGCATGCGCCAGGCATGCGTATGCACCAAGAACGCGCACGTGCCTCGGTTCGGTACCAAACCTAGCAGCGCGTGCGTGCTACCTTAGGTGGGTGCACATGGTTGTTTTAATCCTGCTAGCACGTCCCCGTTGCAATGGTTTTGGGGAGCAACTTTGTGCGCTCGCCCTAAGGTGAGAGAAAATGTAATAAGGAGACCATAAGCATGCTTCTAAAATTTTATAAAATAAAAAGTTGAGTCATTGTGAAATTGTGGTTTTTCATATGCTAGGTTCGGTACCGAACTAAGGCACGTACGCATGCGACGCACGTGCATGCGCTAGGAATGTGCACGCGCCTAGGTTCGGTACCGAACCTAGCAGCGCATGCACGCTACCTTAGATGCGTGCGTGTGGTTTTTTAAATCCTGCTAGCGCATCCCCGTTGCAACGGTTTTGGGGAGCAAATTTGTGCGCTCACCCTAAGGTGAGAAAAAATGTAATAAGATGACCATAAGCATGCTTCCTAAATTTTATAAATTAAAAAGTTGTCATTGTGAAATTGTGGTTTTTCATATTGTTAATGTTCCTCTTCGATACTTCACCACCATATATCTAATCTCTTCCTATATTAAACTTATAAAATATGACTTCTTTGATCTCTCTTTTGATCTTCCCGAGAAAAAAAATTTATAATTTCATGAGAGAAAAGAATCCTATAAATTATAATCTCATCGGAGAAAAGAATCCTATAATAATAATTATGTGGTGATGTACATAATGAATTATGATAAAACAAATTGTATTCAATTAAAGACTAATTTCAATCAATTACATAAACATAAAATAATTACCTTTATTAGAAACAACATCAGAATTATTTAATTAACTATAATATAACAACATAAGAATTATACATATATTATAACTATGTTATTATGATTTTACATTTACTCTTTAATGTATTTTTACTTAGTTATTACATATTAATTATATATGTTGAAAAATAACAAACATAATCAATTTTTAATAACATAAAACTAACCTAAATACAATTAAGATATAAAATTTAATACTAAAGGTAAACACCACATAATATATGAGATTAACAATTCTAAAAGTAACAGCTCTAGATCGATTGATTTAAGTTTTTTTTTTTAAACAAATTAAGATAGACAAATCATACAAAATTCTTAAAAATAAATTATTTCTAAATAAAATAAATTAATTATAAAAAACTACTTATTATTAATCTATTTAGAAATTTTCATATATATATATATATATATATATCCACAAAAATTGAATTCTAATCCATATATATATAAAATAATTTTTAAAAGCAAACCAAATAAAGTAAATGATATAAAACAAAGTAATTTAAGAAACAATATATATATGTGAAATTAGTAATATAATTGTTTAAAACTATAGTGAGTTAGAGACACTCCTCTTTAAGTTTTTTAAGCATTGGAATAATATTTTAAAACAAATCAAACAATCTATATCTTTCCTTTTTTGTTAAGGTTTAATAGACAAAATTTGATTTCAATAGATATTAAAGACTATCATCATTATTAATACCTACCTCTTATAAAAAATAAATAAAAATAATTATATATTAGATAAAAGCTCAAAATAATTATATGTTATTTAAAATATAAAATAAAAAAATGCATAAAAACAAAGTGGCTAAATTTCTTTAAAAATACAAATCACAATATAACCATTTGCAAACCATAAATATTAATAATACTTTATTATAAATTAATACTTAAATATAACTAGAATATAAATATGTACTTTATGTTAATAAAAATATTGAAATCTACTAATTTAATATAATTAAAATGTTGAAATTAAAAAGAAAGGAAGAATATTAATAATAAATTAAAATAAATACAATCTTTTAAATATATATTTCTAGATCTAATTAAAATATATATATATATATATATTTTAAAAATAATGATAATAGAAATTTGATATCATTAAAATTTAAGTGATAATAATAATTATTTATTTTTAAGGATGGAAAACAATTAAATATGAAAAAGATGATATTTTTAAAATAAAATATATTTTATTAATATTAAATAAAATTTATTATATATATATATAGATATAGATATAGATATATATAATTATAATTTTGGATGTTTGGTTATAAGCATACATTTGTTTGATATTAATATTTTTATAAATGAATAATCAACTATTTATATTAGCTTATTTTTAAATAAATTAAAATGAAAAAAATAGAAGATTAAATTTTATTTATAATTAATTAATTATTTTTAAAGATTTTTATTGTAAGTAGTTATTTTTTAAAAAGGAATAATATTTTTTATATTATAATATAAAATTAAATCTAGAATAAAATAAAATAAAATTTTAATTTAAAAGTTAAAAATATAACAATAAATTACGTTATGAATTATTGGTCTAAATTAAATTATTTTACAAAATATAATATTAACATTGGAATTAGCAGCATAACTATTTAGTATTTAACTCTTAATAAAAATTGTTAAAAAAAATAGATAGTTTTTAGTTAAGTTGTAAAAATTAATAAATAAATTTTATTTTCAATTAAAAATTAATATATAAACTAATAAAAAAATTATTTTTTTAATTAATAATTATTTCCATTATTTCTAAAATATCTTAAGCCACTTTAAAAAAATATCACACTACACACGCCTTTCACCATTCATCTTAAAAAAAATCTCTCACAACATAGGCCTTTCACCATTCATCTTAAAATGGGAAAAAAAATATTTATTTTATGTTATTATAAAAATATACTTTTTCGTAGGAGACTCTTTTACCATGTTACTAATATGTCTAGACTAGGGTTCAAAATTGAACATATCATCATATTACGTGAAAGGGTTATCAGCACATCTCAGAAGTGTTATAAAAAAATTGCATTTAAAATAAATGATAATTTTTAGTTTTAGCATTTTATAAGAAAGTGCAATAATTATATTAAAATTACATAAGAAATGTTAAGATTCAAACTTCTCATCAAATATATTTATTTATTGTTTAATTCCTAGTGTGCTAATAACCTTAAATGTGTCATGAAATGTACTACAACAATGCCAACCATATGAACCATGGCCATTGGCAATCTCTATTCCCAAGTTTGCCCCTTAAAAAAATAAAAATAAAACTATTAAATACATTGTTACGAACCACGATTTTCATTTATAATCTTATATCTATATTTTTTATTCATTATTCAATTCCTAGTGTGCTTCTAGGTTTAAATGTGTCATGAAATGTACTACAACAATGCCAGCAATATGGACGATGGCCATTGACCATCGCTATTATGAAGTTTTCCCCTTGAAAAAATAAAAAAACTATTAAATGCATTGTTACGAACTTATCTTCCACGATTCTCATATCTAATCTCAACAAGTTTTGAGATTTATTTTTTCCTTGATTTCTTTAATAACAAAAGGACACACTTGATCAGTTAGAGCGAGCTTAATTTATTTTACTTAACGACACATCCAAATTTATGAGTCTCCATTGATAAGCATATGATAGTGATACATGATACAACTGGGTTGCCTTTTGTTCACATCAAATTGCTTAATTCATGATCGTCATGACAGTTTTGAGCATGGAACAACTTTAATTGTAGTTTTGAATATGAGTTGGTTCAATAGTTGTACCTATAGCCCCTACCAATTCTTTGTATAAATACCATGCCCATGAAGAGGATCAAGCGTGTGGGATTTAGGTTTGAAAGTGATTCATTTGGCCACCTGTTATTTTCTTAGTCTAAATAAAACTCTTCTTAAGATGTATTTATCTACCCGAGTTACTTTCTATTGATCATGCCATTTAATGAGTTATTTTTTCTCTATTAATTTTTGAATATGTAATGTGTTGATGAAGGGTGTCGTATCACTTTGAGGCAATTCCTTGAGGTGGCATGTGCTTTCAAGACTCAATGCTTTGCTCACCCGTTAAGATTAATCTCTATCCCATATGCCATTATAAGAAAATAATGGTTTTGTCGCACAGTAATTTCTTTTATGAACCACCAAATTACTGTCCAGGATAGATTTTCATGACTTATGACACACGCATTCATTGAAAAAACTGGTTGTTCTTCAATTACTTGCCACCTTTTCGTAGTAGGTGTTTGTTATAGGGAACAGCCCATGTTACCCACTAATTATGCTAATAAGAAATCTCAACCCACTTCTATTAATACATTTCTTCAGCACTAAATCATCCCACCAAAGAACAAGAAATCCAAATGTCACAAATTTAAAAATCGAAAATGGGTAAGTATGAATATCTTTTCCCTAGAAGGAATGCATGGGCATAGTCGAGAGTGAAGAGAGGGAGCTTAGAGGGAGCTGTGTAATCGAAAAGGAGATTTTGAATAAAATATCAAGTTGTAGAGTTTGAGATGAGGTTCAGCCATCCAAGTATCTGAGCGTTTATATAATATTATAAGGGTTCAAGTATAGATATCAAAAACCTCGATCCAAACTTCCATTTAATTTGAAGTAAGAATCCTATATAACTGGATGCATGGGTTCTGATACGGGGTTCAACACAGACTTGGGGTTTTCACTATATGTTCCACCACACAAAAGGTTGAAAAGAAAAGGTTTTTGAATTGGTATTGGTTAATTAAGAAGAAAAGAAAGGAAACAAGATGGGGTTCAACTGCGTTAGATTCCTAATTTGGGTATAAACTATTTACAAGCTTGGATTCCTGAATTGGACACCAATGATTTCTAAGCAAGGATTCAAGGTAGATGTGTATCTGCCGTGCAATTTTCTTTTTGTTATTTTTTTTTAGTGTGTTTGTTTTGAAACTCAATGTTTGTTTTAGAGATAGAATGTAGTATTTTATTTTGAAAGAATTAATACAATTTCAAAAGTTTGTATTTAAACAATATTTATTGTAGATATGATAATTATGGATTTATTGATTTATTTGATGACATAAATTTAATTGAAAATATAATATCCTATTTAACACATGTTTTTTTATAAAATGTATAATTAATTTATTATTGTGAAATGAAATATGATTTTTTTTAAGCTTTTCAACTTAGACAGACATAGACACACATGTAGGACATAAATATATACCCTTATAATTGAAATTAAAACCAATCCTTCAAATTTGATCCCTGGTCCCCACTCCTAGATTTGATCCCTGGTCCCCACTCCTAGAGACCCTGAGATCCGTCTTACAAGGCTGGACGTGTTCATCGTCCGTCAGCGTAGACCACACAAAGTCCGTTTTTCCCGGAGTGCGACATAGTATTTGTTATACATTTTCATGGTTATGTAACTTGTTCATGCGCATATTAATTAAATGAGTGACGTCACAAAAACTTTATATTAATGGTGCTAAACTATTTTATTTTTTATTTATTTATAACTAACAAGAATAATATGAAAATAATCTCTTCATTGTCCTTTTTCACAGGAATAACGAATAAGTTTTATTTATAATTATAAATTTAAATATTTAAATTCTAAGTTAAAGTTTTTATATCATTTAGTTTTTGTGATTATTTAAAAGTCAAAACAAATTTCAAACGTAAGCGATTACGATATACCGCCTTCGGCAGATATAAAAAACAAATTCAAAACGTAAGCAATTACGATTCCAAACAAATTTGTTATTTTACGTTGAAAAATAAATAAAAATCGCAAACGTAAGCGATTACGATATACTGCCTTCGACCGTTATAAAAATAATATCACATGACTAATTAATTTAAAGCCTAAAAGTAACATTATACACCAAAGTAGTAATAAACAATGAATATTTTATTTTAAAACAAATATAATTAAAAAAACTAGGATAAAGCAATGTAATAATAATAAAGAGAAACATTATAAATAACCAAAAAAACATATCTTATATTAGATTTTACCGAGAGCCTCGTAACCCTAAAGCTTCCGGCCCGCACTATTTCTTTATTCCATTCTCCTTTACCCTCTGTAGATCTCTTAAACACCCATACACATATCAAGAGAAAGATAAGGACTTAGGCTACAGAGAAGAACAGTTCCCGTTTTTGGATTTTTATTAATATAATTTTTTTTTATCAACATGCACTTTTTCTAGGATTTTAATGGTTTTATTTTTTAAATGCATGAATAATGTCGGCCGGTCACAGACAAAGGGAGATCAGTGCGGCTGCGTAAATGGATCAGAACTTCAGTTTTCGAAGACCCATTGTGTAAGGGGAACGGCAACGTAAAGATATTTATACGAAAATGATATTGTTTTTAAAAACAAAGAGAATAATATGATTGCTTTAAAGAACCCTAACTCCGATCTTACAAAGCTTTACCAATCTGAGGATGTCAAATATAACTTTACAACCCTCAAAAATTTTCTCGCTAGGTGACATAGATTTTGGTGTTAAGCACCTATCAAATGGAAAATCTATGAACATTGAAGGTTTCACTTAGAAATCCTAAAAATTGGAGTCCCTCTTTTCATTCCTCACATCCACAAATTCTTTATTTTATTGATCAAACAAGGTTTCGCTCCCCTTGGACATGGAGCTCAACGAGAACTATAGTATCGAGAAACCGGTTAATAGAGGATAGAAAGTTTATTTTGGTCTTGAAAACAATTGTAAATAAGCAAAGATTATAACATGGGGTAAAAAGAAGTTCATCTTTGAAACCCTCATCACTTCCGTTACTTGTATGGATGTGAAGTTTGTGGTTGCAACATCTCTAGAGAATTCCGAGGACAAATTGAGCAATTCAAGAAGCATTTTATGACTTATAATATTGTAATTATAAGTAATATGCCTTATCCCATTCTTTTCATATTACGAGGTCTTCCCCCCATCGAAAGCATCACTATGACTATGCACTTGATGTACAGGTACAATATAAATGGCATGGGAGACTAGGACTCCTTAAAATTGCTTTAAAATCTTGCTAAGACAACCTATGGATCAAGAGAGGTTGGAATAAAGATAAAATGTCTTGGTCAAACCATTGGGAGATAGACGAAAATGCCACTTTAGAAAATATCAATAACAAGAAAAATACTATTACATCTAAGTTTAAAGAGAAAATGTGGGGTGGAAAGGATTTAGAGGTTAAAAGAAAGTTAACATACTATAAGCACGTCATTAAACCTAATCTACAAGACCAAAAATATCTCTATATATTGACTAGCTTGAAGACGAAAACTAATATAGTCAAAATAAAAATGAACTTTCATGAGCTTCGTAGTGAAATAGGGCATTGGAAAATTCCTAAAACATCACGGGGTGGAGGATTTTCCATTTCTATGAGAGTGAGAGCATTGATGATCAAAGTCAATTTCTCTTAGAGCGCCCTACATGCAACCAAATTAGATCACAGTTTCACAATCTTTATTATAATGCTAACCTCTCTACTCTTTTAACTTATCAAAAGTACATGGTGACTTGGATACGCTTCTTTCTAAGCTTTTTGAGTATATGAATAAAATTTCACAAAACACCAGGTAATTCCTTTCTTATTTCTTAAGGTCCCATAGTAATTTATATCATCATCATGATCACCATTGATGCAGGGATTTCTCGGGGATGAAAAAGAAAAGAAAAATAAATAATGCATGGATTTCCGAGGGTCATAACTTTTGACTCATTTATCTGTTTGGGCTCAAATTTAACAGGAAGTTGTCTTTTGAAGATTTCATTGTAATGATTGATAAGATCCTTCTGATCAGACCATTTTTTTACACTTTTATAGGGCCTAATTCAGTCATATAGTGCGTCGAATTGGGGCTTTAGTGTTTGTGCAGGATTTTTTAAATTTGAAATTATCAGTTATCTATTAGTTTATGCAGCTAACCAGGTCAATGAGTTGAAAGCTAGTGTCACTCGAGTTATCTTTAAGTTAGTTGTTAGTTTTAGATTAATGCGAGAATTTTTTAAAATTAGCAATCCTAGCTCAACCATCTCAAAGACCTAGGAGAGGAGGGCATCACACATCATCATCTTGGTTAACTGACCAAGATCCTCCATTCATAAAGAATGGTTCTCATGCCAAGGCTAAGTTTCAGCCACAGACTGAATCATGTTGATCAACCCCCTGGTCCCTGACCAAGTCCTCCATTCTCCCGAAGAATGGTCCTCAGCCCCAAGTTGAGATTTTAGTCCTAGAGTGAATGCTGATCAACCACCTGCAGGACCTGCTTGGTCCTTGACCAAGAATCTTCCTAGTCCTAGACCAGGATGTCTCTATCTCAAACTGCAGGATCTGCTTGGTCCTCGTCACCAAGAAATTGTTTGGTCCCGGACCAAAATACCCTAGAGATAGATAGGGGCCCCAGCCACATGCTAGGGACTTTGCCATGGAATCAATCTACTTGGTCCTAGACCAAGAAACCCAAGAGACAGCTGGGGCCCTAGGGTACCTTCTAGGGACTTACTCTGCCTGGTTAACTGACCAGGAACCCTAGTTAATTGACCAGGGTGCCATCCTCCCTAAGAATGGGTCTCGCGGTTGCATTAACTTTAACAATCTTATCTTTAAACATTCTGTCAAAATGTCATTGACTTTAGATACCCTTTATTTGTATATTATCCCATTTCTATCTCTTCGGCATGGGCATCATTCGGGAGACTGGGAATAATGAAGTTAGCACATTTTTCACACAATCAAATGCTTGATTTTTTAACCCATTCTAATTCATCCACGAAAGACAATAGTCGAGGAGAGAAGGGAATACAAGTAGGACATGCAATAAATGACATCAGAGAAACTTTAGTATTCAACTCAAATTGTACCTGAATGTAAGGATAAGTATTCGCAGCTGCCTGGTCACCGATGAGCATCAAATCGCACTGTGAAAAATTCCTTGAATTGTGAGCATTTGGTTGCACCTGCACCAATCCTCTGTAGCAGTTCCTCGACTTGCCTGCAGATATACCTTTAGAATCAATCCTACTCCTATTGTTCTTCCCTATATGGATCATCTTTGTCACTGTATCTGCCTGTTGATAATTATTTTAAATTATTTTAATAAGAATTTTAAACTAATTTTGAAATTAAACTTTAATAAGAATCTAAACTAATAAATTCAAATTATTAATTTAAACTATTTAATTTAAATTCTTGATTTAAATACTTTAATTCAAATTCTTATTAAACTATTTTAATAAGAATTTGAAATTAAATTTTAAATAAGAATTTATTTTAATTTTAATATCATTATAAACTATTTTTAATGAATATACAAAATATTTAAATGAAAAGGTTGGATCTAAGATTTAAGGTTTTCTCAATTATATTTTAATAAGTTTTTTAAAATATGAGTGAAAATATAGTAAATTTATGAAATATTATAATATGATAATATTTTAACATTTTTAATGTTTTAATAATTATAATGAACTTTAATAGTTATAATGTTTGAATAATTTAAGTTAGGTTTAAAATTAGGTATTTTAAAATATATTTTAAATTAGGGATTTTTATATATAATTACAAATAAAGTGAAACTAAAAAGTATCATATTTGGGAATATATTGAATTTCATTATCATGTATAGTGAGTTTTATCTTTGCATAGATTTCAGTGTTTGGTGTTTTATCCTTGCATAAATTTTAGTGTAGGTGTTAATGCATGGATGCATAGATTTCAGTGTAGATTTCATGGATGCATAAATTTTAGTGTATATTTCATAGATGCATAAATTTCAGTGTATATGTTAATGCAACATTTTTTATATAGAGTCTGAACTAAAAATGGAAGATGTGCATGCGGAAGATGCTATGAGACAAACAGGAGAAGAACAAAAAATACAAAACACAGAACGCCAAAAAGCATATATCGTGGAAGAAAATATAATGAAATGACAGCAAAAGAATGAGAAAAAGAAAGGAAACGAAAAGCAGATCAACAAAAAGAATATCGAAAAAGAAAGTTGGACAAAATGACAACAGAAGAACGAGAAGAACGACGAAAATAAAATGCAGATCGACAAAAAGAATATCGAAAAAGAAAGTTAGACGAATTGACAGCAGAAGAACGAGAAGAATAAAGAAAATGAAACATTGACCGACAAAGAGAATTGTCATGTACAGTGAGTTTTATCCTTGCATAGATTTCAGTGTATGGTGTTTTATTCTTGCATAAATTTCAGTGTAGCTGTTAATGCATGGATGCATAGATTTCAGTGTAGATTTCATGGGTGCATACATTTTAGTGTAGATTTCATAGATGCATAAATGACAACAAAAGAATGAAAAAAATCCAGGAAACAAATAAGCAGATCAACAAAAATAATATCGAAAAAGAAAGTTAGACAAAATGACAGCAGAAGAATGAGAAGAACAACAAAAAAGAAACACAGATCGACAAAAACAATATCGAAAAAGAAAGTTAGACAAATTGACAGTAGAAGAACGAGAAGAACAGAGAAAAAGTCCTTCGATAAGGTGATACAGATACTTCCTTACATGCTTCATTGAAAAGTTCCTTCGATAAGGAGATACATTTGTTTGCGACAAATGACGGTGTAAACTATCATAACAAGCGTTTAATAAGAAGCCTAAATTGTCCCATTGCGACCAGTATTTCTACATCTATAAGAAGCAACTATTCTATGGAAGGAGATGAAGAAGGGTTGGAACTTGAATTACTTATAGCCATAGGAGAAAGGGTAATGCTCACATCAAACCTATGGACTAATGCAAGACTTGTCAATGGTGCTCTATCAAGCGCCGAGAGGGATCGATATGAGAGGTAGGGTATGACATTTACAACAATATATCGAGTTAAAGATTTGGCAGGTTTGCGATTTCAACTTCCATTCTCATATGACTGATATGAGAAGATGTCAAAACTACTAGGTCATGTGAAGATAAGAAAAGATGAAGAAGATAGATTGAGAATGATCACGATGTGAATCATATTTTCATTTATTTAATCCTTACAAAATTATTGTCTCTATTTTCCAGTTTAATAATTTACTCAATCCTTAATACTTATTACTTACATTATGATAATCCTCATAATTGTACTTGTGTTTTCAACTAAACCTGTTCCTTACAATGCTGATCAAAATCCAGTTTTGTGTCACCGCCCATGATCGGAACCAGCTTAGATGCAAATCCTAGGCTCTATCAAGTGCCGAGAGGGATCAAATCTCCTGAGGTGCAAACCTCTTCTCAGGTATTGCACTCAAGGAGCTATTCAAGGATAGGTTTGCACCGTAGGAGATTTGATCCCTCTCGGCGCTTGATAGAGCCTAGGATTTAGATCTAGACTGGTACTATCACTAAGAACTCTTTCACTTTATTTTACTGTTATTTTACTATTACATTATACACAATTACACAACTTGATAATTGAAGTCCTGTCTCAATTTTCTTACAAAAATTAAGCTTGATTGAAGTCCTTTCTTCTTGTTATAAGTAGCGTGGGTTGGAGTCCTTTATCAATGAACTTAACTTATTCCTAAGTGAACTTAACTTATGGAGAGGGACTCATGGGAAACCCTAGTTCGATATTTATTTTTTACTGTAACTTAAATCATAAGTGGATTTCTTTAGTAAAAATCGTGGACAATATTATGAATGAACATAAGCTCTCACCATAAAAAGTCATATCCAAAATGTGAATGATGATGTTATGTTACACATATGATTACATAGGAAATGTGATATAAAATTAATGATATTGGAGTCTTTTTAACTAGCCAATTTGTTTTTATAAATTAACATTATATATTATATATTTATATAAATATAATTTATTTATTGATGTGAAAAATAATTACAGATATTTAACCTTATAAAAACTCACTATATAATATCTTCCTTAGTAAAAGGTGGTTTAATCATTTTCCTCATGGCCAATCATGCTTGTTTAGTACATCCCCCCTTGTAAGGAGAAGGTGGAAGTAAAATGATTTTCAATGTAGGTCTGCTCTGAGATAGAGATGGGTGCCCTATGTGGTGAGGGCACACTTAGTATGGAGGTTATAAAAATAAGAGAAGACAATAAAAAAATAAAAAATAAGAGCAAGACTGTAAAAAATAAAATAAGAGAAGACTATAAAAAATAAGAGAAAGGCTGTAAAAAAAAAAACAAGAGTAGAATGTAAAAAAAAAAAAACCAGAAAAATATCAGCAGAATCCCATTATGCTATAGATGCCTCCTTTTATACAAAAGGTGCATTATTGATTACAATAGCAAATACCAAGAGGTGCACCCTACTAAGAGGTGTGACCAACTAAACTTAAGCAATTCTGGAAATGACTGACAGCTAACTACAAGGTGCACTCAGCTACATCAAGGAAGTAACATGCTCTGATTTTCCTGATAATGTAGTGCGTCTAGCTAAAAATTTGTAGTGATCTACTTCATGGTATGCATAGGTGGCCCAATTCCTCCTTGTTTAGAGTCGGAAGCATCCCATGCTTCTGCAAACAAGTGAAGTAATGTGCATTTGACGAGATATTCAAACATCCACTTGGATTGCACTGGAGTGAATCCTTTTCTACCCACAATGTATGTGAAATAGTGTCTGTGACGAGTTGTGAATATCATTGAATCTACAATGGTGTCTTCCAAGAGTGGAGGTTTAAAATCTAGGATATTGACCACTAGATGTTGTACTGTCACAAATTATTCCAGAAGGGGAGGCTCAAACAACTTTAGATTATTTAATCCATTTGGTGACTGCCATATTTAAGAACCACTCTAAAGGAGAACTAAGAAGCATTTGTTTCTATCTCAAATAGTTAAAGCAAGTCCGACAAGTAGAGAACAAGGACAAAACACAATGTATGCTTTAGTTGTTCAAACTACTTCTCACCTTGTGCATTCCATGTGAATCTAGTTTGATTGGCCAACTGATGCAAAGGTCTTGCTAGTTGTGAGAAATGTGAAACAAACTCGTAATAGAAGTTTTTACCACCCATATAAATCTTTAGCTGAAGTGAAGAAGAAGTCATTGGCCATTTTTTGAATCCCTGGACATAAGCGGGGTTGGATTTGATCCATTCCAAATCAACTATGAAGCCCAAATAGTGTATTGACCTAGGCCAAAAGTAATATTTTTTCTCTTTTAATTATATCTTATGAGTTTTTCATAACTCAAGGATGTGAAAGACATGTTGAAGATGCTCTACCCATGTTCTGTTGAATACCAAGATGTCATCGAGATAGATTACTATGAATTTTCTTAAAAGTGGACGAAATATATCATTTATTAACCTTGAAAAAGTTGCTCGGGCATTGGTCAACTCAAATGGAATTAGGGACCACTCAAATAGACTAAACTTAGTCTTCAATGTCATTTTCCATGTGTCCACTGCATTCATCCTCACTTGGTGACAAACTAATATCAATTCCATCTTTGTGAAAAAGGTAGCTCCTTGCAAGTGGTCCATCAAGTCCTCAATCCGGGGCAGTGGGTAATGGTTTTTTACTATGACTTTGTTGAGGGCTTAGTAATAGGTCACCAAATTCATTTTGAGATCATCCTTTTTGGGTATTTTGAATGCTAGGGATGCACAAGGGGATGAGGGAGGTTGTATATCGCTTGAATCAAGAAGTTGGCCAATCTGATGTTTGATTTCTGTAGATTCACAAGGGTCTAATTGGTATGCTAGAGCATTGGGAAAAAAGTTGTGGAGATGAGGTCCATAGAATGATCAATAGACATAGGTGGGGGAAGACCCATGGGATTCTTGAAAATATCAGCAAATTTGATGTGGATAAGGGCTATGTACGAAGGTACATGATTAGTCAAATTGTTGAGTTTGAGAGGTCTAACCAAGAATATTGAGACACATTGGGTGAGGTTGACGTGAGGATGGGTGTCATGACTATAGATAAGATGTGTGGAATGGTGGGTAGATGACGTGACCACATAGAAGTGCCCTTTATGCCTGAAGTGGTACTAGTGGGTTTTTTCATGATAAACAACATGCCTAGCTTGTTGATATGGAAGTCATAACAATAGATCACAAAATTCAAGTGGAGCCATATCACAAATGACTGTATCGCAAAAAGGGCCAATGGTTAAAGTTATAGTGCATTATTGAGACACAATGAGGCATGGGACTCCTTTCTATACCCAACCAAGATGATATGGGTTGGTATGAGGAGTGTTGGATAGGTTTAGGCGTTGTACTAAGTCTTGGGAAACAATATTCTTTTGGATACCATTGTCGAGAATGAGAGTATCCAAGTCCTATTTAATATGGAAATGTGTGTGAACATCAGAAGAGATCATTGGTAGTCATCAAGATGAGGGATGGGTATGGTTCTGTACGATTATTAAGAGCAACCAGATCAAAGGATTTTGTGGTTGATGGTGATGCAATCTCTTCCAACAATGTCTTGTTGGTGCATATGTTCTTAAGGACTCTGCAATCCATGGATGCGTGGGAATTGGTTTCATGGAATGTGCATCAAGTATTAGTAGTGCGTGGCTATTCCAAGGGTGTAGAAGGTACCTTTGTGGAGGGGTCAACAAAATTCAAGGTAGGACAAGGTTGCAGTGTTCGGTTTTGAGGATGAGCAATCACCTTGCATTCCACAACCAAGGATCTAAGAAAATCCTTATCATAGGATGGGATTTCAAACAAATCCACTTCATTTATAAAAAAAAAACGATAGACCTGAATTAAACATGAATATAAGTGTTAATTTTTTAGCATTAATTCAATATACTCTAGGATATTTATTGAGATAATAACATGTATAGTATATCAATGCATATCAATCATAGCAAGCATGTCAATCATCACAAGAAGCAAAACATAAGAGACAATAAACACACAGAGTTTCTGTGGGGAAAACCCTAAGATGAAAAACCCCACAACTTCCTCAGAGATAGATAGAGCAATAGTACAACCAAAGTACACAGAGATAGACTCCTCCTAGCAGTTGATCCTCCTCCTCACATGTGCACCACTTTCCGAGTGAAGGAAGAGTGAGTTATGAAGTGATCCAAATAGAGATCGGGAGATCTCTATTTATACTTGTCATGACTGCCCAGTAAACTTATGGGGCTGACTTGTCTAGCTTAGTACAATAAACCAATGTTAACTTAATCAAGGCCAACCCCACACATGGTGGTCTAATAACCCATTGGCAAGTTACGACACTTGAGGCACTTGTTAATACAAATGATGACACTTCCATATAGAGGAATAATAACATCTCTATAGGAGTACAATATACATAGATTAAATACATTCCGAAGTTACATATACATCAACACT
Source organism: Larix kaempferi (assembly GCA_027924585.1). Lineage (NCBI taxonomy): Eukaryota > Viridiplantae > Streptophyta > Pinopsida > Pinales > Pinaceae > Larix > Larix kaempferi. The sequence goes on from BSBM01001033.1 coordinate 6,539,186, forward strand.
CCCTCTTAACTAGGAAGGTATTTCTTGACATAGATATGCTAGCACAAGTATTATTATCTGGATCATCATCAGCGAATCATCATCCTCGAATCATCATCATCGTCATGGTTGTTGCTATCTCAATCAATCTCTGAATCTACTCGTCAAAGGAAGTTCTATAGAGCCAGTCCTTTTTCATACTAGATGTAGGCCCACCACCTGCAGGTCTTCATCATCACTAGCCATATTGTGGAATTCTCAGGACTTATTACGTGCATCACAAAACCTTGAAAGAGCATCCCAGGCTGTTACGAGCACACAGCTCTACCTATCAGATCTCCCAGGGCTAGTATTATATGTGACTATCACAAAACCTTAAAAGAGTCTCTTGACTAACAAGAACCCTAAAGAGCATCTAAGGCCTTTTTCATCCTATCAAGATCTCCAGGACTTATTACATGTGACCCCCACCACAAAACCTTAAAAGAGTGTCTTGTCAAGCAAGAACCCTAAAGAGCATCTGAGGCCTTTTTCATCCTATCCAGATCTCCAGGACTTATTACATGTGGGCATAGAAATGCCTCGAAAGAGCATCTGAGGCATTTTTCATCCTGTCCAAATCTCCCAAGTCTACTTACATGCCATAGGACAAAACCTCGAAAGAGCGTTTGCCAGATCTCCCAGGGAGCTATTATATGCCAGCGAAAAAACCTAGCAAGAGAATCTACAAACCTCCCAAGGCGCTATTATATGTCCTCCCAAAGCAAAACCTCGAAAGAGCATTTGCCAGATCTCCTAGGGAGCTATTATATGCCAGCAGAAAAACCTAGCAAGAGAATCTGCAAACCTCCCAGGGTGCTATTATATGCTTATCTGCACAAGCTATCCACGGCCACAGAGTATCAACCTGATACTCACCATACATCATCCTGATGTACACATGATCATCCTGATCATCATCACTGCATTGTCCTGACACATGTCATCTAGAGCAACATCCTGAAGCTCATCATCCATGATCATCCTGATCATACAATGCATCCACCTGATGCATACACAGTATCTGCTTGATACATATCATCATACATGATCTACCTAATCATACAATGTATCCACCTGATACATATACAAATACATGATCCACCTGATCATACCCAGCATCCAACATGATGCATACATACATAAATGATCCAACTGATCATATCCAACATCTAACATGATGCATACATACATAAATGATCCAACTGATCATATCTATCATCCAACATGATGCATACATACATAAATGATCCAACTGATCATATCAAGCATCCAATATGATGCATATACATATACAGAGTAGTAGCTGGAGCATCGTCCTGATGCTCATCATCCAACGCTTACATCCACATCCATGTGAAGGATCATCCTTCCAACATGCTTAGAATGGCTTCAGCAAATGTCTCCATCACTTCTTCCTCGAAGTGTCATCGATTTGAATAATACCAAGCCTCTCTTTGAAGTACTCGAACTTCACTCTAGCTAGTGGCTTCGTCAGCACATCTGCAATCTGCCCATCCATCACAACATATAGAAGCTTCACTATTCCTCTCTGCACCATATCCCTGATATAGTGGTATTTGATCTCTATGTGTTTTGACCTTTCGTGGAACACCGGGTTCTCAGATAGCTTCACACAACTCTAGTTGTCACAAAAGATACTAGTAGCCTCCAGCGGGAGATCAAATAACTCAGACATTAGCTTCCTAATCCATACTGCCTCACAACTAGCCGAACAAGCTACAACATACTCTACTTCAGCTGTACTCATTGCTACGTAGGACTGCTTCCTGCTAAACCAAGAGATCACACCTGATCCCATACTGAAGAAACACTCATAAGTGCTCTTCCTATCTGCAGCACTACTTGCCCAATCTGAATCAACATAACCCTGCAGGTTAAACTTTTGATTCGCATCATACTTGAGCCCATAATCAACTATACCCTTCAAGTACCTCAGAATATGCTTTACAGCAACCAGGTGAACACTCTTCGAATCCGTCAGAAATTGGATCAATGTGTTCACTGCAAAGCAAATATCAGGTCTCGTGTTCGTTAGGTACATCAACGACCCAATCATCTGACGATACATAGTGACATCAACTGGCTCAGATGAAGCATCACACAGAAGCTTCAGGTTCGATGCCATAGGTGCGTCCATGGCCTAGTAGTCCATCATCCCGAACCTCTTTAGGATCTCTACTGCATACTTCCCTTATCCAAGGAAGATTCCATTTGCACTCTGCCACACCTCCATACCTAGAAAATAGTGCATCATGCCCAAGTCCTTCATCTCGAACTCGGCTGCAAGCTTCCTCTTTGTCGGCAATCAATTTATCTTCACCTGTCACAAATAGGTCATCTATATACAAGAGTAGTATCATAGGACTGCTTTCCTCAACCTTGTAGTAAAGTTTGGAATCTGCTTTACTCTTGGTAAATCCCAAACTAGATAGGAAACTGTCCATCCTACCATACTGAGTTCTAGGGGCTTGCTTCAAGCCATACAAGGCTTTCTTCAATCTGCACACATATGACTCCCTATCATGTGTTTCAAAACCAAGTGGTTGTTCCACATACACTTCCTCTTCAACTACACCATTCAAAAAAGCAGTCTTGACCTCCATCTGGTGTATCTTCCATTTCATCACTGCAGCCAGAGCAAGTACTGATTTGATGGAAGTGTACCTGGCTACAGGAGCAAAAGTTTCTTCATAATCTATTCCCTCTTTCTGACAGAAGCCACGAGCTATGAATCTTTCCTTGTATTTCTCTATGGTGCCATTTGCAGCATGCTTGATCTTGTAGATCCATTTGGAAGTCACAATGGACTTCCCTTCAGGTCTTGGGACAACATCCCAAATATCATTCTTCATTATTGATTGGTATTCTTCGACCATGGCATCCTTCCATTCTTTTTTTTTCGATGCTTCTTCATAATTGGAAGGTTCTTTGTTCATGATATCACAGAGTAAAGCAACATAGCTGGTATGTGATCTATTTCTCTTCTTTGCTCTGTGTTCTTCTTAGGGAATGCCATATCTTTCTGCATCTTGAATGAGCTCTCTATCCCATGCAGGTTTCCTCTTGTGAGAGTTATTCTCATGGGCTTGATCTACAGGTTCTTGTGGATCTTCAATTTCACGATCTACATCTGGAATTGCTTCAGTCATAGTAGTGTCTTGAAATCTAGTTTCCTTAGGTTCTTCATAATCTTCAACAGGTGTCATCCTTGATTTGATGAATGCTAAGTTTTCATCAAATGTCACATCTCTACTAACATCAATATTCTTGAACCCTGGAAAGTATATTCTGTAAGCCTTTGATCTTTCACTATAACCCACAAAGATATCCTTCTTTCCTGAAGGATCTAGCTTAGTCTTCTTTTCCTTTGGGACATGTGTGTATACTGGACAACCAAATATTATGAGATGGATGACTTCAAGTTTCTTACTAGAGAAGACCTATTCTGGTGTCTTGTTGTCCAATATCTTGTGGGGTGTTCTATTCTGCACATATACAGCTATCCTAGTTGCTTCTGCCCATAGATGCATAGGTAGATCCTGGTCATGCAGCATTGCCCTTGCTACTTCCATGATTGTTCGATTCTTTCTTTCTGCAACTCCATTCTGTTGTGGATTGTTAGGAGTAGTCAACTCCCTCTTAATCCATGAATCACTGCATAACTTCTTGAAGTCACCTAAAGTGAATTCTCCACCATTGTCGGATCTGAATGTTTTGATCTTCTTATCAGTTTGGTTCTCCATCAATTTTTTGAATTCCTTGAACTTATCAAACACTTCATCTTTTTTCTTCAAGAAGTAAACCTAGGTAGTCCTAGAGAAGTCATCAATGAAAGAGACATAGTAAACATACCCACTCAGAGAACTGGATGACATCGGACCACATACATCGGAGTGGGTAATTTCCAAGATATCTTTTGCCTTTCTTTCACTGCTTGGAAATTCCTTCTTTATGTTCTTTCCTTTTGCACATCCTTTGCAAACACCTTCATGCTTGGTCTTGATTCCAGGAAAACCTTCTACAACTTTACTTGCAATTGGTAATGCTCTGTAGTGCATATGTGCAAGTCTTCTATGCCAAAGTTCACTTGGATCCATGGAATCATGCACCATGGCATGTTCGGGTTGTCCCTTCAATTTATACAACCCTCCCTCTTGCTCTCCAATCACCATTGCATCATCTATGGTCTTTCCCTTTGGCCACATTAAAACTTGGCCATCCAAAAATGTAACCCTCATACCTTTTGCATCCAATGCAAATATCGAGAGTAGGTTTTTCATGAGCCCGGGTACATAAAGAACTTCTTTCATCTTCAAAGACTTTCCAGAATCTAGGTTGTAGGAGGCTTCACCACTTCCTTTGATGGGGTATTGGTAGTCATCCCCAAGTTTCACTTTATGGGGTAATTCATGTTCAGATAGATTTACAAAAGATTATTTAAACCCAGTCATGTGTATGGAAGCCCCACTGTCAATAAGCCAATCATTACAACCATGAGAAATAGTACCTGTGAGAGCAAAGATTAGGACATACTCTTCTTCGCTTGATGAGTCATCATCATCACTTTCTTCTCTAGCCTTCTTCTTGGGAGGTTCATCATCCTTAGCAGCATGAGCATGATATCTCTTCTTGTTAATCTTCTTCTTCTTGTTGAAGTTGTTGTCTTTCTTCTTCTTGGGACAATTTGCAGCAAAGTGTCCTTTCTCATTACATGTGAAACATCTCATCTCTTTCCTATTCTTATTATTGGTGTGAGAGGATTTCTTGTAATGAGAGTGTTCCTTCTTAGGCTTGCTTCTTTTGGTGTGAGCTATGAGAGCTTGATCTTCATTTCCCATCTTTTCTTCTCGGGCTACAAGCCTAGCCTCTTCTTGTGAACATTCCTCCCACAATCTACTGAAAGAGATTAATTTCTTTCTAGCACAGATTCCTTGAATGAAAGAATCCCGTGACCTAGGTAGGCCATTTAGAGTAGTCATAACCACTTCACCATTATCTACTACTTCATCGACAGCTTCAATTTGTTCCTTGATTTGAGAGACCTTGGATAAATAAGATTGAATGGTATCTCCATTCAATAGCTTGACCCCTTTCAGTTGATTCCACAAATTCATCTTTTGATTTATGTTCTTCCCTTCAAATAGCTTGGTCAAAGAGTCAAACATCTCCTTGGGTGTCTTTAGAGATGACACATGTGGCATGAGATGGTCTTTGATAGAATCAACAATGATTCTCTTTTCCTTGACCAAGTTCTTCTTATGCAATGCTTTAGCTTCTTCATCCTGCAGGACGGGGACTTCAGAACTGATATATGTATCCAATTCATTTTCTTCTACGATTAACCCAATCCTATACTTCTAGGCTCGGAATTTATCAGCCCCTTCAAGCTTATCCTCAAGCTTGGTGTGGTGAGACATCTTTAAAGAGTACTTCAAATGGAAATAGAAAAGATTTAGGTCTTACCACTTGATTTGTTGAAAGCTGGATCTGGTCCTGGATTAGGGTTTGTCAGAGAAACCTTAAAAATTCAAAATGTGAATTTCAAATTTCTGAAAGGATAGAAAAATGTGCCTTGATGAGTTGATTAGCCTGGTTTATTCAAAATTTAAGATCTGCAAAGCTTCACCCTTCAGAAATGCCTTTTAGTCTTCCCGGGTTCACTAGGGAGGACCTTGAATTAGGGTTTGAGTTTCCCGGAGATTTACCCAGCCAAAAATCTTGATCCAAAGCTCTAAACTTCTATTTTTCCAAGGAGCTTCCATCTATGTCTTCAGATTTTAGAAATTCCTATTTTTGAGGAAATCCTAATTTTTAGGGCCAAAACTGAAAGTGCTCAAAATTGAATTCTGATTGGACAGGTAGACTCCCCTTGCTGAGGAGAGTCAATCTATCATATTACTTTTCCAAAATATGTGGAGAGAAACCCAATAAACAAGAAACCCTCATTTCCATCACTGCACAATGTCTTCTTCTCAGGTTAGCTCTGATACCATGTTAATTTTTTAGCATTAATTCAATATACTCTAGGATCTTTACTGAGAGAATAACATGTATAGTATATTAGTGCATATCAATTATAGCAAGCATGTCAATCATCAAAAGAAGCAAAACATAAGAGACAATAGACACACAGAGTTTCCGAGGGGAAAACCCTAAGGTGAAAAAACCCACAACTTCCTCAGAGATATATAGAGAAATAGTACAACCAAAGTAAAACCAAAGTACACAGAGATAGACTCCTCCTAGCAGCTGATCCTCCTCCTCACATGTGCACCACTTTCTGAGTGAAGGAAGAGTGAGTTATGAAGTGATCCAAATAGAGATCGGGAGATCTCTATTTATAGTTGTCCTGACTTCCCAATAAACTTATGGGGCCGACTTGTCTAGCTTATTACAATAACCCAATTTTAACTTAATCAGGGCTGACCCCACACATGGTGGTGTAATAACCCATTGGCAAGTTACGACACTTGTGACACTTGTGAATACGAATGACGACACTTCCATATAGAGGAATAATATCTCTATAGGAGTACAATATACATAGATGAAATACATGAGTGAAATACATTCCGAAGTTACATATACATCAACAATAAGTACCTCTTTTGGATATGATATATGTAATTGAAGGTGGATCTTGTCAAAGATGTTGGTGTATGTCTAGATGGACTAGCATGGTGGTTGATGGAGCTGTAAACATTTGGGGAGAAAATTTTGCTGATATCCAGGGAATACAAAACTTCTCTGAGTCTCTTGTAAAATCCATCTCATAATGCAATTACTTGTGGTCCATTTGAGGTGTGGTATGCAATATATATCACAATTAATGGGATTTCAAACTATGTATCCCATAATGTTTGGGTGATCCCTTTGAGTTGTAGCCTAGCAATCTGAAGCTTTCGATCCTCATCCATGTATAGATAGGCCTGAAAATAGATGGAAGGGTTGTGGATCCATTAGTCCACGGCCTTTCCATTCATTTTCCCTAAGAATTTGGGAAATAAGATGCATGTACAAATTGCATTGGTTCTCATGCTTGTCTCTATTGTATTCAAATGAGCTCATGGAGTGAATTATCTAGACCTTATGTAACAAAATTTAGATTGGATGTTGAATGCTATGGATCCATGTCTAGAGGTGGTGGCATAACCTTCATGTGATTCTCTGAGTAGATCCTTTAGATATGGTCCTCTCCAAAACCCTGAGGAGAGTGAAAACTCATGCTTAAGAAATCGAAGAAGGTGCACTTCAAGCCCTGAGAAGGGAATTACATGATCCCTAAGAAGGTCATGGAAATGTCGTGAAGAAAACCTTGAGAAGGGTGGATGTGGATCCATGGTTATGGATGTGGTCCCCTTCTTGAAGAAAGCACTATGTCTAAGAGAATGCATATGTGGAGAGGTGAACTTGAGAAGACCCGCTCTCTAGCCAAGGAGATCATACCACTAAATGAGGTCACACTACCTAGCGGGGTGAACTAGCTGAAGTAGAACACGTAAATAAGAAGAGTTCCTTACAGAAGGAGGAAGAGATTTGGTTGTGGACAAACAACTTGAAATCACCAAAAAAACAATTCTCCTGAAGTGGATGGATGCTTCCTATTGTTGAATATTCGAACGTGATTGAAAGGCTCTTATATAAAAAATGATCTGCACCATAGATATGTTCTAAGATAGAGATGGGATGCACTAAGTAGAGAGGTTTCACTTACTATGGAGGGTGCCCCACCAAACACTAGATGTAAGCAACAAATAGAGATGAAATGTTAAAACAAGAGTGGACTGTAAAAAATAAAACAATACAAAAACATCACCAGAATCCCGTTATTCTATAGATGTGTCCTTTTATAAAAAAAAGGTGCATTGTTGATTACAACGAAAAATACTAAGAGGTGTGCCCTGCTAAGAGGTGTGCCCAACTAAACTCAAGCAATTCTAGAAATAACTAGCAACTAACTACAAGGTGTGCTCAACTACATCAAGGCATTAACATGCTTTGATTTTCATAATAAGGTGGTGCACCTAGCTAATAAAGTGGACCGCTCAATTTCATGGGGGGGCTAGGTGGCCAAGAAAACCCCTTGCATAATATGTCTCATAAAGTGCCTGTAAATACTCTTGATTTAGAACAAAGGTTAAACCAAAACTTGAATATTGTTCCAAATCTTGTACTCAATTTAAGTTAAACAAACTTAAGTATTGTTCCAAATATGGTTCTCAGTTGTAGTTAAACTACTACATTTACTTCTTGATTTAATCTATTATTTTCTTCATTTCCTATTTTCATTTAAAGCATCAGCACCTATTATTGACTACTACATAATTATGTCCATATACACATGATTAAACAACGCCTTTACCATTCATTATGTTGACCACTAAAGAAGGTGAGTTTGTTGGAACATGTGAGAAGCATATGTGGGAAATGATAATAAGATCAAAATTAATCAATATTGGAGAAGAAAATGCACCCATTATATAGGGGGTTATATGATTTCAATAAGATTTTGGTGGTTCGAAGTGATATTAATCTAATTGGAGGTTTTTCATAAATCTTAAAGAAGTTTATAAAAACACAATCATTTTTCATTTGAAATATCTCTCAACCTAAACAACAACCTTGAATTGTTAGGATATTCTCACCATCATATTTATGTTTGCATGCATGCATGCATCCAGTCATCAGTATGGTAGTCTCCCAGCACCTAGTCCCTATTTTACTAGCCCCGGGAGCTTGTTTCTACTCAATTCCAGCCCTTCTAGTCCATGATGCGCCTTGTTTTCATCTCCCGAGACAAAGTCCGCCCTCTCTTACCTACCACCAGTGACAAACTCAATTAGTTGCATGATTTGTGGATCTGTTCCTTGATTTGAGAACAAATTGGCTAGTTAACTGACTTAAACACTCTGATGGACATACAGACAGACTAGTTTGACAATTCTGACTACTGACAACTTCTCATTCGCCCTTCTTGGATTCTCCTTCACTACATTAGTGCTCGATGCATCAATTACACCTATCTACATTCAGTTAGACTCAGTTTGACACCTGGTTGACCGTTACTTGTGCATTGATGACACTACCACTCATATAATGATGAGGACTCCTAGTGCAGACAAGCTACACCATGCAGGCTATTCGAATGACCTCGTTGATTAATTCGAATCATTCATTCATTGTGACATTATTGTATAGTATTCTACTTCTGAGTAAATCAATAGAGCACTGCTGCAAGTCTTTTGCACAGTTTTCACATATTATTCTTTATGCATCTCTTGTAATAGCTTTGCTTGTTCCATAGATATATTGTGCTCGAATTTTAGATGGTATCAAAGCTATGGTAGGGACAAGCCAACTATTCTACACTGCATGCATATTCTGCATTGCATGCATTTTCTGCACTAGTGATTCTGCAGTGCATGCATATTCTACACCTATAGCTATTTCCAACTCTGCACCAGAAGCTGAGAGTTTCCACATAATTCTTGGATATTGATCATTGGATCTTCAAGCTTGCTTGATCTCCTATGCCGGGTGTGATGTAACTTGAAAAGTGTATGTTGTCGACCTAAAGGTTCTTGTTTGTTTTGTGATTTCCAGGTTCTCTCCTCCTCCTATTGCATTTTCTCTTCTTGAATATGGAAACTTATTCATCAAATCTCCTCACTCCCTTCAACTATTATCAATGTAAGGCTAATATGGAGATAGTATTGCGCTCTAAGGGATTCTATAGAGTCACCGTGGGCCTAGAAGTCGAAGCTACATTTGCAGTAGAGAAGGAAAAATACTTTAATAAACTTGATGAAGCCTATAGTTTCCTTTGTATCAACATTTCTAAGGATCTTGTTTTCCCTCTTAGTGGATTGACTACTCCAAAAGAGGTGTGGGAACAACTTGCCACGCTCTTTGGTAGGCAGGATGAAATAAGATCCTATCAGCTAGAGAATGAGTTGATTGCACTCAATCCTGAGAATTTCAAGACCATCAATGACTTCCTCGCTAAGTTTAAGCACTTGGTAATGTTATTGAAGCAATGTGGAGTGGAAAAGGAAGATAAACAATTGATTCTATCCATCCTTATGAAGCTAAGAAACGATTATTCAGTTTTTGTTTCCACTTTCAATATGGGAAAGCTCACAATTCCTAATTGGAAGATGCCTACCTTGAATGCCTCCATTGAATCCTTGACAAAAGAGCATGATAAGCTTGTTCAAATGGGGACCATCAAAACCTCTAAAGATCAATCCCTTTTTGTTGGAGGATCCAAATCTACGAATGGAAAAGGGAAGCAAAAGAAAGAGAAGCCAAATCTTGATCATCCAAAGCAAAAGGAGAAGACAAATCAATCACATGAGCCATCTAGTTCAAATAAAGACAAACAAGAGGGAAAAGAGAAGAATAAATTTTCTTATTGTAGTAGGGGATTTTATCCTGAAATCTCATGCATGAAGAAGACCATAGATCAGATGGCCCTTCTCTTAAGGAAAAACAAGATTACTCTTCCTGATGGTGCAAGGAAGAAGGATAACAATTATCATACAGAAAGAGGTCATGATCTCATAGCCAGTGTTTCAAACTCTGCAGCTCTTCTCATAGATTCGAGAGCTTCGAAACACATGGTTTCTACACAATACTCCTTCTCATCATTGGATTCTGATAGCGGCATCTCCATCCACATGGGAGATGACTCTCAAATTTCTTCAAAGGGAAAAGGTACTATTCATTCAGAGCATGGCAGTTTCCAGAATGTTCTCTATGTTCCCTCCTTAGCTTCGAATCTACTTTTGGTGTATCAAATGACACACATTGGTTCACCAAACAAAGTTGTATTCAGCCCTAACAAAGTTTAAAATTCTGATATTTTAAGTGGAAAACTCATTGCGGTAGGAAACGCCAATCATGTTGCAAAAGCATATGAGTTTTCTCACTTCTTGCCACATGAAAATCCAAGTGCCCTTCTCACTCATGGAAATGAGGCTAGTCGGCTTTGGCATGAGATATTTGGTCACCTAAATAATAAGTATTTGCAACTGCTGCAAAAAAAACACATGGTTGATGGCCTTCCAAAAATCAAATCCACGAAAGGGATATGCAAGGGTTGCATCATTGGGAAGCACCCCGAGCACAAGTTTGATCGAGGAAAAGCTAGTAGAGATACTTTCATTTTAGGGATGATCCATTTTGATATCAGCGGTCTACTACCCAATACCTCCATGAATGGTTCAAGGTATGTTCTGACACTTATTGATGACTTCTCTAGATTCACATGGGTCTACTTTCTCAAAAACAAGTCGGAAGTGCTAGAAAAATTCAAGATTTTCAAGGCTTCCCTTGAGACTGCCACCAAGAGCAAGATAAAAGCTCTTAGATATGATAATGGAGGTGAATATATCAAATCAGAGCTTCTGCAACTTTGTGCAGAAAATGGAATTCAAATTCAGCACAATGTTCCCTACACACCTTAGTAGAACGGTGTAGCGGAAAGGAAGAACTGATTACTGAAAGAGATGGCAACTTGTATGCTTGAGTCAAAGGGTTTGGCTGCAAATATTTGGGTTGAGGCCATGAATTTTGTTGCATATATTCAAAATAGAGTTCCACAATCATCTGTGAAAGGTACTAATCCTTTTGAAGCCTATACTAGACACAAGCCTGATGTGTCCAATCTCAGGATTTTTGGCTCCACTGCATGGGCTAGAATTCCGACTGAGAAGAGAAAATATTTGGATCTGCAAAGTACTGAGTGCATCCTAATTGGATATGATGAAGAATCTAAAGGATACAAACTCATGGATATCAGATGCAAAAATATATTCATCGAGCGAAGTGTAAGATTTGAAGAACCACTTCAAGATCTAAAGCTAGTCAAGGAAGAAACTGTTGGTTTGCCTCCTCCACAAGAAGAAGATTCGGAAGAAGATGATGATAGTTTATGTTCTGATATTTATGATATTTTATTAGATGTCAATGAAAATTAAATATCAGGTTCAGATGCAGATCTAGATGAGCCCCAATAGTTTCCAAAGTGGGCCCAAAATACTCTCCAATTTGTTGGTTCAAACACTAAAAATCTTGTCGATCCAAGAAGAACTAGAGCAGACTTTCAAAGAGCGGGTATGGATGTTTCATATTCTGATCCTTCGCTATCCAAAAAATGTTTTTTGATGATAGTTTCAAATCCTAAATCATACTATCATGCCCACTGAGATCCAAGATGGCAAACTGCCATGGATGGAGAGTACAGTTCTCTTCAGAAAAATGCTACATGGGAGCTAGTTTCCCTTCCACATGGGAGGAAATTAGTCCAATGCAAATGGGTATACCGAACTAAATTTGTTGGAGATGGCTCAAACTGTAAATAAAAATATAGTTTGGTTACAAAAGGCTTCTCCCAAGTCCAAGGAGTGGACTACACTGAGACCTTTGCACCGGTTGCAAAGATGGATTCTATCTACCTAGTTTTGGCAATTTCTGCATCTAAGCATTGGGAAGTGCACCATATGGATGTGAAGAGTGCATTCCTCCATGGACATATGAAAAAAAATATCTACATGAAGCATCCTGAAGGCTACATATCAGATCCGACATTAGTGTGCATACTGAAGAAATCATTGTATGGTTTAAAATAGGCCCCAACAGCTTGGTATGCAAAGATGGATTCCTTCCTTCTGTCACAAAATTTTGCAATGTGAAAATCGGATACAAATGTGTACCTACATAAGCATGAAGGTAATTTGTTGATCATTGTCCTTTATGTTGATGACCTTTTGATAACTGAAAGCAATCTTGCTTCGATCGGCAACACAAAAACTGCTTTAAATATAGCTTTTGACATGAGTGATTTGGGCTTGTTGAAGCAATTCCTTGGGTTAGATATTGCTCAAAATTTTGATGGGATCACCATATCTCAGCAAAAATATTCTTCAAACCTGCTAAACAAGTTTAATATGTTATATTGTAAGGAAGCACCATTCCCATTCCTCATGGGAATAAGACTTGAGGATGGTGATTCCACACCATTGGTGTTTTCGACACTTTATCGACAGTTGATTGGAAGTCTTCTATACTTGACACATTCTAGGATTGATATTTCTTATGCCGTGAGTGCTGTGTAAATATATATGCAACATCCCCATGAGCGTCATTGGAGGTCAGCCAAGAGAATCTTGCACTATGTGCAGGGTACTAGACACTTTGGCATACACTATGCTGCAGATTCCAAGCTAGATTTAGTGGGATTCATTGATTCAGATTAGGCGGGTGATAGCATTGATCAGAATTCCACTTCCGGATATGTTTTCATGATTGGAACAAGGCCTATTTTGTGTTCAAGCAAAAACCAGGCTTCCATTACATATCTTCAGCAACAGCAGAGTATTGAGGAGCAGTCAATGCTTGCATTCATGTAGTTTGGTTGCAGGTTATTATAGTAGAGTTTGATATTGGTAGCACCACTTCTAATGTCATTTTTTGTGACAATCAGAGTGCTATCAAGATCTCGACGGATCTAGTTCAAAGAAATTGGACCAAACATATCGAGATCCACATGCACTACATCCAAGATCTTGTGCATGCCAAAACCATTGTACTACAATATTGCCCTACAGAAGAGCAAATTGCAGACATCTTCACCAAGAGCTTCACTGAGAATAAGTTCTCTTACCTCCGTTCAATGTTTGGCATGAGTTCTACTATGGTGGATACAGATTAGATCCTTCAGTGTTCAGCTTGAGGGGGGGGGCTTTCTTCCCACTAGGTTTTCCCTCTTCCTCACTTAGATTTTTTCTAGCATTTTTGGATTATTTTCTGTATTGGGGTGACCTTTGGTATCAGTAACCAGGGCCCTATATTTTATTTGTTACCTCATAGTATATCTTGTGTGGGGGTGTTAGGATATTCTCACCATCATCTTTATGTTTTCATGCATTATGCATGCACGCATGCATTTGCATGTATCTAGTCATCAGTATGGTAGTCTCCCAGCACCTAGTCCCTAGTTTACTAGACCCGGAGCTTGTTTCTACTCAGTTCCAACCCTCCTAGTCCATGATGTGCCTTGTTTTCATCTCTTGAGACAAAGTGCGCCCTCTCTTACCTACGGCCAGTGACACACTCAGTTAGTTGCATGATTTGTGGATATGTTCCTTGATTTGAGGACAGATTGACTAATTAACTGACTGAAACATTCCAATGGACATCTAGAGAGACTAGTTTGACTATTCTGACTATTTCCTAGCAACACCACATCCTTACATAAACATTCAAGGCCACTTTCCATTTCCACCACTTTGATCTTCACATGTATAAAATACCAAAGTTGAAAATTGAATTGGCTCATAATTAATATTTTTATTTTTCCTCTTTCCGAAAAAGAGGGAAGTTGGCACATTTTTTAAAAATGGGAAAAAGGGAAAAATCCCCCAAAATAGGAAAATTCCCAAAAACACAAAAATGAAGCAGGAAAAGATGAAATCCCACAAAAAGGGAAAAACCTAATTCCTTTCCAAACACCAATGGTCACCAAATACCACAGACCACCAAAACCATCAACCATTTTTCCACCAAATACTATGGGCCACCATAAACATTGACCATTTTTCCTATTTATTAAATGTGAAGGTCCCTCATTTGACGTCTTTTCTACACACATTTCCTATATTGTTACTATACCGAAATATCCATTGAAACCTTGAATCCCCTTTGTGCATTTTAGTTTCACCTTTCTTGGAGAGTTTGCACTTCTTGATTTGTAGTTGGAGAACATTAGGATACTAGGATATTAGGAGAACTCTACTTTTGAAGGCTACAAGGACCCCCTGCCATTGTTATTTCAAGGTATTCCTTCATATAAATACCATTATTATATAATAAAAAACTATTCTTTAATTTTTCCAATTCTTGTTGAAGAATGATTGCAATATTACCTTAGATTTGTCTAATGCACATGTTTAGTTTAGTTTTTATTTCTATCATTTATCTTATTTATTTTGCATCATTCTTGAAACTCTACTTTGGTTTCCATAAACCTTAGTAGGTTCCTTTTGGCATGTTTTGGTGTGAAAAAACCATCAACAGTTTTTGGCGACTCCACTGGGGAATGAACCCAAAATATATGGTTATCCCCAAACTACATGGATTCCAAATCCAAAGGGTACTAAATGGTCACCCATGTAAGGGAGAATCTACATAGGATCGAGAGTCCTTGTAGTTTGACATCTAGAAATGAAGCTGCATGAATTCCTTCACATTTTCACTCATCGTCCTTTCCCTATTGGCAAACTCCTATTATGGAGTTTTCTTTATGATTTTTTCTAACTCCTTAAATAATGAAGAAATTTGCAGGAAAACTTGTTTTCTTTCATGATAGTTAAAGGATCTGAAATAATGTCCATTCAATATTCCTTTTACCCCTTTTCCTGATCGAATGGACTAATTATGAAAAATGTATACTCTAGTCACTTTCGACTAGAAGAGTTCTCCCCTGTATAGTTTTATGCTTTTTTGGGTTTTGGAGACTAACTTTAATAAAAAGAACACTTTTGGAGTTTTCTTTTCATTTTTCAGACTACTTAAAATTGAAAAAATGACAAGCATTGACTCTCTTCGACTCCAAAAAAATCAACAAGACAATACCATATCGGGCACACTTCTAGCCCTTCTTTGAGCTCGTTAAACAACAAAGAAGACCCAAATTATGCCTTTTAACACCCCTATTGATTGTATATAATCCCTTATCAGAACAACATTCCTAATTGCCTTTGTCCAGAGTATTCTACGATGAGTCACATTTGGATATATTTATAATCCCATGATCAACCACTTTTCCCTCTTAGGATATCTCATTGCAGTCATACCCACTAGGTCACCCCAGCTATGTTCCCCTCCCCAAAGATCAATTTCATATGCTTCTAGGTCAGACCTACCATCATACTCTCAACAAAGGAATTTTTAGTCCCATTATTCATGTTCCCTTCTATCCCACTTCAATGTCTCAACCCCGTGTCCTGCTACATTCACTATATGGTAGTATCTCTCGCGTTCATGTCAAGGAACTGTCATTTCCTTGGTATTTCCAGGTCTCCCTCTTTCGATGCGAACACATCTATTCTAGAGGATAGACCTAGAGGTCCTTGCATATTAACCTTGTAACCATCATTGATGAGCCCCTTGGACCACCTGATGGGAGACCTCAATGCCCCTTAGAACGGTTGTTTCTCACGTGCTCAACATTAGCTACATCATTTCACCATTGATATTCACATAATTTATTGGTTCTTTCATTATTTGGTTGAATATCCCGAATGTTCCTTGACTCCAGCACATTGGTGAGTCTATTTGAAACCCTTCCAGTATTATGTTCCTTGCAATATGTGGGTTGCGTTGGTGAAGGGTTACTTACATGGAATCTTTTACCATCCTTTTTGGACATCGTTTTGCACATTTTGACTACTTCCTATACCTTCATCACTCTCTTTTTGGATAACCTATCGAGTTTTAGCATTGGTAAGAAACAATCATGTTTTCCTTGAGTATTTATTATTTGCTAATGACTTGGAAAATGGTTATGCTACTTTTGACTTTCTAAAGAATATTTGGTGTTCTAGGTTTGTTGTTTGTTTCAGTTCTAAAGCTACAGAAAGTGTTTTGGGAATGGCTTGCATACTTGTGTGCCAACATTAATTGGTGTGCTAGAGGGTACCCACTACCTCCCATTATGTTAAGGCTATTAGTAGAGAGGTGGTAATGAGGAGATAAGTGAGACGAGGCTAGATGCTTCGAGAAGTCATTTCCACAGCTATCCGAGTTCGTAATCCTCCTCCTGTCTTGATCAACCTCTCGGGTTTGTACCTTGGGTTTATGGAGGCAATTGTTCTCATTATTATTTAATTGCATATGTACCATCGTGATTAAAGGTGATGGAATTTCACAGATGCTTAAGTTTCTTTACTTCATGGTTCATGTGTTGGATGGTACCTGCCCTGCGAATTGCAAGATCAACGATCTATACTCATCCATTAATGGCCCTTATTTCACAATGAATGGAATTATTGTCTCCCAGCCTATTCCTGGTTGCATTGTCTCTCAGCTCCTCTGGGATATGGGTATAAGTATGGGAAAGGATGCGGGCCTTCCCTATCAGTCTGAGCACTTCTTTTTCTGCTGGTTATCCTCAGATTTTCATGGATCCCCGCCTTAGAGCCAGTAGTCAGAGAGGGGGTAGTCGGACCAGTAGCTCCTCCAGACCAGGGATGGATAGTCATCCTCTGGGGGAATGCTCTGATCATTAGCCTCCTATAGAGATGGATTCGTCTATCCCCCAGCCTTTCAATAGGGGGGACCAGTACTTGGTTGATACCCTCACCATTATCGAGTCCCAAATTTCTCTTAGGGAGATTTCCCTTCTGAGGGAATATGAAGCTCATATGGGAAGACAGCTGATTGCCAATCCATTCTAGGTGATCCAGATCCTCCTTGCAGAGATATCCAGGCTAGGAATTAGATGGCCAATGACCTGAGGGAAGCTATCTAGATTATAAAAGGTGCTCAGCAAGCGAATTTGTCTAGAGTTTGGGTTCTGAAGGCGGCACTTAAATATAATATGGACTCCTCCAGGGAGGTTGTGTGTGAGGACCTAGGAATCCCACGTGGTAACCAACCTGCCCTGTGATCCCCATGCTAGTGAGTTCTGATGGCTTAGCGATTTTGGCTCAGTATTTCGGTTTTTGGTTTTGGGATATGATCCGTAGTCACTACCGGCAGTACCATCTTTCTGCTGTGGTGGTTATTAGATTCTTTGTCTCTCGCTCTGGTTCTGAGTTGGCCCGCGTCTCGCGGTTCATCCTTGGTGCAGTCACAGGTGTGGATTGGTCTCTTCTTTTCGAGGCCTTGTTAATGGGCCGTCTTGCTCTGTTTTCGAGTCCCAGAGGGTCCCCTTGATGTTCTAGAATTGGTTGGGATTTACTCACTTCTTAGTTTAGGCTCTGGGCTTCCAGCCTATATGGTTATCACTCTCTTTGTTCTCTAGGGTTTTTGTTGACCCTTCTAGGTGTTGGTTTTATCAAGGCTATGCCTCCTGTCTATGTATATCTCCCTTCTCTGATAAGCCGTCCACACTAGGGTCTCTATCTATTTGTTCTTCAGTGTGGTATGAGCTCTGATGGATCGTTTGTATATGTATTTTTGTACCATAATTTTGGTTTCAAGTAATAGAAGGTCCAATGCTTATTTACAAAAATAAAAAAGATAAACACCTACAAAATATAATATTCAATTTTAGTCATTATGTTAATGTTAATGACTTGTTAAAATAATTATAATTAATTTAATGTTATTAAAAATGTAAATATATAATTGTATAATTCGTGGCAAAAACTTTAAAAGTATAAATATATAATTCATTATAAAAAATTTAGAAAGTGTGAACAAACATAATGATTAAATATAAATAATTATTATTATATTTACAAAACAATTTTATATTATATATGAACTTTTTAAAATTATTTTGAAAAATTAATATATATATATATATATATATATATAATTTAATTAAAAAAATGAATATCAAAATACTAAGTATATAGAATATATTTGAACTTGCAACTTTTATAATTACCAACTTTTAATATATGATAAAGACAAATAATAAAGACCGACTTTGAATTTATGATAAAGAGTAAATGTGGCTTAAGGGTGTGTTTCGCTTGAACAATAATAGTAAACATTTTAAACACGTAAGTAGTTTAAAAGGGTGTGTTTCGCTGTGAAACCAAAGTAGTTGAAGGGAGTGAGAGTCACAACTTTAGCTTGATTTTGGTCCATGATGATGCGCTCTTGGTGCTGGAAATACCTTGCAGAAAACACTCCGGATTTTTTTTTGAATCAATCTAGCTCTGATACCATGTGAGATTTTAATTGGCTTAGATCTAGATTCAATAAGACAACTTCAAATGGAATATTTCCGAGAATGAGAGAAGAAGAATAAAGAAGATAATTTGGGGAAAAATATCTCTCTTATTCATCAATATGTTTACAATATATAATACATATTCCATGGAGAAAATTGAATGCCTTAGAGGCAAGTTGGAAAGCACAAAAAGAAAAGGCTTACTAAAGGAAAAAAAAACTAGGTCGCAAAAGCTCTTTCCAGAGAACAGTCTAAAGGCTCATGAATTTGATAAATATGGTATGGAATCTCATGAGTGAGGTGAATGGAATGTATTGATGTCTTTAGGAGAGAATAAAATATGTGGAGGTCGAATTGGCCAAGTGCTAAGAGTTTCTAAGCCAACTAGCTTTACCTTTTCCACTAAAAGTAGAAAAATAGGATAAAGATGTCTAAATTAGGGAAGCACCTACTAAACCATAAATGAAAAAAAAACAGACGAAATCCAATGAAATCTTATCTAGAATCGTCTCAAGTGCACCCTAGTGACTAAGGATGGAAAGTGGTCAACTAAAAGACAAAACTGACCCAAGTTACCTAGTCAAAACTTTGGAAATTAATCATAAATGATTAATGAATTATATCCTAAGTTTAAAATGGTATAAGTGGGTTTTTTAATACTACAACACTTACATAGGGATTTGTTTTGGGCCATCTCATTTCACCATAGACCCAAGAAAAATACAAGTAATCCTCAGCTTGCGAGTCTCCCGCACACAAAAAGAGGTACGTAGATTTATTGGTTATGCATGATACTATAAAATATTTGTGCGGAATTTTTCAAAAATATCCCACACTCTATTTTTTTATGTCGAAAAATACATAATTTGAGTGTTCTGATTGTTACCAATTAGCCTGGGAAACATTAAAATCGAAAGTTTCAATAGCACTAGTTCTAAGAGGGCCCAATTGGACCCTACATTTCATAATCTCAATAGACTCTTCCGATATAGCCATTGGAGGAGTATTGGGTCAGCAAGAAGATCAAAAGCCATATGCTATATATTTTATTAGTAAAAATTTGACTTCCGCAGAATTGAATTAGACAGTGACAGAGAAGGAATTCTTGGCTTTCATCTACGTTGTTAACACGTTTCACCGTTACATTACAAGTTACTCAGCTTTAGTGCACACAAATCACTCTGTCATTAAATACCTCATGAAAAAACCTATCATTGATGGTAGAGTGACAAGGTGGATGTTGTTATAAGAGGAATTTGATATCACAATTGTGGAAAGACCAGGGAAGGATAATTTGGTTGTTTATTTTCTCTCCAGGTTGACTAACAATGTTGAATCGTCACCTATTGAAGATGTCTTCCCGGATGAACACTTGTTCATAATGTCTACTAAAACACCTTGGTTTGAATATGTTATGAATTATTTGGCTACAACAAAACTTCTAATGCACCTATCATTAAAAGAGAGGCAGAGAATAATACAGTGTAGCAACAATTTTTTGTGGATAGAGGGTGTCGTTTCTACACTAGACTAGATTTGATCATCTGAATCTATGTGAGGGAAGATGAAATTTAAAACAATATGCAATCGTGTCATGATGGTCCATGTGGTGGAAATTTTGCATATAAAATGACGACACTTAAAATAATTCACCTCAGATATTATTGGCCTTCTATTTTCAAATATTTCCGGGATTATGTCAATCTCTATGATATTTTTCAAATGACAAGACATCCTCTTAAGTGAGATGAGATGCCCCTACAAGTCTAGTTGATGGTAGAAGCTTTTCAAAAATGGGAATTGGACTTTGTGGGACCCATCAATCCTCCATCAAGGAATAAATCATATATCCTAGTCTACATGGACTATGCCACCAAGTGGGTGAAAGAAAAAAAACTACCAAGGGTTACAGGGCAAGCAATTTCATATTTTATTTTTGCATAAGTATTTGTTTGATTTGGAGTTCCTCGGGATATTGTTACAGATGGTGGAAATCAATTCACCTCAAATCTAATTGCTTCCATTACATAAAATCTCTGAATCAAACATAGAGTAAACTCAACATATATCCCATAGGAAAATGGACAAGTGGAGGGAACAAATAAAATTATGGTGACTAAGATAGTGCAGATCCATCTTCGAGACTCAACATACAAGATTCCAAAATACCTATGGGCCTACATAATAGCTTGGAGGAGCACAATAGGATTGAACCCTTATAAGTTATTCTATGGGAAACAAGTTAGCCTTCCAATTGATATAGAATTCAAAACTTTGAGGACTGTAGTGTAGCTAGGCATGGACCTGTCTGATGGTTAGAAGAGTCGATTGAATCAGCTCAATCAACTTAATGATATCCAACAATATTCATTGCAACAAGTTTCCATTGTGCAGTAATAGATGGATAGATGGTATGATCGCTTTATAAAAAACAAGCAATTCAGGGAAGGAGATTGGGCCTTGCTCTACAATTCCAAGTTCAAGGATTTTAAGGGAAAGCTCCATGCTAGGTGGCTGGGACCATATGAGGTGGAAATAGTCTATGAAAATAGGACAATAATATTTCGCACTAATAATGAAGATCGGACCCTGTTAATGGCCAATGGACATTGACTAAGGATTTATAAGAAACCACTATCCCGAGACTCATTCATCCACAATATCTCCTCCTACTATTCCAACAAATATTTCGAGATCTTGGTCTCGAATTCAAATCTTGTTTGATTTTCCTGATTCAAAATAAATAAATAAAATATAAAATAAAACATAAATTTTGACTATGAAAACTCTTTTTTTAGCGCAGTCTAAAAAAACTAAAAATTATGATGACTGTGAAAACCCCTCCTTGGGGAACAACCATTAAAATAAGAGTTTTTTTTACCAACATAGTTGTTTGAATTTTTTCTGCATGTCTCTCCAGACACATTCAATGAAGCTAGATAACTTACCAAAAGTTTAAATTTATCTTTGCAGAATTTTTTCTCATAATTGTTTTAGACTTCTTCGAATAAAATTCCATTCATCTACTTCATTATCACTTTTCCTCATCACCCCCCATTCCTCATCTTGGAGAAACATCCTTTCCATTAACACTTCATGTTATCACAACCTACTAACTCAACTATTCATATTTGTCCCCTTCCCATATTCATAATTCCTATCTATTAGATGTGGTTCACTCTCCTTACTCCCAAACCCTCCACTACGCTTCATTGTCCATTGATATCTCTCTGTACAGATAAGATAAAATCCCAATTTTCCCTTGAAAATATTTCTTTAGAAACTAGATTTCAACATCAGTAGCATCATAGATCCTACATCAGTAGTGTCACGGATCCTAGATTAGCAACATTGAGGATCATACATCAACAGTGTCAAAGTTCCTACATTATCACCATCATAGATCCTACATCACTAGCAAAATGGATTCCGCAATTTGTTCCGTAGCATATCCTACATCAATAGTGCAACAAATTCCATATCATGCAGCACAAATCTACTACATTATGGAATTTTTCTTAGATGCGCAATGAAGGTCACTTTCTCTCACATTGGATCCGCACCAAATCTTATCCCCATTCTTACAATAGTTTCCCTTATAATTCAAAGAACACCAGCATGTATGCACACATTATGTTGGTACAGTAAACACCATCCACATCAGCTAAGGTACTAGTATCATCATGAACGTGAATGATGTTATGGATAAAAAAATCCTATGGATTGGGGTATACCACAACGGATATATGACTACAAAAAATCAACTCAATTCCCAATGCAATGTTATATACATGTAAATGCTAAGATGTGGAATAAATAACCAACCTTCAACCGGACATTCGATGTAGATCCCCGTTGAGCTTTCAAATCTCTACACTTGAACCTGCAACTTAGTATCAACAATAAACACAAGCAAGTGCATATGATATATGAAAGATGTTAGCATAAACAATAGCATGGTCCATGATATAATAATAAAATGTACCCAGCAATAATATACCATTCACAACATCAATTGGATGAGAAAATGAGTATTTCTATTAATGAAACAAGTACATGATACAACCCCTTGCCGGAAACCAATATGAACCGAGAAATAGATCCCTCCACTTGTGTCTCCACCACTTCAATCCCCCATGCAATGGAAAACTCAAACTATGAAGGAGTTTGGTAGTGAACATAAGAGGTTCATCACAACTAGGATCAATGGATGTAGACTCAAGCTATGGAAAAAATCCAATAGAATTTCGATGCTCTCTCTTTCTCCTCCTTCCATGTACCATAAGAGCTCAATATATAACCCTCCAAAGGTAGGTGAAAGGTCGAATTGAGTCGTTTCGGGATACACAGAGGGCCAAAGGTCACCCTATGACCGCTTTTTGGAGTAAAAAGTGAGATTTTATTAAAATTTACAATTTAACTCGATGTACGCGGGCTGTAGTGGGATAGCTTATGCATGCGCATGTTTCAGTAAAGCAACTCTCATATAGGAACAAAAATAGGGAAATAAGGGTTCTTGGAGGGAAAAAAGTGGTTCTGAGTCAGTCAAATGAATAGCAGAGGCCAACTGGTATAAATGCTCATAGGGTCAAAAAATACCCTGTAACAGATGCCCCCTAATGTGTGATGTCAGAGAAGGTACTACAATGGCCGAAATACATTATAAATCTCAGAAGTGGAGTGATGGAAACACAAATGGAAGGAGTATCCCACTTGTCATAATACAATGATCTCTATGAATACATATCGGTACAATAAATAGCAATCTAATACAATGGCCATGAATAGGAAGTATATAGTGAATACATGTCATAAGTGGTCATAGCCATGACCCAATATATAGTAAGATATGGTCTCCTGCTGAAGAGGAAACAATTGATGCAAACTAAAGGTACAAACTGATGATGTATGAGACTGATCTTTGATAAGCATAGTCATGATCACTAGTAGCATACCGAATGCCACTGAAGTTTGGGGTCTTCTACATAAATCATCGGTGGTGAATCCCCTATCAAGCGAATAAAGTTGCTAATATCGAACCTGATGTAGCATCATCTGATTACCGATCATTGATGTATATCGTTAACAGATGCAAAATAACCCAACAATAATTAAAATGGGCATCAAGGAACATAGTACATTCATCAAAGTGTGAATAGAGGTGTTGAGGTTGAACACTCTAACGAATCCATCGATTAGGGAGCATTGATGTATTCCCAATTCGTCAATCGCAAGAGAACTTACTACTAATGAATGCAAGCCTCAAGGTACTCAACGGACTCTAAGTCTCAATTCCAGAATCAATGGGTTGGATTCAACGAAATGAAAATCACTGGAAGGAGGGCATTAATGAATCCCCCATCAGCCAACACGAGGTAACCAGCTACCCTGAAAGATTTGGAAGAACTCGGATGAAAAGATCGGGCTATATGGGATGGCCGACATGCAATAGTCAAGAGATATAAGGAGTGGCCAACTCTGGTTTCAAGACTTCCTTTGAACAAGAGCATGAGCAGATGGATAGACTCAGGAATTATAGACTCAATGACTAGATGATAATAATACTTTGTGACGCAGGAGGCATAAAAAAAGGCTCCATAATGACTGGAAGATTAACCAGCCGGTGGAGTAAAATACAAGAAATGAGTACAGATCCTAAGGTCCTACTAATGTCCTGACTCATGATGAATGGAGTGGAAATGAATGCTCTGTTCAAAGGAAACACGACAGCTGCCATTAAGAAGTAGTAAACATTTTTCCGTTCGTATTTTTTAGTTATATGATTTTTTTGTCTTTTTCATATTAGAAAAGCTTGAAAAAGAATAAAATTGATTATAGTACAACAAGTGAGGGAATGAGTGTCAAGTGGAAGCAAACTAGTTCCAAGTAGTGGAACATACCTATGATCAATGCAATGAAGCATGTGCAAGATGTGAACACTCGAGGGGGTGTTCCCTCAAGGTAAGGGTCATCAAGTTGTGAAAGATAATGGGAGGCTCTGCTTGCCTCGAAAGGTAAAGTGGCCAGGCACATAGATAATAACTGTGTAAAGCGGGAGCCGGCATAAGGCTCAAAAGGCAAGCAAGATAATGCAATGCAATCACAACTCGACACAAATGGGTAGTCCTCATGGGAGATGGCCAGAATAAAATGAAGTAGAGTATGATTCTTCATCACAATGTTATGATGTGACTACAAAGGACTCCCAATCCTAAGGAGGAACAACGGCATGGGCGCCAAAAGAAATAAAAGGATATAACTAGGGAACGCATGGTTGGACAAGCCCTACCGCCAAATAACGACACTTCTAAAGCAGCATAGAGGTTTTGTGTTAGTTAAAAAGCGGGATCGCACCTAAGGTTAATGAATGTGGTCATAAGTTCAATGCAAAAATGCAGGTGAAATGACATCCTAACCTATATTCCAGTGTAGAAAATACCTATCGAAGGCATAAAACGGTTGAAAAATCCACTCTCGTAAAAAAAAACTATTCAAAACGGAACTTTACAACTTCATATTAGTCCAAAACGGCTCAAAATGGAAAAAACTATAAGGAAGTGGGTTTAAAAAATTATAAATAGTAAAAAGAAATTACTTTTACCATTTGATTTTCACTTTTTACCCACCATATTACTTTTCGTTAGTTTTTACCCTTGATCCTTAGTTGTAGATTCTGGGAGCTATGGGCATCGGATTCATGAACAGTCTGGATCAGGTTGGTAGTCTCATCCCCCTCTTCATTTCCATGGTTTTTATTTTTGTTTTTAATGGTCTAAATTGTATCTTTTGCCATAGGTTACACCCATAACTCACTATACGTGGGCTACTTCTATACGGGTCGTGTGAAGGGATTTTTGTGCACGGTCAACGCATGCGTTGATCGCGTATATGCATGACTATGTACAGAGCCATGGTTGAGTTTTTAAACACATGGGAACTAAAAATGCATGGTTTTTGCCTCCAAGATGGTCCTAGAGTGGAGAGAGAGAGAACATGACATTGTTGATGAGCATGTACGCCAAGATCTACTCGCCCAACAAGCGCTGCAAGCATGTGGGCTTTACAAATTTTGCAGCATCAGGGGTTTAAGGGCCCAAAACCGATTGCTCGCTCAGTTGGTCAATTATTGGCATGCAGAGGCACAACAATTCGATATAGATGGGCAACTGCTTCCATTGTAGGTGGAAGACATATACTTTATCACAGGATTGTCTCATCGAGGGGAGACAATGAATCTTAGGTCTCGCAATGTGGGGGGAGGAATCACCCTCAATGAGTACATTGCTAGGTATTGTATCGATTGCACCCAAAATGTGGGTATCCAGGTCCCCATAGAGGCCATAGCGAGCCTAAGCATGAAGATCATAGTCCTCACCCTCAGGAGGATTACAGGATCGGCTACACTCCATCAGGCTTCAAGGCCTATGATATTCTACGCGGCTGAGTGTATGAGACCAACAATAAATGATTGGTGCACAATGTTGCTGGTTACTATGAAGAGCCAGCTAACAGAGTGCAAGCTTGGGCGAGACAAGAACTTTGTCTTTGGTAGTATATTATGCAGTTTTTTCTTTGAGAGAGTACAGGGCTTGAGTCTGAGGATTGAAGTCCCTCCGCACAGTCTCCGAGATCCCTCCCAAAACCGATGGGCAGGGGTGTTTAAACGGCAGGGTGGTGGTTATTACAACGTAATTTTCCACCTTGTGAGCATCAACACTCTTTGGCCTTCAGGATCCATTTTCACTAACTCAGATTCACTTTATGTCCTTCATAAACACTTTTTCCCTATTTCTCTTCCTATATGCTAGGTGTTCCACTTTAGCCAGCATACACGTGAGTTGTTCCACTATAGCCCACGGGTACCAAATAAAAATGGTATGAATCATTAGAAAATTACTTTTTACTCCCAAAAGGAGGTCTTAGGGTGACCTTTGGCCCTCCATTTTCCCTTAAACATATCGATGTGTCCTTTCACTTACCTTTCAAAGGCTATATATTGAACTCGTGTGGCATATGGAAGGGAGGAGAAAGAGAGAGCAAGATAGCTCTAGTGGATTTTTTCCATGACTTGAGTCTACACTCATTGATCCTTGTTGTTGTGAACTCCTTATGTTCACCTACCAAACTCCTATCCTAGTTTGAGTTTTCCATTACATGGAGGATTGAAGTGGTGGAGGCACAAATGGAGAGACCCAGTTCTCGGTTCAGATTGGTTTCCAGCAAGAGGTCATATATTGTACTTCTTATTATTCATTAATGGAAATACTCATTTTCTCATCCAATTGATGTTGTGAATATTGTTAAATTACATTGGGTTATATTTGCTTATGATATCATAGATCATGCTATTTTTTATGCTAATGTCTTTCACATATTATATGCACTTGCTTGTACTTGTTGTTGAGGCTAATTTGTAGGTTCAAGGGTAGAGGTTGAAAGCTCAACGGGGATCTACATCGAACATCTAGTTGAAGGTTGGTCTTTTCTCCATTATCTTAGCATTGTCATTTATATAGCATTGCATTGGGAATTGAGTCATTTTCTGGTAGTCAGCTGTCTGTTGTGGTCTACCCCAAGCCATAGGAAGTTTTGTCTGTAACAGTGGCTGATAGGCTTCACCATATTTTGAGGATTTATTTCACCAGTGGGCATGACAGGTCATCGCCATCGATGACTATCCATATGAGGGAATAGAATACCGCAGAGATAGAGACATGTTGCTACATGTCGCTCCCACCAGGGACCACGTTCAAAGGCATAGGTATGACTACTCTTTTTAATTTTTGTGTATTTAAATTTTTTTGATTTTTTATTATAATTGAATGCAAAAATATTTTTGGTGTGGTATCATATTAATGGGTGATTGTTTTCTCGTAGATATAGGTCTGCAAAGACCTTAGGGTTTCCCACAAAACCGTCGTAGAGGTAGGGGAGGTGACGTAGTAGGTACAGCAACAGAGTGCACACTGGAGATGGTACAAGTCAACTTGACCCGCATGACATCTAGAGTACTGGTCATAGAGGTAGAGCATCTCCCGAAGGCGATGCAACGACATGTTGTAGGGGTACTGGGTACCTGGGTACGGCTACTCCGGAGTATATTCGATGTCGTACATTATTACATTCAGACTCATCAAGCTCAGGAGGCTACAGATCCCCACAGGGCTTAGATGCCATCGGGTCTCCCTATTTTTGTATCGGATTGTATATTTTTGAGACCTATGGGCTCCAGTTTTGTATTATGACACCACTTTTTGGATATATATATATATAACTATGATTTTTTGATTCTACAATTGTGTATGTACAAATGTGTGAGTGAATGTTATTTCTGTACTTCTTTTATTGATGTGACAAATGTCAATATAGGACATAATTAGCATATGTATCAGTTATATGATTAAAACGTCTCAGAACATGAATGCATGTAATAAATACAAATTGATGCTCCAAGAGTCTTACCCTTAAGAACCTCCTTAGTAACATAGGATCCCTCACACGATATTGGCCGTTCAACTGAGACACAACCAGTTGCGCATCCAGGAGGACTTCTAAAGACTGGATAGCATGCGAAATGGCATAGTGAAGTAAATCGATAACAACACTATACTCGGCAACATTGTTGGATGTAGGACCAAGACAAGCACCTCCTGAAGACATAATCTGATGGTTGGGAAAGTAAATAACCCACGCATCAGAAGTAAGTCTTTGTGTATGATGGCTAGCCCCATCCGCAAATCCCAAGAAGACTGGAGATTCCACTGACATCTGTCAACCAAACAAAAGCAAATCAGTAGACTCGAAAAATCAAAAGAAAGCTAAACAATGTACAAAAAACTATACAATAGTATACAAACGTATCATCTTGAGCTAGAAGCTCAAGCATAATACCGGTTGAGGTAGAGCCCATTTCTAGGCTCCTTCAAGGCATTCCTCTCGTAGTCCTCTAACTCGTAGGCTCCTTTCTCCAGGACACGCCTCAAAACATAAGGACCATGCCACATGGGGTTAAAATTGCCTGCCCCTAGGGGTTCCTTATCTTGATCATAAAGGAGGACCAAGTCAGCTTCAACATATTGATGGGGATGGACAGACCTATCAGATTGAACCTTAACACGACATTTGTTAGAATCAATTGCTACGGAGGCATCTCGACGCTGCTCATCGAGTTGCTCAAGGTAGACTAGAGGTTGCTCTACTTCTGAAGTGTCAGGTAGGAGCTCTATAGCTACTTTCAAGGAGGGATTTTGCATTCAATCGTCAAGATAGAATCCACACCATGGACTAACTGAAATGGTCAGAAACCGGTAGAAGTCTTAACTATGGTTCAATATTCCCACAAAGTAGGGTACACCATAATGTGCCAGTTACTCTTGCTTTTCCAGATGGTCCTTTATAGAATGGCCTTAAGGGACTTATTAACTGCCTCAACTTGGCCATTCACTTTGGGATAATAAGAATAAGAGTGATATTTTAGAAACCCAAGCTTAAGTGAGAAATATTCCATCATCTTTTTTTGAAAGTGACTGCCATTGTCAGTGACAATCTCCTTCAGGATATCGAATCGAGCTATAATTTGATTGAATACGAAGTGGGATGTTGTTGCACCATTGGCTTTAACGGTCTGCATGGCCTCATCCCATTTGGTAAAATAGTCAATGGCCAGGATGATATGGCAATGCCCCCTAGCCGAGGCTAGGTTGCAATCCATGAAATCTACCCCCCACTTGGTGAAGGGATCGACGGTGACGACCAGATGTAAAGGAGTAGGATGCGAGCAGATGTTCTGAGAAAACAACTGGAAAGGGTGACATCTCTTCACAGCATTTAGACAATCTTTGAAGATTGTAGGACAAAAATGGCCCACTCGCAAGATACGTTAGGCTGTCGCAAGCCTGGATAAGTGACCACCACACGCTCCACTATGGAAGTCATTAAGCACTAACTCTAATTCTTCATAAGTTAAGCAATGTCAAAGAATAGAGTCTTTTCCTCGGAGATACAAAGTTTCACCGACGATGACATAATATTTAGCATGATGTCTCACACGTCGTCGCTCATCTCGTGAATAGTGCGAAGGGAACTTCAGAGTTTGGAGATATATAATGATATCCCCATACCAAGGGTCCATTAACGAGGTAGGAAATAAATTTTCATCCACAAATGAGTCTTCATGGAATACTTCCTCATCAAGTCTCGGGAAATCTGACATCAATTCTGCAAAAACCAAGGACTTCGCTAACTTCGCCAAAGAAAAATCAAGATCAAACTCCTGAAGGATGACAATCCATTTATTATATTTTTTCCCAACTATCCATTGTGAGAGCACAAATTGAAACGGATTGACATGCGCTATAACGGTTGTCTTCCTAAGAAAAATATAATGTCGTACTCGTTGGATTGCATGAACAGTCACAGGGGTCAATTTCTCAAAGTGAGAGTATCTCAGCTCAGCATCTATGAGATTTCTATGAAGATAATAGATAACATGCTCCTGAATCACATCATCCTCCTAAACTAAGACCATACCAATCATCTCTTGAGACGTGGCCACATAAAGCAAAAAATATCTTGCGAAGTCGGGTGGACTAAGAAGAGGGGCTGATACCAAGGATTTCTTCAAAGCATCAAAGGACTACTAGACTTGCTCATCCCAATTAAAAGGGGTGTCCTTCTTCAGTAATCGCGTGAAACCCTTAGTAAGATTGGCATAATTCATGATAAAGCGGCGTAAGAAAGTGGCTCTTTCTTGTAGGATCTGAAGTTGAATCAAGTTACGTGGGAGAGGCAATTGAAGTATTGCCTCATCCTTTAAAGGATTGACTCTAATACCCTCTTTTGAAACTATAAACCCTAGAAGGCGACCCATTTTCACGACAAAGATACACTTGTTAGGGTTCAAAAGAATCTTATAACACTGGAATCTTTCGAAAATAAGGCGGAGGTGAATGGGGTGATCAACTCTCTTACGAGAGTGACCAGCAAGATCATCCAGATAAGCCTCCACTATGTGCTTAAGGTCATGAAAGGCATTGGTCATGGCACACTGAAAAGTAGCTCTTGCGTTTTTAAGGCTGAAGGCCATCTTCCGGTATGCAAAGGTACCCCAAGGACATATAAATGCGGTCTTATGTTGATCCTCGGGTTTAATATGGATCTTATTGTAACCTGAAAAGTCGTCCTTAAATGAAAACACTTCGCTTCTCGCACATGAATTCAAGATTTGATCTATGAATGGAGTGGGAAAGTTATCCTTCGGACATGCTTGGTTCATATCTCTAAAATCGGTACACACACGGATGGTTACCTGCTTCTTATCCATAGGAACGGGATTGCATACCCATTTGATAAGGGGAACTGGGTAGATGAAACCAACTTTGAGTAGTTTTTCTAATTATTCCTTAATCCCGGTTTCCTTCCTAGGATTCAAAACATGAAGACATTTCCAAATAATATTAACATTTGGATAAGTATTAATTTCATGCTCGACAATACTAGGGTCTATACCTGGCATCTCCTCGTATTACCAAGTGAAAACATCCCAAAATTCTTTGAAAAGTTCAGTGTAAATGCAGGTCTCCTCAGGGGAACAATTGGCACCGATGTAAATGTTTTCAATCTTTCTGGGGTGTGAGAGATGTTGATTAGGATGGTTGGGAAAATTTTATCCATATTCCCCTCCGCGTAAATACCATGTGAATCCAAAGGAGCCACAGGGTGACCAGCCTTATCTGCAAGAGTCAACCGAAAATCCTCCTACTCAATAAGGTCAAGTTTGGGAAGAAAATACGATCGATGATGGATATCTTCCCAAGGCTTATCACTACCATACATGGCCTCAGTAATAGCTTCATCCAAAGGAAAAGTACCATCAAGGCAATCATGCGAGGAAGATGATTCAACTTCCCATGCGGGCAACATAATGGGATCTTCTTCTTCTGTCCATGAAGAGGAGAGATCTAGTTCTGCAGTGGCTTGTTGAATCTCA
Source organism: Larix kaempferi (assembly GCA_027924585.1). NCBI lineage: Eukaryota > Viridiplantae > Streptophyta > Pinopsida > Pinales > Pinaceae > Larix > Larix kaempferi. The sequence goes on from BSBM01001033.1 coordinate 6,571,126, forward strand.
TGGTAGGAAAGCTCAGCTACAGATAAGGGCATAGCCATCCCGATGTGCGAAATGTTTCTAGACAAGGAACTCGTGGAAGGTAAATTCCATGAATCATTAAAATATGACGTCCAAAATGGTACATTATGTAATGATTAAGGGGAACAATCAGAAACAGTTCCTATAAAGGAGATTGGTGCAACAAAGTCGAAAGATCCCATCAAAGAGGAATACAATCCTACACCAATATTCCCAGTTGTTGGATGAGAATTTTTGATCTGAGGAACTTCTGTTCCTGGTGATGCCACGGTATTGGAGCTAGTGAAATCTAGTTGATCGACAGTCACAATCTTTCCTTCATGGGGAAAGCAGATAACTCTAAAAATAGAGAACATGATTGCTCTCATAGCATAGATCCAATTCCTACCCAGTAAAAGGTTGTAGTCGATGGGTGCATCAACCACCTCGACTTCAATTGGCACAGTCTTCCCACCCAAGTGGACCTCAAGGGAGGGAATAATGCCATGCGTCCTAAACGAATGACCTTCAAATGCAGTCAACATGGTCATATACTTCGACAATGGAGGGGAGCCTAGAGCCTTCCAACAAGCTAACGACATAACCGATGTGTAAGCACCTTCATCAACCATGGTACGCTTAACGATCTTTTGTAGGAACCTAACGTGGAAATGGAAAGACACATGATAGGGAAACCGAGGCTGAATGTCAGTAGTGTTGAACTTGATAATATTCGGGCTACATTGATCCTGGACTCCCAAAGCACATAAAAGGGAAGTCCTTTGAGAAGGAAAATCCTGGATAACATCGAGAACTGACATGGAACACAGAGTCTAGCCCAGATCTTCTACAATGGAGTAGTTCTTGGCAGATTGAGCATTGGGATTATCCGTCGAGTGCTTGAGAACACCTTTCAGTATCCACGACATAGAGTTAGGATTCTCGATATGAAATGGGGTCTCATGAGGAGGGGGATCATGCCCTAACGAAGGTTGTGGAGCTCCATAATCATGAGAGTGAGTAGAAACACTAACCTCTGATTTAATCATGTTAATGCATCCATAACCACCGCATGGGTAGAGTACGTCGAAGTTTCAGTAGTCCCACTACCGGCGAGTGAAGCAGTCGAAGCCATATTTTGATGATGAGGAAGGGGATCCTTAAGCATAGCTGGGCTCTGTGCAAGGTTCTTCATAGCTTCCGCAAGACGAGGACACAAATGTGTAAGGTGATCATCTGAGCAAAGCTTACAAGGAAACTTCACTTTACATCTTGGTTTGCGGTCCTCACTAGCATTTCCACCGTCCCGAGGAGGGTTGGCTTTATCTTTCTTAGTGTTATTATTCTTATCATTCCCACCCCTACGATTATTTTTCCCCTTCTTCTTCCCACCAGGTTGCTGGTTACCTGATAGGTTCGCTGATTGTATAGAATGAACAACAAACGACTGGGTGGAAATGGACGAAGCGTGAGCCTGTCTAGGGGTAGATTGGCTAATGGACAGATTGTGCATTTTATTCGTAACCAAATATACAGAATGAGTACTTGTGGAACTAAAAATACCATCAGCATGTGGTCCAGGAACTAGATTGGGCTCATGTCATGAACGTGGTGCATTAGGTATAATGTCGTATAAGATTCCAGACTGAGCATAGACTAGGTCCAGCTGCTGGGCTTTGAAAATAGATTATTCATCAGTCATAATACCGGACAATGAAACGTCATTTGAAACGTAAAGGAGTAAATACTTAAGGAACCATTCCAATAGAAACTATGGAGGAATGTTGGCTTTCACTAGCCTCTTCGACCGATGCCACTCCTGAATATGGTTAGAGATGTGTGTGGCTTTGTCCTGATATAAAGTGGATAAAATATCGGTACCAGTATCGTAATGAACTAGAAACTAGAAGTGATCTAGGAAAACCAAAGCTAAATCGTTGAAACATCTATATGTGCCCCCAGGCAACTCGACATACCATTTTGCGGCTGCCCCCATGAGGGTGCATTTAAATAGCCTCAAACCAATAGAGTCATGGTTCAAGGAATTCGAGGAGCACCATAAATAAAATGTGGTGACATGATCACCTGGATCCTCACCATTCTTCCCATCAAACTTCGGAATGTTGGAAGGGAGTTTGGTGGGGACTGGAGGCCATGTAGGATCATGACACACCAAATCATTCATGAGCTTAGAAAGACTGGGTAGATTCAATCTAGCAAAAAAAGGGTGCTGAGGCTGTGAAGCTTGATTATGAGCTCCCGAAAGAGATTGATTCTGCAAACCGTAAGGTGGGACTCTATTCATTGAAGTTGACACCTGCGGTGTCAACAAACTCTAGTAAAAACCGTGACTGTGACTATAAGGGTAATAACCTCCTCCAAACTGGCCCATGTTGGAATACACAGGGACATGCATAGCAGGGATTCCATAGGAAGGATTAGGATAGTAGTTAGGACCAACTGAAAAGCCATAAGAATGACCTCCATGAGAATGGGGGTCCCATATACCCACTCGAGGAAGGAATACTAGACGAGTAAGGGCCATATGAAAATGGTATGTGTGCACTCCACGGAACCAAGGATCTAGTAGGAGGAGGATGTTGTGGAATCACATAAGCGTTCGAGGGTGCATGCATAGAGGCATGTGGATGAATGGATGGAATGTAAGTCGTGGATCCAATACCTAACATGAAACCTCAACTCGAAAATGGGTTCATACTAACACTAGGGGTTTCCAAAGGAGGTGTCCTCCGCCAACACTCGAAATATATGGAGGGATGTGACCACTCCCAAATTGATGGGCGGTGTAAATAGGCATGGTGCCCCCTACCCCGACACTAGAGCTAGCATGGCTACTAGACATGGTGTAACTAACAGTTGGCATAAACCTAGGCATACCATATGAAAAGGGGCTTGAGGTTGTAGGGACGGATGAAGAACCAAAACTTGACATCCCCAAGGATGAACAATATAAAAAACCTGAAGACCATGTTCCATTGAAAGGGTTCATGCTCATGGGTTGGGATGTTCCAGACCCATGAGGAGTGTTGTGTGATGAACCTCCTCCCCATTCACTCCTAGGAGTGACTGGAGGGGAGTTTCCCATGGTGCTACTGGATGGAGTCACTGGGACTCCCATCATGCCATATCTGGAACTCATAATAGAATCTCTTTGAATCTCATGAGATGTGTGTAAAGGACCAGTGGTAGTCCTCCGACGTCTCTTGAGAAAAGACAGTGATGGATCGCTAGCCGGTAAACTAGGAAACCTACGAGATCAGCGGAGAGGCGGATCTCGATCCATGATGACTTCAAAAAGTCAACAAATAAACATATTCTAAAGGCCTACTAGATCGTCACAGAGCATACACCTAAAAGAAACCTACAGCCAAATGCACAAAAACAAGATTGGCTCAAGGGACCTTCCAACACTACAGCCGAGGCTTGAGACTCCCAAAGTATAACCAGAGGTAACACAATCAGTTATAAGGGGCCTTAGAATTCACTGCATGCACAGGGTCAAATCCCTATACAAACAACAATTGTGTTGTCTGACCCCTATCTGAATCAGGATACTCATAGAATAACCGCTGCAAGCACCCTATGTGATACCTAGGTAAAGGAACCATGGACACCACGTATAACCAATGCTCATGCAAATAGTCGTAGGTGGGATCCGTCGTATGGGCAGCGTAACTAAGACTGAAACTCAGGAGGTTCAAATCCCCCAATAATCCCCAAACACGAACAAATCCTGGAAATATCTCCCACGTTCAGCCAGTATTGGAGGTTTATCTCCGCAACCAACCTCTTGTGACCTTGTGATTAACTCTGTTTTTAGTAGAGCACACTGAGAACACTGATGTATACCATGGGTTTCACCAATCCCTGGTTAGGTACATAATGTTTGGTTCAATAGTCTTGGATTGTTAACTCACAATTATCTATTCCAAGACTCTAAACTTATACTAGTTGGTGCACCCTATAAAAGAGAAAATCGTTTCTAATCAATTTTAGATTAAGCGTTAATTTTAAATGGCTATGATTACTCAAAGGATATGGTCGTGAAACTAATGATGTGTAAAGACTCAATGATATGCACACCCAAAAAAACACTAAACTCATCTATCCATAAACAAGGTATGCCACTATATGATAGTCAAACCAATGCTTCGTAATTCAAAAATAACAATGCAATCTCTTTATCTTTCATTCTCAAGCAAGTCCTAATGAAAGCACAACCACTCTAATGCAAAATGCAATAACATAAAGCAAATTTTTTTGTATTTTCACAATAATGAAATGAAAATGCAAAACAATGTTTTTTGTATTTTTCAATATAGATGACTGAAAAAATGCAAGCAGAATCAGAACTCTTCAAAAAAAAAGTAGAGCATGCAAAGCAGACAAACCAACAAATCCCAAAAAGCAAGACTTAACCAAGCTAATGAGCTATAAAAAACAAAAAATGGTTGAAAACCAAAAACTCAAAAACTAAAGAAAGAGGAGTTTCTAGTTAGTAAAGAGGCATGGAACAGTCAGAATACAGGCCTACTAAGACTCAGGAACACCCAGAATTCACCCAGCAACAACCAAAGATAAAAAACAAATCAATCCCAGAGTTGTACGCAATTTTTCAGGGAACAATAGTGTGTATACGTAGGCTACTGTACTGACAGTAGCGCATCCACACGGGCTAAGCAAAGTTGACCCGCATACATGGAAAGGTAGGTGGACCAAAAATGAATTAAATAGCCAAGAAAAATAAATATTTTCTACATAGATCCTAACAGCCAACCAACAACATAGAAACTCGATAGAAAAGAGACTCAAAATAAGGAAAAATTCCCCAAATCCCCAAAATGGAGGTTCCTCCCCAGGGGAGTCGCCATTTCTGTTACGGAGAAAAATTCCTATGGCTTGGGGTAGACCACAACGGACAGATGACTACCATAAATCAACTCAATTCCCAATGCAATGTTATATAAATGTAAATACTCAGATGTGGAATAAATAACCAACCTTCAACCGGACGTTCGATGTAGATCCCCGTTGAGCTTTCAAATCTCTACAATTGAACCTACAGCTTAGTCTCAACAATAAACACAAGCAAGTGCATATGATATGTGAAATATTTTAGCATAAACAATAGCATGTTCCATGATATAATAAGTAAATGTACCCAACAACAATATACCATTCACAACATCAATTGGATGAGAAAATGAGTATTTCTATTAATGAAACAAGAACTACATGATACAACCTCTTGTCGGAAACTCGTCTGAACCGAGAACTAGGTCCCTCCACTTGTGTCTCCACCACTTCAATGCCCCATGCAATGGAAAAATCAAACTATGAAGGAGTTTGGTAGGTGAACATAAGAGGTTCACCACAACTAGGATCAATGGATGTAGACTCAAGCTATGGAAAAAATCCAATAGAGTTTTGTTGGGCCTGGCCCAAGTGAAGCATTTTTTAGTAAGTCAAATTTTGGAACTGCGAGGCTAAGTGCAGCTTAGTTGAAGGATTTTTGGACAACTAGGTTTTGGGATGTTGTGAAGTGGAGCGTAGCGCATTGTCGAAAGAGCTGCGAGGTATAGTGCTGTGAGGAAAATAGCGCTACGATGTGGCCAGTCTATTGAGGTCTGAAAAAGAAGAGTGTTGGATGGAAGGCAACACATATTCTGGTTAGACCATCGGTGTTCTATTTTTGGTAAAGATTCTCCATGATTTCAAGACGATGGGTAAGGAGCAATGCAGAAGGAAAGCGACTAGTTGCAAATGTAAAGAACCACTACCTGAACCAGTCACATAATACTGTTAGAGGAAGAACAACTCGGTGAAAGCGACCCGTTGGAATGCACGCGACAGGGAGGCTGATAGCGACGTGAAAATGCATTGAAGGCAGCCACGATGGAAGATTCGCTACCAGAAACCAGCAAGTCCAGTTACCTGAAAATCATGACAGTTTTGTAAAACTTAGAGTTTTTTCCTTCAGAATGTAAAGACATGACCTATGGGCATGATCTATAAATAAGGCATATTTTTTATGGGAAAGGGTTGGTGTTGACTCTTCATTGATATCGTTTTTCATTATTGACTGAATAGATCTCTATTACGAGTCATTTTTGTAAAGGCTTTGCAAGCTGTGTGCACAGAGGCCTATTGAGAGAAAAGAGAGTTTGTAGCTGAGTGCGCAGACTGGAACTGTTGTACCCTTTCCAAATCTTAATACAACAATAGTTCTTGTGGACGTAGCTCCCATCTTGGGGGTGAACCACGTTAAATCTTATGCAGTGTGATTGTTTATGTGTTTTGCACTTGTCTGTTTGCTTACAAATGAATGCTTTAGTTCTCATTTATCAGTTGACATGTTAATGCTTTTATATGTATTCTCCATGGGAATGAGATGGGAATAATATGTCAAGTATTACATGAATGGATGAATGTTGAATGTGCAGTATGTCTGAGTTAATGAATTCATAATTCACTTATATAATCCCTTAAGTCAGAGAGTTTGCGCCGTGCAACCCCCTTGAAGCGTGGCACCGGGTGTGTATTTCGTTCCATTGCATAAGTTGTAAGACTGGATAATCTAAGGCAGTAGATGAATGAATGAGTATTAGTAAAGTCATCAATCACAGTTAAGTCCGAAGAGGAAGCATATAAGTCAGTTGCGTTGTCTGTCAAGTGAATTCTACTCGAACCGCACAGTCCTTGGATGCACCAGTTGTGCAAGTAATTTAGTTTGCAAGAGTGTTGACTGCGACGTAGACCATCGTCACGCTGTCTCCAGTCTGCAGTGAGAGTCCTACAGCACGTTGTGCAGTAGTTCCGTTCGAACAACTCATCACACCACTATGGAAACCTGATTCCGCAACACCCCCATAGCTACACCTCGGGTGATACCTAAACCTGTTTGCAGGCTATTGCTGAAAGGGCTGGTGAGAAGGGGTTTTATTGGTTCCTTGAAACCACGAAGAACCTGGGTCTACATTGGAAACCTCTAGAACAGTGATATAATCCAACAAGTTTCGATGCTCCCTCTTTCTCCTCCTTCCATGTACCATAAGAGCTCAATATATAACCCTCCAAAGGTAGGGGAAAGGTCGAATTGAGTTGTTTTGGGATACATTGAGGGCCAAAGGTCACCCTATGACCATATATGAGTTGCAGTAAAGCAGCTTGGGTACAGGGACAAAAATAGGGAAATAATGGTTCCTAGAGGGAAAAAAGTGGTTCCGAGTCAGTCAAGTGAATAAAAGAGGCCAAATAGTATAATGCTTATAGGGTGGAAAAACACATTGTAACAAATGACCTCCCCCAGGCATAATTGTGACAACCATTGGCGACATGACTACATACACCATGAATACACTCTAGGTAGGACATGTATGTAACCACCCCTCATTGGTACTTAATAGGTATGAAAGGAATGATCATAACTTACCATGTGCTATTTGTCAACACATAGACATGTTTTCCTTTGGTTGGGGGGGTGGAGAACATTGCTAAATTTATCCAAAATGATTGATCTTGTAGTGGAAACATACCAAATCCAGCCAAGATGTCAATCCCACAAATTATCTTCACATGTAGGTGGGAGTTTAATAGTTCAAATTATCACAGAACATGCTTATAATTGACATTACTGAGAAATTATAATTGATCCTTCTTTGATTATAGGATATTACAACCCCATTTTATCTTCTCTTGCTAAATATTTTAATTTCCTTACCTTTGAATGAAGATATTCATACCAAACCATTGAGTGAGGTTGATAAGATGAGTGCATTGGGAAATCTAATTCAAAGTGAACCTGACAATGCAGATTTGGTTTATCAAAACAGAGAAGTAAAAAGCATTTTATAGTAGGCAGGATGGATGGATTACTTCGACAAGATGAAGAGAAGTGATAATGGAATTGCAATGGAATTTACCAGAATGTTTGAACATTCAAACTCAGAGGTAAGGGTATTAAATTTCCAGGTCAATTAAGAGACAATTGCAAGGGTTTCAGGACTATCTCAAGAGGGTGAGAAATGGTTTGAATGAAAAATATCTATTAAACCACTTAAAGAGGTATTTCTAGAACATGGGGAGGAAGTGCAAGGGACGGAGAAGGAGACCCGAATAAGTTCATTTCCAACACCATAGGATGGTTTCTCTCTCTATGTTCTCAAGTTCATCACTTGCAAAGGTTGGTTCGGTATTTTATTTGGTTACCATTTTAAAATTCTAAATCATTTAAGACATCAAAAATATATCAATATGCCCCCTTTCTTTTGGAAGTCATTGGATTTGATGTGTAGTATGGTTAAAAATAGTAATAATCCTGATATCAGTTTAGCACACCATAGGTTGATTAGATTGCTGGTTGAAGATGCCTTAGAAAAGGAAAACTGGACTTGGGATATTTTTACTGGAATATCTCCATCATCGAAGTCGTCCATTAAAAGGAAGGAGAAAAAACCAGTAGAAACATCAGTAACCTTAGTGAAGACATAAACTCGTAAGTCAAGGAAAAGGAGCTCATAGAGTGAAACCCATGTTGGAAAAATTAAGTCTTCCTACCAGGTCATTATTTACATATAGATGCATTTATTAATCATTTTTGGTTAATTATATGTAAAAGACTAGGAAATTGCCATTGTGTGGACCACAAGGCAACATGGGAGGATGAAATACATCCAAGGTGTGGACCACAAGCCACCTAGGCCACTTGGGAGCCTTCCTAAAAGATTCTAGATAATATTTAGCTAGGAAAGGCCCATTTTTGGAGTTTTAGTGCTTTTTACAGCTTTTTCCACTATGGGGAAAAGCTAGTCTGCCTATGAAACTTGTTTTTTGCACCCAAGACTTTCCTTGATGATTTTTCCTTCCAAACATCGTATTTGGCATGTTTTTCCATCATACATCACCTTCAGATCACTAATTAGGCAATTCGTGAGCTTTTGGAGAGATTTGGAAAGTCAACTTGCCACCTAGGGGGGATGAGCATATTTAGCAAGTCTGATGAAGAGAAGATTATTTTGGCATCTTTATCCATTTGAACTACTGTTGTAAATTTATTTAAAATCATCCTATTACTTTCATATGGTTGGCTGATGTATTTTATTCATGAGAAGTTAATACAGAAATCTACTCTTATGCATAATTTTTGTGTCTTTGACTAGTTGTGTGATATTTTCTTATGAGAGAGTATAATTTCTTGAATATATATTGGATGTGAACTGAATTTAACATGGTATCAGAGCTATTAATATATTCCTATAATCCTTGATTGTCTTGCAGGATCCAATAGTCTCAGGAAGGGCGCATTGATCAATTCACCGGGTGAATTCTATTCTTTGCAGGGCACATTTTGGCATCCAAAAGTGTTCTAAAATGAGTCCATAAGTTTATTTCAGAGAAGAAATGTATCACACATAGCAGATCATCCTCAATCCCTTCAATTATTTTGATTGGAAGGAACATATGGAGATTCTACTGAGGAGCAAAGGGCTCTATAGGGTGACCATGGAAACTGAAGCTGAGCCAACCTCAACAGTAGAGAAATCAAAATGGCATAATCAAAGGGATGAAGCCTATGGGATGTTATGTATCACTACATCCAGAGAGATTCTATTTCATCTTGATGGCCTCACTTCACCCAATGAAGTATGGTTGGAACTTCAAGAATTTTTTGGGAAAACCGATGAATTGAAAGGCCACCAATTGGATAACGAGCTAGTCTCTTTGAGTCCACAAAATTTTGATAATCTACAGGATTTTTTCTCCAAATTTAAATCTCTTGTATTACAACTGAAGCAATGTGGTATTGATAAGAAAGATGAGCAATTAGTTTTGGCCATTCTCTCCAAGCTTGACCTCGACTATTCAATCTTTCTCTCGACCTTCCATTCCACCAAAAAGCAATTAAAAATTGGAAGAGCTCGACACTTTCAGAATTCATGGAGTTTTTGACACAAGAACAAGACAAATTGGTCTTGATGGGAGCCATTAAAAATCCATCCAAATACAACTATCTGAATGTTGGAGATTCAAGGGGTTCAAAAGGAAAGAAGAAGGGAAATTTCAAGAAGCCCACCGGTGAGAGGAAAAACAAGCAGAATTCAAATGGATAAACATCCAACATCAAGAAGAATCCGAACAAGAAGAATGAGAGGACTAAGTGAAATTATTGAAGCAAGGGATTTCATCCTGAAAGCTCTTGCATGAATAAAACCATTGACCAATTGACTTCACTCTTGGAGAAATTCAATATTCCTCTTCCAGAGAGCGCAAGGAGGAAGCATGGAGGAAAAAATTTTGATGATAAAGAGAGAGTTCATGCATTGATGGCCATCACTTCAAAACCTTCTTCATCCATTATTGATTCCGATGCATCAAGACACATGGTGTCTACAAGTATGTTTTTCAGTTCACTTGACTCTTCCAGTGGTCCAAATATTGTATTGGGAGACAATTCTGAAACTTCTAGCAAAGACAAAGGTAGCATAGATCTCGAGTTTGGGTCATTTAATAATGTTTTATATGTCCATGGACTTGCTGCAAACCTACTGTCAGTCTATCAGATGACCCATACAGGGCTTCCTAAGAGAGTAACCTTTACCCCCAATGATGTTGAGATAGCATAAATTTCAACAGGAAAAATTATTGCATTTGGTACTGCTGATCATTGTTCTAGAATTTACAAGTTTTCTCATTTTGTGCCAAACCCATCGCCTTCTGCTCTGTTAACCCATGCCAATGATTCCAGCAAACTATGGCATGAAATATTTGGAAACCTAAATTACAAATACCTTTCCCAACTTCATGAGAAAGAGATGGTTATAGGGCTGCCTAATATCAAGTTTTCCAAAGGTGTCTCTCAATCTTGCATTCTAGGAAAACACCCTGAGCATAAGTATAGGAGATCCAAATCTGAGAGAACCATTGCACCATTAGACCTTTTTCATACTTATATATCAGGTCCATTCCCTCACGGGTCCTTGAATCATTCAAAATACATCCTCACATTCATAGATGACTTCAGCACGTATTGTTGGATTTATTTCGTCAAGTTAAAGTCAAAAGTTCTTGGGTTGTTCAAGCTATTCAAAGCCTGGGTTGAGAATCAGTTTGGAAGGAATATTAAAGTTATAAGATATGATAATGGTGGTGAATATGTGAAATGAGTTTCAACAATTTTTTGCCTCTTTAGGCATTCAAATGCAACACACATTTTCCTATACACCTCAGCAGAATGGGGTTGCTGAGAGGAAAAATACATCTCTAAAGGAGATGGCCACTTGTATGCTTGAGGCAAAGTCATTGTACCCCAAGCTATGGGATGAGGCAATAAAATTGTTCCAATTACATTCAGAATAGAGTTCCACACAAGGCTCTCAAATGTATAACTCCTTTTGAGGCTTGGACAGGTCACAAACTTGACATCTCTCATTTCAGGATTTTTTGCTTAAAAGCCTGGGCTAGGATTCCACTTGAGAAGAGGAGGGCATTGCAGCCCCAAAGCCAACCATGTTTATTTGTTGGATATTTAGAGGACTCCAAAGGTTATAAGTTGTTGAACATGACCACTTATAAATCATTCATCGAAAGAAGTGTGCAATTTGAGGAAGAGCCCTCTCAGAGCGCTAAAAGTGGAGAACCATCTTCACCACCACCTAAAGAAGAAGTAAGTGAAGTTCTTGATGTTTTTTATTTTGATATATCTGACCATGAGGATCATTTTATTGCAGATGCTAACTCAACTAGAAGGCCTAAATGGGCTGCAAAAACTTTGCAAGTAGCAGGTGAACTAGTTGACAATCCTCAGGACCAAAGAAGGACTAGATCACAATTTGAGACTGCTCTCAATGTGAATGATCCTTATCTTTTTGAGAAATGTTTTATGATGATAAATTCTTGTGCTCAAACATATGAGTAAGCCTCTAATGATCCAATATGGAAGGTTGCTATGGATGAGGAGTTTGAGTCATTACAGAAGAATGAAACTTGGGAGCTAGTCAAGCTCCCTGTAGGAAGAAAGTTGGTAAGGTGCAAATGGATTTATAAGATGAAATGTGCCGCGGATGGTACAACGACAAAGTAAATGGAAAGTCTTGTAGCAAATGGATTTTCCCATGTCCAGGGACTTGATTATAATGAAACATTTGCACCGGTAGCACAGAAAGACTCCATTAGACTAGTTTTGACAGTGGCAGCTTCCAAGCGGTGGGAAGTACATCACATGGATGTGAAAAGTGCTTTCCTCCATGGGGAGCTTGAAGAAGAAATATATATGCAACAACCATAGGGGTAGACATCAGATCCAAAGAAATATATGAAGAAATATATTTTTGCAGGTTGAAAAATATTTGTATGGACTCAAGCAAGCCCCCAGGGCTTAGTATGCAAAGATGGACAGTTTTCTTCTGTCACAAGCTTATGTTCGGTGTAAATATGACCCAAATGTCTATATGAAGTATCTTGATTGTTTTATAATGACAATAGTGTTGTATGTTGATGATTTTCTGATTACAGGTAGTAGCAATGACCAAATTGCATCATTAAAGGCATCCATGCACCAAGCATTCTCTATGAGTGACTTGGGAATTCTTAAGCAATTTTTGGGGCTTGAGATTTCTTAAACAAAAGATGGAACCAAGGTATGTCAGTCAAAGTATGCTTCTGATCTGTTAAAGAAGTTTAAGATGGCTGATTGCAAGCCTTCTAAGAATCCATTCCTTTTTGGAGTTAGACTAGAAGATGCAGAATCCACACCATTGTTTGACAGCACTTTATATAGACAGTTGATTGGCAGCTTGCTCTACTTGACACACACTCGACAAGATCTTTCTTATGCTATGAGTGTGGCATCAAGATACATGGAGCAGCCACATGAGCTACATTGGAGATCTGCAAAAAGAATCCTTCATTATGTGCAGGGAACAAAGACTGATGGGATTCCCTATGCTGTAGATTTAAGCCTAGATCTCTTGGGCTTCACAGATTCAGATTGGGCTGGTGATAGCCTTGACAGAAAATCCACATCAAGATTTGTATTCATGCTTGGAGGTGGCCCTGTTTGCTGGTCCAGCAAGAAACAGAATGCCATAGCACTATCCTCAGCGGAGGTAGAGTACAGAGGAGCAGTGAATGCTGCTACATAGTGTGTTTGGTTGCAGGGAATTTTGTTAGAGTTTGATATTTCTTTCAGTACTCCTACTGTCATTTTTTGTGACAATCAGAGTGCCATTAGAGTTTCATGTGATCCAGTACAGAGGCATAGAATCAATCACATAGAGATTCATATGCACTACATCAGAGGGTTAGTGCATGATCAGATCATAGATTTGTAGTATTGCCCCACAGGTGAGCAAACTGCAGATATCTTCACCAAGGCTTTTACAGAGAAGACATTCATCTATCTTAGATCACTGCCTAGGATGGATGAACATGTGGTGGAGTGAAGGGTTGATCAACAACCTTTCAATTTTGATATGTCCATGTTTTGAGGGGATTTTTTTCCCATAAGGTTTTCCTTCTATCCTTGTTTTTGTGGACCGACAGTATTGTACGGGGTGACCAAGTCTTGTTACTGGGCCCTTACTATCTCATTTTCTGATATTTAGATCATTTAAGTCAGAATTATGAGGGGTTGTTGGAATAATTAAGTCTTCCTACCAAGTCATTATTTACATAAGATGCATTAATTAATCATTTTTGGTTAATTATATGTAAAAGACTAGGAAATTGCCATTGTGTGGACCACAAGGCAACATGGGAGGATGAAATACATCCAAGGTGTGGACCAAAAGCCACCTAGGCCACTTGGGTGACTTCCTAAAATATTATGGATAATATTTATCTAGGAAAGGCACATTTTTTTTTTTTTTTTTAGTGCTTTTTACAGCTTTTCCCCCCATGGGAAAAGCTAGTCTACATGGGAAACTTGTTTTTTGCACCCAAGACTTTCCTTAATCAGTATTCCTTCCAAACTTCGTATTTGGCACTTTTTCCCATCATACATCACCTTCAGATCACTAATTAGGCAATTCGTGAGCTTTTGGAGATATTTGGAAAGTCAACTTGCCACTTACGGGGGATGAGAATATTTAGCAAGTCTGATGAAGAGAAGATTCTTTTGGCATCTTTAGCCATTTGAATTATTGTTGTAAAGTTATTTAACAACAGCTTATTACTTTCGTCTGGTTGGATGATGTATTTTATTCATGAGAAGTTAATATAGAAATATACTCTTGTGCATAATTTTTGTGTTTTTGACTAGTTGTGTGAGATTTTCTTATGAGAGACTGTAATTTATTGAATAGATCTTGGATGTGAACTGAATTTCACAACCCCAAACACTTCATCCGAGTGTCCTAGAGCAAGGTCAAGAACTGCCAATTGAAAAGATAATGGGGATCAAGAAGAGATAACCATTCAAAATAAAGGGTCTGATAAGGGGTTTGAGGAATCAACCGAACTAGTGGATAGTGGAATAAAGAAGAAATACAAATTTGGGTAACCTGATAAGGGACAATTCCCATCACCAAAAAAATAACAAGATTTCCTTGAACTGTCCTATTTAGAAATCATAAACCAGGAGTTAGCACAAGAAGAAAGAAAGAAAGGACTAGTTCTGAGAAAATTTCACCCTTTACTGTTAAGGAAATATGGGAGGGCCTACAATGGATTAAAAAGGGCATACAAAATATTGAAGTTAACATATCCAGAACAAACAAAGGACATAATCTCAACAATTTAAGGACCATAGGATGGAAACTATGCTGGAGGCTATAGGTGTGGCAATAGAACAAAATGAGGTAGAAAATAAGATATACATAGAAGAGGAGGACAAAACTAGTAGATTGAAGAAAAATATGGAACAAGTTGAATGGTATGCAAAAGAAGAAGAAAGGAGCACTGAGACTTATGAATATAGACCATCTAATATTGTTAGAATTCAAAAATTAGAAAGTATGATAGTCCAGTTACAAACAACATTAGCGGAGGTAGAAGAGTATCTTATATATGCCATGGAGCATAAAGAAGGGAATATACAAGGTATAGGGAAAACAAATTAGAGAACCTGACTATTGGCGGTTCAATGAATTGCAGTTATAAAACTGAATCCCTCCACTCATTACTTAAATTATCAACTTGGGAGTTCGTACAAAGTTAAGAGGTACCGTGCACTATGTATGTAGTTGCAAAGGAATAATTTGTCAAGTATTATAAGTGAAATATAATATGAAAACATAACCAAAATTTAATCTAATAAAAAATAAATGAAATCTACTCTAAACCATAAATGAAATCTAATCTAATCACATGAAAATATTATATAAAAAAATTTAAATGACTGCTAACTACAAGTTGAAAGAGTGTAATATCCAAATATTCTACTTGGAACTTAGTTCCTCATCATCTCCTTTAGGGGAAAGCATAGGGCGACCTTTCGCATTCAGCTATGATAGCTTTCGATGAAATTCCCACTTAGTTTATCTTTAAGTTACTAGATGCAAACATTTGGGGGCTATGGTTTCCATGGAAGTGATGAAAACGAGTAGAGGGATGGAATTAACCAATTTGAAATGATGAATTCATACATAAAATAAATGGCATATGGAATAATATCAAAAGAAAATTCTGAAATAAATTCTAACTAAGGGTTGCAAGGGCATGAGACCTAGCTTTCTTATTTTCCACTTAGTTCCTTATCTAGCAACATCAAAGACAAGCACCATGATATTTCTACTTTAGTTTATAACATTTAGTGAAATCCGTTTTAGTACTCTACCTTCAAGTTACCAAAGACAAGCATTCAATAGCTTCAATGTTTCGTGTGAGTGGTCACAACAAGTGGAGGATTCTAGCTAAACCAAATATTGAAAACAAGATCATATGTGTAAAATAAATGACATGAAAAACATAAATTTTAATCCAATAATCATGAAATACATATATTCTAAAACATAAATGAAATCTAATCTACTTCCTAAAATCATTTGTCACAACCCCAAATTACCTATATATATATATATATATATATATATATATCTAACATCGTCAAATCGATTTACTTTATACGATTTACATACTGAATCTTTTTTAATAGAAGTTGTTTTGTTTTGACAAGGTTCAGCTTCTCTTCTTGGGATCATAGATCAACCAAGGTGAAGCCCTATCTTACTCCTACTATGAGAGAAATAGTTTAGGCTATATAGATCTTCACTTAGGTATTTAACCGAACATGATATTCTATTTGAAAGTTTAAGCCCTACAAAAATTGATGTGATACATAACCTAGATATGGCATAAATATCATTTTGATTATTGACTATGTGAAAAGAGTTACAATTTTATGAAATGCGAATTCATAGTTTAAACTCATGAAAACATAATGTTATGGGTTATTAAAAAAGAATTTATGTTACAAGCCTTAGTATTAATATTTGATGTTTTATTATGGATTTTTGTTCTAAGGCTTAACTTCGTGGCAATGAAAAGCTAGTTGTCTTACCATGTGCCCGGGCCATGTGAATGATTTTAATGTTAGGTCACCGTGGCACTCGACTGGATGGTCGGCCATGTGATCGAACGAAGGTAATATTTAATGCACAGTTTGGTTGACATATAGACTTGACGGTCAGACAGGTTGGTTAAGGATGAGCCTTAATTACTCTATATGCCTCTTTCTATGTTTTTTTTCCAGCGAAAAAAATCTACTATTGATATTCAAGATTGAATCAAATAGTACAATGATGTGCTTGATTCTACTGTCGAATCAGATACAGCAGAAATATACAGACATAGGAGCAAAAAAACCTTCAACATGATCCTGCCATCCAAGAGCATGACAATTCTGCTGAGAACACTTGTCATCTATGAAGAATAACCCATTACAAAGAGGCAAAAAAACTCCCTAACAGGGTTGACAAAAAATGTCAAAAAGACAGTTGCCTATAACCAACAGACAAAACTAAAATATTGAGATAAATCCAGATTCAGTCAAAAAAGAAAAGGAAACCACTATCCAGGACACTATTGTCACACCATTCCTCCCACAACAGATGTCCTTCAGAGCCAGATAGAGCTTGTTTCGATAACTTATCTGCTAGAGAATTATGATCTCTAAAAATGTGCTCAAAAATAATGTTCTGATGCTTGGAAATTTCTTGTTGAGTCATGATGGCCCAATGTTTCAAGTGCATGGCATTGAGTGTAAAATCACCCGCCGCCCATTTAATAGTAACCCTGGAGTCGCCAAAGATGCCTCTTTCTATGTTAAACAAGCCTGACCATCCACTTGGTTAATATCATCAATGTTCATCGTTGATTTGGTTGGGTCTCGGACTTAGTAAGTTTGTAAATTGTGCCAGTTAATGTGTTTTGTGTTTGAACTGGGTGTACCCCCGAGCATTGTAACTTCGGGTTCATTCTTGTTTGTGTGCTGGAGGTGCCGAAGGCACTCTTCTGTAATCTCACTGTGAAAAATCACTAGTGTACGTACAGGGATTGTCCATGGGCATTGCCAACTTGACTTCTTAATTGTTTGAACCAATAAGATTCCTTCTTTGAGATTTGCAATGTTTTGTATTGAAGTATTTTCTGGAAGGAGTTAGGGTATCTTATGCAGAATCAAACTTTGTTTAAGAGCTTCACTATTCTTGCATGTGGTAGGGTTCCGGCTTTCAATCCTGTTTTATTTATATTGTTCAAGTTGTTGCTTGGAAAAGGACCCGTTAATGCCACTATAAGTAAACTATAACTATTTTAATACTTTACATTTTACGTTATCATTTATATATATAAAGAATACCAATTCTTTTAGTGTTTTCTACACATGTTGGTTCTGAAGGATACTTTCTAGGAGTAACCATGGTTCTTTTGCAACTCGACGACTATAACAAAGTTTGTTTAACTACAATGTAAGGTTCTGTGTAAGATAGAAATTAAGCCATCCTTTTCTAGCTACAGGTGGTAGGAAGATGTATTGACAAATTTGATTTGGCTATGAAAAAAAGTCTTATGCGTTTAAAGAGATAGAAGAGGGATACTTTACTCCCAATTCTAGTGATAGTGGCACTGGTTCAACCCCTCGGCCAACCTCTCAATAAGTATAAAAATGATGCTCTGTAAATTCGTTACATATTAAATGGTTTAGGATTTAGTTGCATGCCAAACTTGCATTCCCTTTCGTTATGTTAACTTAGAAACTGACTATTTTCTTTGCATGTATTTGGGTATAACTTCTTGCATTTCGGCATGAACCTATCTGCATAACTGGAACGCAACTTGCTTCGTTCAACAGGTATGTGAGAGAGCTCCTACCCATTTGGCATGATGTTGTGTTTCTACGTTATGGGAGTGGAAGAGCGATTTTATCTACATTGTAGGCTTCTAAGTTAAGTCTTTTGAATACCCATGGCATTTGGACTTGGGTATCGAGCTTTCAAGTTTCTATGTAGTCTTTTATAAAACTCTAGTTTGAGTCTTTTAAAGAACTATCATTTTTTGAACCCCGATAGATTCAAATTTTTGGAATGTAATCTTAAATTGTAAAGAGATGATAGGGTTTTAAATCTTGATATAAATGCTATACTTCTCCTCGATGTAATTGTTGGAATATTTTATATTTTTTGGAAGGTAATAATGTCTGTGTATTATGTCGAAAGATATCCACAATCTTATGTAAAAGTGTAATACATTTATCCCATAAATTGTAAAGAGATGATAGGGTTTTAAATCTTGATATAAATGCTATACTTCTCCTCGATGTAATTGTTGGAATATTTTATATTCCTTGGAAGGTAATAATGTCTTTGTATTATGTGGAAAGATATCCACAATCTTATGTAAAAGAGTAATACATTTATCCCATATTCATTATGGTAAAATATACTCTTGATATTCATTATGAAATAAAGAGATGTTATTATGGAGAATTATATTATCCCACATGTAATATGTGAGAGTAATTCCTCCTCATCTCTTGGTATATAATAGAGTCAAGGGAGTCTTTCACACTCATCCTGTGGTGGATCTCTGTGGTGTACTCTTTTCTCTTGTTCTCTTTCTTATTTACTATGATATGTTATTGTTTTGCATATACAGGTATTTCTGACATGGTATCAGAGCTTGTTTCTATGATTTAGCACCTTCTATTGCTTTCAAACAATATTTTATCATTTGAACATTGTTTATTTCTTGTATATTTGCTTTCTATCTGGTGTCCATTAGGCTTCTCTTCATATCTGAGCATATTTCTGCATTTATTTATTTTTATCCCTAACCTTGTTGTGTAGATTTTTGCAGAAATTTTTCAATGGTTTCTTGATGTTGTTTTTGTATATCTATATGATTTTTTGATTCTCCTCGAGGAGATCTATCTTCCGGTTTTCAAAACGATAATTTTTGTCCAAGTTTGGTAGACTGTGTGCAGTTTTCTGTCTTCGACAGATTCAACACTATTTTTGGCCTCATAACTCAGTCAATTTATATCGAAATTTTTATTATATCCTATTTTTGGAACTAGAAAAGTTGTTCTGGATCCACCGACGTGAGCAAAACAAGGAGATCTATATTCCAGTTGCCAAAATGACAACTTTTGTCCAAGTTTGGTAGACTTTGTACAGGTTTCCGTTTTCGGCAGATTCGACACTGTTTTCGGCCTCATAACTCATTCAATATTCATTGAATTTTTTATTATAACTTGTTTTGGAACTGGAAAAACTATTCCGGATACACCCTAGAGAACACAATAGAATTCTAGGCAAATCTCGACACTCAATCAAAGGGTTGTAAGTAAACGTTTCCCTCTCCTTTATTCTTTTTCTAGCTGTGTTTTTTGCAGATTTAAATCTCAAAATACTCTATATAAATCTCAAATCCTTTCTTCCCATTTCATAGAATTAGTCCACATTTAAATAAATTATTAATTAAATAATATAACGACTTTGTAAATCCACATATAAGGTAAATTTTACTTCGATGCATGACTTCATAAAACATTTGAGATGCAAAAGAGTTTTTACTTACAATTGAAGTAACTCTTTTAGGATAATCCTACATTATTGTATTGAAGTCTTATTTTCAAAGCTAATCAACTAAATGTCAAACCTCTAAAAGCATGGGAATATTGAATGTGCTAACGTTAGATGTTTGTTAATGTTAGTGGATTAATAAATAAATGTCAAACCCCTCAAAGCATGGGAATATTGAATGTGCTAACGTTAGATGTTAATGTTAGTGGATTAATAAAGAGTGTTTTTCAAATGAAAAAATAGCCATTCATATTTAATGGATATTACACTTTTTATTTGTATATTAAAAAGACAACCTTTCAGTTTTATTGAAAAACGATCCTAGACATAGCATTTTTCTATTTCTTTTTTTTAAACTCTTGCCTCCCACTTAAAAAGTTTATCAATCTTTTAATGAAAAATATTTACTTATATTTTGTTTCAGTTTTATTGGAAAATAATTTTAGATATATCATTTTTCTATTTTTTCTTTTTAAATTTTTGTCTTTCTTTTAAAAAAATATTTATTAATTTTTTTAGTGAAAAATATATATTTTAAAAATAAAATGAATTTAAATTGATTTAATATAGAAATAAAATTTTGAAGAAAACCAAATAATCTCTATTTTCTTAAAATCTAATAGATTAAAATTAGTTTCAATAGAAGTTAAAAACAATCATCATCATAACAAGTTACATTTCATTTTCATCTCATAAAAAATAATTATAAATAGAACACTATTTTTTTAAAACCAATACTTCCCCTTAAAAAAATAAATTAAATAATTTTTATTAAAAAATAGTGAACTAGAAAGATATACAATTTAAGACTTTATAATAGACACATTGTTGAGATAGTTCTCTAATAATAATTATTAAATTATATTCTTTATGAAACCAGAAACCTACTCGTTTAAAAAGCAAAAAGGTTAATGTTAAAATCCCACATGACTCGGCAGTACACTTACTACGTGGATACCAAGGATTCACATATGCCAAATTTGACGTGGGAGAGGCAACCAATTAGACCTTCGAGGACACTCGGAACGATATATTCAGTGGTTTGTCGCTTCGCTGCAAGTGCATAGGTTAATAATAGCTATACGCCGGCTTGTCTCTGTCACATAAAGCATTTAAAATGAGGGTCTGGATGCTTGATGGGGGAGTTCCTTAGCGACTATATTCTATTTTTTTAAGCTATAAATGGCGAGATATATATTTTCAATTTTTTACGAATTTCTTTAGTGTAAAAATTGATTCAACAATCTTAAAAAGAGTTTTGAATTCAGATTCATACAGATTTGTGCAATCTTAATATAAATTATTTAAAATAATTTAAAATGAGATTTTAACGGAAACCATTTAATATAAGGTTTCTTTTGATTGGGAGTTGTTTAAGGACTAGGTTAGTTTGATTTTTTCAGATTTTCTATTTCAAAATGGTGAGATGATAAATTTACAATATTTTAATTTATTTTTTATTTTTTATTTTAAAAATAGATTCAACATTTTTAAAAACATTTTTGAAATAGAAATTAGTATAATTATTTAATTTGTGGTTGGGTGAACATTTATGTACAATAAGTTAAGTGTTATCAACAAGTTATCTCTTATTTATTTATCATGCGTTATTGTAATCAAGTGTTATCTCAATCTCAATTATTATTGGATCAATTACGAGTTGTTCATACCTCAATCTAGAGAGTACGCTTTTCTCATCCTCATACCATCTAGAAAAATATAGACCCTGATCCACTCCAAATTCTATTATTATCTTTATCTTTAAAATAAGACCTATTATCTTTAAAGTAGGACGTTTATCTTTAAAGTAGGAGGTTTTACTTGAGGACGTTTGGTTTTAGGTGGGCGCTCGTCTGGTGCTGGAATCTACTTTGTATTAATTATTCCATGCCCCCGCTAAACACGGAGCATATGCCCTTCAATGTCTGATCTGTAATATGAGATGCCCGAAAAGATTCTTTTGTTGATACCTTCAATGTCTGATCTGTAATATGAGATGCCCGAAAAGATTCTTTTGTTGATACTTTCGTAACAGAGCAGATTCTTAGCGCTGAGGTTAAGAGATTCAACTGTATATATTTTATAAGATATTATATCGGTGTGAACTTAAAACCAATAAAATTTTTGGCGCACTTTTTTGGTGGGGACCGGGGAGCATTTGGAATATTTGAATGAAGGATAGGAGTGGGTGATGTCGAGTCCTGCCATAAAACTACACGGCAATTATAATGCATTTTGTTTCTTTATAATCTCGCAAAACACTCCAAGAAAAAACAGTTAAATAATATGAATAACCAAAGTCAATTGAATAAGAAATTTGAATGGAGAAAGATTACACGCGCATTCTGTTTACAGCCACGCCATATACGTCCATAGAACTTGTGCACTACACGAAAGCGCGTGCTCGACACGAGAAGAGCACGCGCAGGCATAAAGCAAATATGATGCAAATATCCATGTAGGAAGCAGAAGTTAATATAATAATTAGGAGAGGGAGCCTTTTAATCTCGTATAAAATTATCGAGTTGTGTAATCGAGTAACAGGAATCTGCGTTGAAGAATAGGTCTTCCTGAAATTCTGGGTTGAAGAATAGGTGTGCGTGAAATT
The DNA here is from genome assembly GCA_027924585.1 of Larix kaempferi. Lineage (NCBI taxonomy): Eukaryota > Viridiplantae > Streptophyta > Pinopsida > Pinales > Pinaceae > Larix > Larix kaempferi. Next base: position 6,593,770 of record BSBM01001033.1, read on the forward strand.
CTGAATAGAGTTGAAATTTCTTACCATTCTTACGAATTGTCGCCGGAGATCAATAATTGTAGGGTTCCTTATTCAAGATTAGCTTTACTTTGTATGGAGAGCGATTCATTTTATTGAGTGATATCACTGTTTGGTGATACGACTGGTGCGACAATCGCCGGATTATAGCGTCTTTACAGTGTTTGGCTTTGGATTTTTTCCTCTCCAAGTGTGAACGGAAACCTTATTGTGGAATCTCTTTCCTCAATCCCTGTCGCCATTAGCAAGGACAGATCAGCTACCGTGCGTCATTATAAGTTGAACATTACATTTGAGGCGAGATCGAATGTTCTTGGACAGCATTGTTAAATAGTCTCTGGGAGGACAGCAAGGACATCAGTCTGATTGTGACAACAAGTTTTGAAAAACGATATTAGGCTTTACCAGCTTCCACCCGATTTGCAATGTGTCCTTTCGCTTCAGGCCGGCTCCAGCCAGATTATAACATAAAATCAATCGGTATGGCTGCGTTTCCTCGGCCAGAGTCTTTTGAGTCTCAGCTTATAATGGAGGGCTCTGATTACTGGAGAGGTGTTCAATATTCTAAGTTTCCTTCCAGCTTGGTAGAATATGGCGAGCAATTATTCATCTCAGATGAAAATGTCATCAGCAATTCATATCCCGCCGAAAAATCCGATCAGAAGGCCGGATCAGCTCTTAATTTGAGCGAGGATGCTGTGATGAAGAAGCTTTCTCATAACGCAAACGAGCGGAACAGACGGAAGAATTTGAATGCACTTTATGAAAAGCTTCGATCCTTACTTCCGTTTTCCAATGTTAATATGAAGGTAAACCATATATTTTCTTGTAAATTATCTTGAATTTTGTCTAGGTTTGAATTTTCTTTAATGTTTTATCGTTCAATTTTGCAGAAAAAAGTGAACAATCCTGCCATTGTATGTGGAATCATAAAATATATTCCTCATCTGCGAAGGCAAATCGAAACTCTTTCCAAGCAACGAGACGAAATGCTGAGTCTCAAAAGAATCTCTGGACAACCATTAAAGACAGCTCCTGCCGAATATCATCCTTCCCAAATGCTGACAAAGAAATTAGATTTCAATGAATCCCCTAAAGCACATTTGACGGAAGTTAGCATTTTTGCAGGGGGGCAGTCGCTCCTAGTCACAGTTCAGACAGCACACGCAGCTCCACTTGTCTTTTCTACACTGTTTTTGTTAATGGAAGAAGAGAGATTAGACGTTATCAATGTTTCTACGTTCATCTCCACAGAAGAAGCGTGGCATAACATACAGGTTAAGGTAGGAATATGAATGTTAGAGTCTCTCAAATTTATGTACTTGTCTGAATAGTTTAATATTCTTGAAGTTTTTTTTTTCTTTGCTTCGATTATCAGGTTATGGAGTCTCGCAGGAGGTTTGATACAATGGCTTTACGTTTGAAGATTAAGAGTTTATGTGAACAAAACGGACGCCATTTTGCTCAGCAAGACTCCAATTGCTTCCAAGCCTGAAATATTTTTATCTGCTATTTGCATCACGCATCACAAACATGATGGATTGAAAGAAATTCAGATCAAGATGCTCAAGAAAAATGGTCTGGCTTATCATATTGACATCTTTATATATATATTAGATGAGGCTTTTGTATGTGACATAAGTGTTTAAACTCGGTTATTGTTTCAAGGCACTATAAACATAGTGTTATTCTACATCGTTCTACCGTAATGAGTCAATGTCGATGGACACTTGACGAAAAAGAAGGTTGAAGGGACGGGATTATCTGCAACGAATCCCTAAAGTCTACACAGCATGATATCACATTTCGATTACTGTAAATTTCCCTCCTACCATGAGTTATGAACTGAAGCTGTTTTGCCTATTACATAGGATGTATTGTAGAATGAAATTTAGAGTGAAATGGAACTAGGTGGAAATCTCCATCTGTATAACTGTGTTTTTACTTGAAAACATAATATTTATATTTTACAATTTTGGTGTGGAAGAGCAAAGATGGAAATTTATTGTACTATCATGTTATTTTAGAGTGTCAATTTAAATTTATTTAAAATATTACTCAAATATATTATTGTAGAATGTTTACATATATAGGAAACCCAAAGCTACACCTAGATCCAAGAATAATGGATGAAATGCTATAAAGAAAGAACTAACAAACTATAGAATACGTATTTCTACATTATCTCTAACATCCTCCTTTAAAGGAGAAATGGATTCTCTACAACACCAAGTTTTTTTCTATGATCCTCCAAATGAATTCTTCCTATTGGTTTTGTGAAAATATCAACAACATTTTCACTTGTATTGCAATAAGTCAATTCAATCTCTTTAGAGTCAATCTTTTCTCTCACTAAGTGATGTTGCAACTCAATATGTTTGGATCTTGCATGATAAACTGGATTATGTGCCAAATTGATTGAAATCATAGTAGCTTGTTCTTGCTTTGTACCAACATCTTCAAGAATGCACCTCAACCAAATAACTTCACAAGTAGCACTGGTCAATGCTTTTCTCATCACCATTTCCTGCCCAATCATAATGAAAATAACCTGCCAACTGAACATCAAATGCATCAGTATATAATAGACCAAAATTAACAGTTCCTTTCAAGTATCTCAAGCTTGCTTTGCAGCTTTCGAATGTGCTTCACATGGCTTAGCCAAAAATTGACTAAGTATGCTATAAAATGAATAGGATATGTCTAGTCTTGTAGGAATGAGGTAATTCAAGCTTCCCACTAATTGACGATACAAAGTACCATCTCCTTCTTTAGATACATCATCATTATAACTTCACATTCTAATCCAAAGGAACAGATAGTACTTTGCATTCACTCATTTTAAATCTATTAAGGATTTCCCTTAGATACTTGCTTTGAGTGATCAATGTTTTATGAGACTCTTTCCAAACTTCAAGTTCTAAACAATAATGCAAATGAGCAAAGTCTTTCATTTCAAATTTCCCAGACATATAACTTTTAATATCTATAATCAAGTGATATGCTTCACCTGTAATAATGAGATCATCAACCTATAATGATATTAAGCAAACATTTCCCTTTTATCTCTCTTAATGTAGAGGCTTGAAGCATTTTTGTTTTTCATAATTGTTATAATTTAGAAATAGTTGTTATAATTAAATAACATTGAGATAATTAAAGAACATGACCTTTAAACGGGTGGTCTAGCTACCTTCAATTCAGGTAACCTGTGCTAATCCTAAATACTTTACTGAACTACTTGCTTCAAGTTTACATCCATTAACTAATTTGGTTTGTTTTTCAATTACTCGACTACTTACTTCCCTGTGTAGGAAAAAGTCTTCCCGTCTGACAACTAATAGCAGCAAAATGTCTTCCCATCTGACAACTAATAGCTACAGTGCTAAACTTTAAACATCTCAAGAAAGAAAATGCAAACCCTTAATCGCTGAAAAGATGTGGGTTAAACAAATAAAAGTGAATGTAATCTTATTTGTCAGTACTAAAAAGTACCTACCTGAGCGTTGGACTGTTGTGTTGGACATTTCGATTTTGCTGTTGGTGATGATAATGCCATCGATTATGCCATCTAATCGATGGATCAGTCCACTTCATACTCCATAGCGTGTGTCCATGCGAGTTATAAAGTAAATAAACAAATATACAGGTCCCTTTCATATATTATTTGTTATATGGTAGAACTTGTTAGGTTTGGGGTAGAACCGGGATTCTAGGAGATTGTTTATATTCGCACCTTTTTTTAAGAGGTGGATCTCTTTCTATCTTTATCGGTCTTGGTGTAGCTTTTCTACCATGGGTATGACGACATTTTAATTTGTGTCTCATTACAGTTTTTTATTTCACCTTTAGTTTCTTTGGTATATTATCAATAAATAAAGAGGTTTGTAACTAGTTTATATTATATTGATTGAACAACAATAGATCTACCTTTGATTTCTTTGGTATATTATCAATAAATAAAGAGGTTTGTAACTACTTTATATTATATTGATTGAACAACAATAGATCTACCTCCCCTGCATAGGGTATAGTCTTAGATCTTCACTAGATCTACCTCCCTTGCATAGGGTTTAGTCTTAGATCTTCACTTCCACTTTAGTAAGGTTTTGAGAAGATTGGTATTCAAATCCCCTTTTCAAGGTGTTTCTATTTTTCTTTATTTGGTCATCAACTCTTTTTCTTACTTTGTCATAAAAATTGGAATATTCATTAAAGATGCTTTTTCGTGAAAGTGTCAATCTCTATATCTATAAGTTAGCAACTTCTTCTTGAATTTAGACTTTCTAAACAAGTAAGCATGTACCATTGTCAAACCACATAAATGTTAATAAAACCAATGTTGATACCACTATGGTAGAATCGACCATTATGGTAATCTATGGAGAGAGCGCTTAAGTTACCAATAATGAGTTTATTATTGATAACTTTTATTTTCTAAACAAAGAAAGAATGATCACAACTCATCATTTTAAAATTGGATTTTTTCACATTAAAATTGGTTTTGAAAAGTATTTTTTTATGACTTGTTAAGAAAATATAAGATATCACAATATATTAAATTTTAATAACAAAAATATACATTGAAACACTAGGTACATATTATTTACTATAAAAAAAAAGTAGCTCACATGAAAATTATGGTGTGTATATGTTCTTAATTAATACTTCTCTTAAAATTACACCCCTTTCCTTTGTTTTTAATTAGGCTTTCATTACACCCCTTTCCTTCCTTTTTAATTAGGTTTTAACACCATTTCTTAGTAGATACACATTATTTTCCATTGTCATGATGATTTTACAAGAATCTATTCAACTTCTTTATGTTACGAAATTTACATTGATAAAGATGAAGTTACTTAGTTATCATGCAGACGAAATGGAAATAATTTCATTGTTATTTTTTCATGGATAGTAAACATATTTGCGAACTTCCTAAATTTAGAAAGATGCTAATATTAATATTAAGAAGAATGGGTAATGATAATTTTCATGATAATTTCTAATCCAAGATGCTAACATTAAGAATGGTAATGATAACTTTCATGACAATTTTTATTTAGATTAAAGACTAAAAAGTAATGATAACTTTCATGAAAATTTTTATTTAGATTAAATACTAAAAAGTAATGATAACTTTCATGACAATTTTTATTTAGATTAAAGACTAAAAAGTAATGATAACTTTCATGACAATTTTTATTTAGATTAAAGACTAAAAAGTAATGATAACTTTCATGACAATTTTTATTTAGATTAAAGACTAAAAAGTAAATTATTGATCACTCTTAAATTAAATAAATTTTTTATTATAGTTAGTTAATTTAACAACTATTTTTTTCAATCAAGTAATTTTTTTTAAATGGTTAGTTTTGTATGTTATTTAATATTGTTTTTTTACATGAATTAAATATTATGTATTATGGGTTTTTATTTATTTTAAATAAATGATGATTGTGATGACGATGATTATTAAAATCCATTGAGAGTAAGTTTGGTCCATGGAACTTAAGAAAAGTAAGAAATTACTTAGTTTTTTTTTTACAATTTTATGTATGCACTAAATTGGAAACACATTTCTAAATCACCTTAGGTTTCATGAACTAAAGTGTTAGAAGGGTCATTATTGTAACAATTATTTTGAAATTTCAATATCGTAAACCTTCTTAGTGTTATTATAATTTAAGATCAAAACTACATATGCTTAAGGGTGTCCAACATTAATTAAATTTATGTCCTTAAACGTATTCATTTAGCTAGTTGTATGGCAATCATTTTCAATGATCCTACATTGTATGAATACAACATCATCACAAACTTAAACAAAAAAGAAAAATTATTAATTATTTAGGATTCTTCTTTACTTAACATCTTTCTAAATTTCATATATTGTATGTATGCAGTGAAAACATGAAGTTGGATAAAAAATTTGTTTGTAAATTTTATGAAGAAATCTATAATATTTTATGTTTTTCAACTTCAAGTCATCTTAAAAATGCATTTTCTTTGTGAATTTCACTTTGAAGTAGAAACAAGATTTGTAGAGAATGGTCTTACCTTCATATATGTGTGTGTGTGTGTGTGTGTGTGAGGATATAGTGGGATACATTTGTTGTAGGTAAGGATAATGAGTGACCTACATGTCTCTCATGTTTTTTTGGAGATGGATGTTCATTTTAGGACTAATTTTTTTATTATTGAAAAAAGGGTCCTTCAACCCTAATTCAAATTCGATGTCATCATGTATTCACCAATTTATAATTAACATATAGCAATATTATATTATGAATAATATATTAGAATATTACGATATACCCTGAAAATTTGTGTCCAATAAATTTTAAATAATATCTTAACTAGTATATAATATATAATTAATTTATAATAGCAACTTCATGTTGGGTGTACACCAGGCGGAAAAGCCCTTGTAACCCTTGTAAGAGGTCATTGGTTCAAAATCCGGATAACACGTTCCCCATTGTGGCGGGATCGGTGGCTGCACCTAGGGGTATAGTGGTAGCGGACGAGATTGGACACCCAGACCCCATGCCACGCGAGTACCTATAACATTCCTGAAAATCCAAGTCAGTATTTTAGTGAATTTTTCAAAACTTTTCACAATGATTACTTAAATTGTAAAGTACTATTCCTACACATAATTCATTTGCGTGGATTCCATTTTAACTAAAATCTTAAAATAGGATTAGTTAACTTATGAGGTTCTCTTCACAAAAGAACTGTAAGCATGTATCATAGTTTTACTTCATAGGATTTATGCATGCTTCTGGTTCTACCTTAGCATAAACACACCTTCTTTACTGATGGGCATTGTAATGTCCCCATTCAAATAAATTCCAAAAGGAGAAAATTCCACCAATCTACTAGTTTCCTAGGTTGGGTGGAGACATTAAATTTGGAATAAGGAGGCTAATAAACCCCAAATGGACTTTATCTTGACATAAATATATTAAGAGGGGATAAATAAATATTTATGATTAGAAAATAAGATGGCCCTTGGTCATGGAGACACATGGATGGTGTGGGACCCACACAAAGCTAGATTTCCCATGCAAAATGGAATTCCACTCTCACCCATTTGAATCCAAGGTGGAGTCCACTATCCTTGGGGGAGTTGGAAGGTAATAATACTTGGAATAACTCAATGAGGTCGAAATCTAGAGGAAGAGTAACTCCCATGGAAGAGGAAGAGGCATTTTGGAGCTAGTATGACACTTGGGCTAGATTCCCTAGCTTCTATGACACCAATGATGAAGATGCCTATGACACTTATGACAAAATCAAACTTGATGGCTGACATCTGACATGCATGACATGTCAGGGATACAAATAGCTTCCAATAAGGTGCACAAGGGAGTTAAGGAAACCAAAGAGACACCTACTCGAATTGAGTGAAGGAGGAGGCTAAATTTGGAGGGACAAGTGGCATACTTGGGAATCTCTTCCCAAATTGAGTTGGCATGAAGCTCATGGATGGAATTCGAGTTAGGGAATCCTTAGGAAGTTTATAAAAGTCAGGAATAAATAAGAAGAGCACCTTTTGATCATTTGAGATTTTGCATTTGGAGAGGAGAGCTAGTAGAGTGTTATTCTCCTTGCGTTAGCACCAATTTCGAGGGTGAAAGATTCCCATCCTAATTGGAGATCGGAGAGGCCATTTAGACCTTTAATTTGGAGCTACAATGGAGTCTTTTGTTACAGTTTGAAGCTACAGGGAATCTCGTGGTCACATTTGTTTCAGCTTGCTTCTACAACCATTTTCTCATTTCTTGGCATATTCTTGCTCCTTGAGGAGAGGCGCAATTGGTGAGGTGATGATCTCTTTGAGATAGCTCTTGAGGCCCCATATATTTGTAATATGATATATATACTCTGTATTTACTTCTCAAAAGAATTTCAGATCGAAATTCCAAGATAATTCATGTACAAATGCTAAACTATGAAAAAATGGTGTCATTTCCCCAATACCTTGTTATTTTCACTTGAAGTGGTATCAAATTCGAATGGTTCAGTCAATCTATGATATATTAATTTTTTATGGAGTGCCATTAATATTATTAATAAGTTTCATTTTCATTAGACAATAATTTGGAGCAATATTCTTAAGTTTCATAACAATTTATGAAGATTTACTATCATTTTCCCCTATGTGAAAGCTAGTATACAAACATATGATTTATGGGAGTTGAAGAAGCTTATAGAAACTTATTAATGATGAATTGGGGATCCCATTGAATTCCTTTATCAGTACCATGTCTATTTTCTAAAATTTGGGAAGGTTTTACAGTGTTTGGGAAGCCATGTTTGTCTCCTACCTTTGGGGATTGTGAACCTCGATTTGACTAGTAAAGTTCCCTATTTTTCCCTAATTATAAATGAATGTTGTAGAAGTGTTTTAAGAGTTTCCAAGCATACATCGGAATCATTTACATGTCTTAATACCTTCCAAACTCATTTAGACCCAATTTAGAACCATTTGGAAGCAGTTGAGTCAAGACTAGTCTAAGGGTCGAATTGGTCAAAATTGGCAATTTTTCCTAGTTTTTGCAAATTCTTAAAAAGGGACACTACAAATGGTATTAGAGCATGGTCCTTGCACCTGATGTGGATGACATTAATGAGTACAAGAAGTCAGGGACCAACCTTAGGAATCGAAACTAAAAGCACCTTTGTTGAAGATGAAGAAGTTGGAGAAGAAGAGTATTTTATTGAAACTATGGCTAAAGATGAGAAGGGAACCTCGGAGGATAAAGAGGAATTTACTAAATTTATGAAACCATTCTTTGAAGACATGACAAAACAGATCATGAAAGGGTTCGAATTGTTGTCTATTCAACTTGGAAGCAAAGGAGCAATAGGAAGCAACATTAGTTCTTCTTTCGAGGAAAAGAAGGCAATGGGTGAAAACATTTTCTCAAGGACATGACCTCATAATAGACCTAATGAATTTTAGAGTTCCGTAAGGCATACTAAACCTAAATTTATTGAGGCCAAAAAAGAACCTAACACCCCATTTGATATGCAGGAGATTGTAAAAGAATGGGAAAAGTTGAGTGAATATTGTTGAAGAACTCAGAAGAAAGAAATTGTGTTACACATGCTTCCAACCATGGGTACCAGGGCATAAATGTGCTAAGGGGAAAGCACAATACATTGAAGTATTTTCTGATAATGATGAGTATCAAGGGGGTATGGAGGAAGAAGGACATATTTCAGACCAGTAAAAGGGATATGATACAAAAGAAGAAGGGAAACAAGAAGAAAATCATCCTTCACCTGACAAAGGAAGGATGGTAGTACTTTCAGTAGTGCCTCGTTTTCACACTATTCGAGGCAAGGGAGTATTACAAGGACAAAGGGTCTTAGTATTGGTAGATGGAGCAGCCACACATAGCTTCATTGATGCATACATAGTGGAGAAGAGGAAGATACCTACTGAACCACTCGATGGCTTCACAATCATCATTCTAGGTCACAACACTATGGAGTGCAATACATGGATTTCAAAGCTAGAAATCATCATAGGTAATTACACGTTTTTTGATAGGTTTTATGTGGTTGATGTTGCTGGTACTAATGTGGTCTTGGGATTGCAATGGCTGTACTCTATAGGGGAGCATACAGTGAACTATCAAATTCCTAAAATGAGATTCAAATATTCAGAAGGAAAACAAAGGGTTGCGAGAGGGAAGCACACTTATCCGAAACAAGTAGTGACTTCCCACAGTATGAGGTCCATATTGAGGAATGGAGATATTGAGTGGGTTGTTGAATGTTACATCAGTCCACTCAAACCAAAAATAAATATTTCAAAACATCCCAAGGAGATAAGGCATCTACTACACAAATATGAAAAGGTTTTTGGAGACCTCCCTCCTGGAAGGACACCTGATAGAGGAGTTTAGCACAACATTGTTTTGGAGGTGGGAACTTCACCTATACAAATGCCACCATATAGACATCCCAAAAAGATCAGAGAGAAGATTGAAAAGGCTATTGAATAAATATTGGAGTTGGGACTGATTATACCAAGCTCTAGTCCCTATGCTTCTTCAGTGGTTTTGGTGAAGAAGAAGGATGGGACCTTGAGAATGTGCATTGATTTTAGAGCCCTCAATAAAAAGACAATAAAAAATAGATATCCCATCCCAAGAATAGATGAGCTCATGGATAAGCAACATGGAGAAAACTTCTTCTCAAAAATTGATCTTAGATTTGGTTACCATCAAATTCTAATGAAGGAAGAGGATGTGCGTAAAACAACTTTCAGATGTCACTATGGCCATTTTGAGTTTCTTGTCATGCCTTTTGGGTTGACCAATGCTCCAGCCACTTTTCAATCATGCGAGAATCAAATATTCATCAAAAAACTCTGTAAGTTTTTTTTGGTTTTCTTTGATGACATTCTAATTTACAGCAAAACATGGGAGGAACACTTGCACCATCTAGAAGTTGTCTTGAAAATTTTGCATGAACAATCTTTGTTTGCTAAGTTCTCTAAGTGTGAATTTGGGCTGAAATAAGTTTTATATCTTGGGCACATCATTAGTAAATATGGAGTGAAGGTACACCTGGAAAAAATAAGATTTGTTCTTGAATGGCCATCACCCAAAAACATCATAGCATTGAGAGGCTTCATTGGAATATGCACTTACTACAAAAAATTTGTGAAAGGGTTCTCTAAATTAACTGCTCCACTTAGTGATTTGAACAAGAAGGATGCATTCAAGTGGGATGAAGAGGCTGAAAAGGCTTTCAAAAAAATGAAAGAGGTAATGAGTATTTGTCCAGTACTTGCATTACCTAGTTTTACAAAACCATTTGTCTTGGAATGTGATGCATCAAGAGAAGGGATCAGGGCTATCCTAAAAAAAATCAACACCCCATGGCATTTGAGAGAAGAAATTTGTAGCCACATGAGAAGATCTATTCCATTTATGATAAATAAATTTTATCCATCATGCATGCCTTAGCCAGGTTTAGATAATAATTGGTGGGGAACAAGTTTGTGATCAAAACTGACCATAACAATTTGAAGCATTTTCTCACACGAAAGGACCTCAATGAAAGGAAACAAAAGTGGGTAAGAAAAGTCCAAGATTTTGATTTTTACATTGAATATGTTAAGGGAAAGAATAATAGTGTAGAATATGCATTATCTAGAAGGCTATCATCTTCTCTTATGGATATTTCAAAAGATTGGAAAAATATGCTAATAGTTGAATATACCAAAGATAGTTTTGCTTGTGGTGTGTTAGATGGGGTCAAAGGTGATGATAGGTACAAGGTTTTGGATGGTATCATATACTACAAGTATAGAATATATTTGGTCTGTGGTTCGAATCTCAAGCTCAATATTTTGAAGGAAGCTCATGACTCTCCTTTAGCAGGCCATCCTGGTTTTTTCAAAACATATAGGAAACTAAGGGAAAGATTCTTTTGGAAGGGGCTGAAAGAGGATGTTATAAAATATGTGAGTGAATGAAAGTCATGCCAACAAAACAAATCTGAACATACACATCATGCGGGTCTATTGCAACCATTTCCCATTCCACAACAAAAGTGGGAAAGTGTCTCCATGGATTTCATCACAGGTTTGCCCAAGGGTTTGGGTAAGGATTGCATTTATGTTGTGGTGGATAGAATCACTAAATTTTTCCATTTATTTGTTTTTACATTGTATTTTACTGTTGCACAAGTGTCTGATCTATTCTTTAGAGAAATTTCCAGATTGCATGGACTTCCCAAGAACATTGCGAGTGATAGAGATAGTAGATTTATGAGTTCCTTTTCGCAAGAAATTTTCAAGTTGGTTGGCACCCAATTGACTCCAAGCACGAGCTCTCATCCTCAAACTAATGGCCAAATAGAGATTGAATCAATGGTTTCAAGGGTACTTGAGGAGCTATGTTGGTGAGCAACAGAAAACATGGGTGAAATGGCTACATTTGGGTGAATTTTGCTACAACACTAATTTCCATATGTCCATTGGCATGTCTGCTTTTAAAGCACTATATGGTTATGAAGCACTTACATTTTTTGAGCACATATTTGGTGATAGTAGAGCCCCAAAGGCTAAATATTAGGTGGAGGAAAGTCAAGAAATTTTGAAACTCCTAAAAGACAATTTGTAGGTTGCACAAAATCAGCGGAAACAGTGTGTAGATCAACATAGAGTGGAAAGAACTTTTCAAGTGAATTATTTGGTATATTTGAGGCTAAATCCATATAAACAAACATACTTGAAGGTGAAAGGGCCTGAAAATCTCAAACCAAGATACTATGGTCCCTACATAATAGCTCAAAAAGTTGGGGAGGTTTCTTATGAGTTGGAGCTTCCGGAAGGGAGCAAAATTCACAATGTATTCCATGTTTCATGCTTTGAGAAGGATTTTGGTAAGAAAATATATGTTTCAAAAATGATCTCTCCATTAGATGATGAAGGACAACTCACACTTATCCCAGAAAATTTTTTGAAGACAAGAGAAAGAAAATTGAGGAGCAGGATCATAAGGGAGTATTTGGTACAATGGAAAGATTTTGAAATCCTATACTTGAAAGGATCTTCCTCATTTCATAATGGAACTTACTTGGGTCAAGAAAAACACACCGCTATTTTCGTAACCATATAATGACACTTAGTACCAATTAAGGAGATATTCAAGCATTCGTACTCTACATGCGTATTCGTTCATGTCGATTCTTCCAGCACACAATACCTTTATAAACATTGCTAATTCATACTATAGAATTTACTCATCAAATAACTTTACATGTTTTAAAAGAACTTAATAAATATTGCATCTAATTTTACACATTGAAACCATCATAAATACACATAGGAGAGACCATACATACGTGGTTCACTTAATATATGGGCTACGTCCATAAAAGATATCACATCTTGTATTATTATCCACAAATGGAGGTTACAATATGCAACATAATTGTTGCAAAATTTCCTTTCTACTTTCTCAAAACCCTACCCATAGGGTCATTTTCAAGATGCTCAACGTTAACACCAACTTTGTAATAGAGGTCTATCTCTATACACAGTGGCGTTAGATCATAACTACAAGGGTATTCACTTTACAAGGGTAGCAGCAAGGAAACCAGAGAGGCCAATGTCCCTTGCAGACAACCACTTAGCATTGTTCATCCTGTCATTATGCTGAAGATAAATCTTATCCAAGGTATTCAGACCAAGTATCTGGAGATAGCGAGTTATAGAAGATGGTAGTAGAAAATTTTCCTCCATTCCGATGATAGGATCAGTACCAACATGAATCCAAACTCCAGACCCAACCTGCCATGCGAGGTCCTTCTGTATCCAGTGAAATATATTCATGAAACCCCGCCACATTGGGGAAAAGTTCCAATTTGATAATTTAGGGTTTCGAAACCAGCAGAAGATCTCCATTTTGATATATTTGTTATGAATGACAGAGGACCAGAGCATGTCACCAAATAGACATTGCCAAAGACTTTTAAGTCTAAGCGCAGTGTTAAAAGATCCCAAATCTTTAATTCCCCAGCCATCAAATCTATGAGGTCTAGAAACAGTGTCAGCAGCAACCATAACAATCTTTCCACCATTTACAGATCCAGACCAAAGAAAGTTGAAAAAGTATCTTTTTAATGTCCTGAGAATGGCTGATGGGACTTCCAACAGGGAGAACCAGTAGACAGGAATGCTAGTTAAAATAGACTTTAATAAAACAAGCTTACCTCCAATGGATAAAAACCTGAAAGAATAATGAGCAATTCTTTTCTCGACTTTTCTCAATAACCAAAACCAGTCCTTCACTTGATAATTGTTTGGCTTAAGATAGAACCCCAAATATTTAAGTCCTTGATCCAACTGTAAGCATTTGAAGGGCAGAATCGAGAGAATGTCACTAATGTGCCCAACATTCAGAGAAAGATGATAAAAATTTGATTTATTTGAGCTTATTTTCATCCCAGATGCACAATTGAAGGTCTGGAGGATTTCGTTATAAGTAAGCCATTCCTCAATGGAATCCACACCTGCCATTAACACATCATCAGCAAACAGGATGTGTGTGATCACACAATCCTTTGAAATCTTGATGCCTTTAATCTGACCCCTCAACAAAGCTTGGTTGATTAGTCTGCTTAATCCATCCATTACCAAAATAAATAGCAGAGGAGATAGGGGGCAACCCTGTCTTACCCCCCTGGAACAACTGAAGAATGCAGATGGGCTACCATTAATCAGAATAGAGATACACGAAGAAGATAAACAGGCCATTATCCATTTAATGAAAGAACAAGGCACTCCAATTCTTATGAGGATCAGTCTGAGGAAAGACCAACTCACTCTGTCATAAGCTTTTTCCAGGTCCAATTTGAGAAGAAGAGAAGCTTTCTTCTAAATCTTTATGCTATGTAACAGCTCCTAAGAGATGCCAATAGCATCGTGGATCTGTCTGCCAGCCAAAAAACCAAATTGCTCAAACGAGATATGCTGGGAAAGGACAATCTTTAAACGGTCTGCTATATAGTTATTATGCATATTAGCTCTTAATAGTGAGTTACCTAAAGGACCTCTTCTCATAAGTGCCGTCATTATGATTCCATATAGCTAGTTGTGTGAGGCGAATTAAACCTTACGGTCAGTTTTGTAATTGAGTAATCAATGCAACATTATGCATCATGCCATGCATTGAGTAATCCAGAGACAAGTAACTTAAGTTCAGATTGCCAAATCACTCTCTTGTGGGTTCCTCAATGGAGCACCAAGGGGAAACCCTGGAGAGCAGGGGTACTTCTCTACTTTTATGAAAATCACTGCCTTTCTTTTTGTTGTGGACGAGGATGAGAATCCAACAATTGGGCTGTGTTAAGGGCCATCTATATCTCATCAGGGGTTCCCTCTTGAGTCTTGACTAGGTCATTCATATCAACTGTGTCGTTCTTGACCTAGCTCAGAGTATAGAACTGCCATCCAGGCTTATAAGTCTGGCTGGCTGGCCTAAATTTTTGAACCTGTGACCTTTTCTTTGCAAATTGAATGTGTGACCAACCAATCACATATACTATGTTTTATTTTCAGTACAAGCGTAATATGGAGAAGTTGGTTGGTTTTAGAAAATAAGCACTCAACTAAGACTAGTGTGGCCAATTTCTTAAAACAAGGAGTTAACATGGTTCTTTGAGAAACAGAGTTTGCATCAAAAGGGAAACCTAGATTGATCTCTTATTTACAGGATATGTAAACATAAATAATGTTTAGATAGGTATGCGTACAACAATCTCTAAGACAACAAAATATATATTTCACAACATTTGTCACCAAGAAAATGCAGTTTCTATAAAATACTTAAAAACATAGTAAACTACATATGCCACCAAGGAAATCTAGTTATGTTCAATATCAAGTTTGGAAAACGTTTCTTAAGTTCAGCCATGGAATCTTCACCACCATAAATCTCTCCTGCGGAAATATAAATTAGGGTATTCGATGGATATCCCAGAGTGCTGAGGAAAATGCATACTTCCTTTGGAGTCAGTGGACATAGACCTTTATGTCTGTGTTCTGTTGAATTTATCTCCTGAATATTCCAGTAAGTAGTTCTATGTCTGTGAATAAATAGAAGATACATCATAACCCAATATTGCATTGCTAAACTATTTAGGGAAGACATGAAATAGAAACTCTAAATGAAAAGTAAAATTGACTACCTAATAAGGCGTAGTTCATCAGCTTCAGCAGGAGTTAGACAACGCAGATCCTATCTTCCATCTAAACTCTATCTCTGCGTATGGCACTCTATAAATACATTAGAGGATTTAAATAAGTTAGAATTATTAATAGTTTCACCTAAGTATCACAAGATGTTAGAATTCTTTTAAAGCCAACAAGATGGACTACAGCAATGCAACAACTATGCAGGACTTTCTTTGTTGTAAGATAATATACATTTTGGATAAATGCAATGTACTTACTCCTGCCCTCATCTGATTCAATCCACCATTACTATGCACGAGTAAATAACCTCTTGATTCTCTAGTAACTGATCATAAGAACATCCGATTGGTGTTAAAACTTACAATTTCATTATAAAACTGAAAGCAATACCTTTGATAGACAAAATAAAAGCAGAGAATCACCTTTGTAGGACTCAGTTGGCTCCACACAAGGTTGAAAACCTCCAGTTGGTGGATGCTTCCATAAATTTTTAGATTCCAAGTGCTGGCCCACGCCATCCAACTGTCAACTCTAGAGCATGTTGTACATGAAATGATGAATATTCTTGAGCTACTACTTATGAATACTTATGTTCACATTTAAGTGGATCCAAACAACAGAAAGTAACTAAACATTCAAAGCTCTAAATTTGGACAGCTTCCAAAAGGCAGAGCATTACATAAAAATTTAGAAAAAATCAATCAATATCAAGACTTCTTGCTGAACATGACTTAACAATAAGAATGACCAAAAGAAAATCCTACTTGGAAAATCATAACCATAAATTACTCTAATTTGTGAATGCATGCTAAAATGTGAATCCAAGCAAAATCAAGAGAAGCCTGTATGGAAAATCTTCAAGCCAAAGCAATAATTGGACTCTTTAACATCCTACAATGTCTTAATTTAAAACCCTTGATAGTAGAAATTTCCACAAATTCCACATAGCATGTAGCCATTTCTTTGTAAATATGCTCTTCAATTTATGTATATTTTTATCTTCATGCCATCATTTGATGACTATATTTATCTCAGATGCATTAACTTTGGGAGACGCTTTAGGCACTCCATCGTTGATGGAATCTTATATGTTGAAAATGCACCCAAGTCCCACCAATTTCAGCCACTCTAAGACACATGCAATTTTAAGTTTAATTTCTGAAGTCAACAGATATAGGAAGAGAAAATCATGCCATGACGCTGGTTACAACATCTAACAAGAAATTTGGACTATAAGGTTATTCCCATCTCAAACAAGCAAATAGTAAGTAATACCTCTCAGAAAAGTAGGACAAGGTTCCAAACATCAACAATGCTACCATAGCTAACAAGGTTGCTTTCTTAGTGACCAGCAAAATTAAGTGTAAATGCGTAGATTTGACAATTATAAGCACAATCCTATTGCATTTGGTTAGCTCTATTTATTTGGTTTGACTATGTACATTTAAAAGTCCCTCATTCCAACCCTCAAGATCTTCCCAGAAGCTTACCATAATGATTAATTTGTATGATTTGAGCAAGAAATGTTTTATCAATCTCCATTAGAGGTGGTTTCTTAAGGCTGAGTAAGCCAAGCATCAACAATTATTCTATAATATTTAACATAACCCTCAGTTACATTTAAGGTAAAAAGAAAATTAATGTAAAGCAACAAATAAATGCATTGAAAACTTATATTCCTTGGTTGCATTTAGTTAATCACTGGATTGCAAATTACCTTGTGAGATGTTCCTGGACTATCTCATCCTGCAAAAGATCTTCATCAGAGAACCCATTGTTTTCAGTTTTTACATATGCTATCCTCCCCACCAGGGAACCTTTGTTGTTTCCTGCATTGGGAAAATGTCGGTATCTGAAACTTGGAAATGATATAATAAGATAAAGCCTAAGCACATTGCAAAAAGGAGTTCATCTTTTACTAACATAATCTTCCATAACCTCCAACAACTTTGTGACTTTTAAGTTTTACAGTGTCAAGATCATAACATGGAGTATACTTAGTGCAAATGAAATAAGGACTAGTGATTTAAAATTTTAAAGCAATGTTATCAAAACTAAACTGGTTCACCTAAAAAATCGGAACTAGTAAAAAACTAGAAACAAAAACCAGTTGACCAAAATTTACATAAAATATTCAAATTTTGAGATATATGTGTGTGTGTGAATCCAAACCATTAGACATAAATATGCAAAGTTTTCTCATTGCATCGAGAGGAGTGAGGTGCTCTACAACCCAGTATGGGGGAGATGTTGTCATGTAATGTAGTGTAATGTTACATTACAAAAATTAAAAAGTAATTAAAAAAATTCATGTTGACTCATAAAATAAAAAAATTAAAATCAAATGAAAAGTAATTAAAAATATCCATGTCGGCTCATAAAATAAAAAAATTAAACCTAGCATAGATCCATATTAAACCAGGATCTATCAAACACTGGGAGGGATCAAATTTCTGGAGGTGTAAATTTTTTTTGAATGTGTAAAAAATTCAAGATACTAAAAAAAAAAATTACACCTGAAGAAATTGGATCCCTCTCGATGTTTGATAGATCCGGGTTTAAGATGGATCCATGCTGGTGTATATAGCAGAGTGCATATAAACAAAATAGCACCAAGTGCAATCCACACCGAACCAAATTACATTAACAAAATAATATTCTGGGGGTTTTTGACTTCTTGGAACTACTACTGGTAGAGGGTAGAGCCCTCGGTTTTTTTATTCTAATCTCATTTTGCAGAATTTCCACTGATTCCCCTGGAATTAGTAAGTCAATCTCCATTCCACAATAGCTCAGTTAATGGCCATGAAAACACTGGACTTTTTTGTATAGGGGGATTAGTGCCATATGCACTGGTTTCACGGTGTAGTATAAAACCAGTCGGTCCAGGAAAATAAGACCAGTTCCATATGAAACCAGCCATTTCCAGTTTGAGGCCATGATTTGGACTAGAAACATTCCAGAACCAATTAGACTGACCAGTTTTAGTAGAACGAGTTCAGTTCTGATAACGAAGATTTAAAGTAAACAATCTAAAGTTACATTCAAGTAATTGAGTCAAAATAAAATAAAATACAAAGATACTAACAGCCTTCCTTATTTACGAAGTTCATGATCAACAAACTCCATTCTTCAGATACACGACTGCTCATAATGTACTCAATGAAAAAAAGAGCTCACCGTTTGAGAAATTATTAGTGTCTTGTTCTTTGTATTTGATTGATGAGACTCCTTGCTTTGAATTGTTAAAACTCCTATCTTTGCACATTTCAATGGCACACTAACAGAGAGTTGGAAAATTTCCTAACAATTTCTGGAACAATAAGCATTTCCTTGCAATTTTCAAAATAAATTCATGTTGTATTACTGCTAACCTTGCCCTTAATAACCCCTGCAGTTTATAGTCATCCAAGAAATACAGGGTCACAGCATAACAATTTGCATTCCAAGAAAACGCTAAAGTTTAAACTTTAGAAGGCCTGAAGTAGCATATTGATGTATTGCTTGCATTTACATGTAAAATTTATAAATCTGCTCAGGAAAAAGACACAAAATCATCGACCGATGCCCATAGCTACAAAACAAAGATTTTCAAAAGTGTATAATACTATGCCATATTGTTGCATAGGTGTGGCTATGTGTGGCTAGGTGTTGATACAGGTAAAAGAGCATGTTAGCAAGGGTGAAATTTTTTTCAACAATGGGTTCAGTGGTGTGATAGTTTTACTTCTTAGAGAAGGTTGTCGAGAAGCAGTGTGGCAGAAATTGTGTGGCTGATGGGGGTATACAAGAACCCATGCAACTCGTGTTTATAATACTCCATTAAAATATTGTTCCTAGTTAGTTCACTTATGTCACTGGTCTTAAACTAATCTCAATTTTCTAATGGTGAAAGGTTTAACCTAACTATTTTCTTGTGTGAGAATCAAATTTATGTCATTGGTCTTAAACTAATCTCAATTTTGTAATGGTTAAAGGTTTAAGTACGTAACTATTTTCTTGTGTGAGAATCAAATTTATGTTCAGTTAAATCACTTCTATGACCCAACCAGACTAGCCCCCCACCAATCTAAAGTTGATAAGGTCTCCTATCTTATCAAAATTTTTATAAATGGCACTATAGGAAAAATTACTACCCAAAACATGTTTACAGGTTGACATAGGATGGCTTACCTCTAATTCTTTATTATTGCCATAATCATAAGTTGTGAACTTGTCAAATATTTTACAGGAAAATACCAACTCCATTCCATTTCAATATGGAAACTATTATATATATTGGAGAGATTTTTTCAATTTTCCAAATTCATTCATAAGCATGGAACTGACAGATTGCCACGAATGTACATTATCAGAGAGCACATGAGACTCATCACTACCTCGTAAGGGCATTGAGACCCTTTCTTCTCAGGTAAGAATTATACCTTTATATTAGCTAGTAAGGGGCACTACCTTTGCTATGCTTAGGTATGTTATCTTTTGTAGGGTTCGGGTAAGTGATATTGATAACCTTGTCTTCTGGCTCAGATAAACAACATTCTCCAATGTTTACTCGTACTTTTTTATGAGTGTCAATACACAGAGAAGATAAGAGCAAAAGATCAGACACAAGAAGTGGCCACAATCATTCATCATGCATGTTGTATGCTCTTCATCATATTTCAATAAGAATATAGTATAATAATACTTGAGGCAGGCCTTTACTGTGGTGGGGGAAGATCTGGGGAAGATCTATAAAGAAACGGGTTAAAAATCCTAAGAGAAAAGAAGAGATTCCAAACACAGAGGGCTTGGAGAAAGCAGAAGGCATACACATAGAGGCTCATATTCCTTCTGAAGAAACCAGTCCTTCAAGTCCATTGTTGATACACACTCTAGATAATTTGATCATTTCACCACGGGCTTCGACTTCTACTAAAAAAGATATTGACTCTATTTTCCGTCTTGTGTGTCAATTGGAAGAGAATGGTGTTTCCTCGCTCCCCCTTGGTAAGGAGAATCCTACATCTAGTTTACAAAACCCTCATGTAGGTAATAATTCCTTCAAGTTCAGATCCCTTAGATTAACAGGGTTGTGGCCCTTTTTGAAAGAAAGAAACCCTTGCAAGATAATGATGTAGAGAGGGATGGTGGGGTTTCTACTAGTGCTGACTTGAGTATCTCGGTAAATATTGGCCCACTATAATTGATATTGATCAAAACCATGACTACTGCGAATGAAAATCGACCATCAAATCAAGAAATACCAACATCCCTCATCACTTTCCTCAGCATTTTTTCCAAATTACCCTAGTTTATTGATTTTTGCAACTCTACCACAAGAAAAAGTACTCGAATCCCAGGTGCTTGCTACAAAGCCATGAAATGGCCTAAAACTATCAAAGAACCATATTTTTTTCCCAAGGCCAACAATTCACACGCAATATCAAAATGCAAGAAAATTACCAGTAAAAAAATTGATACAAACCCTGAATCAAAGCCTAAACACGGCAAGGGTTTATAGTGCACTTACACGGTTTTCACCCTTCGAAAACAAATTTCACATCTAAAGCATTGGATCAATGGGCTTATGTTCTTCCCTTTCTAGCCTCCATCCTCCCTAAATCTTGGTGTGCTAGATGTCTCCCTGTCCATTTCCCTGCTTCGCATGGAGGTCGAGGGTCCACATTCGAGAGTTCAAATGGGCCATAAGTATTTCATTATGTGTTGTTTTATTTTTGTTTTGTTTTATGTTTTGCTTTATTTTATTTTGTTTTGTTTTACTTTTGTTTTGTTTTGTTTTATTTTTTTGTTTTACTTTTGTTTTATTTTATTTTATTTATTTATCTATTTATTTTTATGTTGTTATATTTGTTTTTATTTTTTTTGTTTTATTTTATTTTACTTATTTATCTATTTATTTTTATATTATATTTGTTTTTATGTCATTTTTAGTTGTGTCATATATTATTTAGCGAGTTGTCTAAAACTTCTACAATTTCGCTCGGAGAAAATCGTTTTTTAGACACGAATTTGCCGGAATCCCTGATAGAATTTTTAGAATCTCAAATAATAGTATTAATCCTGCATAATTTGGATGTCCCGGGGTTTTCCAGGATGTTGAATTCATCTAAATGTTCAAAAAAACGATTTAATCAACACAAATAGCTGGATTTTTAGATTTCATATTGCCGGATTCCGACCAAGTTTTGGCCAGATTGGTGAAATCGTCGAACTTTTAGACGACTTCTATTATTTAGTGGTGTTTTTAATCTCATGACTAAATTAGTCATTTAATTTAGTCACTTTTAGTTGTGTTGATAAATTTTAGTAGTATTTAGTTTAAAACACTCCAATTTCTAGGGATATCGGGCGTATCAATACGGTGAGAATGTTCTTGTACTTATCCTGCACAAATTAACTTATGTGTTATGTTAAGTAGGATTAATTCATCAGATACCCTCTGTGACACCAATCCATCTATAGTGTTACAATTTACTAAATTTTAACATTGTAGATGGATTTAGAGATAATCCATTTGCAATGTCAAAATTTAGAAAATTGTAACACTTCATTGTCAAATTTGCAATTTTCCATTTCCAAGTGACACACTTAAAAATGACTAACATAAGCGACTAATTCATATTCTTGTAACTAGTCATTTTTTATTCTGTGACTAAATTAGTCATTTATGTTAGTCATTTTTAACCGTGACACTTATTATCTAGTCGTATTTTTTAGCTCGTGACAAAATTAGTCATTTAATTTAGTCGTTTATAGTTGGGTCACTCAAAAATTCTCATATTTAGTAGTAAATCACTTGAAAAATCTATGGTGACTAGCTTTTTTAGTCACGTAGTCACTAATTTCTCATTTTGTACTAGTGAGACTACTCCAATTCCATAAGTTTGATTCTCAATATGATATGATTCCAAAGTGTTAGAACTTAACGACTTAGTCGAACATATTAAACTTTAAATCCTAGTCCTTTCTTTAGTAATATCATGTCCAAATCAATGAGCTTATCACATCCTTACCTCATTTCATCATTTATGTTGTCATAAGAGCTCTTCGACAGACTCATCAAGTCGCACTATGTGTGCTTTCTTAACCTCATCGAGTTCCATATCGAGGGCTAGTCATCTTTTTATTTAGGCTTCACCATGTTAGGTGGCTAACATCATTATGTTCAAACCATCATGTTGATTATCTTCATACCTTGTTTTACAAAAAACCACCTTCATTGGACACTTTCGGTAGGTTCCCAAGTTACAATTTCCACATTACCATGTCATGGTCAAGTCAAGTTTATAGTTTTTCATTTTTGTTAACAGCGTCATCAGGATATAAGATTAGTGTCATGGTATTCATCTCATCACCTTGGTCCTATTGATATCTCGTTTTCCAAACTTCAAGTTCATTTCACCCTCTCGACAGTGTGTCGAAGTCTTGACAAAAAGGGCCTTTTTGGTGTCTTGTCAATTAAAATTTACAACTTCCTGTCATTTAATAAATTTACCAAATGTATCTTTTGATGTTGTTGCCACTATATCTAGGCCCACAAAGTGGAAAATTTCCCCTTCAGAAAACTTCGTCTTAATGTTAATGCAGAACAATATTATCCAATTTCACTTATAGGTCATTTCCACATCATTACTTATTTAGATATTATTATATCAATCCTCCTAACATATTGAAACATTACCTTTTTCTTTTAGATCGACATCATGCAGTATATCTATAATGTACATTTGTTAACACAATTATATACCATTTTAGTATACTCCATATAATTTCCCTTCTCCATCTTCTCTATCCATAAAGTTATTTAAATGTACATACTTTAATGTAACATATTGTTGACTTAACATTTTAATTACCTTGACACAACCTTATTGATAGTTCTTTGTTATCTTTACACAACTAATAAGTTGATAGTAATAATGGTTATAATAAATAACCATCACTATGTTGACTTTATATATATATGACATCATAACTACTTCACTACATAACCATTTCTCTATCTAGCTCTCAATTAGATCAACATGAAACACGTATCTTATGTAAATGACATATAAAACAATTAATATGGATCAATTTATTATGATGAAACCATACCACATTCTTGGTTTCCCTTAACCTTGACCTACATGAAGAGAATCAAATTCATCAAGCAAAACCTAATATGTATAAATGTATATACATATATATAATTTTTTTCTATAATCATCAAAGAGCTTCAAACATAAATATTTATTATGCATTGAACATTAAATACATAAAAAACAACCCATTTTAATCATATATATTCAATATATATATTCAAAATATATATATATATATATATATATATATATATATTCTTCCTTTTCTTCAAATGACAATGTATAATTTATATAGTTTCTCCTCTTCTTTTTTTAATATGAATTAGATATACCATATATTTCCCTTTTTAAATAGCAATATATATTATATGTGTATAAGACTCCCCTTTTATAAAAAAAATAATCCAATTTTTATATGAAATTTCATACACTTCTCTTTATAAAAATAATCCAATCTCTTTTCTTTTTAAATGAATTTCTTACCCATTATTAAGTTATAATTGCTAACTTAAACCAATGACCAATATATTTATAAAATATATCCTATTTCAAAACCAATTAAATATTACCATTACCATAGTGTAAATCTACCCGATGCTCTTTGGAATTTTCTATAAACTTTCTTTTATACGATAACATTCTTATCTATTAAATAATTGTAACTAATATGTGTATCACTCTTTTTGTTTAATGATATTATCCATTATAAACGGGACCGATTTACATAGAACATATTTTATAAATACATACCTTTATTAGGATCCTGTGAGTAAGGGTCTCAGAGTCGATTCAAATTAGAGTTTGTAATAAATGCAGGGCGCGGAAGTGTGACTCCCTTTCTACACGGGGAACAGAATAATGTATCTAAAATTTCATCAATCTAGAAATTAAAAAAGTGCAATTCGCGGGTGGTGATGACATTTATTCTTTTTACTCAGTGAATCGGGTTAGCTTACGGAGTGCTAGATCTAAAGATTGCTTCAATATGGAAATTAGAAAAGTGTTGGGCACAAATAGTTATGAGATATATATAAGTGAATAGATTAACTTACAATTAATGGATCTAAGATTACTTCAATCTGGAAGTAAAATAAATTGCTATGCAAGGATAGTGATGAGGAAAAATAAATTGCTATACCAAGTTTCTATTATTTTCAGGATTTAAATTTGATCGTAATTAAAACTTAAATTTTGCACATAATTACATACACAGTTACAAATTTAAAAAAAAAAAATCATATTATCAACATGAAGAATTAGATCAGATTATCTATCTAGACAAAATAATGAACTAAATCATGTTAACAAATGAAACTTAAATAATACAATTGTGAGTCTGGTGCCCTCAATGTTCGACCGAGTTTGATACCAAATGTAGTGACCCCCATCTCCGGGTCCTACTTAGAAATTTTTTAAAACTTAAAAACACAATATAACCATTATACTGCATAATCATTAATAAAACTTATCAAATCGGAGAACTAACAAAAACACAAACCTGTTACTGTAGGTAGAATTTGTTGTTGGAGGAGTAGTCGTCGTCGTCAATCTGATCCAGCTTGTTCATTCCCGTCCACGTCTTACATAGGATTCTGCAAGAAAAAACTTGTTTAACCATATGTGAAGCAATTGTTAGCTTCGCCACCCAACCGCAGGCTTATGCAATCCGTCGCATAGCCACCCCCGAGCTCCAGGGTCATAGAGGATACACATTCGCAAAGGTTCAGACATGAGACCCCCCTCACCAGAATCCTTAGCCAAACTCACCATAGAAAGCACAATCAGAAATTCATAGCTATTACATAAATCATCCAACAATAGGGTCCCTTTTCCCTTCTTTTCATCTTTGTTAAATAGGAAATTTTCCTATGACACATGTCGCTCCATGCAAAAATACTCTTTTATGTAATATTATTTAATGCAAATATTCACCCACCCATGTGTCATTCTCTCATGAGAGTGCACATACCTCCCACATTTTACTTTGTGGGGTATGTGGGGTTGATTAGTTAAGGACTCCTAGTCTATGTTTTGCTCCATATTTAATTATTCTCAATTATTGAATTATAAATAATCATTTCATGCACAAATAATCTAATGCAATACTATATGTCAAGTACATAACTACAAGTAGTCCTTTCATGCACAAATAATTAAATGCAATTGTATATGACAAATACATAACTACAAATAGTCCTTTCATGCACAATTAATTTAATGCAATTCTATATGCCAAATACATGGGTGTTCATTTATCAATTTTATTTATTCATCTAGCTACCACATCGTTGGGTACTTCTGAATTTCTTTCCTTAATTGTCTAGGTACCACATCGTCCCGTCCTCTTGGCTTTCTTTCCTTAATTATCTAGGTACTACATCGTCGAGTCCTCATGACTTTATTTCTCTCTTTACTATTGTGTTGGAATTCCATGTAGTCATTTAGGAACCGTTACCTTAAATCATCCGGCTACACTCTATGTGAGACTAATGGCGCTAAGGAGTAAGATTGTTCTTACTGTGCGCCCCTGAACCTCGTATGTGACCAATCCGTTATGGTCTCCCCGATACGACTTCACGCTTCCCCAAGTAAAGCTGAAATGGCTTTCCAAACTCGTGCGTGGATGCTTATTGGAAGTCGACATCGTCGTTTCACCCCCATGTATGTTTTTCTCGTCCTCTGCAACCCTCATTTGTTTTGTCGTGAGTCAGTCGGTGAACCGTTTCACCTATCACTACACACATGATCAGAGCACACATTAATAGCTCTATTCTCAATCATCATAATTTATTTCATAAATTTCTAATCGTCAATGAAACATAATTTAATCATAATCGTCATAATTCATTTCCATATTTCAACATAAATACGACATTCAGCATAAGATTTCAAATGTGCTAATAAATAAGCAAAATCACAAGTATCCATAATCGTCATTAAATCAATCAGTCATTAGAAACATATTTGTTTATCACATACATCGATACTGAGTCAACAATTTTATTCTTAATCAACATATATGCAGTCGTTTATCTTGGTTTCTTTAGTTGGGTCACTTACCATGAGGTGTTGTCAATATCAATAGTCATAACAAGTTTGAGGGGCATTA
The DNA here is from genome assembly GCA_027924585.1 of Larix kaempferi. NCBI lineage: Eukaryota > Viridiplantae > Streptophyta > Pinopsida > Pinales > Pinaceae > Larix > Larix kaempferi. Next base: position 6,620,714 of record BSBM01001033.1, read on the forward strand.
CAAGAACAAAGTATACTCAAGCCGCATTTGGGAAAAAATTACAATTTAGTAATAAGAAAATCAAATTCAATTGCTTCTATTACCATGGATAGAAGTAGGCCGAACTACAAGAAAGAACAATGCAGAACAATAAAAGAAAACATCTCAACTTTGAAAAAAAAATTAAAATAATAAAAATAAATGGAAACACAACAAACTGGGGAATTCCTCTTAAAATTGATCACAATAACCATGAATCAAATTCAAACATTAGATCTGTATATCCCAAACACAAACTGTTTTGACTGTATATATCTTCTTTTTTTTGGTACTGGATTTTTTTTTCTCTTTGGTTTAAATCTACTGCGAGAGCTATTGAATTGATTAGGTAAGAAAATTTCTATAAAAGTTGGAGCAGTGAGTATAGATTGGAGGCCTGCACATTATTTCTTTCTGTAATTTACGTCCTTTAACAAGGATTTCAAATTACATATACCAGTGAAGTAATGGAGACTTTACCTGGTAGCCGTTAAAATTGGGTTTTAGTAGTTGGTAGAACCCCTGCCATGTATACAATTCATGTTTAAGCGGATAGGTATAATGCTTTTTTTTGTGTATCTTAAAGAAGAAAACAATAAAATTGGTTTAAATAGATTTAATATCTTTTGTATATAAGAGAGAAAGAATAATAAATTTCAATAAAATATTTTAGTTTTGCTCAAGTTGTTTTACTTTTATTATTTTATGGTTGGTCCTGTCTTGTTTAGAGAATACCATTTTGTTTTGCTGTCTGTATTTACCTATTTTCCTCAAAAGTAATTATTTTCATTCGAAATTATAATGTTTAATTATTATTAATTTTATTATTATTATTATATATTTAACTATTATCATAATATTATTATTTTGATAAAGTTATTTTGAAATATTTTAAAAATCACTATACTTTGAAACATTTTTTAAAATATATTCTCATTTGAATTATAATGTTATTAGTATTATAAGGTTATTTGAAATTAATGCCTCTAATAATTAATGTTTGAAATATTTGATAATAGTATTGAATATTAGTAATATTAGGCTGGCGTAAATTGAGAAAAGTTGTAGGAGATAGATCGATGATAGACATAATAGACAAGTTCTAACGACCACCCTACCTTGAATTGAAGTAACTCATGGCTCCAAAACGAAGAAGGAAGGCACCTTCCCCGCGTGAGGCTGGTACTCCAGTAGAGCAAGCTATTTTACGCTCCTTGGGTGAAGTATCTACTATTCTCAAGGAGTGGGTAGTAGGTCAAAGTTAGAATAAAAAAATGGGCCAAAACCTCGACCGAAACCAAGATAGGGAACTTGAGAAGAAACAGAAATAAGACCGTGATCGACCATCCTCCTCGAAAGAAGGAAAGGCACCATTTGATATCATGAAGTAAATTCACAAATCTAATTTTCCAGTGTTTATTGGCACCCAGGAAGGGAAAGCAACAAAATCCTAGTTAATTGGAGTTAAACGAACCCTTAGTTTTAAGGATTATACCACTAGTGAGAAAGCACAAATAGCTATGAGCCTTCTAAAGGAGGATGCGTTGTTGTGGTGGGTAAATGAGGAGAGTAAAATTCACATAGGGCCATCACAAGCCACCTGGAAGCTCTTTGAAGAATCCTTTAGGACTTGTTTCTTGTTTGATGAGTATAAGCACCAACAGAGGGAAACTTTCCATGCGGTACAACAGAGGGGGAGATCCATAAAAGAATATGAAGCAGAATTCTACTCTCTACTGCACCACATTGACTACATGGTAGACAATAGCAGGCAAACCGGGAGATTCCTACATGGGTTGGAATTGGAGATTTGTACAAAAGTATCCATGTGGAAACCCACTACCATGGCTCAGACCTAGAGCATGGCTAGGCATGTAAAGAAGAAGATTGACACGGCAAAACAAGCTCAAGCACAGGCACCCAGGGGACGATTTGTACCTTATAGTGCAAGGAAGGTTAGAGGTAGAAGATTCAACTATCGATTAGGTCACTCTAGGGTGGCCATAGTAACAAGTATTTCAGTTACCATCACCCCTTCTGAAGCCCCTCATGGTAGGGGGGAAAGATCCGATCCACAAAAAGGGAAAGGCAGCAACCGAGGCAAAGGTCGAGGTGGTCGGGGAAGCTCAAACTATGTAGCTCCGGTAGGAATTAAATGTTTTGAATGTCAGGGTCCCTATTACAAATGTGATTTCCCAAAAATACTAGAAATATGAGAACAAAACAAGGTAGGAACTCAAGGAGGTCAGCCACAGGGTTGACACCGAATTCATGCTGCAGTTAACCATCACCAAGCACAACACCAAGCTACATTGATGGAGTCTCCAGGTATGACAAAAAAAATTCCATTGACTATTCTCATAGACCAAGGGGCTACTAATAGCTTCATTTCTCCTTCCGCACTACAAAAATGTGGGTTGGAATCCTGAGTTCAAACTGATTTTGACCAGGTAGAGATGGCTTCGAGACGAAAATAGACAATAGGACTTTTGGTAAAGAATTGTATAGTTAAAAGAGGGAACGTCTGTACTAATATGAGTTTGTATATCACTACCCTATGGGATTATTGCATAATAGTGGGAATGTATTAGCTGGAATATCACCGAGCCTTGGTGGATTGCTATGAGAAGAAGGTATTTTGCATTGATGACCTCGACAAGCCAGTAATGATTGAAGGGATTAAACATGATGTTTCCTTACGTCTCATTAGAGCATCCAAGGTAAAGAAGTGTATAAGGAAAGGATGCAAAATCTATACTGTAGAAGTTGTTGACACCAACCCTAACCTAAACTTGGAAATTCACCCGATCCTCTCTAAATTTGCATGTGTTCCCTCCTGAACTACCCATATTACCCCCCATTCGAGAATTTGACTTCACCATTTCCTTAAAATCCGGTATTGAACCCTTATCCAAAACACCTTATCGAATGAATGTGTCGGAACTCAGTGAATTGAGTATTCAACTCAAGGAACTAATCGATTAGGGAATGATTCGGCCTAGTGTTTCACCTTGGGGGGCACCGGTCAATTTTCATTAAGAAGAAGGACAACACCCTTCGTTTGTGCATTGATTATCAGGATTTGAATAAATCCACCATCAAGAATCATTATCCCATGCCTCGCATTGATGAATTGTTTGACCAACTAAGAGGTGGATTAGTATTCTCCAAGATTCGCCTTCGATCATGATATCATCAATTAAAGATCAAGGAAGAATACATTCCAAAAAAAAAAATTCGTACTAGGTTCGACCACTATGAATTTCTGGTAGTACCCTTTGGATAATCGAATGCACCATAAGCGTTCATGAATTTAATGAACAGTGTGTTCCGGAAATATCTGGATCACTTTGTACAAGTGTTCCTTGACGACATTTTGATCTACTCCCGCAATGAACAAGAGCATCAAGAGCACTTAAGAATCGTGCTTCAATTCCTTAGAGAAAATAAACTATTTAGGAAATTGTCCAAATTCTCCTTCTTCCAAAAAGAGATCCAGGATCTAGGGCACATAATCAGTGGCAACGAAATATCAGTAGACCCGAGAAATATTGACGCTATATTAAGTTTCCCAATCCCTAGAAATGCCAAGGAAGTTCACATCTTTATGGGATTGGCAGGCTATTACAGGAGGTTCGTGGAAGGGTTCTCTAAAATCGCAGGACCTATCAACACCTTACAAAAAAAGACGACCAAATTTGAATGGACAGGTAAATGCAAAGAATCCTTTAATGAGCTAACGAAACATCTAACCAGTGCCCCAATCCTCAAGGTTCCGGACATGGATAAGTATTTTGTGGTTTGCACAGATGCATCAGGAGAAGGTTTATGCTCAATATTAATGCAAGAAGAGGGGGTCATTTCCTATGCTTCTTGTAGACTCAAAATCCATGAGATCAATTATGCTACTCACGATCTAGAATTGGCTGCGGTGGTGATGGCTGTCGATTTGTGGAGGCATTACTTAGTAGGACACCAGTTCGAGCTAAAAACAGATCATCGAAGCCTTGAATACATATTCACCCAAAAGGATCTTAATGTATGCCAAAGATGTTGGAGTGAACTATTTAGTGAGTATGACTTTAGAATCTCCTTTATAAATGGGAAGGAGAACAAGGTAGCGGATGCGCTAAGTAGAAGGCCTCGTATACATGATTTGGTATCAGTGAGGACAGACCTTAAGGACAACATTAAAGTCCATCTAGAAAATGACCATTGGTACCATCAAATTCAAGCTGCAAAGTCAAAAGGAAATTCAACCTCCCCAAGGTTTAAAGGGTACTCATTGGAAGGGGATGGACTCCTTAGATTCAAAGAAAAAGTATATGTACCAACCACTGGCGAAGTTCAAAGGCTAGTAATGGATGAAGCATATCGAGCACCATACTCATCTCACCCAGGAGTTAAAAATATGTATGAAGGTATAAAAATGGAATTCTTCTAGCTAGGAATGAAGAGGGATATATAACATTATGTGGCACATTTTTTATAATGCCAACAAGTTAAGGTTGAACACCATCAACTAGCAGGACTTATTCAACCTCATGAGATACCAGAAACTAAGTGGGAAGTGATATCTATGGACTTCGTGACTGGTCTACCGACCACCCCACAAAGGCATGATTGCATTAGGGTTTTGGTGGACAAACATACTAAGAGTGCTCATTTTATTCCAGTAAAAAGCACCTTTGATGCACCTGCTATCGCTCAGGTTTTTCTCCGAGAAATAGTTCGTCTGCACGAAATCCCTTGCAAAATTATTTCTAATAGAGATTCTCAATTCACCTCTAGGTTTTGGAAAAGCCTCCAAGAGTCCCTCGGTACTAAATTAAATTTTAGCACTGCATATCATCCAGAAATTGATGTTCAAACATAGAGAGTTAACCAAGTAATGGAAGATATGTTGAGAATGTATGTCATGGACCAACAGAGTCAATGGGAGAGGTATCTTCCACTGGTGAAGTTTGCTTACAATAACAGTTACCATAGTTCACTTGGTTCTTCCCCGTATGAAGTTTTGTATGGAAGGCCTTGTCAAACCCCTCTTAGCTGGGATAGTCTAGAGGATCAGGTCATGCTAAGGCTTGACCTACTTCAAGAGATGGAGGAGAAGATGGTCACCATTAAACAAAGGCTTAAGGAATCCCGTGATTGTCAGGAAAATTACGTTGATTCTAAATGTATTGATAGAAGATACAAGGAGGGGAGTATGTTGTTTGTCCGAGTAAGACCCATAAATAGTCCCTTTAAATTTGGAAAGGGGGGGGAACTCACCCCAAGATTTGGAGGACCATTTAAGATTCTGGAACAAATCAGTCATGTTTCTTACAGACTTGATTTTCCACCCCACTTGCGGACAATGCATAATGTATTTCATATTTTTGTGCTTAGAAATTACATTCTTGACCCCTCTCACATTTTCAACTTGGATGGATTGCATCTTTCCAAGGAAGGGGTTGTACAGGTCGAACCATATCGTATAGTGGACCACAGAAGTCGACAACTACGCAATCACATCCTTGGCCAAGTTAAAGTCCAATGGGACCAGTATAGTCTAGAGTCGACCACTTGGGAGGACACATACACTATGCGTCGCGCGTTTCCTTACCTTTTTTAGTAGACTTGAGCTTGTGACACATGGATTGGTTCTATTAATTCATGTTGATGTTCAGTCAGTATTTTACAGTTCTAGAGTTTGAATGCATATGATACTTACTCCATGTCAATATTACTAATGTTGAATTATGGCAGCTTGTCACGACATATTAATAAGATGCTTAGCGAATTTATGAGAGTATCATGACCATTTATTTTATAATGATAGCACAGAGCCTCTGAATGTATTAGGTGTTTAACGTGGCATGTCTTATCATGATAAGGGTTTATGATGTTATGAAATGTAGTATGAACCGGTGACAAGACATTCTCTTTAGTACATGATTCAAGGTTGATTTCATGATATCTTATTATCTTGAGAAATAGATACTAATCATTATTCATTGTGGTAAGTGCAAGTTGTTCCAGGTAAGTGACTCAAATAAGCCTGATGAGGCTAATTATTCTGTGATTTCATGGGATCCCATAACCATGAATTAGAATGCCTACTATAAATATATTATGGGTTGAGGGACAAGCTCAACAATTAACTATATTCTAGTAGCTCTTGAATTCTTCCATAAGTCCACAGTTAGAGGCACACTCACCGAGGGGGAGGTTTATGTAGAAGGAATTATGATGCCTGGGGCTAGTTCCATGAGGGTGTAGGTGGAGGATGTTTAGGCTATCCTTCAATATTCCTGTGGTATAATGATCATGATATCAGGATCGGGGTACCGGGAACTAGATGCCAAATAGTACCGATGAGGCCTAGAATCTGGTTAAATTCCGATGAGGCCGTACTATTACAGGAAGTTGGGAGGGTGGAAATGTCGCAGTAACCTGCTGGGGAAGTTTTGATTCCTATTGTATGATTCGTGGAAAGGTTACAGTAGAGGCCCTGTGCCATGGAAAGTGGGACCATTCGGAGTTAGAGGGGAGGTTTATGGAGGTTGCAGATGGTTTGATTCTCAGGGAGAGGGTGAGTAAGGAGAAAGGAAGTATACAAATACACACTTATTATTAATTAGATGTCTAATGTTTCCATGTGTATGATGCATAATTGTTACTATGGTTGCATACTAGACACATAGGGGAATAGTTAACAGCATGTTCTAACTTAGGGAGTCTGATTGTATTAGTGTAGGTTGGATATTTCTATGTGATGGCCACACATATAAATCTCTTATGTTAAGAATAATACTAGCTACCTATATTGTTTACTATTTACTATTTTATTGAATAAATGTGCTATTTATTGCTTGAGGATTATAATTCTGGAACAAAGTTTCTCGAAGGGGGGGAGTATGTAACAACCCCCATATATGAATATAGAAGTTTGAATATAATATGATATAAGTAATATAATAATAAAATTAATATAAAAAGAGTAGTAACGGAAGTGAAATTTGATTATGATTAAAACAAAAAATTAAACAAGAAATTAAGAAAAGGGGGAGAAGGGCGAAATAAAAATGGGGGAAGAAGAAGAGAAAGGGTTTTTTGGAATTTGCTCGGGAGCTGTGAGAGAGAGAGAGAGAGAGAGAGAGAGAGAGAGAGAGAAGGGGGTTTTCAATAAGAGTAGAGAAGTGATCAAGCTCTGCAATAGGGTTAATTGTTGGGGGCTTGGCGGCCTCAGCCATTGGATGGGGATTGGTTTGGTGGAGAGTTGTCCCCCCACCTTCAGTTGTAGACCGAAGAGCTACCATGAATCCAGGTAAGTAGCCTGCTCCTCTCTGAGATCCCTAACTGTTGTTTCATATTTTTATATTTTCAATATTTGTTTTTTTTAGGTTTTCTTACAGATTTGTTCGATTTGCTATTCTTCTCGTTTTGGGTGTTACATATATGGAATACAATTAAGTTCACTATTAATTTAGAAGTGAATGGGAGCAGCCCATTCTTGGATGTGTTGCTTACTAGAATGAAATATGGAACTCTTAGACATAATTTATTTATTAAGAAACTTCATATTGAGATATATATTCATGTCACCTTACATTGCTACCCTTCTCAAAAGGATGTGGTTCTTATAAACACCCTAGTTATAAGGGAAATGGAAATATTGGACGATGAGCACCTTAAGCATTAAAAATACTACCTAATCAAGGTATTTAAGTTCAGAGGATATATGAATAAGGGAATAAAAAAGGTACTGGAGAAATAAATAAGCAGGTCTCATTATTGCAATAATCAACCCTCTAATAAGAAGGCATACCTTCCTCACATTTGAGGAGTCAATCACAAGATTGCAAAATTTTTAAGCAAGAAAATGCTACAATCCCATTCAAGTTTATGGAAACCATTAGATAGAAAATAATTCTCATAAAGGAATAGATGAATCATCATGAATACAAAGGTGTTTGGAAGGTTGTTTGCTCCTACTAGAAATGTTATATTAGAGAAACTAGGCATTCATTTCATGCAAGGATAAAAGACCATGGGGAAAAAATTAGGAAGGACCATATTCACACATCAACCCTAGTAGATCACTACCTTTAATATCCCTCTTTTACCCCTACTATTTTGCAACAAAAAGTGCAATTGTGTACCTGTCCATGGGAAGGAGTTCAAGGTAAAGGCTCCTCAGGTAAAACTCTGTAAGTATGGTTGTGATTCCCAAGTTGTATTTTAAAGTTTGTAGGCTTGACACAAATAAACAAAAGGGGCACGGAATCCACTGGGGGGAGATGATGAATGACTAGGAAAACCATGATTTTGATGACAGGTGTCATCTTGGTGCCATGGGAACTGAAAGAAAAAGGAACTATGAAGTTTACTAGATGGACACTTAAGTTTATTAGTGCCATTAATGGTTAGTCCTAGACAACGACATCGAAGAACCTACTGGTTGCTACAAGGAAACAACATGCTCATAACACGCTCATAATACCTAATGAGTTACATAGGAATACTTAATGTTAGGAACTATTGAGTAACATTATAGAATTAGTCTAGATATCATTGATATCTCAACCTCGACAAAGGATGCCAAGGAAATACCATGAAGTAAATTAAGCTAAGTATCATTACTATTAATTATTTTAATATGGCATATCAGGCCAATAATAATTACCACATGTAATCCTACACACTTATGTGTGGAAATGAGACAATGAAAGTGTCCTATTATAAAAACATATATTTATACACACAAAGGTATTCATGACAAAGTGATTAAGTTGATTTTATTATATTGAATATTATAAAGGAAAGAATAGAAGATGTATATTATTATTTTCTCGTCAAATGATACAAAAAGGCTATATGCCTTAAAGAAAAAGTTTCATGACTAGCTTAGTCAAAAGCATAAATGCTTTTATAGTATACAATATTTCCATCTTAGAAATTTGTTAGCAATGAAGAAAAGACAAACAAAGAGACAAGCTTTTGTTATATTTAAAGATAAAATATGAAAACTAAAAATCAGTTGAAGAGATTCAATCTATTTAAGAGGACACAAAAACAATAAGAAAAGAGAGGAAGCTAGGAAGAAAAAAAAAGAACTCCAAGAAGGAATTGAACTCAGAGATCCTGAGAGGTTAATTGGCATTCCTAGTACGAGGTTAATGCCATTGGATCCATGACAAGAAGTCATTGTGAAGGTTTACCTTGAATCCCTTTCCTTAGTGGATTCCTTCCCATCTCGGGGGTGGCCTCTTGGTTGAAGGAATATACACCAGACATAGTGCCAGTAGGTTGGGTGGAACGTTGTAGTCAAGGTTTTAGTTGCCCAATATTATTAAATAGTTATAAGTATTTTAACTTAATGAATTCTGGAACTCTACAGTTATATGTTTTAAGTAATTTTAATTATGTCTAGGATTGTTTACATATGTATGATGAATTTATTTAAGTATGTTTATGGTACTAACTTTGTGATTGCAACTTAAGTTAACTAATGGAAACAAATGGGAGGTGTTGTAGTCGAGGGTGTTGCATTGTTACCAGTGATGCATAATATATTATACAAGCATGCACAAGACACAAATACAAGTAGACAAGATATGGAGAGAACATCAAGCCTTTATTACTCAGCAATATGCAAAACAGTACATTGAACATATCTTACTTAACCCAGTACATTGGCTCAACAACCTATATATATGTGTTTACATTGAGTTATGTAATTGTCTTGTCAGTTCAACCAACCGAAATAACCGTGACATAACCTGACTAGTCGACATAATTGTCGACATACATTACAATAGGTCGGGCAGGGAGCCTAGCCGACAGGCCGACTTAGGCTCCTCCAACAGGAGGACATTTTAATTATAATAATCTATTTGCAGGTTTGATATTAATTATTGAGTAAATTGGAAGAATGCTTAACTATGTTCATATCGATTAGATTAGGAATTTTACGGTTTTTAGGATAAATCTGATTGATTATGATGTTTTCATGAATTATTTTCTATTTTGCAGCTAGAATTAATTTCATTATTAACCTGCTAATTCTTAGTTCTTAATGTTGAATTCATTATCAATTGGTTTGATCTCTTCGATAGTCAATATTGCTCATTGAAAAACTAACTGTAATAACAAGGTTTATTATTGGCTTTAAATATGTTAATTATTATGTAAATCAATCTAACTATATGTTGCAAGATAAATTATTAAATTATTATCAATCTAGAAGATAAAATTTTAACTTCAATAACATAATAATTATAATTAAATAATTAATTATATTATCATAGGCCTGATTGACCTAGAAATAAATCTCTCATTTATAAGCTTAAGCTTAAGGAAGAGGATTCAATTAAGAATCCACGGCCAAATCCCTTAACCAACCAAAAGATTTAAATAATAAATATTGAATTAATATTATACTTGACATAAACATAGTACATAGCCTTTTCACATACTATCTCACATTACCATAACTGAGAAACAACTAGATCGAACCCATGGCTTTAACATAAGCATAAGTACAAGATTTCACACAAAAGATTCTATATATGTAAAAGCATGAAAAGCCATACAAATAAACTAAACAATATTATAATATTAATCCAATTTGCTTTAATAAAACACATAAGGCCAAAAGCTAAAGCATGAGACTACGTAAGCCTTTTAATCACATCGAAGTCTCTCTCTCTATAAGATATGAACCAAACATTGAAACGATTTGGAAGGTGTTCGAATTGAATGTACGGTAGATCGTGGAGACAAAACCAACGATGTTAAGTGCATCGAGTTCCAAGGTAAGACTCAAAAACCCAAAGTGAGGGATGATGGCCTCTTGGCCTCATTCTGGTTTATGTAGGATTAAATCTATATAAATATAAAAGCACACAAATAATTTATAATCAACATAGGGTTGAAGGTTTAACATCCAAAATGATTAAAAAAATTAAAAACAAGTCGAATTGGCTTGTGTGAAAACGTTTATATAGAGGGTTCATAGACCCCACAATGTCATTAATAAAAACATGGAATAAACTTCAGGAAGATTGAGGTCGAACTTCGTAGCATTCCTCTTAAGGTAAATGCTTAACCCAAAGGGAAGCGTGGGCTGCCCAGAACATTCCATATGATTTCATTATACAAAACAAACTATAATGTAAAACGAATACAAGGGATCGAATCCCTGAGGTTGTAAAACACATCTCTAATGGAAAACGTTGCCATCACAGCCAGGGATCGAATCGATCAACAATTAATCACATTGCCATACATATAAATAACTCAGGATTTATAAACATAACTTATATAAGAATTAACACATGATATCTATATGAAAATAATTGATAGAGTATTGTTCAAGTACTAACATAACCCTACGTCCTGTAGGAGAGGTTGCATAGCAACCAAAAGAACTCAACGTATAAGAATATTATAAACACTGTAAATATATTTTTATACTAGCATACCTCCAAAGCGGGGGAAATGAAACGTTGAATAGAGCTTCAATATGTTGCAAAATGAGAGAAAGTTGTGTATATGTAGATAATACAATTTTGTGTGTTGAAAGCAAGTCTAATGAATGTATTTGTGCAAGTAGGCAAGGGAGTGTTATCCTTCGGTTGTAGGCCAATACATTATATATAGTGAATTGATTACTAAGGCCAATACATTATATAGGATGCAAGATTCCATGACTTTTAGTTTATATAATCTTGATTATAAGTATATTTTTTATTAATGCAAAAAGTATTTTCTATCTAGTATCTAGCATAATGGATAACCATGGATGCAAAATTCAATGTTAAGAACCTTACCAAGTCACCATCGACTAATTTAGTTGAGTGTATGTATTAAGTAATGGGCATACATTTAAACCCATAGTGATCCTTCTTCAATGAAGTAACAAGTCTAGTCAATTTTTAATAATGTGTTACTCACCTTACAACTCTACCTTAGGTTATGGAAGTTTCTAAAGCTCATGCAACTCAAGGAATTGGTAAAAGGCATAGCATAGTGTTTACTCCAACCCTTCAACCTAATATCCCCAACCTACACCCAACTACGACATCACAAAGGTCGTATCTTTAAGGAATTGTCTTGCTATGTGATTGGCATTCAACAAATCAACATGGCATTCCATCATGTTGACCCTATGATTGATCATTCTTACATGGGAATTAAATACCATCAAGAGAGAGGGGGGAACATGTTCTTTCTCAATGTAAACATGTCACATTATATCAGAGAGAGACTATAGGAGAATTTATTGGAGATGTTAATCCATTTGTAGGACATGTTTATCAAAGGATGAAGAATTTTGTAAAGGTGTGGCCACAAGCAGTAAATGACCTTGGATGAAGCATAGAGCCATGCAAGTTCAAAATCATCAAATCATATATGAATAGTTCATGAAAAGTGAGCTTCATTGTTGTTTCCTTATCATATAATTGAAAGTTAGATATTTATTAAATCCATGCAATGACAACTGTGAAAGCTACCTACTTCAATAAAGCTTCCAACAACCCATTCTAATAAAATTGTAAAATGTAAATTGTATTTTTTAGTAATAGTCACATCCAATATGTTATTATCACAACAAACATGTTATTATGCTATTATCATACCACATCTTAACGAACATTTATTTATTTATATAATTTAACTTCCTTGTGATTGTATTAGTGCATACTAATTGGCATGTGGCTTCATTGTCAAAATGTATGGTGGGGTTATCTTCTATTTACCTTCATTTAACTTATTTATTACACCGAGAGTAGAGTGGTGATTACAACCTAGTATGGGGGAGATGTGTAACATAATGTAACCATGTAACTTTATGTACCAAAAATAAAGTTATTGTTTTGTGAATACTGATTACATCTATTTATCGCTTAAATTTTATCCTCCAGGTTCGATATTTTCGACTTCTACTCAAACCTGTTACGTAACGGAAACATGCATCCCTGTTAGGTTTTCCCGGCGCTTACCACTGTTTTTTGGTCCGCTTACCACTGTTTTTTGGTCCATTATTCTTCGAATTGCGTATTTTATTTGGGTATGTTAACGAATCTACGAGATCTTATGGTCATTTATTTTACTTTTGCTAAGTGTGTGGTTGAGTAATTGCTATCATTTTCTGGTTTCTGGTGACATCAATTTTGGCGTTGAAAGAAGTAAGTTCGAGGTGACTTCTTTAAATCCTCAAGACAGAGATATTCGCATATAGATCTAATATCAGTAGAATTGTTGTGAAGGGCGAAGGGAAATCTATTCCTGGTAAGGAGTATACTGCGTATACCACCCAGGATTCTCCATTATATTGCGAAGGATAATAGCAAGAACATAGGTGTTGTAGTACCCCATACCTATGAAGGACTTGAATAATCTGTTCTTGGCCCCGGGGACTACATATGGGACATCATCTCGTTCTACGTCAGGCCCTGGTCGAATTTGGAGAGCTTTAGGGGTATAGTCCGAATGGCCCTGGGCTGACGTGGACCCAAAAAAATTTCAGTTTTTTAAAAATAATGCAGTGAACCATCTGGCATGCATGCAGACCATGTATCGATGGCATAAAGACAACTTTAAAAATATATATCGTGAAACCATCTGTCAAGCATGCATGCAATTGTCAGTGTCATGAAGAAAAATAGTCTGTCAATGGCACCGTCTGTCAACCGTTTAAGTTATAGGCTTTATGTTTATGAATGTAGATTCGAAAATACTTGATATTGATTTCAGCAATTGAGTTGATTTTCTAAGACTCTTTTCTATAGTTTCAAGATTCACATTGATGTTACAGTTTTCAGAATCAAGCGCAAAGCTTCTGGGTATTGTCCATTGCTTATTTTTGTGCTTTTTCGTTCTATCATTTTGGGATTGAGTTTCTCATGCATATTTTCTTGGGTTTTGGGATTATTGGATGTATTTCTATACGATCTCCCATCGGATAGAGGATTATTGGATGTATTCATGTACGAGGATTGGCTTGTGGGCAGTTGTAGGAGCAGAAAACAATTCATTTACAGGAGGGAAGAGAGTACTTGAAGAGGCCAACTTAGAGAGTATTTGAAGAGGGAAACCTAAAAGTAGCATCTCCACTTGAATTTCCTATAGATAGTCTGGTTGGATGATAACAAGACTGTCCAAACATCCCAATAAATATACACATACAATCGACCTTCGTCATGTCGTGTTGGATTTCATTGAATGTTGGATTGGCTTTCATTGAATGCTAGAGGATGGCATTACTATTTGATTGTGAGTTAATAGCAGGTCCTTCTGTATCAACCAACCAACTTGTGCGATGTTGTGTACCAACCTCGCCTGGTTTCTAATCGGCGGTGGATTCCAATTGACGGAAAGCTTGCATTCTGGCCTCACCTAGTCTAGTTGCCATAAAGAGTCTCAACAACCTGTCAGTAAAAAGATGGCCCGTAACTTCTTGCCATTAAAACCATTCAGAAACACTTTCCTTGCCACATAGAAGATGACTCGTTGGATTCCATATGGCTTCATTAAGATACTGGGTGCTCTTTATAATCATTAAGATTGTCCACGACAATGGGTTTTATGGTATCAGATGCTCTTTATAAGTTGTTCCATCAGCTCCATATGCAGATATGATTATAAAACCATGATCTTCTATGGAGTTATTGCAGGTGGATCTATATTTCCCACAATGGAATTCTCACTACAGCTTACGCAGGAGGAGTTGAATGCTGAGTCAATTGCCTCAAATACACTTCACTAATTGTGGGGAATCGAGATATCGAATGGATAGACCAAAGGTGGAGGATAATTCTTGCTACGAGCTGTAGGAGTTGAATGCTTAGTCGATTGAAAACCCTACGACAGAGGACATGTGGCACTTAAACCTACTAATCCAATTTCGCCAACTCTAAAATGTTTAGGTTAATATTAGACCTTTGAAGAAAAAAGACAAAGATTAGTATATTCACAATCACGATTAAGTGAAATATAATTTTATTGGGAAAATTAATACTTGAACCATGAACTGTCTTTCCCATATATTTCAATAAATCTCCTTGCTTCCAATCTCGACAGACTGCAATGCCAAGGAAACTCCAATGCATACTTCACCTAAATAGAAGGTATTTGAAACAAATCAAGTTTTGTTGATGTCTTTGTATGTCTTTGTACTCTGTTTAAGAGTTGCTCATAATCTTGAAGTGGGTTGGATGAAAGAATATATTTTATATCTAGCAAGTAAGGGTCATCCTCAATAGATCAATGCATATGAATCTATCTGTCATGATTTTCTCTTGGATTCCATGTTGTAACATATGTATCGAATAAACCCTTTGCAACATTGATTTGATATGCGTCTTTCCAATTTAATGTTTCCATGTTAGGAGCTCCATCAAGCCACATGAAACCATGTATATGTGCAGAGCCATGATATTATAGGACATCTCTTAAGTTGTGATCACTTTGCCTAATCCTCAACAAGTGATGCTTTACACGGAGCAACTTAAAATGTATTGACATGGGATGAATTGTTATTGTTGGGATTTATTTTATAATTTTATGACCCCGATGTCCCCTATCCCCCCGAATTTCCCTAAAATTTGGGGCTGGTCTCCACATGTCCCCAATATGAGTTTCTTGCTCCTGCCTCTCAGAAACTTACCTCTAAAAAACTTAGGGGGAAATTGTTTTGTATATAAATATAAATAATCCATGGTGTCACTTTGAAAAAATGATATGTAATTTAAATAACATAAGAGTATTTACTAAACTAACAATGTCTTCCCTATTAAATTTAATTAGCTATCTAAGATTCTAATCTAGTAGTGCATATACTTTAGCTATCTCCAGTGAATGCTCTGTAGCTAGATGCAAAAATTTTGTTTTAATTCTTTAAAAATGGATGGAAAAGATTAAAACATCCGGGTCCTAGATACTTTAGCTACAAACATCCGGGTCCTATGGAAAGATAATAGGGTAAAGGAGATGGAATTGTTTGTAGCTTCCTTGTCTGACATCTTCTTTAGAGCAATCTTCAGTCAGGAATGAAGAGATGGAGCAAAAGCTGAAGTCCATTCAAGATAGCTCCTCAGAACAGGTATCTGAACTCGGAGTGAAGCTGGAGGAAACATTAGCAACAGTGAGGAAGCTCGAGGAACAGCTAAAGTTGGCTGAAATGAGGTATTCAGATACCGAATATAAAGCAAAAGAATTTTCTGAACAGATATCTAATCTTACAGGAAAGCTGGACGATTCATATGCGAGAGTGATGGAGCTTGAGGCCATATTATTGACTTCAAGTCAGAAGGAACGAGAACTTGAAGAAAGCTTGAGCATCGCAAATGAAAAAATAACCCGAAATGAAGACATTGCAAATGATTCAAGTGGACAACTTACTGAATTTCAGAACCAGCAGATATCGTAGGACTTAGTGCCTCTCGGCTGAAGCCTCTGGTTCCCAAATTGACAATCTGCTCTTGGCGCCTCAAGAATTGACAATCTATGTGATTTAGCTCTTGCATCATCCATCTCATGCAAGATAACGATGGCCATTCCTCGTTCATCTCTTTTCTCAAATCACTCATCTGCGCAGATTTAGGTTAATTCCGATAATTCCAATCGAATAAAATCAAACAGTTTTGAAATGAATAAAATCAACTCCATTCCTACTCACACGGGGCGGCTCCTCATTCACCGTCGACATCGACGAAGGCCGGAGAGGAGCCGACCCCTTAAAATACGCCTTCGGCGTAGTTAAAATTCAGTGAACATTGAAATAATCCACAGAGGGATTCTTAGTTTCAGAATCATTTTACCTGCCAAACCTACATAAGTCGAACTTCAACCAACATAGGTAGAATGCCTCTTAAATCTAGTAAAAAATTACATTTACAGTTCATAAATCGATACAACAGTTGGACATTGGGTTTATGGGTAACCAGAACCCTACATTTCTCAAACAAGAAGACATCCTCAAGAGAGTTTCGTCGCCATGGAGCCATGAGCTTACTCGGAAAAAGAGTGTTGAATCCAACCCCAAGAGTTGCGTCCTTCATCTTCGTAGCCCTGTAACAGGATCCAAGCAAATAACATTAATCTATTGAACGTATCTTGTCAAATAGAAAACAATGTACATTAAATTACAACGTGGAAGCAGATTTTACCTTCATACAGGCTGCCAAAGCATCAAAGCTCTTTGGAGCGATTTGGGCTTTGTTAATCTCCCTCTCAGACAGTATACACTCACCCAATCCAGTTTAAAATGAAACCAAGATGGATATATCTTCAACCTTTGTAAGAACCCTCTCAGAAAATTATGGTCTGCGACTTGAGAGCAGGGTATTGCATGAGGGCGACCTGGGCATGAAACCATGAGCTCGAGAGCTCTCACATCCCAGCGCAAACATAACAAAATGCAAATGAATGTGTTGAACCAAGGGTTATTCGTTTAGAATGGAGTTGTACAACAAGATTTTAATGCAACTTCCATTGAATGGCTTCACGGCACACCAAGAGGTCGAGCCTCACGTAACTCATTTAATCCACAGTACGTATTGCCAGTTGCATGGCACTTTCCTCGGCTTTTTAACTTGGGAATTAGTCCTTTGCATTGGTTCAAGTCATAGCATGGATCACCCTACAAGGGTATGTGAGGGGTTACATTAACACATAACGTTGGATCAAGGTCGAAGCACTTGAGTGCTAAGTCATAGGCATGGTAAATGTTTTAACCAAGATCGTATTACCTCATTTGCCATAGTTATAAAATAAAAAGGACTTCAAACCAAGTTTTAATACCTTGTTGTATATTAGTTAACCACTTCACGGTATAAAATGCCAGGGCTTGGCCTTGTGCATGGAAAAAGGCTTAGACAAAAACTTGCATGGAAAAAGGCTTAGACAAAAACTTGTATGACTTACCAAGCTTGAATTTGGATTGATGTATTGCCTGTAAATCAAATAATAACAATGCATTAGCAATCATGCTAAGTAAGTCATGGAAAGAGGGCATGACTTCGCTAAGGCCAACTTCATTAACAATTAAAGGATTATAGAAATAAATGCTATAACATGAGTAAAACAGTCAGTGCAGATTTGTAAACAAGTGCATCGGAAGATTGCTAAAAAAAATATATGTAAAAGAGTCATAAGACAATGGTCTGGATTAAAGATAGACCAAGAAAAATTAAAGGACTATAGAAATAAATGCTATAATATGAGTCAAACAGTCAGTGCAGATTTGTAAACAAGTGCATAGGAAGACTGCTAAAAATATATGTAAAAGAGTCATAAGACAATGATCTGAATTAAAGATATTAAAGATATACCAAAAATTCTATTTGAGACAAATTGAACATAATCATAATTAGATATGGTAAGATAGAGTCATCTAAGTAAACACACATAATAGTGTGAGTTGTGCCAGCAATAGTTCTGTACAAAAAGTCAAGCGAGAATAATGAAATGCAATAACGATAAGAAGATAGTCAATTGACAACAATACTGTAAGAGAGTCAAGCGAGAATAATGAAATGCAATAACAATAATAAGTTATTCAATTGACGACAATACTATAAGAGCTTATACTCGCTAGAGAGAA
Source organism: Larix kaempferi (assembly GCA_027924585.1). Lineage (NCBI taxonomy): Eukaryota > Viridiplantae > Streptophyta > Pinopsida > Pinales > Pinaceae > Larix > Larix kaempferi. The sequence goes on from BSBM01001033.1 coordinate 6,639,327, forward strand.
ATAATTTATTTATTTTATAGTGTTAATTTTGGTGACATTACACTACCTCAAAGGTGGGCTCTTTGTGTGTCTTAAGGGAACCAAAATCCTCACTATTACAAGTGACTATTTAGAGACGTGTAGAGCTAATAAGCACTTGAGCAACTTGAATAGGGGTGGCATATGGATCAGTATGAACTACCTCTCCTTGATAAATTAACGAAAATGGAAAAATAACTAAATATGGCATTTTACAAATTGATTTTCATTATTGAGAAATAATGGTATGAAAATTTAAAATAAATAAATAAATAAAATAAAATAAAAAAATAACAAACAAAAAAATCCAAATCCAAATACAAATTAATAAATTAAAATTTTATTTTAAAATAAAAAAATAAAAATAATGACATGTTCTCTAAAATTTAAAATTGATTTTACCTATAATGAGAAATAACTTTATTTAACAAATAAATTGGTGAGTATAGTGTATTCTATATTTTTCATATTTTATTTTTAAGAGGACAACATATTATTTGTTTGTGATGTAGATTATAATTATCAATTAAAAATATCTATATTATTTTTTTTGCAATACAATAATATCAATTGATAATCCAAACTAAAGATATCAATAAAATAAAATTAATAAAAATAAAAATTATAATGACAAAAGACATTGTTTTATATAAGTTCAGAATTGTTCTTTATAAATTTAGAGTTGGGGTTAGATTTGATACTATAAGGAGGTTAGGTTTAACGATAAGTCCTTTCATAATTAATTAATTAATTAATAATGTTCCCTTGCACATTCCCAATATGATGAAGTTTTCCAATAATTTTTTTGGCCCATATGATTGTGGTGGTTCTATATTTAATCCCCATTGCCTTCATTTCAACCGGATTTAATGTATTCAAAAAATTTACAATGTTTAGAGTTGTCTCTAGGGTTCTTTTATCCATGGTTTTATTCATTACCTTGCACCTTTGCAAGGATGAAAGGGCTATAGATTCTTTGTCATTCATATAGTCCAAATAAGGCCTAAACTTGGTGATTTGTGCTGATATGGTGTCCCAAATAAGGTGTTTGGCCCCTTGTAAAGGTAGTCTGCATCTTACCTGTGCAACAAGTTGCTTATTATTCTCTTCCAATTTGTTCTGCTCCTCCTTAGATTTACTACTTTTTTTTTTTTTTTGTCATCTCTTCCTTTAATTTTTTAGTTTTAGTTTTAATTCTTTGATTTCTTCATCTTTTAGGATAGTTTGGGACATAGCCTTAGTCAACTCTTCTGGAGACATTTCACTTGTTGGCCTTTCAGTTGATATTTCTTGTACCTTTAATGTATTGGTCTGCTTTGACTTTAATGTTTCTATTTCTTTTAACAATTCTAATTTTTCCCTTTTTGATAAATGGAATTCTATGTTGATATTGCTTTGACTTTAATGTTTGAATTTCTTTTAACAATATCAATATCATTTTTAAATATCAACATTCTACCTTTGCAACTCATTATCTCTTGAGTGACACGTTCCTTTTCTTCTTCCAAAGCTATCAATTCTAAATAGTGTTCATGTTTATTAGCTGGAATTTTCAACTTCTTCTTAAATATTTGTATGGTGTCTTCTTTCTCATCCAAAAGGTTCTTTGTAGCTTTTGCATTGTCTGTTCATGTTCCCAAAACCAAAATATATGTCTGGAGATTTTTTATTTGAATCTGCTTAGCCTTATTTTTAGCCTTTTCTTGTTTCAATTGCCCTTCAATCTTGTCTATTATTGTCTGCAACTCTGAGATATTTAAGGTGGATTGTAAAATATATGAATACAACATTTCCCCTATCTTCGTGCGTAATTGTATTTTGTCAGGAATGTTGATTTGGATCAAATCAAATTCCACTTCATACATCTTCTCATCTTACACCAATGGGATATTAACACATTTCTTTCATTGTCTCTTTCCACCACAAAAGATACTTTCCCATTTGATATCCCATAACTTGTGGAATTAGTTGTTGATTTTATTCTAAGGATTGTTTTCTTTTTGCTTCATATTGAGATATCAAATCACCTCTAGATTTGTATGGAACACTTATTTCAGTATTATGTATATGTGGAAATAAGAGTTACTAAATGTTGAATGTAGAATGAAAGGAAATTTCTTTCCCGGAACTGCTCTCTCCCAAATCAGTAATCCCTTGTGAAGGATCAACTTTTATTTTCTTACTTGAAATTTCCTCATCCACATCCATGTCTATTATCTTTGAAGTTGTTCTTTTGGTTGGGAATTATGTCTTAATAGGGGTTTGAATTACTTGGAGTTTAGGACTGGTGTGTTCCACTTTTTTCTCTGCTATATATTCTTAATGATCTTCTACAGTCATTAAATTTTCCAATTTATCTAACCCTTCCACTATCTGATGTTCAAAAGATATGCTACCATTATCCTGTATTTTCTAAGAGATTATATGATGTGGATCATAGTTAATTTTCTTAGTAACTTGGAACTCTATCTCTTGTAATAATATTTCTACAACTGAGAGGGAATTACCACTCTTTATGACAAATGAACCAACTTTAGAAGAAAATTTAAGCATTGAAAGCTTTTTTGAATCCACAAAATTCTCATTATCAGAATGTAATGTTTGTCTTATAAAATCTAAAGCAAAAACCCTTGAAGTTAAGAAAGATGGTAGTTTATAGGGGTTCCCTATAAATCCATAAACTCTTAGTACTGTATGATCATTATAGGGAAACCAATCACATGTTCTGTCATTTGGAGAAAACCGCATCATTGCCTTCATGTCATCTATCACTCTAGGAAACTCAACATCAAAAGTGATCTTGTAGACCTCTCGCACAATATTGTTTATGAAATGGAACATGGTAATCTGTTTGGAAGGATCTACAGTAGTCTTCAAATCCAAAATATTGAAATTAGTTACATTTGAAAATATAACCATGTTTAGGATATATGTATGGTACCTAAAGTACCTCAAAGTGTGGAAGTTCTCTAATTGGGTGTGGATTGCCTCAGTCAAGAACTCATCAAATTTAAGACAAAAAATAAGACCATACTTTGAATCATAAGCTTTTAAAATATAAGCTAACATGACTTTAGAAATATACCTATCACTATCAATACCCTGAACCTAACTCAATCAAGACAACATGACTGAACTTCTTCGTGAAAGACACCAATATCGAAAGGAAAAATTAGACAATCAATCGATTTTTCAGGTTTAATAATTTTATATAGGAACTCATTTCTGACTTCAGGAGAACAACATTGATAAACCTTAATCATATTCTCTTCTACAAAGGACTTAGAAATTTGAGAAGCAAGCTTGGGTAGACACAAAGATTCTCTGACTGTTCGAGGGTTCAACGTACATAAAATTATTGACGTAGTGGTATTCATTATAACCCGTTCTGACTTGGAGTAATTTATCAAACACCAAATTACAAACTCTGGAAAGTGGGGGGTTTGTTCTAAACAAAACTGGTTGAGATTTGACCCTAAGACACTTAAAAACCCCAATACTTTAGACTCTAGCTATCTTAAATTTTCTTTGGAGTGATAAACGGTTCCCACGAACATAATTGTATCATGAAAATTCTTTTCCTTGTCAACTATGACTTTCTCTTTTTCATCTAGATATTTGCACAAAACTAGGGATTTGTGTTTTTCTCCATTAGAAAGATAAAGCTGATTTCCATTCTTTGATGGTTACCTAGAATTGAAACGTTGCGAAGTTGAATTTGGTGTTGGCGGGATCAATCCTCATAGTTGCTTGATCTCTCAGTGAGTTTGCAGATTGCTAGTAAGATTAATTTGAATTTAAAAATGATAAAGCATTGTCAAACGACGAATCCCTTTTAAAACAACTTTAAATTTGTTTTGGAGTGTCAACTAGGTGGTTTCCCTTTCCTTTTTGAATGCAAAATAATCTTGGGCTGCTGCTTATCTAAGTGGTATGTATTTGCGCACCACCTTTATCTTTTAAATATCATGTAGCTTTGCGGAATGCGAAACCGCTATGAACCGTCAATTCTTTTCTGGGAAGGTTACGATCCATCAATTAGAGTTCCCCTATATCCATCCTATTATGAACGCCCAAAATGTTGGATGCACCTCCGTCGGCACCTTTTGATCTTTCTCATGGTCATATCCCTTGGTCTTCAACATTGTCCTTGTTTTAATTTCAAACCCATTTTCTTATCTCTCCTCATTCTTAGCCTAAAGTCATACTACATCTAACTAGGATACAAGTGCCATTAGTAGGTTTTGTGCACTATAAATAAGTGTTGAGGAATAAACATGGTTGGGGGGCAATGGATTTAATTCCAAACTTAACATTCTTGAGCTCAAACACCATGACAGGATCCCTCTCCAAGGAGTATTTGGAATTCAAGTTGAACATGGACACAATGATAAAGTCTTTGGAGTCTTGGATAAGTATCAATTCCTTAACTCTAATTAGGGGAGGCAAACAAGAGCATCAAGTATTAAACATTCCTTCTCATTTGAAAGAACCATTTATGAGTCCCCAAAGCACCACATTAAACCTATGTAGGTTAATAATCACCTCCAAGGATGTTATTGCCACCATGACTAGGTTATTTGTGAACCAAGAATGGGTCTCAAGGTGTACCAAGTGTAAGTAAGGAAAACAAGGGGCACATTCCCTAAGTGACACTTCTTAGGCTCAATCCCCATGAAAAATATCTAGAATCCACAAAACATTCTCATTCTTGGGGATTATTTAATGGGTATTAGGTCTTCAGTAGCATGGATGGGTCTTGAGCCCTTTACAATAGTTGAGATGGAAACAATAGCCTCTCATGCTAAACCTTACTTCTTAGGATCAATCACCATGTACGAGCCCTTGAACCACATGTATATGTTAATTATCATTTGCAAGGGTGATATGGGTACCATGACTACATTACTTGTGAACCAAGAGTGGGTCTTTAGGTATACCTAGGTTAAGGGAGGACAACAAGGGTTTTGTTTCCTATATGATCAATACAAAACCATGAAACACGTCTAGAATCAATACAATCTTTGTCAAAGATGCATTAAGAGGTTTAGAATACAAATTATGGTTTCCTGGACTCTTGTGCATATTTGTAGCACAATGGTTTAGATACAAGTGGATGCACATGAATATATGAAGTTTTTTTGGCATGCATATATGAGGATTAGGTTTCTATTGTTTTTTTTGGCATGCATATATTTTAGGATTATTACTAGGTTTTTTGGCATGGTTTCTAGGTTTCTATTGTTATAGATTAGGCTGCTAAGGTTATATTTGTGTTTCTAGGGTAGACTAGATTTCTAAGACTAGATTAGGTTTCTATGTTTGTGGTTTGGATTTCTAGGTTTCTAAATTAGGTATCTAACGGTTATATGTGTGTGGATGATGGATGAGAATCTTATGGTGAAAAAGGGGATGGTGATGGTGATAACATGGGTAGGAAGAGCACGGTGGTGATGTTCATGGTGGCACGGTAGTGATAATGAGCATAGAGATCGTGATGGTGATAGTGAGCATGAAAATGGGCATGAGGATGCAGATATTATGGTTTACTTAGATGGGAGAAAAAAAAAGAAAATAAATCCATGATGAAACTTGTGCAATTTATCAATCTATCAAGCTATCGATGTCTTGCTGCAATAGTCAAAATATTAATGTCAATACTCAATGAGACCACGAAACAAAATCATAGCATACATATACACCACATACCTATAACATAGTACAAAATAAAACATGCAAACCACATATGAGATTACCTACCTATGGTCATTCGACTAGACCATCAGGATCACCTCTAATACCAAGGGTTTCCTTTAACCTCTCGTGCTCGGAGTAAGGAAATAAGTATCGTTCATTTGATGAGTTCTTCCTTAGCATTGTTTGCAGCTGGAGGTTTGTGCCAAGAACTAAGTTTGTATAATGGTATACAATCTCACCTGGTCTATAATATTCATATGTATATCTTTTTCTATTTGATGAGTGGGAAACCTGGTTCAAATATTCTACTTTTATAACCATCGACCCAATTGGAAAATCATTGGTCTCAGAGTCCCGTAATGGGACATTTAGGGTTTGCTTCCCCTCTAAACAATGTTTCATCCAATAGTCGGTGTGCCATGCATTGTCTCGAGGAAACCACTATGTATATGTGCCTTGAAGAAAATATAGTGCCAACGTTTTAGTCAAGTAATTAGACACAACTAGTTGTCAAAAATATAAAAAATATACACAACTAATTAGACACAACTAGTTCTAAAAAATATAAAAAAATTAATCGAACTTGGTTGTACAAGATTTGATATTTTTTCATAGTCTGGTGAAATACATGATTGGTCCTCCTCCAAATGGGATAATTCTGTAGTTATTCGTCGCCCAATGGGGAGTGATACATGGTCCCATTTATCAACACAATCTGTGGATTCACATTCGTCCCATTCACCACTACCCCATGGAGAACAAAAACATGAGAGTTTCCTTGTCCACATTTCAAGTATAACATTTTTCGATGTTTCTAACTGAATGAAATGCATGAGTTCCTTGGATGGTCTTGAACTCATATAATTGTGATCGATCTACATCCACCACCTCCCAAAAATATCTATGTACATGTGATTTCCTGGTTGAGTGATCTTCCCGCCTTCTTGCTTCCTCCCCCATGAATGAAACACACCATTCAATGATGGTTTTTGCATCTCGGATGAGTGATACATTTGTGAACTTCATTTCTTTCCTGCGTAATGCAGTCTTGATGCACGCACCTACTCCATCATGTTCACCTTTTATGTGTCCGGTCTCAAAATAGTTCCAAATATGTGGCACCTCATGCCTTTTGTGGAGCATACACAACCATTGGACGACACGGGCATTTTTGAATTGTCCTGCATAGCCATCGGACCAAATCCAGTGTTGTTCCATCTGTATACTGTTATCCTTCAAGTGATTGTACAACATTTGAAAGTTGTTTTGTACAAAATCCAAGTCGTGAAACCTTTCATCACTTATGTAGAAGTGATACTCCTTCAATATAACCCTGTTGTCTTCAGTACTAACTTCCCCATGTCTATAGGTGATATGGAGCATTATGTTGACCTGGTCTAAGTGATAAAATTGACTCTGAATCTCATTTTGCAGTTGAAGAGTCTAGTTTTCCCCAAAATCGACCACTGACAGGATAGTCCCAATAGGAAATGTATCCCAGCACGTTCTAAACTGCTCATCTTGCCAACGATCCACATGTACATGATTTACATATTGTTGTGTCTTGTCAAAGAATTCCTCCATGAAGTCGCAAACCCGTACCTGGTAGGTCAACAATAAAGACATATATCAATAGATTGTTACTTATGAAATTACAATTTGAAGAAAAAATACTATTCAATAACTCATTACCAACTTGAGAAGTGACCAATTGTATTTTTTTTCTTTCGTTCCCTCCATCAATATCATACGTGACATATTTGAATTACTGCAAGTTCACCTCCTGCCTCCCAAGTTCATGCTCATCGATCACATGTATGCATTTTTCCAATAATGTCAATCCACCACACCCTGGGCATGTCCCATCTATACAAGTTTTTTGATAAAATGTGAAATCGTTTGGCCTACCACACAAAATGCTATGAATAAAGTCTCTATATGACATCGGTGGTAATGTAGTTGAGCATTCCTGCACAAGAGTTATGCAATACATGAAAAATATATGTATATATGTGTCATAATAGTAACCATACTCAATGTGGTATCGACAACAACATGTGTTACGAATTCTATTTATTTTAACATACCATGGTTTGCATTTTTCAAAGGATCTTTGGCCCAAGTTAAGTTCGTTATGTTCATTCCTAAATATCTCATATAATTATGTTTGTGTCATATCAAGAAAATGTGTAATGTGTGGTTCACGATCCTTTTAACCCCTTATCAATTTTAATACATATTTTTGGTTGGAAGAAGGTCTAGTGTTGTTATGCCAAAAATCTTGCACTGATCCCTTTACCGCATCAATGAGATTCATATCAGAGTGTGGCAACCTTCCAATGAAGGCCCAAACATCTCTTTCACCGGTTTCAAGTCATTCTCTTCTAACACAATACCTACAAAGTGTCTTCACATTCAAATTAATAATTTTGGAGGTAGGTTTAAGAAAACGAAGTGCCCTAGTGTTTTTGTTCATAATTGATTGTGACAACACACGACGAGCCGCATTGTGATCCTTTGAGAAATATTTCTTTCCAATTGTACTAAATGGATCTACTAAACTTTTAGCAATATGAGAACTTGGTTCTAACTTTTTGGTCATCTTTATCCTTAACGTTCTTCTAACAACAACCATAGAACTATATTTTAACAATGATAAAAATAATTTTCACTTGTCCCCATCACATTTAGAATCAAAAAATTTATCAAGTATTTGTTGAGAGAATTAGCACGTTTAGACAACATACCTTCAAGTGAACTAATTAGAGTTTCATAAACTTGTATACGTCTCAGATTTCTTTGGCGTGTAGTTGATAATGGAGGTAAGGGTGTTGGAATTGGAGCATGTAAAACATCACCATGATGCTTTGACATTTCAATAGGAGCCTCTTGTCTTTCATTCTCTTGTTGGCAGTTGGATGTGGGAAATTGTACTTTCTCTTGGACGGTCTCCGTTACATTTTCTTCTTTCATTGTAAATACTTCATTCAATGCCTCCCTAACTTCGTCGCTTGTATAACCACAACCCAACAAGTCATTCACTACCATAATCTGAGGTTGAATTGATGTGGGAATTGAAAAATCCCCCGATCAGCACCTATGATTTACTTCTTGACTAGTGCCATGGGGTGGTTGTTCATCAAATGTTGCTGAAATTGAGGGCCTCTCTAGTAAATTTTTCCATTTTTCTTGAGGTGGATGGGTAGGAACGATCGTGGTATCATCTACGGTTGGAATTGGATGAGTTTCCATGGAATGCCTTCGATTCCACATGTCCAATATTTTCTTTTCTCTAACTTCTTCCATGGTTTCTTGAAGCTTCTCTTTGCTTTCCGATTTCCCTTTTCGATTGCGTGAATTCTCCATGACCACAATAAGCAATACTAAGAAAATAGATTCTAGAGGTGTGCTCAACTATTGAAATATCCAAATTATTTCTCACATTTGAATATAGGTTCTTCAGGCTTACTCAATTGTGAATATAAATACTTACTCAATTGTGAATATAGATTCCTCAAGCTTGCTCAAATGTGAAAGTAACTTGTACCTCACTTGTGAATATATAAAATTCTTCATTTGTGAATATAGGTTATTCAAGATTGCTCAATAGTGAATGTAGATTCTTCTTCAATTGTGTTCATATATATTCCTCAAGCTTGCTTGAAATTGTGAATGTAGAATCCTCTTGAAGCTTGAAATTGTGAATGTAGAATCCTCTTGAAGCTTGTTAATTGTGAATGTAGAATCCTCTTGAAGCTTGCTAATTGTGAATGTAGAATCCTCAATTCCCAATGCTAACTATAGAATCCTCTTGAAGCTTGTTAATTGTGAATGTAGAATCCTCTTGAAGCTTGCTAATTGTGAATGTAGAATCCTCAATTCCCAATGCTAACTATAGAATCTTCAAGCTTGCTGATTCTGAACATAGAGTATCAAGATTACTCAATTGCGTTGATTGTTGATTGTGAACATAGAGTATGAATTTTTTTTGCAGCGCTGTCGGGGAGACAAAACACAAACTTCGGGTATGAAATAGGAATAGTATTTCGCTGAATTTTTTGCACAGACAAAACGCGCTAGCGTTTCTTAGAACTATAATGCGCGCGCATTTCTTCAATGTTAAAAAATTACTAGAAAATTAATATGTTTGGTGCATGGCTAAATAACGTCTAGTGGCAAAAAACGTGTGAGCGTTTCTTTATCCAAAAACGTGCTAGCGTTATGGTAATCGACACAATTTGCATTTTCATCAAAACCTTATTTAATAGTTTCTTCCCAAGAAAATAAATTTCCTTTATTTCCCTGGATCCCTACTTATCTTGAAAGGTTTTGGGCTTCATGTTCTATGGGTTAGGAGGTTAAATAGGGATTTGGTGTTAGGGGCTTAGAGGTTAGAGATGGGGGGTGGTTAGTGGTAGGGGAAGGGAGATTAGGACAGAGAGAGAGAGGAAGGGGGGAGTAGGAGAGAGAGAGAGAGGGAGGGGGAAGTAGGAGAGAGAGAGAGGGGGGGTTAGTTAGGGGTAAAGGAGTGGGGTTAGCGAGGGGGAGAGAGAGAGAGAGAGAGAGAGAGAGGGGGGGGGTTAGTAATGGTTAGGGGGGTAGAGGGAGGGAGAGAGAGAGAGAGAGGGTGTTAGTTGCAAGGAGTGAGAAAGAGAGATGGGAGGTGTGGTTAGAGGTAGGTGGAGGTGTAGGGAAGAGAGAGAGACTGAGAGAGGGGGTTAGTAAGGGCTAGGGAGAGTAGGGGAGAGAGATAGAGAGGAGGGGGTTTAGGGATAGGGGGAGTATGAGAGATATAGAAAAAGTAGGATGGTTAGGGATGGGGGAGAGGTTAGGTAGAGGGAGAGGGGGTTTAGAGAGAGAGAGAGAGAGAGAGAGAGAGAGAGAGAGAGAGAGGTGTAGAAATAGGGAAGAGAGAGTGGGAGAGGGGGTCTGTAAGGGTTACAAGGAGTAGGGGATAGAGAGAGGGGGGTTAGGGGTATGGGGAGTAGGAGAAAAAATAAGAGAGGGGAGGTGGTTAGGTGGGGGTGGGGTGGGTTAAAGGGTTATAGAGAGATAGAGAGGGAGAAGGGTGTCACGGGGTTAGAAGAGAGAGAGGGGTGGGGGATAGGGGTTGGTGGAGGAGTACAAAAGAGATAGAGAGAGAGGGGGTTAGTAAGGGTTAGGTGTATGAGGAGAGAGAGTGAATGAGGTTTAGCAGTGACATGATTAGGAGAGAGATAGAGATAGGGGGGTTTAAGAGTGGTGGGGATTAGGGAGAGGGAGGGGGGGTGGTTGGTAGGGAGGTGTTTTTAGGGGTTTTCAGATAGAGAGGGGTGGGGGTTATGAGTAGGTGGAATATGGGATTAGGGGCGGGGGTTATGAGTAGGTGGAAAATGTTTAATTGTTTCTAGGGTTAAGGGCTTAGGTATTTATGGATTTGATCTTTTTAGGAAATATGGGTTAGACTGTTTATGGGTTAGGGGTTGTGGGATTAAAGATAAAGTGGATAGCGGGTTTAGGGGTTAACAGCCTTAGGGGTTAATTGATTTGCTACTCTAGGGTTAGCATGTTATGTTTTATGAGCTTGGGCATTAATGGTGAAGGGGTTAAAGGCTTAAAGGCTTATAAGGGGTAAATTAGAGCTTAAAGAGACTAATGCACAATCCCAAGCATGAATTCCAAAGCTAAGAGAGGATCGATCAATCTAGAGGGAGAGAGCTCAAGCAAACATAGAGCTCTCATGCAAACGAAGACCACTCCTTAAATTTATGTCCCTTGCCCCCCCCTCATATCCCTCTTCTCTCTCTCACCCCCTTTATCTCCATTCAAATCTTAAAAACATAAATTTGTGAATTTCACAACACATGCGCGTTATGTGAATAATAATGCTCGAGCATTTAGTATATACAAAACGAGCGCGTGTTTCGTCTAACACCAAGCATGGCAACCAAAATATTTGAATTTAAAAAGAACATGCGCGCATTCCTAAGCACCTAATAACCCCCTCCTCCAGTGCCCACATGTCAGCCACAGTCCTATGTGGTTGTTTCGGACTTACCAAACCTATGCTATGGAATTTATTGAACCATATCTAATTAGGCATTTCCACCATTTTTCTCAATATGCTTGTTTTTCAACGCTCTCTACAACATGACATATATGACCATTATAGACGAAATTTTAGGCATAGATAGCATTTTTTATGCAAATTTCAAATATGTAATTTAAAGAAAAAAGATTGATTTTTTCTATTTATTTCCTAATTTTCTTCTATTATCACTTCTTAAGTAAAAAAAACATGTTCTTAGTGTTTATTCCGTAACTTTTTCATTTCAAAACCATTTTTAAAAAAAATTGTATGCTGCACTAGTATACACGTACTTCTACATGCTATAAAAAATACAAGTCGAAATAACTGCATTAAGACCTTCAAAGGGGTCACCCACATTTGACGTACCGTTCTCGAGGTTTGATCACTTACATAATTAAAAAAAATTAAAAAATTAAAAATTTAATTTTGGAAAAATAGGGTTGCACTATGCTACGGGTTCTATACATGTCTACCAATTTTTGTAGCCTAAAACCATCATTTAAGCACTCAAAGGCTGCACCCACAAAAACATATACCTTATCATTTGCCAAAAAAAAAGTGATTGTTAGGAAAGATGAAATTTGACATAGTTATATAAATTTTCAATACTTAAAACTTATATATTCGGAAACGTGACTCAATTTTCTACATTTCATCTTTTTTACTCAATGCAAGATATCTTATGTAAGTATCTCAAAAAAACCAAGTAAGTTGAGGGATGCCTAATTTTTCAGTTTTCTATTGCATCTAATGTGCCAAAAGTGACCGTCATTAGCTTGCACATGCCCTGTGGGACAACATCATCTTCATCGACTACGGCATGGCCATTCTCAACAACATTGTTGGGAGCATTGTTTGCATTCAAATGGTCCACCCTCTTCTCATCTGATGAGGTGCATCGTAGCTGGGCACCCTTGTTAAGTCGCCTCCTTGTTCTCCTTATACGAGCAACAATATTGACTCTTGGCATGGCTGCAACTACCTGCAAATTTATAAGGCAAGTTTTGTTAACAAAAATGTCTTATTACAAAGAAATTTGGATTCCAATCTTACATGCTGAAGAAAGGATGATGTTCTTAGTAATTCTATATAGCTAATAGTTGATTATATATTGGAAGTTGATTATGCTAGAAGTTGATTATACACTGGAAGATGATTATAATAGAAAACTGGAAGTTGAAACTTGGAAAATATAAATAGAAAAATTGAAGCTGATTATAATAGAAATAGAAATAAAAAGAATATTATGCTGAAACCTAATTATAATGTGCACACACTCTCTGATGGTATGTCTCCAGAGTAGTTTGAAAGTCTGAAATGCAAATTCAGCAAGGGTTTGAGGTTCTTTTATAGTTATTTGTTGTTGAATTCAATTGGTAACAAGGATGGACATGGATTGCAATCTCTCAAATTTGAATGTGTGTTCTGGATTGATTTGGATGTGATCCAATGGCTGGGAATTGGTTGATCATTTTGCTTTCATTTGTTTAATGGGTAGATTTAATGGGTAGGGGTCATTTATTGAACTCAGTGGGTTGAATTGTTGAACTACCATGCAATTATGGCTGTCATTCATTACCCTTTTGTTGCACAGGTATGAATGTGCCATGGGATATTTACCTCTAGTAGATTATGTGATGGCTCGAATAGAGATCCATGGGGGTTGATTGATGGGTACCTTGCAGTGGCGGATTATACTATAAAGGATATTTTGTAGTTTATTTTCTTTTGTATGTTCAAGCAGATCTGTATGTATGTAGTTGGGACAAAATGTTTTGTACTCTTTTTAACATAAAGACTATAATGGAGTGTTGTTGGCTAAAGCATTTATGCACTTGATATGAAGCATTTATGTTAAAAATGTGAATGTATTTATGTCATGTTTTGGTGGTTGTGTGGGACCAGTACTATGACAACTACTAATCAAAACCTTATGTGCCAAAAAAATTGCAAACCATTACTATATTGTTGTAAATATGAAGACACAAAGTTGGGTATTAAAATTTATAATTATTTTGAAATTGTTTTTCTTCATGTGATGTTAATATATTATAAACTTTATATTTTTTTATACATAATGCTTATACGATCTATTAATAGTTAGAAATCTATTAACAATATAATATAAATGTTATTATAATAAATATATGTAAATAGATTATTTTAAACTTTTATCTATCAAACACCTTTAAAAATCAAATTAGATTTTGTCTGGTTAAACGGTTTTGTAAAATGCTTAGCGGGCATTTTGCCCGTCAAACTTCAACCCAAATGGAGAAGGCAAACAGGCGTATTCCGCTTACGCCCATGTTGTATATGGCCACAAAATTGTGGTTCACCCGCAATGACCGTGCTCGAGAGAAGGAGAGCACGTGGAGACACGAGCCAACAACGCAGAAGTTTGAATTAATGAGTTTGGCTGGGTTTTATAATTGATAACAGGGCTGATGCGTTAGATCAATCTATGGACTATAGCCTTTCTCTTTATAATGTTTCTTGAGCTCTAGGTGTGAAGGGAAGCCTTCCTTGGGAAACTCTTTGGCGAATCCTCATCCCTATCCACTTTGTTAATCCGCCAAGTTCGTTGCTGTGGGTGGGTCACTATTTGACCAATGAGAGAATCATGGCCACGGTATGCAATGATCTCGGACACTGTTAAATACGGAGTGTGTCCTGGACAAACTTGGTGGTTTAAATTCTCTTAGCTTTGACAACAATCGGAGTGCAATTTTTTTTTTTATCATTTTTCCTTGAACTCAATTTGTAACGTGTTATTATACAGGAGAATCAATGGACAAGGCTGTGTTGCCTCCATCAGAGTTGCTCGAGTCTCAGCTTAGAATGGATGGCTGTGATTACTGGAGAGAAGATCTTGGATTTTCTGAGTTTCCTTCCAGCCTTCTAGAAGACGGTGCCCAATTCTTACCGTCAGCTGATAATGTTAACTGCAATTTATTTCACTCTGAGAAAATCACCGAGAAAGGATCAGATTCGAATAAGATAGACGATATTCCCATGAAAAAGATTTCTCATAATGGGAAGGAACCACAGAGGCGGAAAAAATTGAAAGCCCTTTATGCAAAGCTTCACTGCTTAATTCCACATTCCAGTATTAATATGAAGGTAAACAATATAATATCTCCTTGCAAATCATTTTGAGTCTTAAATGGGTTTGTACACAAGAGTTGAATGTATTCTTCACAATTTGCAAAAACAAATTAACAATCCCGCCATTGTATGTGGAGCGTTAAACTGCATTTCTCAAATGCGAGAAGAGGTCGACGCTCTTTCCAGGAAACAGGACAAGTTGTTGACTCTAAGGAGAATCTCTCAACAGGATTTAAAGCCAGTTACTGGCGTTCCTACCTCCCAAATTGTGATAAATGAAATAGAGTTCAGTAGATTCCCAAGTGCATTTTTTTCCGATGTCAGCATTTCTGCAGCTGGACCGGCGCTATTAGTCATAGTTCAGACAGCACATGCAGCTCCACTATTACTTTCTACAGTTTTTTTGTTATTCGAAGAAGAAAAATTAGAAGTTATGAATGCTTCCCGCAATGAGAAATCCTGGCAGAGTATACAGGTTAAGGTAGGAATTATATGAATGTGAGAATAACTTTTATGTACTTCATTGAAATTTTCTATAATGTTCCTGTTTTATTAATTTCTTTTAATTGTATCAGCCCGTGGTGTCCGGCTCGAGGTTGGATACAAGCACTCTACATTTGAAGATTCTATCTTTATGCGAACAAAGCAGAGTTATTTTGCTGCAGGATGCACGTAGGATTCGTGTTCAGTCAGAGTGGTAATGAATGAAACGAGGAACGAGGGTTGATGCAATACGTGATTTCCATTGCAATGGCTGCCATTATGTTAGAGGTAAAATCATAGGAGCAAAATAAGACCTTATTGGTAGTTGCTGTACAGAAATTTGGACGAGGTTAAAAATATTAGTTCGGCACAGTCAACTATTTATTTACCCAATTTTAAACTAACTGAATTGGGATAGAATTCAGATTGATACAATAAAATATAAAACTCCAAAACATGTCCTATTAATAAACGATTTATTTAAGAAAAAACTTTAAAATACTTTTTTAATTTAGTGTTAGTATATGTTATACTACTAGAAGTTTATATCATCTGCATTATTACTATTACATGTTGTTTTTTATTTAAGTTTTATTTTATTCGATTGTTATTTAAATTTTACGTTTTAGTATTTATTATTTATCAAAAAGAAAATTTATGTAGCTTTTTTGTTTTCATTTTTTTTAGTCATTTTATATAAAAATAGATTTGTGTAGTTTTAAATTTTATTTTTAAAGTTTTCAATGAAAAATGAATGAGATGTTAGAATTTGGAATGATTATATATAATTTTATTTTATTTTTAAATTAAAATTACATGTTTTTTGTATTTATAAGAGATCTACTCTCATATTTTAGTCATACTTGATTTTTTATGTTCATATCTGGAGATTTTTTTATTACATATTTTTTCCGTATCCTATTCAAATCCATACTTGAATCTTGCTACTATAAATAAAATATTGTTGAAAAATAGTATGCACTTCACATATAATCTTAAATTAAAATGTATGGTGGCTTTCAAATTTAAAACATTACCATTAAGTAATGTGACATTTTGAAAACATAAGCAGCATATTAATAGGGTAGGATAAAGAACTACTAAAACGCCTTCTTCTTTTGGGTTATAGAACCAAATTTTGTTTGAAAATGGTAATATTTATAATTATGTAATTTTAGCAATTTGAAATAAGTTATTTTTTAAATTAAATCATGGATTCTGGAACTACCTAAATCATCCAAATCATCCAAATTGCGATTTGAACAATGGAAATTATAATTTAAATTATTATTCCTTTATTAAATTCTGACCACCAATAGAAACGTTTTGATTGCTCCTTATACAACTCCGCATATTAATGATTCATGTAGAAAAATAGAATGAACTGGACAAATGAAATAAGATAAAACAGATTGTATTTAATATTATCGAATGTTTACATCTGGCATACTCAAATCATTTTTAGAATTTGATACTTAAATTTAATATTAACATTGCCATTTTATGGTGTTTTGTAATATAATATTTATATTAATATTAATAATATTACATTAATATAATTTTAATATTAATAATATTATATTAATATAATATAATCAATTTAGTTAATTTAAGGATAATATTAATAATTGTTAATCATTAAGTGTTATTATTTTAAGATATTTGTATCCTTTATATAAAATGATATTTTTATTTTATTTTGTAATTTATAGTGAATCATTTTATCTTTGTTAATTTTATAATTTTTTTATTATTCAAATTTAATTTTTTATTAAAAAAAATTCACCTAAATTATATAATTTTAACTATATATATATATATATAACAACTCCAAAAGATTTCAAGATAACGTAAATTAAATCTTTTGATTATTTAAACTACAATTTTATAAATCTTTTATTTTCCGAGACTATAAATAAGTCAAATGTCTCATCCATTAAGTCATGTGATCGACCAATCTCACTTTTCATTGATTTAAAAAAAAAAATCTATATTTATAATGCCATGAAAACTAGGTTTCCTCTCAATGTTAAAAGGAAAATAAAACACATATTTGCAATGCAATACCAACTAGATTTCTTATAGAACTCAATAATAATGCTCCTCTACTATTTCGACTGCCTTAGGCTAATATATTAGGTGAAATCACCTATACGCTTATCCATATTGCAAAATACCCATTTATTGGTAATACTTTGGCATGGGGAACAAATAACATTTCCTTGCGATTATAGATTTACATTTTTCCAAAAAAAAGTCTTAAATGTTGTGTATCACATTCTAGATCAAGAAAACGTGAATTTTGGAACAGATTTGCATAATGCTCTATGATAGATGGATAATATGAACACCACTTGTTTAGTTTTGGTGGACTTGTCTATACTTTCCCACTAAACACCACCAAACAATGAGAAAACCACTTCAATGTCATTTGAGTAATTTATTATATAGATGAAATTTTGATTCCAATAAGTAAGTGGAAGATTAGTAACATAGAAGAATAATTTAATATCTATTAATTATATTTTGGAATTTGAAAAGATTATTGTCTATACTTTTCTTAAATTGAAAAATATGATAAATATATTGTACAAATTAATTTTATAAATTTTGTTCAAAATTTAAAATAAGCAATTATAATATCAACTATCACTTTTAAATTTAAAAAATCATATTGTAACTTAAGAAAAATAGTAATAAGTGAAAAGATATGATAATGGGACGAAGGACTTTTTAATCACCTTATAAGGAATGAATTTAGCTATAACTCAAATGAATAATCATGATATTATCTAACATGTAGAAAATAGAGCAACTCGTTTTTTTATGCTTCTCACAGATTTGTATGTAAACTAAAACTAAAAATTATTGTAAAAATAGAGCAATCCCTTTTTTATAATGTTTTTTCTATGTTTTGTTTTCACTAAAACTATTTGCATGAACCCTAGTTGAAACATGGCTTTATAAGGTTCCCTATCACTCACATGAAGCACACAAGGAAACCCGCACTCACATGAAGCACACAAGGAAACCCGCAGGTCTATTTTATAGGGTTACTCATTTTAAAATTTATAAGTAAAATGCATCATGAAAATATGTAATAAAGTTTATAAGTAAAATGTATAATGTAGTTAATATTGTTTTATTGAAAGACTAATTGTAATAGCAATGTTTATTATTGGTTTTAAATATGTTAATTATTATGTGAATCAATCTTGTTGAGGAATATATTATTAAATTATTATTAATCTATAAGATAAAATTTTAACTTTAATAACATAGTAATTATATATAAATAATTAATTATATTATCATAGACGTGATTGACCTAGAGAGAAATCTCTAATTTATAAGCTTAAGGAAGAAGATTCAATTAAGAATCCAAAGCCAAATCCCTTAACCAACAAAAAAAAAAAAAAAAAAATTAAAAAATAAATATGATATTAATATTATACTTAAAATAAACATATCACACATTACATAGCCTTTGCACATATTATGTGATCACATTACCATAAGTGAGAAACAACTAGATCGAACACATACTTTAACATAAGCATAACTACAACATTTCACACAAAAGCTTCTAAAAGCATGAAAATCCATACAAACAAACTAAACAATATTATAATATTAATTCAATTTGCTTTAATAAAACACATAAAGCCAAAACAAAAGCCTGGGGCTACATAAGCCTTTAATCACATCGAACTCTCTCTCTCTCAGATATGAAGCAAGCATTGAAACGATTTGGAAGGTGTTCGAATTGAATGCAAGGTAGATCGTGGAGACAAAACCAGCGATCGAAGTCCGTTAAGTGCATCGAGTTCCAAGGTAAGACTCAAAAACCCAAAGTGAGGGATGATGGCCTCTTGGCCTCATTCTGGTTTATGTAGGATTAAATCTATATAAATATAAAAGCACACAAATATTTTATAATAAACATAGGGTTGAAGGTTTAACATCCAAAATGATTAAAAAAATTAAAAACAGTGTCGAATTGGCTTGTGTGAAAACGTTTATATAGAGGGTTCATAGACCCCACAATGCCATTAATAAAAACATCAGGAAGCTTGAGGTCGAACTTCGTTGCATTTCTCATAAGGTAAATGCTTAACCCAAAGGGAAGCGTGGGCTGCCCAGAACATTCCATATGATTTCATTATACAGAATAAAACTATAATGTAAAACGAATACAAGGGATCGAATCCCCTAGGTTGTAAAACACATCTCTAATGGAAAACGTTACCATCACAGCCAGGGATCGAATCGATCAACAATTAATCACATTGCCATACATATAAATAACTCAGGATTTATAAACATAACTTATATAAGAATTAACGGATGCTATCTAAATGAAAATAATTGATAAGAGTATTGTTCAAGTACTAACATAACCCTACGTCCTGTAAAGAGGATGGTATGAGGATGAGTATGGACTACCTCCCCTTCATAAATTAAGGAAAATGGAAAAATAATTAAATATGGCATTTTACAAACTGCTTTTTATTATTGAGAAATAATAGTATGAAAATTTAAAATAAATTAATTAATTAAAAAAAAATGAATACGAATACAAATTAATAAATTAAAATTCTATTTTAAAATAAAAAAATAAAAATTATGACATGTTCTTTAAAATTTAAAATTAATTACTTATAATGAGAAATAACTTTATTTAACAAATAAATTGGTGAGTATAATGTATTCTATATGTTTCATATTTTCTTTTTAACAAGGACTACATATTATTTGTTTGTGATGTAGATTATAGTTATCAAATAAAAATATTTATATTATTTTTTTTACACTACAATAATATCAATTGATAATCAAAACTAAAGATATCAATAAAAAAAAATTATAATGCCAAAAGACATTGTTTTATATAAATTCAGAATTGTTTTTTATAAATTTGGAGTTAAGGTTCTTTGATACTATAAGGTTAGGTTTAACCATAAGTCCTTTCATAACTAATTAATAAATAACGTGCTCTTTATGATAAAAAAATTATTATAGTATTCCTTTGTGAATTGAAACCAACACTATTATTTTGCTATAATATCATAGAAATCGTTAACATGAAAACAAAAAAATTAAATCATTTACGATTATAATTATTGATATATAATTCAGGGTTGGAATAATTACAAAAATGTTAAAATTATTAAAATGGTTATTAATATGTTATTGAATAAGGTTTGATTTTATTCGTTATAAATTGATTTTTAAATTATTAAATTTTAGTTTTAAGTGAATGGAGAGACTATGGAAAGAGATGATGTTGAGTAGTGACCAAAATAAAAATAAAACGATTATTAATATATTATTAAATAAGAATTAAGTTTATGTGTTTAAAATCTATTTAGAAATTAATTTAAAAATAATCCAAAAATAAGCCTATATGATTTATAAATTATTAAATTTTAGTTTAATTTGGTTTGAGAGTATATGTATGGAAGATGCTGTTACCAAAAACATAAATTTATATGATCTTTGAATTACTAAATTTTAGTTTAATTGCGTTGAGAGTGTATGTATGGAAGACGTTGTTACCAAAAATATAAATTAAATACAATATTTCTGAATATATTTAATTTAATTTATATTTTAAATAAAGTTAAGGAAAAAGTAAATTGAATTTTAAATTTATATTTAAAAATTTTAAATCTATCTTAAATTTATATCTAGAAAAACCAGAAAAATTAAATTTAAAATTATTGAATTTTAGTTTAATTTCATTTGAGAGTATATGTATGGAAGAGGTTGTTACCAAAACATAAATTTATATGATCTATACATTAGTAAAATTTAGTTTAATTGCATTGATAGTATATGTATGGAAGATGTGGTTACCAAAAACATAAATTAATTTTATATATATATATATATATATATATATATATATATATATATTTGGTAATATATTTAATTTAATTTATATTTTAAATAAAGTTAAAGAAAAACTGAATGGAGTTGAAATGTATGCTTAAAAAAATTAAATTTATTTTAAATATATATCTATAAAAAATAAAAATGTAAAATTGTTTTTTGTTTTACTAAAAAATATTAATATTAATTAAATAATAATAATATATGATAAA
This sequence comes from Larix kaempferi, assembly GCA_027924585.1. Lineage (NCBI taxonomy): Eukaryota > Viridiplantae > Streptophyta > Pinopsida > Pinales > Pinaceae > Larix > Larix kaempferi. The sequence continues at coordinate 6,660,810 of BSBM01001033.1, forward strand.
AGTATAATAATATATATCAAAATTATTAATTCCTCTTAAAAAAAATATACCATAATTTTTTGTTGTATCTTAATTTTTTATATAAAAAAATAAATTTAATTCCTTTTAGTGCTTCATTATGATAAAGTATATCACAAAAATCATGACTTGTAATTTGTACATTATGAATGATAGTCATGATCTCTAGATATTATAAATTAATATTATTAATTAAAATAATAATAATATATGATTTTTTTAAGTTAGTATCCACAAAGTTTTGAACTAGTGACCTTACACAATAAGTGCCTTAATAGTACACCCATTCACCATCTATTCTATGCCCAATCCACATAATACATGATAAAATATTAATATATTAGTATATGATAAAAATATTATAATATATGATAAAAATATATTAATATATGTATTAATATATATCGCAAATATTGATGATGGTTAATCATCCACTGAGACCAACTTTGGTCTATTGGACCTTAATAGTAAGAAAATGAATTATTTGGTCTAAATTTTCTTCCGATGCTCAAAAAGCTTAGAAAGAAGAGTTCCTAGGTCACCACAGTGTTGTCATGTTTGAAGGTTAGGGAGGTATGTATTCTAGCAAATATTATGAAAGTGCGATCTAATGCTGGTATACCAAGGGTAATCTAAGAGAAAGTGACTTTCCTCCTCGATGCACATAGTCACACAGAGATGACAAATCATTTCCATCCATGCTGTTTTAGGAATAATCGAGTGCCCTACTTCACTATGAAACTCATGTGAGTTCATTCTTATCTTTGCTATATTCATTTTCTTCTTTGAACTAGTTAAAACCCAAGAGATGCATTTGAGATCTTCTAGGTTAAGGTTAATGACCTCCTTCTAGTATCTTAATTTTATTTTACCATTTAACTCTTCCTCCTCCCATGTTTTCTCTTTAAACATACAAGAAATAATAGTTTTAATGTCATTGATATTTTGCAAAGTGGTATTTTTTTCAATCCCCCAATGGTGTAACCAATCCATGGTGTCTTTCTACCAATCTCTCTTGATTCGTACGTGGTCTTGACCAGATTTTAAATTAATTTTAGAAAGTCTCTGATATCCCATGTTATTTAGCATGCATTTTTACATTAGGGACCTAGTCATAGTGATACTCTTGATGGGGGGAAGGCCTGCTTCTAATAGGAGGATAGGATGTGGCATATTGTTTTAAATTTTATGATTATATGTTATAAAATGCTTATAGGTTTGTTCTATCATTCTCTAGGATTCTCTAGAGATGGTGTAATCCCAAAGTTCAAAATCATGTAAGGTAATAGGAGTGACTAGAGTTTAAAAAATGAACTTATTTTTATCCCACACCACAAGGTTTGTTGATTTACAATTGTTTTCAAGACCACAATAAGATTTCTACCCTCCATTAATAATTTTCGCAATGCTATAGTTTGAGTCAATCTTGTGATGGATATCAATATTAAGATATTTGTACAAAGGCACGTTCTCCAAGTTTTTATTGGCATATACAAAATTAGCGTAAGTGACCTTCTTGGACTTGATAATAATAAATTTTGTTTTGTCGGTGTTAACAGTCATACCCATATTAGGGCAGAAATCCTTTAGAATTCTTAATTGTTTATCAAGATCAAAGGGACACCTTGCCATAAGAGAAAATCATCATCATAGAGAAGAAGGATGATGACTATTCCACTGATAATTTCATGTGAGTGCAACCTACTTATTTTAAACATCATTCTATATTATCGATGTATATGGTGAAAAGGGTAGGGGAGAGGGGGAAACCTTGCTTAAAAATACAATATTACAATTAATATCTTGCGACCACCCCTAAGTGCTAAATTAAACTTTGCAATGATAGTCTCATACAACCTTATCGCGAAATCTCTCACACTGAAAGGAATCTTTAGCTCTTCCAATCTATTCCATAGGTTATTTCTAGGCACTGTATAAAAAAAAAAAAAATTAAAGTCCACAAAGCAACATAAAATATTTGATTTACTATAATTACAAAATTCCTCTACAATGACGTTAGGCATAATGAGGTGGTCTGTGGTTGAGGGATGTCTACTAATTCCTGCCTAAACTTTATCCCACTTACCTTCACTTTCTATCCATATGTTGATTTTCTTTTCAAATATAATACCATAGATATTGGCTAAGAGACGGGTAATCATTATGGTCTAATAGTTAGAGGGGTTATTTTTATCACAACTTCTAAAAATATGAACGCTACTACATAAAGGGGGGTATTAAGACAATATTCGAGACAATAAATATTTGTAAATTGTCTCAACTTAAGACAAAAACAAATTGTTTATTGTCTTAAATATTTTCTTTAAGCAAGTGTCTTAAACTATTGTCTTAAATTTAATACAATAGTTTAAGACAATAATTTAAGACAATAGTTTAAGACACTCGCTTACAGACAATATGTAAGGCAATACACAATTTTTTTTTTGTATCTTAAGTTGAGACAATTTACACAAATATTATCTCAAATATTTTATTAATACCTCCTCTATTTAGTAGTGATAGAATGAAAATATTTATGATAGGGCATGGTGGAATCGAACCACCAATCTTCTGCATTATAATGCAGATGCTCTACCATTGAGCTAGTACCCTGCAACTTTATATACAAGAAGAATATTTGTATTTTTTAGATTTTTTTTAAAGCAATGAGCACAAGAAGCATGAAATAGTTACTATATTTCACTCATTGCACAGATGAACCACTCAGACATAGGAAAAATGTCTTGGGGTAGACTAACGTACCAAGAAAAGACAAAAAATATAAAAAAATTCTCTTAGGGTTTGCAATAGCCTGTGTCTCTGTATATTCTTTTCCTATCAAAGGACTATTGGTCTGCGAAGGGAGATCCATTAAGACATTGTCACTCAAATCTCTTATATATTTAAGAACTGGGGGTTGACTTCACAATATCTAACTCAATGCTCAATGAAGTATGTGAGTGTAAGTTATTAAATATGGCCTTCCAAGAACAAATGGTTTAACCATCTTCCAATACAACACAACTTCGATACTTATCCATAAGATTTGTTTCTTTTTTTACAAACTACAAGTTAATTATTTTCTTGCATATCAACTAATTAACATTCCACTAATTCTAGGGTCGTGCCCCTAAGAGAAAGATGCACTGTCTTTTAACACTACACAGTTGGAATTTACTCAATAATCCTATCATTGAGTGAGTTACACCTGTGTGTGTGTTTATTTTGCAAAAGGTTTAGAGATGGAGCCCTCCCAATTCATTACAATAGTTAATTAAACGTATACGCGCATATGAGAAGGTACACCCCCTTTTAAATTCACGATAAGGGTAGATACACAAGAAAAAACTCACAATATAGTCATACTAAGAGTATACTAAGAGTGAGAATCTATCGATCTACGATAGAGGAAAAATGAGCAAATAAACACAATAGCGTTTATATTAAACTAAATTGATGCTAAAGGGATCGCTTTGTCATGTCTAATTTTGTCAAAATCATATGAGTGGGAAATTGATGCTCCTATTACTTTGAATGCATAAGTATATAGCGAGAAAAAAATTTCTTTCAACAAAACTACAAGAAGAAATGACATGTTTTTCCTCACCATAATTTTTGAATGGATATCGCTTTCCTTTTCTACCATATTCTTCTTTCTTTAAGCCTTAAAATTTTGCGACATAAATATTTGTTCCACACGGCTCTGCACATGAAGGGTGACTTCCCTCTTCTTTTTCCACAGACAGAAAACAAACTTTTCCCTCCTAAGCTTCCTTTTTCCTTTCAAGATAATAAGGAAAAGCAAGGGCGAGATAACATGTTAGATATTTAAGCCATTGCTTGGTAGTCCATTTTTATCTGCACCCTTGCAGTATGAGCATTAAAACCTAAAGAAATTCCATATCTAGAGGTGATATTGAACTAAACTAAAGAAAGCTCAAGAATATTAGAGTTCTTTCCTGCAACCCACCTTAAAGAAAAAAATGATCATGAAAGCCGTCATGATGGAGGCATCAGCACTGGAATGGTCCAATCCAATCATATGCCCGATCACATGAAGAGCCATTTTTTCAACATCAATGGAAGATCTATCATCGGTCACTGCCATGCTCACTGTCCAAACCTCAACGATATCCAGGTGGAATCGTCCGTCCTCCGGTGGAAATGTATGCGACAGAATGCTGAGACGTCTGTCAAAGGGCCATCCATCCTTGTGGTCTCCTGCAAGAAAATGGATCTTTATATTCGCCCCTTCAAAGTCACATGTCTCCTTGAAATCAATGGGAACGATAGCCGCCCACAACTAGAATGCCGAAGCCATTGCAGACCTAATGTTGTCACTGGATAGAATATCCGACTGAGGGAGATCTAAGAAGGAATAGGTTATGTTTCTTGTGGTCTTCCACATAGTGTTACTTCCTAGGAACTTCCATTGATGCGCCTCCAGTTGGGTTTTCGGCAACCGGCTTCCGTTGCCGTTCGATCTTGTTTTCGGTTTGGGGAGAAGCATGAGAGCCAAGCCATCTCGAACGTCTTCCCTCCTACATATGGGGACGCGCAGAATGTCCAGGGTGGCTTTGTCCAAAACTCCCATCATAGAAAGATTGAAGCTAAAACCCCAATTCCTTCTCCCTCCATAAAATCATAACTAATTGATTTTCCCTTCATAAAATCAATTTCTTTATAAAAAATAATAACTTAAAAAAAACAATATTGAAAAGAAATGTTACTATCATCTTAAAATATTGTTTTAAACATTCCTAAAATATATTTAAGACAAATTCTAATTTTTTCTTAAAAATCGACTTAAACATTGTCTTAAAAAATCCTGAAATATATAAAAGAATCTAAACTAAAATTTAAGACAAAATATTAATTTTGTCTTAAAAAATTGTCTTAAAGAGCCCCGCCTTGTAGTAGTGGAATAATGAGGATCCTAGTCCAAAAAGTAAGGAAACCTTGCTTGACTACTATATTGAAGGGTTTGTGGATATTAGAGATGAGGACATGCCATCCAATTTTAATATTTTTCCTTGGTATCCTTCAATGTCCTTAGCTTTTCCATTTTCTAGGTGCCTAACCCCGAAATCACTTGGATCCTAAAGAGAAGTCTTCCTCTTCTATAAGGAGGGTTTGAATGCTGTGATTTATGTGATCCAGTGATCTGTAAATTTTATTATGATAGGAATTCTAGTGCTTCAAAGAAATCTTATTATTATCTTTAGTTTCACTGGTGAGAATTTTCCTCTAGAATTTCTTAGGAGCTACCTTAGAGAGGTGTAAAATATTTTCCTCCTTTTTATTTGTTTAGCTCATTTTTTTCTTGTAACTAGGGATTTACATCTATTTATCTTGTCAATTTTTAGAGACTCTTCAATAGCTTCCTTGATTTTTATTCTTGCATTTTTACATTCTTTATCATACTAGGGGTTTGTTCTTCTATTTCCATTTTTACCCGAATCTTTAATGGACAATTTATCAATGAAAGACGAGACTAACATGATAGACTATGATAGTGTTCTTCTATATTATCCATACTTGGTACAGGAGACAAGTATTTTTTAAATCATTTAGAAAAAAATGATCCTTATTTCGGTAGAAGATCAAATGCTTGACTATGGGAACACTATTCATGACAAAATTGAGTGTTACAATTAAAAGTCTAAGATCGGAGTTCGGCTCGTGGTCGTTCGATATGTCTAGATTTATTATTTTGTTGTATAAAGGGATATCTCATACGACCTAATCCACCACACTACTTCCAATCCCATGGATACAAGTCATCTGGTTAGAATTTGGCCACTTCATTAGATTGTTGCAAATTATAAGATCTTGTGCACTATAGAGTTTGGCTAGCTCGAAGCCAAAGAATTTTCACCTAGATCTAAAAAACTTCTTTTGTACTTGATATCTAGAGGAGTGTCTTGGTATAATCAAAGACGATTAGGGTTGGAATAATTTCTTGAAAGAATAACTTGGTTACTTGAAGTCCAAGCATTAAATTCACCCATTAAGAGGATATTTCCTTCATTATTTAAACTAGAAATATCATTTTCTAAGCCATTGTAAGGACAATTTTGATCTAAATTGTTTTTTTATTATAAAATTTAGAGTTAACAGGGGTAAAATAACATATTTCTATGTAGTTTTATTTTAGCATTAATGTCTAAAATCTTTGTCCAAATATATTGGTTGTAAGGGTATTTCTTATAAATCCTATCAGGGGGGTAGATGTTCTCCCTAATGTAAAAATATACACCTCCAATTCCTTTATGAGAGATTACTTGCTCCATAATGACCATAGGACAAATATTTCTATGTTACGAACCTTAGATTCTTTGTGTTCCCAAGTTTCAACAAGAAGAACGACATCAATTTCACAAGGGATCCAACTTAGTTGGGGCCTTCCTTCCATGGGAAGACTTGGAAATTCCAAGAGAGGATCCATAGCATGCCAAGTTGCTTTTCATAGAAAAAAATATATCACAAATATTAATTCCTCTCAAAAAATATATCACATATATGATAAAAACTATTGATATATTGTATACATGATTTTTTTTTATTGGGGAATAAATTTGTTTTATCTTAAATTTTTACATATAAGAAAAACTACACCACACCATTCACAACTTGTATTTTTTACTTCATGAATGACATCCATTATTTTCCATAATTATAAATCGATAATTTTAATTAAAATAATAATATATGATAAAAATTAATAATATACCATAATATATATATTAATATACTTGACAATTATTAATTCTCAGGAAAAAGTATATCATATATATATATATCTGATATAAATATTAATATATTTTATGAGTACACATTTATTATTATTAATACAATATTACAATGACTTGATTGTGGTAAGTGAATAAGTTATGTGTTACTTGCTCTCTATGTCTTGGTAGTTGTAATTACGTGGATAGGCTTTTATATTTTGGATTTTTGGATATGGAGAACGAAGTATGGATTGTCTAGATTGGAGGCTGATGCAACAAGTGTATGCTCAGGATGAGTTTGATGCTCGCAGTATTTTTGTTAGTCTTAACTAAGTCTGGAAATGTGGAGCAGGTTGAGGTAACAATCGCTAACTAACAACTGTCAACTGCTTGAACACGTGGCATGGAGGAAAGGGTAAGGGTTCAACCACTTCAACAACTGGCTGATAGTAAATAGAGAGGCTTTAACCTCTTGAACATGCAACAAAGAGGAAATGCTAAGGCTATAAATGCTTCAACTTCCATGGCATAACATATCGCAAGCACAGATGGCGGCTGAAAGGTGGATCATGTATCGTGGATGTCCTTTTTGTTCCAGAGACAATAGGTTTTTAGTTGCAGTTGATGCTTAGTATACGCCTTCAATTGTGGGGGCATAACATATTGCAAGCACATACGATGACCGAAAGGTGAATTAGGTATCGTGGATGTGCTTTTTGTTCCAAAGACAATAGGGTTTTTGTTGCGTGGATGCTAAGTATAAGCTTTTTGCATGGAAGGTCAGGTATCAAATAATGCAGGAGCCCATGTTTAAATAAATTTGACGTTTTAAATATATAGCAATAATTTGAGGTTAAAATGACGTGTGGGCGGGTTGGTTAATCTCATGGAGGCTAACTGTTCCTGTAGTCAGCTCTTTAAAAAGAGGATTCCTCCAAAGCACCACCAGAATTCCAGCGTGGGACGGGGGATGAGATCTAAGAAAATATACCATCGCAATTCATCGGTCGCTCCCATCACAATCTCTTCCTAGTAATGTCAAGTTTCAGTGATTGTCTTTTTCTTTTAATAAATGGCGTGATTAGTGTTCAATAACATTCTGACCTAAATTTAGCTTTCTTCGAGGGAGGATGCATAGTCTCATTCTCTCCTTGACATGCGAGGAGTGAGAACATTCTGAGGTAAATTTAGCTTTCTTCGATGGAGGACACGCTATGGATAATAAGTTTAGAGTTCAATACTTCACACTGCTTTTGATTTATGAAAGCAGATGAATGGGTTTCGCACACCGTGATATTTTTTGTATGGCATATGGCGAGTCCCTCAACAGAATTACATCGTGATATTTTCATCACGACAATGTTTACCAGGTAATCCATTCCATCTCCAATTATATACTAGGTTACCCTTAATATTTGTTACATTGTACTTTAACCTCATTCCAAACTTAGGTAAAACTATGGCATATTTGCATAGACTCTTGCAGGTCGCAAGGGAAAGAAGTCCTGTGAAAGATGGAACATTTATAATAATTTACGACTTCACATTATCAAGGAAGGTTTTTCAACCTCTTTCTACGTTTTCTTGGCGGTTTTGACATGCTTTTCCTATGGAATTACGTCACTTATCCAAATTTTGAAAATATTATTATTATTGGAAAAATACTTTATGTTAATTTTTAATTACAAAGTTTTGTAATTATGACCAAGTTTGGTTAAGGATGAATGTAATTACTGAATTATTATTATTTAATAAATAAAAGTAGGAGACAAACACCCAAGGGAACTATTAAATGAGTGTTCACTGACCCACTAGGAGAAATGGAAGCTGTTAGAAGGCATGGGACAGATGGCAACAATTGCACTTCACCACTAGCTGTTGGTTATGGGACAAGTACCCCTACAATTGTGGCATTATCCCCCAGGTGGAGGGAGTGAGAAGGCAGCTCATTTAATGACCAATTAACAACTGAAAGGCCTAGGCAGCCTACATAAGGCAAATTTGAATTGAGTAGGTAGCTCTTACACTTTATTTTCTGCAGAAATATTCCTCAAGTGAATCAGGTGATCATTGAGAGATTCGAATAGGGAGGCTATGTGAGAGTGCAATTGTAAGTTTGAAAATTATTCTGAGAAGGAGAACCAAAGGTGCTGGTGCAGGTCCCTTTGACTGCTAAGTCTTTAAGACTAGATAACTATTACTACTGCAAGTTGAGATCCTAAGCTTCTAAAGTTTCTTCCTCCTGGTGGTTCAGTGAATAGGCTCGGAGGTCCTAAGGCAAGTAACTTGACTGTCTTCAGGAATTGGTTGGGTGGAACAAGCTCCTTGGGTTGTTTGTTTCCCTACAGATTAACCAAGTTTTGCTGTTTCCTATTTTGTTTACAGTTTAATAATTCTGTTTAGTAAAATCATCAAACTCTGTTTTGTAAATGTAATTATTTATGATCTTTGTTTAAGTCTGAATGTTAAAACTTTGTTAAAAATCTGATTAGATAATCATCTCTATATTTTTCCACATGTTGTTATTTGCATCGTACTCTAGTATATAGAAGAAAATTAAATGATAGATGAGAGATAGGTAGATTGCTATTGATTAGACAAATAATTACAGTAAGTGCTATGATTACAATTATGTACTATATCTAAACATAGTAAAAATTTACTGTATAGTATCGATAGTGTTATAGAAGTCTTTTGTTATTTCATAAAACATAAATATAGTCTAACTTTTGTACAGTCATATATTTTTCTCTTATCTCTATTCATTTAAAATAGCAAGTAAATACGATCAAATTAAACATTTTATGATTTCCAAGTAAAAGCATTTTCAAGATTTAACAACTGCAAAAACTAGTCACTGTATAGATTTCTTGGCATTATACATACTTTACTTCTGCACAGATTTATAGTTTTCATTTCAACTACATTTACCTCAGACAGAAATATTATACATTTCCATACTATACATTTAATGATTTTCTAGCATTTCAAATTTCACGAAATATAGTACCTGCAAATTTATTTCCATACAATTTTTGTTATGAGCAAACACTCTTCACTTTTCTCATATTTATCATAGAATTGTTTTCAATACAACTGTATTTTCAGTAATTAGTTTTGTATCAATCTAATACAAATATTCATATCTTATTTTACATTACTTATATTTTTGTTTCCAATATTGAATATCTCAAAATAGTATCAAACCCTATTTTATTTTCAAAACCTAGAATTAAATACACAGTTCTTCATTGTTCTGCTCAAGCCTTTCACGGCGAATCTTAAACATTTCTTTCTAAAACCCTAGATAGATCCCTTATACAATGAGATTCATTTCTAAGTTCATCTCAAAGCCCTACTCATTGATTCTCGACTTTTATTTCAAAAAAATTCAACTATAGTAACTGTTTCTGTAGAATTCACATTGTCGAAACACAAACTTCAATTTCAGAATGAAGTCATGGCTAGGATTCTAATAACCCTGTCGAAGACACATTTTCAACATAGAACAAAACATTACAAAATAGAACACATCTCTACTAGTTACAAGCTTGAATCACAAACTCCCAATCTTCAAACTTAGGTTATAAATGCATAAGTATCAAACTACTGTATTGTAGTAAATAATAGTGCCGAATACACAAATCAACACAACGTTTGTAATAACCAAAACCATGTTTTATTTCCAAGTCATATGACTTTTAAATCAAAACGAAGTTTGCTCGTTGTATCATGGCGAAGTGCCATTACACAAAATAAACAGTTTACAATGCAGGCTTGAAGCCTCGGCAACACAAAAACTTAGTCTAAAACATTATCACTGCCTACAGCTTAACCTAACTCACAAGAAAGTAAAACAAGAACACGACTCCATTAAAGATTGCTTAACAGCATAGTGAAAACATGACATAGATTCTTTTATTTATCCATTTAAAGTATTCCAAAAACACATTGGGTCCTTGCCCTCAAACAACCAAAAGTGTTTAGACCAACTCGAAGTCCATTACAGTGCTGTAGAAAAACCTACTGAGCCAAGCATTGATTGAACGGAGGATAAACCTCTTACATTTCAACATCAAGCAAGTCAAACTAAAAAATTCGCAGTCGGTCATCACTGAAATGTTTCCAACTCTCGGCTTACAGCAAAACACCAACCTAGGAACCTACGAGGTTTCTTGTGAACCACCGGAGCTTACCAGGAAAACTGTAGTATTCTAGTTTCTTTTTCTTCAACCATCAACCTCTTTTCGAATGGGTACCTGCCAAACATGCATTGCAGGGTCAAAACAAGAATTTGCAACAATCGAATCAAGTATTACAACATTTGTACACTTTTCGATTATTACCTTTGATTTTGGCATGTCAAAGAATCGATCCATTACACTATCAAAACAACAAAGCAAGTTGGTAATCTATACAACAACCCTAAAGCTTTCACAGCAGATCATTATCAACCGTAGAATATTCGAACCCTATCCGAAACACTTCTGCTTCACTAGAAAAAGGAAACCCTGTTACTATTTAGATATCGTAGCTCAAATGCAGAAGGTTCAATGCTTATAACTATTTAGAAAACTACCTCTCACAGGTCACAGGATCGAAACCCCTAAGAATTACTCTCACTAAACCCTGCTTTTTGGGCATCCTATCGGCCATACCCTAGTGTAACAATGAAGACTAGAGAGTTTTCAAAACGTTACATACAACGAAGTTTAGGGTTGTAAAATCAATGATCGAGATTTGATGAGATCAATGAGCATGGAGGTGCCAACAATGCTACATTGAAAGCCGAACAACATTGCATTGATATCCCATTAATTACATCAACCACAATAGTGCCAGCAATGCCTGCCAAGAGGACATTACCATGAACAGCTTGGAGGAGAAGCATCATGGCAACCATGCTAGTTAGGATTCCTAGTTGCATCATCAGCCAAAGTTCACGTGGATGGATTATGTGGATTGATAGCCATGCATTCCACTAGGGAGTTGGGTTAGAACATTTAATACCGATCGGGACACTGACAACTTGCCAACAGTACATTTAATAACCGTCAACTCATCACTCCTTTATGAGTTTATTTGAATACATTAACATACGTTGTCAATACTTAGGATAAGAGCTAGGTCATATAGTATAGTTCCATTGTTGCTATAGTATCGTTTTATTGTAAGAATGGAGACACCACTTAGTTGATTTCAAGTTATTGCTTAAGTATAAAAATAAATAGAATGACATCATATTCCATGGTTTGCATATTATAATCATATTATTGCATATTTTAAACATATCATTGTAAATTGACAATCATATCATTGAAATTTATGTGCATAAGTTCATATAGTTCAAAGTTAGGCATCGCAATATTTGAACTACATGTCATTATATTGTATGTATGCATAGTAACTATAGAATAGAACTAAACATAAAGTATATGGTTAAACATGATGCGAAGGGCATATTCTTAAGTGATGACTTGTACATTATAATGCAGAGTTCATAACACTAGTCACTAGGCTATTCATATACATTATCAGATTGTTGATAATCAAATAATGAATTCAAGAATTAGAATAATCCAAGTTCTATGGATGCTTAGCTTAATGATAAATTTAAAGATGTTCACGATAAAGATAGGAGTCTTATGATATTATTAAATAGCATTATAACAATCAACTGAAGACCTGTTTTCATAGCACTGAAGAGTTTTGAAAGGCATCTTACAAACTAGATTAGAACCAAGTATCCGTACCTCCAATCACTGGTGTCACAGGGAAGTACTTAGCATTTTACATTGACAATGAATTGAAAAACACAAGTACTCTAAATTTTATGTTGTCTTGTAGATCTCTTACCTGCGGTTTGCACATAGAGACATTTTCAAATGCCTTAGCTTTTGCAGCTAAGTAAGCTATAGGGTGCCCCATACGACCCCTTTATTAACAAACAAACAAACTGTCAGCAATCCATCAAGAATATTAAAGCGGTACAAACTGTATCAAAATGTAATATTAACCAAGAACTTAAACAACTTTGTAAACTGTACTTGTTTACATAGGCATACAAAGATCTTTCGTTAAAGAAGATTAACATCCATTTATACCTGAAGCAGAAATTACAACTATATTATTTGAGGATGATGACGTGTCATCGTCATTAATTTATCTTAGTTATGATTTCAATTTAGTTTATATGTTCCGCGTTAAATAATTATGATAATTATTGCTATTATAATTTATTTATTTTTTGGTATTTTCGGGATGTTACAAATTATCTTTTCATGCTTAGGTGATATATTGTTCCTATATTATTCTCTTACTATAAAAATGCCTAAAGCCTGCACATTCCAGTACTAAATTTTACATATTTCCAGACACTTATCAAATACATGGTTGCTTACTTGATATGCATTTATCTTCGCAGAGACCTTTGGGTATATTTTCCATGCTATTCTCATGCTGGTATTCTCTGTAGACTAAGACACTTCCAGTTGCACTAGAATATTTCAACATTTGTTTCAGTAGAAATATTTTTTTAGTACACGTACACCTATGAGATATGTAAAACTAGAGCAATATAGCTGCATATACCCTCTGCAGTTGATGGTTAGAGATATTGGAAACAAGCGGAGATTAACAAAGTTGATAAGTATAAATATAGGTGGGAAATTGGTTGAGGTCACGAATCCTGCTAATGCACTAATCTCAAATTTATATCATAATGAAGTAATGAAATTCACGCGCATGAACCCTCATGAGACTGGATAACTTAAAAATCACCTCCAATACGAAGGGTATCGAGGAGAAATCCAATCTGACAAAGGAAGTAATCGATGTAAGTTTAGTTATATTTTAAAATATACCTAAAATAATGTTTTTATAAGCACGAGGATGGCTGCCAACTTGATAACTAAGGTGCCAAATTCAACAAAGTCTCATGCCTTTACATTGGAATCCACCCAAAACTTTAACCAGAAGGTTGGGTTATTTATGACAATAAAGTAAAAAGGTAGGAATATATATATATATATGTCTACCCATGTTTGTGGCTTAGGGGTATAGTAGTAGTAAATGAGATTGGATCACTGGACTGGACTCGAGAACATCAACTCTTTCCCAGTTTCTATTCCCTTAATATATATATATATATATAAGAGAAAAATTAAATAAATGAAAAATAAAAAGATAAAAAAAAAATGAAAAAGTTCTCATTATTAGGAAAGAGGAAAAATAATATATACATATGAAACACTGCTTATTTAATATAAAAAGGAAAAAAGGAAAATTAAACCATAACACTATTTATTTAATATAAAAAGGGAAAAAGGAAAATTAAACCATATGAAGAAAAAATGAAAAATAGGAAAATAGGAAAAATGAAAATTTTTCATTACTATGAAAGAGAGGGGCTCACGTACCTAATCCAAAACTAAATCTAAATTTTAATGGTATATATGAAATCATCTTTAAAACTTAATTCACATTATAATAATAATAAAAAATATAATAATAATTAAAAAAAACTAAACTCAAGATATGTCATAATAAATAAAAATATAATAATAATTAAAATTTTTAAAATAAAGTATTACAATAAAATAACATCAAAGCTATGAGAAATTGTATGAGAAATTGTATTTCTTTGTAGGAAGGGTCTTTTCACATCGAAACTTTTTTTATTTATAAAATTTGATTTAAAGAATAAAGTTGAAATATAAAAATGAGGAGTAAACAAAATAAAAATATTTATAAAATTCTAAAACATAAAAATAGATGATTATTAAAACTTAATTGACAATAATGGAAAAAATGAAGATTTATTTTTAAATAAACATAACAATACATCAATAAAATACATAACAATGATTAAAAGATTTTAATAATTAGAGTTAAAGCTTGTATAAAGAGTCAAAATATATGAGTAAGGGAGGAGTGGTAAGTGAGTTTATTTAAAAAAAAAAAAATCTTATTTTAGAGTAATATTTTTTTTAATTTTTTTTATATATGATGATGTTGAAATATATTTTTCTTATAGTTTTAGTCAATTATTATAGTATAGTTTTTGTAATATTTATATTTAAAAAATATTACAATTATTATACATGTGTTTATGATTAATTCTAAAATTTGAATTTTAAATACATTGTATGTTTTGTTTGTGAATTTAAAGTTTACAAATTAATTTTGAAATAATTTATAACTTAATAAATGATTGTAAAGTAATATTAATGTATAATTTTATATAAAATGTTGTTATAAAGTTAATTATGGTTAACCAAAGTCAAGCATGGTTCAATAAATTCAATCATGGTTAACCATAGTCAACTATGGTTCATTAAAATCAACAATGGCTAACTACAGTCACATTAACCAAAGTCAACCATTATTCATTAAATCCAACTACATGGTCAAATATTAAACCATGATCAAACAATAGTCAGATATAGACAACCATGGTTAAGTGCAATCAAACATGGTTCACTAAAGTCAACCATGGTTAATTATGGTCAAACTAAAGTCAATCATGGTTAACCAAAGTCAAACATGGTTTGTTGAAGCCAAACATGATAAAATTATAGTCAACCATGAGTTCAACTTATCCAACCAATTAACCATAGCTAACTATAGTTCATTAAATTCAACCAGGCTTAACCAAAGTTAAACAATAAACATGTAGGAATATGCACTATATTGCATACTCTATGTGACATTAAATTTCATGAATAGAATGTGACATAATTATTGATGAATGTTCCCATAAAATTAACCTCCATGATTAGTCAAAATTAATAAAGCTTAACCATTTAACACATAGCTAATAAGACTTAGCCCTTGAACACATATCACTTAATGAATTCCACAATGAAATCCCACATAGATCATTATTGATGAATGTCATAATGTTGATTGATGTTGAATTGGTACATTCATCAAGGGTTATGTTACATTATGATGTTCATCAAGGGTTATGTTAGATTGTGAAATTTCTCCATGTTCATACCACAATTTGAATTCAATTTTTTGGTGTTCCTAGAAGGTTTTGCAAGGGTTTTATCACATGCAATAGGGTTATGTGAACTTGGGACATTAATTAATTGTTATTTCACATTTGGGCTGATGCACAATCATGGACTCCTTTAAAGACACTTTAGATGCCACATAATACTGAAAAAACCTGGAACCTCTGACTTTAGGTGAGAATTAGCGGTACTTCCATAACGGATTTGAAGATGAAGTAAAAAGACAAAAGATAGGTAATTGAATCAGATTTCATAATATATAACATTTATCTATAAAAAAATTGTGTAAATGATTATAAAATTAGTTTCCGTTAAATTGGGTTTTCAAATTTTCAGCACATCATAACATATATGTTTGTGCGGGTGCAACACTTATTGAGGTAAATGATGTCCATTTTGGATAAAATCTTGCAGACATATAAAGGACATATGGGCCTAGTGCAACACTATTTTTTCAAAATTTTTCATTAATTATTTATTATTATTATTAATTATTGAAGTCATAAAACCTTGAAATTAAAATGTTATGTGCAGGTGCAACACTTTAGGGGAAAAATTTAATGAAATCATTGTTTTCTATATATGAGATTGTAGAGCTCAGTCTCCTCTAGTGCACCATATAGTTTTCTTGGGAAATGGTGAAGGAAATCAAAAGTTATATAAAAACGAATCAATTTATGTATTTTCGAAAATTGACTTGTGTCATTTAGAAAATTAATAATAAATAAATAAAACATACATTTTTATGAAAAAATTACATATTCAGAATTGTCAGATCGTACTCTACAATATTCTATATTTTCATAAAAAAATATTGAGTTTTTCATAGCAAAACACGCCATTGAAACTGAGCATATTGATAGAGTTCTAAAATACAGGCCCAATGGCCCTGGTTTTTTTGTTCTAGCCAATAGGTTCGGTAGTCCGAAGCTATTTCCGAATATCATCCCAAGCCTTGTTCCCGCTGAGTTTTTAAATTTTAAAACAATGCATATGCGTTATAATGCACGTGCGTTATAACGCATATGCATTTTTTCCTTGTTCATATCGCATATGTGTTATTACGCATATGCAATTCATATCGCATATGAGATTCATTTCGCATATGCAATTCATATCACATATGCGATATAACACATATGCGTTTTATCTTTAGTAGCTTGGTAGGAGAGTAAAAAATACTTTACCAAGTTAATGGATAGGCTTTGGGAGAAACCCCATCTAAAAGAAAAATATCACCCTCCCTCTTTATCTAACCATCATTATTTCCCTCCTTCACCACCCCTCTACCTCTATAACCATCCCTCAACCCTCTCTCTCTCCCCCTTCCCTCTCTCTCTTTTCCCTCTCTCTCCCTTCTCTCTTCTCCCCTCCCTCCCTCTCCTTCTACCTCCATGTGTTCCATCCTCTCACTCAATCCATACCTCACATTCTCCCCCTACCTCCTCTATCCACCCCCTTCTCTCTCCCTCCATAATTTCTTCTCTCTCTTCTTCTCTTCCCCTCTCTGTCTAAATCCCCCCTCTTTCCTTATCAGGCCACTCCCCCTCGAACAAAATTACACACCTCTTGGTCTTGGAAAACCACACCCCCTCTCTATGTATAACCAACCTTCCCCCCTTTGTCTGTCTCAGACACATCCACACACCCTCTCTCCATCACTATCTCTTTACCTCTATAACCATCCCTCAACCCTCTCTCTCTCTCACCTTTTCCTCCCTCTCTCTGCCTAAATTCCCCCTCCTTCATAATATCACCACTCCCCCCTCAAAAAAACTTACACACCTCTTGGTCTTGAAGAACCACACCCCCTCTCCCTGTATAACCAACCTTCCCCCCTTTGTCTCTCTCACACACATCCACACACCCTCTCTCCATCAATATCTCTCTGCCTCTATAACCATCCCTTAACTCTCTCTGTCTCCTCTTTTCCTCCCTCTCTCTCTCTCTCCCACTCTCTACCTAAAACCCCCCTCCTTCATAATCTCACCACTCCCCCCTCAAACAAGCTTACACACCTCTTGGTCTTGGAACACCACACCCCCTCTCCCTCTATAACCTATCTCCCCCCTTTCTCTCTCTCACACACATACACACATCCACACACCATCTAAAACAATTCCTTTGTTGCCCCTCCCTCCCGCCAAAACCCTTTCTCTATTCCCCCCTTCCTCCCGCCAAAACCATTTGTATCTCTCACACACATCCACACATCCACACACCCTCTAAAACAATTCCTTTGTTGCCCCTCCCTCCCACCAAAACCCTTTCTCTCTTCCACCCTCCCTTCAGCCAAAACCCTCCCTCCCTCCCTCCCTCTCATTCTACCTTCATGTGTTCCATCCTATAACTCACTCCATCCCTCATTTTCTCCCCCTACCTCCTCTCTCCACCTTCAAGCCTTCATCCCTCCTTCATCTCTCCATCTTTTTCTCCTTTCCTTAATATCCATGATCTCTCTCTCTCTCTCTCTCTCTCTCACACACACACACACACACACACACACACTCACACACACACAATCCCTCATCTCTATCCCTCGGTGTAACCATCCTTGACCATCCTTCATTTCCCTAAATCCATACTCTCTCATTGTTATTATCCCACTCTCTCACCCTCTAACCATCCCTCCATCCATCATTGTTTCTCTCTCTCTCTCTCTCTCTCTCTGACTCTCCCCCTATCACTCTTTAACCACCCCCCATTTGTCTCTCTCACTCACTCACTCTATACCTCTATCTATACTACCACTCCATCCATCCCTCTCCTCCCTCTCACTCTTTAACGACCCCCCCCATTTGTCCCTCCATCCATTATGCTATATCTTTCCTCCATCCAATATCCTATATCTTTCTTGCACCCAATCATCCCTCCCTCTTATATATCACCCTCTTCTAACCCCCCTATATCTCTCCGCCCCCCCATCCCTCCCTCCCACTTATATTCATTCCCCTCCCACCAATCCCTTCCCTTTATATTTCTCCTCCCTTCAGTCCCCCCTCATATCAATGTCCAAAGACCCATCCCTCCCTTCCCCTTATATTTATCCTCCATTCATCCCCCCCATATCTCTCCCCTACCCATCCCTCCCTCCCATGATTCCATCTACAACTTCTTGTCCCTCCTTTGACTCCCCCCACACCTCTTTTAGCTTAATCAATGTAATGTTGGGCCATGAGCCACTCCATAGATCATCTGGATGGAATCTTGGTAGTCTAAATTGTACTATAAGGGGATAAGGGTGCCATTATAGGGTTTTGGATGGGAGGGATGGGTCTTTGGACATTGACCATAGTCATGGAAGAAAAGATGGTCCAATGAGTCTCTAAATCAACACACATGCACTATAGATGGAATATTTGGCCTTTAGTGGGATATGGGTGTCATTATGAGGTTTTATGCACTAAGGATGGGTCTCAGGGTCTTAACCATGGAAATGGGACAAACGTGTAACAAAAATAAGTCTTAAACCACTACACATGCCCTTTAAAGGGGATATTTAGCCTTAATATGGGATAAATGTGCCATTATACTATTTTATGCATTGAAGATTGTTCTCGAGGCATTGACCATGGTCATATAGGAACCATTACGAATATTTCTAGACAAGACATAGTTCTGAAGACACTACCATGGTCTAAGGATAAATGCAATCTTCTAGGGATTAAATGAGGTTTTTATGGTTCATGGGAAAATGACAAGGTCCCAGACTACGACAAGCCCTATAAATGGAGTCTAAATGGGATAAGGGTGTCATTATAAGGTTGGGACTTTGATCATGGTCATGGAAGAAAAGGTACGGTCTTAGGACCTAAATGAAGCTTTTATGGCTCATGAGCTATAAATGAGTCCTTTAATCACCACACATGCCTTCTAGATGGGATATTTGGCCACTAGGTTGGGTATGGGTTCCATTATGAGGTTAGGTGCATTGGGGATAGGTCTTGAGGTCTTAACCATGGGTATGGGTTGCATTATAAGGTTAAATGAGATTTCAATAGTTGATATGCACTAAATCGCATGTGTGATATAACGCATGTGCGATATATCACATATGCGATTTAGTGATCATGTTATACAAACTGGTCGTTAGTAAAAAACATAGAGTTCATATAGTAAAATGCATAGAGTTCATATCGCATATGCGATATAATGCATATGCATTAAAACAGAGATGCATTATATCGCATATGCGATATGTGTTTAATAAATGACCTTGGGTTGCGGGCTGTGGGCCAGTTTTACTGTACAACAAAAGACAAAATTCTTCTGAAACTCGCACGGAGCGTACTGTTCAACCTGCAATTTAATCATTTATTACACAGATCCATAGGTTTTGTACAATTTTGGGTGGATTTCAATGGGGAATCTACGTAATAGAGGTCGGAAGTCAGCGAGGAAGATGCTTGCACCTGAAGAAGCTGAAATTAAAAAAGAAAAGAAGAGGGAACATTCAAGAAACTGTCGGCATTCATTGGATGAGCAAATACTTCCCATTCCCACTCAACAAAGACCTGACGAAGAGGCCGAGGAAGATATTGCAACTTTAATGCAAGCTGGTTATAACCAAGATGAAAATCTTTGTCCATTATTAAGTGGACAAGCCTCTGAAGAGTTCAATCATTATGTTCCTAATGAGACTCCACAACAACCATGCCAGGTGGTTCAATCTCCTAATCGAAGTTGTCAGCCTATAGTGGATGTAAACGTCACTCCAGCATTTCAAACGATAAGAAATCTTACATCAAAATGAAAGAGAACTCCTAAATGCATACAAGTGGATGAGAGCAAATTGACTTCCATG
Source organism: Larix kaempferi (assembly GCA_027924585.1). Lineage (NCBI taxonomy): Eukaryota > Viridiplantae > Streptophyta > Pinopsida > Pinales > Pinaceae > Larix > Larix kaempferi. Next base: position 6,681,386 of record BSBM01001033.1, read on the forward strand.
GAAGGTAAAGTGGCTAAACACACTATCCTTCATCATTGTTCTCAAATAATGAAACAATATTTTGAACCAAAATCTGAAGCTGGTAAATGCCAATTGTTTTTAGCTTTGATTAAATCTAGAAGTATGGCAACTATTAGAAAAAAGTTAGGCATAAGAACATTGAAGAACACTGAATCAAGTAATCACATTGTTAAATCTCTTGCTGCTGCATTCACATCGATTGGTAATAAAACTCGTTCAAAAGACTCTAATGTGGCTCACCGCGTATTGGATGAATCAATTCTATCTAGATCCACAAGACAACGTCGTTTACTTAAATGCACATCAGAAATTGTCCCTTTACATCCAAAGACACTTAAAAAATATTCAGTAAGAAGAGACAACCTTGATGTAGAGGGACAAATGGAAACATTATGGGCATTTAGCGGTAGGTTTCCTCGCAAAGACATGAAGTTGGTCGAAGTAGTGAAGGGACTAGTGCACACATTTTGGCACGATAACACTAGGCCTTCTTCTAACACAAAGGATGTGTTAAAACACTGTAGGGGTTCTATGAACAATGAACCTCATGTTAAACATTATCTTGACATGACACAAACTCAACTGTTCAAGATGTTTAAAGTTTCCCACGTAGAGCTAAGGCTCGAGCAAAGATCTTCTGAAAAATGCAAGCCTTGGTATGTTAGAATCAGTAGAATACAGAACACTTGTTGTTGTAGATAGCACATAGAGTTTGATCTATACTATCATACATTTGCACATATACGTTGTTTTTTGCATCCTAACCATGTGCAGGAATGCTCAAGTACAGTACCGCCAATGTCATCTAGAGATTTCATCCATAGCATAATGTGTCCGAGGCAAGATGGGCAGACACATTATGTAAAACAATGTGTAGAGGGTTCTTGCAACAATTGTGGTGGGCTATCATTATGGTCTGATTGCATCCATGAGAGTGAAGATCAAGCGTTCGGGAATGCAATTGTCGAGAAGCATAACTTTCAGTATGAGACACATCAGCTACATGATGGGAAAGAAAGCAAGAAGATTAAATTGGTGACTTCACAGGTGACAATCTACACTAATAAGGTTCATTTGACTGAGTGTACATTGTTTATGTTGTTTTATAACATTGTTAAATATTGATGTATATTAATATTCATGTAAATCTTTTTATGTTGTGATATAACATTGTTTATTTTTTTCCACTAGGTGCAAGTATGTGATTTTATTCCATAGTTCCGTGGAAAGATCCAACAGTACATTCAGCATGTCGATATGGCACGGTGGTAAGATGAGCAATTCAGAATATGCCGGGACACCTTCCCTCTCAGAACAATACTATCAGTGGTTGACTTTGCGGAAAATTACACCCTACAACCACAAAATTTAATACAAAGTCAATACTATCACTCAGAGCAAGTGAGCATAATGGTCCATATTACTTATCGACATGGGCCAGATAGCAATGAAGAGAAACATGTGATATTGAAAGAAAGACATTTTTACATAAGTGACGACCGGACCCATGACATCCATTACGTGCAACATTGCTTTCAATTGTTCTATGATCATGTGATAGCTATGGATATACCATTTTATCGTCATTTGATTTGGTCAGATGGTTGTGCTAGATAGTTCAAGAATGCACGTGTATTTCAATGGTTGTGTTTGTTGCACATAAAATACAAGGTGCCACATAGATGGAACTACTTTGAAACAAGTCATGGCAAAGGAGAACATGATGGTGCTGGTGCATGCATAAAAACTTCCCTTCAAAGGGAAGATATTAAGTTTACAAGTGCTCACCTTTGAGACACTTCATCTATAGTCAAATGGTGTGCATCTGTAATGGGAGAACAAGCAACAAGGAAACACTTGGTGCGGAGAATATTCTGGGAGGTGACAGATGTTGACCGATCCCAAATAGATCGGGTGAACACAGTGCATGGAACTCGAGGTTTTCATTCAATTAGAAGCTCAGACAACTCAGCCCTACAAATTTGGACAAGATTGAAGGATTGCTTTTGCAGTTCTTGTAGCATCGATGAATGGGATGATTGTGAGTATACAGATAAAGTTGATACATAGGATCGAGTGACACTTGGCATCGATTTCAAGGGGGTTAGTGAAATAGACCATTTGGAAGATGATCAGACATATATTTCTATAGACTATGATCACATATCAGATCTCATACAAGTAGGTACAAAAAAGTAAATTAGTAGTACCTAAATCACTACAAGCCTTTACATTGAAAGAAATTTTATTTACGTGACATGCAATACGTTTTTTAATATTTATGTATTTTTAACCTTTTTTGATTTCCTTTCACAGGTCAGATATATGCAGTGGTTTCCCCAAAAAACAATGAATGGGGTTCTGACTATTGGTTGGCATGTTGCTTAGAGGGGAAACAAGCCATTCTCGAACCTATTACAGATGACGAAAATATTGAATTCCCAACTGGCTCGATGGTTATAAAAGGGGAGTACTTGACACTAGCAGCACAACAAAAAAGGAAGGGTGGGTATGCATATCAGGATTATAGACCAAGATCTATTGTATACCACTTCACCAACCTGGTAGTTGGCATACACATCAAGCTGCGCACAATTTCGAACAAAAATAGATGATTGGTACGATACTTGCTACCTCATTTAGAGCATGAGAGATTGATGGACACCATCGGCAGCAGAGATGATCCAGATGGCCTACTTGAGTGAGTGCATTGTCAAGTGTTACTGGATTGTCCAGTGTGGCTAGATTTTCAGGTGTGTTATTGTTGTACCCTTAAAGTGTGTGTTGAAGCACAATTTCAATTATTTAGTGTTTAGTTTATTCCCAATGTATTAACCTATGATTAGTGAATACCATTCATAGACATAATTTACTATTCAGAGGGTACTGGACACTATAAACACGATCCTACAACCTCAGGTGAGTTATCTATAAATAATGTTTGCACATTTTCATTGGGTTCTCTTTATTTTCTTATGAGAGTACTAATGTTTAGCCTTTCGTGTGTCTAGGATATAAACAATATCTATGGCACATTGGAGGCGCCAAGAACAACCGATGTTTTTAGACACCAACAAATAGAAATCAGAAAATAACATGCTCTCGAGTCAAGTTTATCATCATCATCCTCATATGCCAAAAGTTCTCTTGTATGTCAAGTTTATGAATATATATGCCAATTTTTGCATATGACCAATAAACCCTAAGATTATGAATGATCAATAAAACTTAACTAACCTACTATTGCTCCTAAAATAAACGCAGAACTCAACTATTTTGTAGCCCTAACTAACCCTTATTTTACACTCCTTAGGCTTCTAACATATCCTAGATACCTAGACTTACATCCCTAGCATCATAATCCTTCAACGTAAGGCACTAGTTGCTGATTTTTTTTGTGTCTAAACAACCTACAGTACTACCTCTTTTACTAACTATAAATTCCCTTTTGGGTAGCCCTAAGTTCCTATTTTGACACCCTAAACTTTCCTAAACTGGACCTAGGACTGTCAAACATAAGTAATTTCCAGCTATAATGATGTTGATTTTTACAATGGTATGCAAGTAAAATTTGACTTTGGAAATTGTAAAAGAAACTTGGTTTTGCCTCCATTGCTTGTAATTCACTCACTGTACTACTATTCCTTCTTCGCTTCGCACACTTCTTTGTCTTTTGGGTAATATGTACTTCCTTAGTTTCAATACCAACAATTATCGTAGTTTGTTAAAGGCACATGAGTTGGGAGCAAGTGGTCATGTGGTGAGCTATTTAGGAGTCTAATGGAAAGGTTAAGATTGATACAAAAGTAGTGAAAGTGACTGATTGCCTAGATGTGTGTGAGGTCAATTTTTCAATTGAGTTTGCTCAAACTTAAAATTCAGAATTTATTGTCACTTTCGCACTCCCTCACATATTACTCACATGCCTACATTCCAATATTGTGTTGTTGGTTTATACCCTAATTATAGTATGCAATTTGCAGTTCATCAAACCCTAGTTGGTTTTCATGTATGTGCATAGCCTAGGTATATGGCCTTTTTGTTTCATGTATGTGCATAGCCTAGCTAAATGGCATTTTGTTTCATGTACGTCCATATAATTCATGTACATGTGTTTCTACTTCTAAGTCATGCATGCATGTCAACTTCCACTTGTGATCCATGTTCAACCCTATTCATTATGTTTCATGTATGTGCATAGCCTAGGTATATGGCCTTTTTGTTTTGAATGTATGTGCATCTAGCCTAGGTATATGGCATTTCGTTTCATGTATGTGCATATAATTCATGTACATGTGTTTCTACTTCTAATTCATGCATGAATGTGAACTTCCACTTGTGTTCCATGTTCAACCCTATTCATTTTGTTTCATGTATGTGCATAGCCTAGGTATATGGCCTTTTTTTTTCATGTATGTGCATAGCCCAGGTATATGGAATTTTGTTTCATGTACGTGCATAGCCTAGGTACATGATCTAAATCTAAAGAGTTCATAAAACCCTAGTTTGTAGTTCCATGTCTCAATTAGTGAACCCTAGTTTTATTATGCAACATGTTTTGCGGAGTTCACCCACCAATGCGAGATTGCATTGAAGGAAACTGATCAAAACCGTAGTTTACGAAATGAATGCACAATGAAGTCACTGGGCCATGAAAGCATGAGGGAGAGGGATACCTAGAGGTAATCGCATGCCAGGAGACCAACAGAGTCGACGGTTCATCAATCCGACCAATGATTTCCGAGTTATGTCGAGTTGCAAGTCACATGAAGATGCCGTTCAGGGACACTTGGTAACTTTCGGTCCGAGAGAGAAAAAATGAAAGGAGCAACAAGATTGCATGCCATTGGCTCCTGCAAGTGTGTATGGGCAATGTCGACGTGGGAACACTACCAACACTGGCTCAGTGGAGGGTTTTGCGGAGTTGACCCACTAATGCGAGATTGCATTGAAGGAAACTGAGCAAAACCCTAGTTTAGGAAATGAATGCACAATGAAGTCAATGGGCCATGAAAACATGAGAGGGAGGGTTACCTAGAGGTAATCGCATGCCAGGAGACCAACGGAGTAGATGGTTTGTCGATCTGACCTCCGGTTTCCGAGTTATGTCGAGTTGCAAGTTGCATGAGAATGTCGTTCAGGGACACTTGGTGACTTTTGGTCCAGGAGCAAAAAAAAAAATGGAGCAACAAGATTGCGTACCATTGGCTCCTGCAAGTGTGTATGGGAAATGTCGACATGGGAATACTACCAACACTGGTTCGGTGGAGGGTTTTGCGGATTTGACCCACCAATGTGAGATTGCATTGAAGGAAACTGAGCAAAACCCTATTTTACGAAATGAATGCACAATGAAGTCACTGGGCCATGAAAACATGAGGGAGAGGGATACCTAGAGGTAATCGCATGCCATGAGACCAATGAAGTCGAAGGTTCATCGATCCTACCTCCAGTTTTCGAGTTATGTCGAGTTGCAAGTCGCATGAAAATGCCGTTCACAGACACTTGGTGACTTTCGGTTTGGGAGCGAAAAAAAATGGAGCAACAAGATTGCATGCCGTTGGCTCCTGCAAGTGTGTATGGGAAATGCCGACATGGGAACACTACCAACACTAGCTTGGTGGAGGGTTTTGCGGAGTTGATCCACCAATGTGAGATTGAATTGAAGGTAAATGAGCAAAACCCTATTTTATTAAATGAATGCACAATGAAGTCACTAGGCCATGAAAACACGAGGGAGAGGGCTACTTAGAGGTACTTGCATGCTAGGAGACCAATGAAGTCGATGATTCGTCGATCCGACCTGCAGTTTCCAAGTTATGTCGAGTTGCAAGTCACATGAAAATTCCTTTCAGGGACATTTGGGCATTAATCACTTGTTTTAATAAAGCATATTCACCCTAACCAAGTGTTTTACACACTCTTGGTTAATTCTAGAAATTACATGTGCAAGGTACATAATCTATAAATTTTCATTGTGCACATTCAAGGTACATAATCTCGAAAATGCTAAATTACATTCATGATTCTCACTTGATTTATTGGTTATGAGTTTATTTTAATAGTTTATTGGTTACACTACTTCCTTGTAACTAACCATTTCATAATTTATTGGTTATATACTAATTCCTTGTAACTCAACATTTACACATAGTTTACTTTCAGTTTTTCTTTCAAGATTTAAATTCTTGTTGCATTTCTTAAAGATATAAAAGTGTTGAGAAAGGCAAATTTTTTTTGCTAACTTGAGATGAGAATAAAGGTAGAATTGTTGTTTGGCAGTCCTTAGAATGTTCTTGTAGCATGTTTGGGATGGCCAAGTTGTTGAAGACTTTAGGGAAGTGTACTTTCCTTAAAAGTTAAGTGGTCTTTTGGGAGTTAATGAAAGTAGATCACAGTTGTTGCAGACAGTTGGTATATGTGTTTAGTGTGAAGTTACTTCTTGGTGTTAAATATCCTAAAAGGGTTGATTTTGATAATAATTGCAAACAAGTTTATTTTATGTGCACAACATTTTGCCAAAAACATTGCCTATTTAATGAGATCTTAAAAGTATTATTTAACAATTATACAACCAAGTATGGAAACATTTTGGTGTTGCTCGTGAAGATGTTCGTTGAGTTTGTTTGAACTATTGTGTCAAACTTGTTTCAACCATCTCATTTAATTTTCAAGGCTTTCTTGGGACGTTTTTTTTCTTTCAATATTTTAAACATCTAATGCAACAACAACATCAAACAAACAAATTGTGACATAAATATGAAAAATAAAAATTATATATAAGATGTCAAGTGGTACATCACACTTTGTTATTGAAATATGATATCTAGATCCTAAGTCATAAGTCTTGGCAGGATGATACAAAATCACATAGTTGGCATGAAGATAAGTCAACCATATATATGTATCCGGTAAAAACCATGTAAAGTCAACCATATATATAAATATGAACATTGCTTTATATTATATGTACATAATATAATGTTTTCAAAAATGGCATGCCATGGCCATAATACAAAATAGTGGATCATACTGTACATCTGTGTGTACATACAAACAAAATGGTACATGTGCGTATCCCCCCTACACATGGATTCTATTTACCCCCCCTATACATGATTTCTATTTATCCCCCTTTTCACTGCTAATGTCAGTGGATTTTGAGAAGTCAATCTTTCTTTTAAGGCTGCTGGATGGCGTTCCCCAATGCTGAATGGGAGGATTGATTCTCATTTTCAGAGACTGTACACACAAGTTACCAAAGTTTGTAAGTTAGTTTACCAAGCTATAATAATAAAAACAAATCTATGTACATTTGTTCAAATTCCAAGCAAATATAACATTTTTACTTACCATGCATGTGTAAGTCAAGGTACTCAGCCGTGTAACTGCATGTACCTAGGGGGGGCGTGGAGGGTCATCAGTGGCCCCAATTGGGTGCTCTTCAAGCACCATTGCATCACTAGATGCTTGCATAAAGTAACATATGACTAATTTCAGCAAATACAAAGAAAATGAGTCTGTCTATACTATGTATGGACGTACAATGACCTTTTCAAAGAAAGAGAGACATACACGTACCTAGGGGGGGAGAGGTGGGTCATGAACAACATCGATTTGGTGCTCTTCAAGCACCATTGCATCACTAGATGCCTGCATAAAGTAACATATGGACCAATGTCAGCAAATACAAAGAAAATGAGACTGTATATACTACATGGATGTACAATGACCTTATGAAATAAAGAGAGACATACATGTACCTGGGGGGGAGAGGTGGGTCACCAACAACGTTGATTTGGTTCTCTTCAAGCACCATTGCATCACTAGATGCCTGCATAAAGTAACATATGGACCAATGTCAGCAAATACAAAGAAAATGAGACTGTATATACTATGTATGGACATACAATGACCTTTTCAAAGAAAGAGAGACATACACATGTACCTAGGGGGGAGAGGTGGGTCACCAACAATGTCGATTTGGTGCTCTTCAAGCACCATTGCATCACTAGATGCTTACATAAAGTAACATATGGACCAATGTTAGAAAATATAAAGAAAATGAGACTATATATATGCTATGTATGGACGTACAATGACCTTTTCAAAGAAAGAGAGACGTACACATACCTGGGGGGGGAGAGGTGGGTCACCAACAATGTCGATTTGGTGCTCTTCAAGCACCACTGCATCACTAGATGCCTACATAAAGTAACATATGGTCCAATGTCAACAAATACAAAGAAAATGAGACTGTATATAGTACATGGACATACAATTACCTTTTCAAAGAAAGAGAGACATGTACAAGTACCTGGGGGGGGGAGAGGTGGGTCACCAACAATGTCGATTTGGTGCTCTTCAAGCACCATTGCATCACTAGATGCCTGCATAAAGTAACATATGGACCAATGTCAACAAATACAAAGAAAATGAGACTGCATATACTACATGGACATACAATGACCTTTTCAAAGAAAGAGAGACATACATGTACCTCGGGGGGGGGGGGAAGAGGTGGGTCACCAAAAACATTGATTTGGTGCTCTTCAAGCACCATTGCATCAGTAGATGCCTGCATAACGTAACATATGGAACAATTTCATCAAATACAAAGAAAATGAGACTGTATATACTACATGGACATACAATGACCTTTTCAAAGAAAGAGAGACATACACATACCCGGGGGGGGGGGGGGGCGGAGAGGTGGGTCACCAACAACGTCTATTTGGTGCTCTTCAAGCACCACTGCATCACTAGATGTCTGAATAAAGTAAGATATATGTCAATGTCAACAAATACAAAGAGAAAAAGACTATATATATACTACATGGACGGATAATGACTTTTTCAAAGAAAGCGAGACATGTACACATACCTAGGGGGGGGAAGAGGGTCACCGATGGGTGGACTAAATGACATTGGCCTAAATAGATGGTGAAACATAGCCTGATAACCATGCTATGTAACAAAACATAAAGATACAATTAGAAAAATTCTAATAATTAAATGCATACATGTTTCAAATCATTAAAAGCATAATTAAAAGAATACCTAAGTTTGGAAATCTTCCTCTACATGGGAGGGACTGACCTGGGATTCCACAAACTCATCATGCCCACCTTGCATAAAAAATATTGTATCGATTTTAAGACATATTGAATGTTGCAATCTCTAAATTATAAATATGTAAATCACTCGATGACAAATTAAAAAGTAAAGTTCTTATAGTTAATGGTGAAGCACCAAAATCATATGCAGCATTGACCATTGCATCAATGACATCAGCATCAACGGATGGATTATGTGAATCTGGGGTGTCATTGGACACCAGCGTTATATTTGTTCATGTAAATTGTCAGATAATTATTTAAATAGAAATAAATTACGAAACAATTGAAAACTGTGATATAAAACAAAATATATACTATGTAAAGAATGAATTTTACTTACATATCGGAGTAATCCATCGCCCCAAAACTCTAAAGTAGGCCCATAGCATATGCTTTGACATGATGTGTAAGGGTTTGGAATAACCCAATGTTCTGAAGACTCTGCGTCACCGATGCGATGTGTAGCTATGGTTTGGTATAGGGACCTAAAAAGTGGATCCTCATAGTGAGATGGTCCAACCCCAGATGGGCCAGCCTCGGAAGTGCCAACCCCTTGGCCTACATTTCCTTCGACGGAAGTCCCATGTTGAAGCAATGTATCGGCCAAATCGAATAAGGCCTCCTGTGTATCTTCAATAACCGGATCGACATGTGGATATACCCAAGGGGGGTTTGGTGTGCGTGGAGGGCGTCGTACATGGTTAGGATCTATCCTAGCCCATTTCCTATCTTGGGGAATCCCATGACCTACACCCTAGAACTATAGAATGTCAAAATAGTTCACATGTTTCCCAGGATAAATTCTGCATACAGCTTCCTAAGGAAATAAAATGGGATGTCTCTATTCCCGTGAGGGTCTTCATCGAAGACCATGTACCAGCGATCCATCCAATTGGCTTTAATATTTGGTTCCATGCACCAGTCTATGGAAATGTGTGGTCGAATGGTGGGTGGAACCAATCCTGTGCTAGGGTCTTGGAATAATTAAAACAATTAGTCTTTGGTTATCTTTAGTTTTTTCACATCTCTGTAGCTCAACCTAGTGGAATAGTATTGCCTCTGGGAATCTCTGTATGAGCTAATGTTGTACAGTGCACCCTGGATATTGGAATTGTATTTTTTATGGAGTCTAGTGCCTCGGCTAATGACTATATTAAGCAGTCCCCCCTCTAAACAGTGAGCTAAGGCGCCTCAATGAACCCAAACGAGCCAGAATCTCTGAATTGCGGTTGTGTTCCTCCTCGGTGTTTGGGTTTGTGTCTAGATTTTGGTTTGGTTTGGGTTTGTGTTCTCTGTTAAGATTAAAACAACAAATTCAAAATTTAATTAATACATTTCATTGTTTGTTTTTTAATACATGTAACAACTTTTATTAAATTGGTTTTAAAAAAAACAAAAACTAGTAAATTAACAAACACAACAACGGAAATTTCAAAAGGAATTTGGTCATAAAGGGCCACCTACCTTCCATTTTATCCGAATTGTGAATTGGCTTGCCTCCTTCTTCTCTCAAATGCAAACTGACACTGCGTTTTCTCGCCTTCCCAATATTGCCGACCTTGACTATGTAAATTGGGAAAATGAGGCCGCAGGCCTCTGTTTTATATATATATATATATATATATATATATATATATATATATATATATATATATATATATATAGTTTGCATTAGAAATCACACTTGCTTTATATCGAAAGTGGGATATATTGCACTTGCGTTTTGTAACTCTAGGAATCCTTTTTTACTCTTCGAAGTGGTATTTCTATTTTTTTTAGTTTATTTAAAAAAGTAAATTATGAACATAGAAATGAGATTTAATTATGGATAAACATTAATCAAAAGAAGAATTGACACATTAAATGACATTATAAATTTCTTTAAAATTATTTTTTATTGAAAGATATCTCTATATTTAAGCTTAGGTTTTTAAATCTATGTTCGATTCTCGAAATGCCCCCAAAGTTATACTGGTTAATTTCTTTCAATCGAATCTAGGTTTTTTCTTTATATGGCTACCATGGACACAACTTGTTGGCCCATGACCATTGAATCCATGCCTGGCCCCAAGGAATGTGGCCATGGGAAACCAACCCAAACACCATTGTTTTTTTTCTCTATCTTTTTTTATTTCCATATATATATATATATATATATATATATATATATATATATATGAATGAATAAATGATTGGGGATTTCCTTGGACCAAGGGCAAGGGAGACAAGGGCACATTGAATTCTACAAATTCATAATTAGTAGGTCGAAATCCCATCATTTGGACCTTCATTTTTGTCAATGTATAGGGATTTTCATCCCTTGCTCCTTGACTAGGGAGGGACAATTATAACTTTGCAATTCCTTGCAAGCCTACTAGGGAGTGATAATTACAACATTTTCACTCTATGTCATGCCTTAGGGAAGCGATAATCATGTTTGCACCATTTGAGTTTGGATCTAGGATATTGATTTGGACATGATTATGGGAGGTTTGTTGCATCTTTTGATTATGATCTCATTTTTATTCGAGGAGTCCTTGATATCATTGGATCCAAATTATCCTCCCTTAATCCACCCTTCTCTCCCAAGTAGTTTGGCCTCTCCACCCTATAAAATGAGGAAAATTCTTGAATGAAAAAATCAGGATTTAGAGATACCATCCTTATGATTGCATGATTCTCAACACGAAAAATAGCTTAGAGAGATGGTCCTTATGGTCTTAAAGTTCTTAAGGGGATTCTAATGGAGAGATTGGAGGAGATGTTGCTCGTGCAAGATTAGGTATAATAATGTCATATACTTGTTTCCTTTGGCTTTCTAATAAATGAACTTGGCCTATTCTCCCAAATAGTGCTTCTCATGTCGAATGCATGTATTTGTTTAATTGTTAGTGAATATATTTTGTTTGATTCACTTGTTCTTGGAAGTTGCTTGTATTTTCCTTTTGCTGGTAGGCTCATCAACTTGGATCCTCAAGCTAGGAGCTCGATCAACAAGGAGCATCGAGGTCAACCTTCAAGGCTGATGAGGGACATCTACCCCTTCTCATGCATATACTTGCTTGGATTGGCTTGTGTCTAAGCTGGATCTAGGAGAAAGTATAAACCATTTGTTTCTTTTATATCTTGGGTTAGGTGTCTAGGGAACCTGCTTTATCCCAATAGGAACACTGATTTTCTTTTCTATCTTGGGTTAGGTGTCTAGGGAACCTGCTTTATCCCAATAGGAACACTGATTTTCTTTTCTAACTTGGGTTAGGTGTCTTAAGAAACACAATGAAACAATTTGTAGATGTTGTAACAAAGTTTTGGTTTTCCAAATCGCACTTGCGATATAACGCAAGTTCGATATATCGCACTTGCGATTTGTAACTCTTACAAAACACAAGTCCGATATATCGCATATGCGATATAGGCTAACTAAGCTTATCCTCGGTTTTGGGCTCGGGTTTATCCGAACCTAGCCACAATAATGCATATGCATTATGGATTTCCATTTCAGACACGCGTTTTTTATTTCTAAAGTGGCACTAAAAAGTGGAACCAACTTCGTGCGTGCGCCCATTTTTGGTTTTTGTCGCATTATGATGTTCATCAAGTTTTATGTCGAATTGTGACATTCCTCCATGTATATGCCACAATCTAAAATTCAAATTTTTAATGTTCCTAGAATGTTTTGTAAGGTCACTAAAATGTTGATTTTTTTCGTATGAGGACATTAATCATTGTTATGTGACATTTTATGTCGCATTTGGACGTTCATTAAGTTTTATGTTAGATTGTGGCATTCCTCCATGTTCATGCCACAATCTGAAATTCAAATTTTTAATGTTCCTAGAAGGTTTTGCAAGGGTTTTGTAACATACAATAGGGATATGTTGGCTTGGGATAGAATCAATTGTTACATCACATTTTAGGTTTTATCGCATTGTGACATTCATCAAGTTTTACGTTGGATTGTGACATTCCTCCATGTTTATGTGACAATTTGAAATTCAAATTTTTAATGTTCCTAGAAGGTTTTGCAAGGGTTTTGTCACATACTATAGGGCTATGTCATCTTGGGACATTAATAAATTGTTATGTCACATTTTAGTTTTTGTCACATTGTGATGTTCAACAAATTTTAGGTTGGATTGCGACATTCCTCCATGTTCATGCCACAATATGAAATTCAAATTTTTAGTGTTCAAAGAAGGTTTTGCAAGGGTTTTGTCACATACTATATGGTTATGTTGGCTTGGGACATAACCAATTGTTATGTCACATTTTAGTTTTTGTCGCATTGTGACATTCAACAAAATTTATGTTGGATTGCAACATTCATCCATGTTCATGCCATAATCTGAAGCTCAATTTTTTATGTTACTAGAAGGTTTTGCAAGGGTTTTGCCGCATAATATATGGCTATGTTGGCTTGGGACATAATCAATTGTACGTCACATTTTAGGTTTTTCGCATTATGACATTCAATAAATTTTAGGTTGGATTGCGACATTCATCCATATTCATGCCACAATCTGAAATTCAATTTTTAATGTTCCTAGAAGGTTTTGCAAGGGTTTTGTCACATACTTTATGGTTATGATGGCTTGGGACATAACCAATTGTTATGTCACATTTAAGGTTTTGTCGCATTGTGACGTTCATCAATTTTTACGTTGCATTGTGACATTCCTCCATGTTCCTGCCATAATCAGAAATTCAAATTTTTAATGTTCTTAGAAGGTTTTGCAAGGGTTTTGTCAAATACTATAGGGATATGTTGTCTTGCGACATTAATCAATTGTTATGTCATATTTTAGGTCTTGTTGAATTGTGACGTTCATCAAGTTTTATGTTGGACTGTGACAATCCTCCATGTTTATGTCACAATATGAAATTCAACTTTTTAATGTTACCATAATGTTTTGAAAGGGTTATACTATAGGGATATTCCATCTTGGGACATTAATCAATTGTTATGTCACATTTCAGGTTTCGTTGCATTGTGACGTTGAACAAATTTTATGTTGGATTCTGACTTTCCTCCATCTTCATGCCACAATATGAAATTCATATTTTTAATGTTCCTAGAAGGTTTTGGAAGGGTTTTTTCACATACTATATGTTTATGCTCGCTTGGGACATAATCAATTGTTACGTCATATTTTAGGTTTTGTCGCGTTGTGACATTCATCAAGTTTTACATTGGATTGTGACATTCCTCCATGTTTATGTCACAATCTGAAATACAATTTTTTAATTTTCCTAGAAGGTTTTGCAAGGGGTTTGTCAAATATTATAGGGATATGTCGACTTGGGACATTAATTAATTTTTATGTCACATTTTAGGTTTTGTTGCATTATGAAGTTCATTAAGTTTTATGTAAGATTGTGACATTCCTCTGTGTTTATGTCACAATTTGAAATTCAAATTGCTAATGTTCCCATAAGGTTTTGTAAGTTCAATGAAATGTTAAATGTTTTTCATCTTGGGACATTAATCATTGTTATGTCACATTTTAGGTTTTGTCGCATTGTGATCATTAAGTTTTACATTGGATTGCGACATTTCTCCATGTTTATGTCACAATCCGAAACTCTATTTTCTAATGATCCTAGAAGGTTTTGTAAGGGTTTTGTCACATTGCGACGTTCATCAAGTGCTATGTTTTATTTTGACATTCCTCCATGGTTATGCCATATTCTTACATTCATATTTGCAATGTTCCTTGAAGGTTTTATTGCATTGTAATATTTAATGTCTCCTAAAGATGACATTCATGAAGGGTTATATCACACAGTAACCTTCATCAAGGGTTATGTCGCATTGCAATGTTTAGGTCAGCAATGTAATGCGACATAAATTCATTAACGTTAAATGTTGTCATTCATTAGGAGTTATGTCACATTGTGACATTCATCAAGAGTTATGTTGCAATGCGATGATGTCTCCTGAAGATGGTATTCATGAATGGTTATGTCATAGTGTGACATTCATCAATGGTTATGTCCCATTGTGATGTTTGTGTTGACAATGCAATGCAACATAAATTCATTAATATTAAATGTCATCATTCATTAAGGGTTATGTCACATTCTGACATTCATCAAGGGTTATGTCACATGCGATGTTTATGTCAAATTCGTTGGTTGGTACATTCATCAAGTTTCATGTCATGTTTTACATATGTTAGCTTCAGACATTAATCAATGCTTATGTCAAATTTTGGCTATGTTCCTCAATGAATTTTTCATGTTATGATGTTCAACAAGGATTATATGCAATTGCAATGTTTTGCAAGGGTTTTGTCACATTGTGACTTTCATCAAGTTTAATTAAAAAATATCACAATTTAGAATTTAGGTTTTCCATGTTCCTTGAGGGTTTTGCAAGATTTTTGTCACATTGCAATGTTCATCAAGTGCTACCTTCAATTGCAACATTCATCCATGGTTACTACATTATGAAATTTTGCAACAATTTTATGCAATGTCACAATGCGACATATCCCTTGACCAATGAAGCAATTTGACACAACCATTTAGGAATGTATTAAGCAAACATAATTCAACTCTAAAATGTATTTTTAATTAAATTATAATAGTTTTTAATATCCCTATCTATCATCATTATAATAATTATGCATACTATAATATAACATCATTGTTAAATATTAATATTTTAATATAATATTTGAATTAAATACCATATCTATAGTATAGTATAATATAATATAATTAGGATTCCAAAGAGCTGGAAAATCAAAGCAACATGGCCGAAAACCCTCCCACGGGAAAAAAAAGCTAAAATCCCCACTACAAGTAACAACTTCGATATCTTGGAAGGTCAACTGGAATATTTGGCTACAGAACTCAAGAAGCACGCATCCTCCCATGAGCACAGTCCTTCCAAGGTCCATAACCTCACTTAGCGTAGTGATCTGGAACCCTTTTGTGCTCAAGGTAAATTTGTTGAACCCATTGACTTACATGGTATCTCTTCCACCTCAAAAGAACCTCCTCTTTTTCAACCTTTGGATTCTATTCCTGAAATCACAATGGATGACGAAATGATTGAGCTCAATCTAGGAGATCTCGATCTCCTCAGATTGGAAGATGCCTGTACGAGAAAATCTTCTGGATCCATCCCACCTCTCCAGATTCAATTACTAAAAGAATCCCTCTCTAAATCCAAAGCTCACAAACTTAGAATCCATAACCTTTCCCAAAAATACAATCAAAAGATTCTAAGGGATCTCAGAAAGAGAGGGAGGAAATCTAATCTGCAATGAATAAACTACTAGGTACGCAGGTAGTGGAATCCGGGCAATATGCCCAGCTAACAGAATTCTACCCCTCTCTCAATACTAGTTCTCAATGAATATTATTTCCTGGAATTTAAGAGGTATCAATGGCTCCTCCAAACGTCGAATGCTAAAGAGAAAAATCCAATCTGATATGCCCTCTTTCCTTTTTATGCAAGAAACTAAGTGCTCCTCAGAAACCCTCATCATTTGAATGCCCAAGCTTTGGAAAGGTTGCCACTTCTTTGCTATTGATGCTATTGGAGCCTCCAAAGGCATTTCCATAGCCAGGATCCCCTATGTTATTACGCTTGAATACTATGTTGCTACTGCACATGATATCTCAGCCTCCTTCCACATCATTGGATCACACATCCACGGGAACCTCCTAAATGTTTACATCCCACAGCTCCCTATTCTCAAAACCTAACTCCTAGACTTTCTGGCTTGGTTCACCAAGAACCACAGTGACTCCCCCCTCATCATTGGGGGAGACTTCAACATGATCACTTCCCTTGAGGAAAATAAAGGAGGTCTTCGGTCTCTAAACCCTAAAGATCATCTCTTCAAATCCTTCATAGCCAACAACAAACTTGTGGATTTGCATCCATCTTCCAGTTTTTTCACTTGGAACAACATAATAGGCAGAGACCATCATATTTCCAAATGTCTCGATTGATTTCTGCTCATAGAAATTCTCTTATAGGCTGGGTAAATTTTTTACTCCTCTATTCTCCCGATGAACGATTCGGATCATTGGCCCATCGACCTGACTTAGCATAGCTTCGGAGCTCAACTTTACAAACCCTTCAAGTTTGAGAAATTTTTTCTTTCTCATCCATCCTTCATGGACATTATCACCACCTTCTGGAAGTACATGCGCATCGAGGGAAAATCTAAAATGGTCGTCCTCCAACAAAAATTCAATTTACTTAGAGAAAAAATCAAACTGTGGAATTCCAATACCTTCAACGACATCTTCAAGAACAAAAAAAATGATTGAAGAGGAACTTGACTCCGCCTAGTGTACCATTATGGATGAAGGTCTCTCTACGACTCACAAGCTCAAGGAAAAAGACCTTGTGGATAGTATTAACCAACGCTGCAAAGAAGAAGAAATATTATGGAGGAAAATATCGAGGGTTACTTGGATAAAGGAGGGAGATCGCAACACTTATTTCTTTCATCGATCCACTCTTCAGCATCAAATGCACAATCACATCATCAAACTCAAGAAGGATTCGAGAGAGGTCATAGAAGATCATGCTGAAATTGAACATGAGCTCACTAGATAGTTCCAAGATCTCCTCACAGAACCTCTAGATTCAAGACCTAACGCCATTGCTTGGGTCACGCATCACATCCCTTCTATCATCACTAAGGAGTACAATGTCTCCTTAATGCAACCCATCTCCCTTTAATAATTGGAAACTGTTGTTAATCAGATGGTTGAGGGTAAAGATCCAGGCCCGAATTGCTTCCCGATCAACTTCTTCCATCATTGCTTGGATTTGCTCAAGCTTGAGGTGTTGGAGGTTGTGGAAGAGTCTAGATGCAAGCAATGGGTTTTGTTGACACACAATTCCACCCACCTTTCCCTGGTTCCCAAAGAGAAATGTGCCTCTCATCCTGGTAAGTTTAGGCCCATTTCTCTTTGTAATGTCATCTACAAGAATATTTCCAAGGTTGTAGCAAATCTCCTCATACCCCTCCTACCTCTACTCATATCCCCTAAACAAACAGGCTGTGTAGAAGGAAGTAAAATGTTATATGCCCTAATCCTTGCTCACAAAATCACTCACTCCCTCAAAGTGAACCGCTCACCCGGAATGCTTCTTAATTTGGACTTCTCCAAATCTTTTGAGAAGCTCAGCTGGGACTTCATCCATAAAATGTTTCTAGCCTTCGGCTTCAGCCATGATTGGACTCGTTGGGTCTCCTCCCTCTTCTCCTCTTCCTTTTTTTCCATCCTTTTCAATGACTCTCCCTCCTCAACCTTCATCCCCTCTCGCGGTATCCCTCAAGGTGACCCCCTATCTCCGTTCCTTTTCATCCTTATGGCAGAGTGTCTGGGGAGAATCATTAGTGCAGTGGTCGCTTCAGGGTCCCTGTGTGGCCTCTCCCTGCACGGAGGGGACCCCATTGCTTACCAACAATTTGTAGATGACAATCTCCTTTTTGGCCATCCCTCCATACAAGAATCCCACTCCCTTCAAAATATTCTCCAACTCTTCTTGGACATCTATGGCACCACCATCAACCTGGAAAAATATCATATTTTCTTCTTCAATACCAACGCCATCACTAAATGCAATATTACTCGTATTCTGGGATTTTCGGTTTCCACCTTACCCTCTATGTACCTTGGAGCTCCTCTTTTTGACTATGCCATCAAGCACTCATCCTCGAGAGAGCTACTAGACAAAATTGAACAACGTCTCTCCTGCTAGTCCTTCCTCTCTCTCAACCTGGCTTTTTGCCTTACTCTCCTCAAAGTTGTCCTCCAGTCTATGCCCCTTTATCTTTTTCCTGTTCTAGCCACCCCCAAATGGGTCCTAAAAGAACTTCGCAAGCTTCAACGGTCCTTTATTTGGGGAAAAAGTTTGCATAAAAGCAGGTGGGCCCTGGTGAAATGGTAGACTGTTTGTCTACCTAAACGTGAAGGGAGCCTGGGTTTATGTGATCCTGATTTAAACAATGAAGCACTCTCTGCCAAAATTTGGTGGAGGTGGGTCTCAAGCAATGACACTCCTTGGGCCCAATTATGGAACAAAAAATATGCCCAAGGATGGAACCCCTCTCACTTGATACGTTATGACTGTGACCCCCCTGGCTCGTCTATTTGGAAGGAGACTTATTCTCAGAGAGCCCTGATTCAACAACATAGCTTCTGGGAGATCAAAGATGGATCTAAAGCTCTCTTCTGGAAGGACTCCTAGCAGCAAACGTGACGCAAGGCACCTTATACAATAAGGTTCTTGCTTAACAATTACACACTACACACATGTTCACATAGATAAGATGCAAACAACATTCTGGAAGGTGTCTTATATTACTTCTACTGAATCAGTTACAATGCAAACTTTAAAGAAATGAAATAACTAATTAACTATCGGCCTTGGCCATTACAATACATAATTAACTGTGTGCTATCTCAGTGTGTCGACCTCACCCTCCCCTGGTTCACTGCGAAACCCTGAGCTATGGCTTGATCTTCTCGGCTCTGTAGATGTGTGACTTTCCTATCCAATCTCCTTGACTTATCTTGAGCTCTGCTTGACTCTCCAAAATTCCAAGTCCCTCTACTCTGTTCCTATGCACAAGCCTTCTACTTTGCTGCTACTATTCCTGAGATTACTCCGACCCCTGAGACACTCATCCTATGTCTGTTGATATTCTCAGATCCTGCAGACCTACAACTGTCAGTACCCTAATTGTGTTGCACAACCTCTTCCCGTGACAACGTTTGTCATGTCTTCACCCACCTGCAATAACTGTCATTAACTTCCTTAGCAACCCCAAACTATTTCCAAGTACTCTCCTTGACTTCCATGCATCCTTCTGAGAGGATACAGTAATCCATCACGTTGTCCATACTGCCTGTCATCTTCTTCTGACAACCCAAGGCTTCGCCAGTCTGCCCCGTCCTCCTCGCTTGGCTCATGCCCAAACCTTTCGTATTCGTGGTTTGACACATGTCGACCCTCGATGCTCCTCTCCTCCTGTCCTCTGTCAACCATCCTGTCAACTTCCGACATCCACTCCACCTGTTGGTCGCATACCCGACTGCTCCTGCTCGACTTATTGACTTAGAAAAGCCAATCTTCTCTTTCGCACCAGTGGTCATCAGGACTCCCTCTGGTCGGATTTTCTCATGTCGACTAACTTTGACTATTCTGCCTAGGCCCCGATGCTCCTGCATCAGAATCCCTAGGTGAAAAAGAAATCGACTACTCCGTTACTCTCCTTAACTCTTATTCAGAAATCCAGGTCATCTCTTGCAACTCATCATTCTCCCATCTCACTAAGTATTCCTTCTTTCGTGAACTGCACATATGCCCGACTTCGTGTTCCTCTATTACTTCTATGATTTATTCTTTCTGTTGATTTGAAATCTACATTGTCCAGTCGATATCCTACACTTCTGCACGTCCACTGCTGCTTGAACCTTCTTGAAACTTGTACAGATCTAAGACGTTGAACGTTGGTGAAATGTTCAAGTCATTTGACATCTCCAACACATAAGCGTTGTCCGAAATTTTCCTTAGAATCTTACATGGTCCAATCTTCTTCAGCTTCAACTTGTTATATGTCCCTGTTGGAAATCTCTCATTCCTCAAATGTGCATAGACCAAGTCTCCTTCGCTGAACGACTATATTCTTTTCTTCCTGTTGGCTCTCAACTTGTATGCCGCGTTACTCTTTTCTATACGCTTTTGGACATCTTCATGCACTTCTTTCATATGCTCTGCAAATGATTCTGGATCTGTACTTTTCCTAGTTTATGTCAGTAACTCGACCAAATCCTCCACTCCATGTGGGCTTCTTCCTTGAACAATCTGGAATGGGCTCAACCCTGTCGACCGATTCACAGAATTGTTATATGTGAACTCTACTTGCGCCAACACATTCTCCCACTATTTGGGTTTGTCAGCCGTTAAACATCTCAGAAGGTTTCCCAAACTTCTGTTCACCACCTCAGTCTGTCTGTCTATCTACGGATGATATGCCGATCTAAACTGCAACCTCGTGTCCAGTTTCTTCCATAGGGTTCTCTAGCAGTGTCCCATAAACTTGGTATCTCTGTCCGATGTGATACTATTCGGTAACCCATGCAATTTGACTACTTCCTTGAAGAATAGTACAACAATTCCTGTGGTGTCACTGATCTTCCAACATAGAATAAAGTGTGCCATTTTCGAAAATCTCTCGAATACAACGAATATTGAGTCGCTCCCTTGCTGTGTCCTCGAAAATACTAGCACAAAATCCATGCTCAGGTGCTCCCATGGGGTATCTGGTACAAGTAATGGCATATACAACCCCGCGTTCTTACTTCTCACCTTTGCCAACTGGAAAACTCTGCATTGTCGAATACACTTTCCGACATCTGCTGTCATTCCTAGCCAATAATACTTCTCTTCGACTAATGCCCTGGTCTTTTCAATGCCAAAATGACCTACTAATCCACCATTATGCAACTCTCGGATTAGGTTATCCCTTACGGATCATCTGGGAATACATAATTGCTGTCCCTTGAATAGGTATTCCTCTTGGATAAAATAATCCAAGTATGGAGTTTTGTCGACACTCCATGGTTCACAAAAAGCTCCCCACGCTTTCACAAAATCCTCATCAGTCTCATACTCTGTCTTTACTAACTCTATTCCCGTTTCCTAAACTGTTGTCGTGTTTAGTAATGCAACACTTCGACTCAGCACATCAGCAACCTTATTCGACTTGCCTGACTTATGGCACAACATGAAGGTATATCCCTGTAGGAATTTGACCCATTTCATGTGCCGTTGATTCAACTTTGACTGAGTATTCAGGTACCTCAGTGCTTGGTGATCTGTGTATAACACAAATTCCTTGGGCAACAAATAATGCCTCCACTTCTTTAATGCTTGGACAATAACATAAAATTCCTGGTCATAGACCGAATATTTTCGCTTCGCATCATCCCAATTCTCACTAAATAATGTAGTTGGTTGGCCCTCCTGGCTCAACACTAGTCCAATTTCTACTCCACTCGCATCGCAATCGACCTGGAAAACTTTGTTGAAATCTGGGAGTGCCAAAATTGGGCTCTCAGTGAACTTTTCCTTCAACTTGTCGAAATCTCACTGGGCTGCTTCCATCCACTTGAACTCGCCCTTTTTCATGCACTCTGTCAAAGGTGCACAAATCTTACTAAATCCCCAAATGAACTTCCTGTAGAAATTGGCAAGTCCATGGAAACTCCTTACTCCAGTCGTACTTGTCGGTTTCAGCCAATCCAATATTGCCTTCACCTTATCTGGGTCCATCACCAACCCTTTACTTGAGATTACAAATCCCAAGTACACAAGTTCTTCCTTCATGAAGAAGCACTTTTGCAGGTTCACCATTATCTTTTCTTCCTGCAACTTTTGCAATACCTGTCAAATGTGCCCCAAGTGTTTTGACTTGGTTCGACTGAAAAATTAGAATGTCGTCTAGGTACACAATGACAAAATTTCCCAAGAATAGTTTCAGTACCTCATTCATCAACCCCATGAATGTACTGGGTACATTAGTCAATCCGAATGGCATGAATAACCACTCATACAACCCTTCCCTTGTATTGAATGTTGTCTTCCATTCATCTCCCTTTCTAACTCGAATATGGTGATAACCACTCTTCAAGTCTATCTTCATCAAGTACTTCGCTCCACTCAAGCAATCCATCAAGTCGTCCATTCTCGGTAATGGAAACCAGTACTTGATCGTGATCTTGTTGATGTCTCTGGAGTCATCTGTACACATCCTCCATTCTCCACCTTTCTTCGGTGCTAATACTACTGGTACCATGCATGGACTCATACTCTCTCTGATAAACCCTCTGTCCAACAACTCCTGGACCTGTCAGTTGAGTTCCTGACCTTCTGTTGGAATCATCCTATGCAGTGATTTGTTTGGCAAACTCGACCCGGGAATCAAGTTGATCTGATGGGATATGCTCCTTGTCGATGACAATCCCGTCGGTGTCTTGTCGACTACTATGCTTTGAAACTCATCAAGCATCTTTCTGACTTTGACCATAATATTCTCCATTGTCAACCTCTCAACACATGCTCCTTTCGGAATGATGGCATAACACCCCGACTGCTTTTTCTCCTTCGCAAGTAATTCTTTCACTGAGCACATCAACACTCATTTCTCCCAAAAGTTTCTCTCACCATGCTTACCGTCGGCTCGCTCCTCCGACCTTGACTTAAGAGTCCTTTGCACGCCATTTTTCTACACCGTGACTGTGCTGGCTCGACCATCGTAGATCATTTTATGATCATATTTCCATGGTCTCCCTAACAACAGATGGCATGCATCCATTGGGATTACGTTGCACAGTACACTGTCTTCAAACCCTTTGACTCTGAAGTCGATCAGGCACTGTTTGGTCACCTTCACATGGTGTCCTTTCTACAACCATGAGATATTTTAAGGGTGTGGATGTTCCCGACATTTAAACTTTTCCTTTTCCATCACCTCTATCGACACAAGATTCTCATTGCTTCCACCATCAACTATGGTCTTGCAACGCCATTCACCAATTCGCACCTTAGTTCGAAAGATGGCCTTTCGTCCAAAACTAGTGTGTCCCTAGCTGTCATGGCCCGACTTTTCTTCTTACCATCCTCACTGTTTTTGGGTGTCGATTCTTCCCTCTCTTCGACTTGCTCATCCCTTCGATGTCTGGGTTTCGACTCCTCTACAGCATGTAGGTTCCCTGGGCACTCATATGCTTTGTGTCCCACTCCATGACACTTGTAACAGATTATGGCTAGTCTGTTAGCTCCTTTTTTGTCGTATGGACCACCTCGACCATACACACCTTGACCGTGGTTCTCACAACCATCGCGTATGTTCTCTTACACTTTCCCCCTTGTCGATGTCCCTTCCGTCCGTCAGTTTTCTTCTACAGATTCCTTCCTGTAACTGCTAGTTTGGTCTTTCCTGGAAACAGTCTTCGCACCCCGACCAGTCATCCTGCCTCTAGTCACTGTGAATTTCCTTAACAGTTTCTCTTCTGCCTTCAGAGCTAATTGGTAGGCTTCACCGACTGCTCTGAATCTTGACATGCTCAATTCATCCTGAATGGAATATTTCAAGCCATTCACGTACCTAGCGACAGCTTCTTCTCCTTCATCGGTCTGACCCAACCTTATTGACAATCTGTAGAACTCTTCCGTGTACTCCTTCACGGTCATCTCTTTTTGTCGAAAGTTCTGCAACTTTTGGAACAAGGAAATCACATAGTCATTCGGCAAGAAATTTTCTTTTAGCTTAGCGACCATCCTATCCCAATATTTGATTTCCTCCTTGCCTTTCTTGAATCTGTCAGCCTGCACATTGCCCCACCAAAATGAGGCATGACCCTTGAACCTTAGACATGCAGCCTTAACCCATTTAGGATCCTCGATCTTCTTAGTGTTGAAGTATTTCTCCATTTCTTTGAACCAATCGATTAAGTCTTCTGGGTCCAAACTTCCTGAGTAGGTACGTACATTTAGCTTTGTCCGACCTCTCATATCCGTCAGAAGTTTGATCAGTTTGTCTTCTAGTTCTTCTCCCGCTGCTTCTCGTGCTTCCACTTCTTTGACCTCCTTATTGCTGTGGTCTAAAGAATCACGAATACAACCACGCCTTTGGATTTGTTTGATCGAGGTGACTTCATTTGTCAAAGTTCTCATTGTTCGGATGCACTCATCGAACATCTCATGATCAACTATGACTGCTGCGCCGCACGCTCTTCGTCCAACTCCTTGAACGTTAACGCTTCCATGAGCCATTTTAAACCTTGGCTGAAACTCCCACTTCGTCCAATTGCAACTGGACTTCAACAAGTCATATGCAACTCTACCCAACCTCAGATGGAGTTGTAAACACACTCGACGCTTTCCTGATCACAGGATTCTTCTGCTCTGATACCACTTGATGCAAGGCGCCTTATACAATAAGGTTCTTGCTTAACAATTACACACTACACACATGTTCATGTAAACAAGATGCAAACAACATGCCAGAAGATGGGTTATATTAGTTCTACTGAAGCGGTTACAATGCAAACTGCAAAGAAATGAAATAACTAAGTAACTGTTAGCCTTGGCCGTTACAATACAGAAGTAACTGTGTGTTATCTCAGTGTGTCGACCTCACCCTCTCCTGGTTCACTGCGGAACTTTGAGCTATGGCTCAATCTTCTCGGCTCTATAGATGTGTGACTTTCCTATCCAATCTACCAGACTTCTCTTGAGCTCTTCTTGCTCTGCTCGAATCTCCAAAATGCCAAGTCCCCCTGCTCTGGGCCTACGCACAAGCCTTCTATTCTACTACTGCCATTCCTGAGATTACTCCGACCCCCGAGACACATATCCTCTATATTTCAATCTTCTCAGATCCTACAGACCTGCAACTGTCAGTGCCCCAATTGTGCTGTACAACCTCTTCCTATGACGACATCTGTCATGTCTTCACCCACCTGTAATAACTATCATTAACTTCCTTACCAACCTCGAACTGCTTCCAAGTACTCTCCTTGACTTCCATGCATCCTTCTGACAGGATACATTAATCCATCACGCCATCCATACTGTCTGTCAGTTTCTTCTCACAACCCAAGGCTTCGCCAGTTCGCCCCGTCCTCCTCGCTTGGATCATGCCCAAACCTGTTGGATTCGTGGTTCGACACATGTAGACCCTCGACGCTCCACTCCTCCTGTCATCTGTCAACCATCCTATCAACTTCTAACTTTTTCTACACCTGTCGGTCTCATACCCGACTTATCCTGCTTGACTTATTGACTTAGAAAAGCCAATCTTCTCTTCCACACTAGTGGTGGTCGGCACTCCCTCTGGTCAGGTTTCCTCATGTCGACTAACTTCGACTATTCTTCCTAGGCCCTGATGCTCCTGCATCAAAATTCCTATTCTCAGCAGTCTCCCCATCTACATAAAGTATCCTATTATCTGGAAAGCGACCTCCTCCTCAGACGTTCGAGAGTTCTAGGATTCGGTGAGCACACCTCCCTTCAAAATTTGGAAGGATCCTATGCATTGGCAGCCTGGACTCGAGCCTGACTTCCTCGATCCCATCATAATTGACCTATTGACTAGGAAGATTCACATTACTACTGGCAAGGATATATTACGGTAAGGCGACCTCCCTAAGGGATATTTCACTATTATGGATGGCTATTCTACCCTGGCTCTCAAAGATGAAGACCTCCAAGTCCCCCTCTGGAAGAAGGTTTGGAATCCTTTTCTTTGGCCCAAGGTTTCCACTTTCCTTTCGCTGCTCTCTCATCGATGAATTCTCACTTGGGACAATCTTAAAAAAAAGGCTTCATTGGACCTACCTTCTATGTCATGTGCAATAGCAACTCTGAGACTATCGATCACTTGCTCAACTCTTGTGATCTAGCCTCATTTATTTGGGACTATGTCACAGAAAAATTCAGAAGGTCCAACAGAGTCAAAGATGACATTATAGAGACTTTTCAACAATGGGAAGTTGACCCGTTTCAAAGCACTCAACTCAACAATCTCTGGAGCATTACCCCAGGCTTCATGGTTTGGAACATATGGAAAGAAAGAAACCTAAGGATCTTCTAAGGGAAATGTAGGTCCTCTGAGGCTATCTAGGATACCTTCAAAAGAAACCTCCAAGAAACTCTCTTTTCCAAAGAATGGAACCTCTCCGATCTCCCTTCCTCGGACTTAGAGAAAATAATTCTCTCCAACTGGAATTTATCTCATCATGCTATCCCCTCGGTAAGGAATACTACAGTCTTGTGCACTTCCAACTAGGATTTCTAGTCCCCTCCCCCAGGGGTCTTTTGAAACTCAAGTTTAATGGTGCCTCTAAGGGAAATTTTGGCTTGGATGGCTTTGGAGGAGTCTTGAGGAACCGTGGGGGCTTAATTATCAGAATGTATCATGCGAACATTGGGCATGATAGAAACAATGCAGTTGAACTTGAAGGTCTCTTATACAGCATCTCCATTACGTGTGAGCATAATCTTCATCCTCTCATTGTAGAGGGAGACTCTCGTATGATCCTTGATTTAGCCTCCAAAATTCAAAACGGTTCCCATGTAACCTACCTAGTACTTGAAACATTTTATGTTGTGGAAAAAAATTACTTTAACTTTTATTGTAAATTTTTGTATTAAATGACCAAGGATGGTCAAGGATGACTGTAAATGAATAATAATTATTTAATAAATTAAAATAGGAGACACTCACCCAAAGACACTGTTGAAGAGTGTTTACTGACCCACTGGGAGGAATGGAATCTGGTGTAGAAGGAAATGGACAGGTGGCAACATATGAACTCATTTACAAGCTGTTGTTATGGAACAACTACCCTAAAAATGTGGTCATGTTCCCTAAGGATGGTGGAACTAAGCTGATGGATCATTGAATGCAAACTGACCACTAAAGAACTAGGTAATCTTTATATAGCCATCAAATTTGAGCAGGAGCTCACATATTCTCTGACGAGAGAACTTTTCCTTTTGGTGTTAGAACTAATCCCACAAGAGATTCGATGAGGGGATGCTAAGTAATGAGTTGCAGAGTAAGACTGTCTTATTCCTGATGAGTGCATAGGTAGAGCTATGTATCCAAGTCTTTATGATTGTTGAAGTACATATGAGTGGTTTGTATGCAAGTCTTCTTGATTGCTGAAGTACAATGTGAGTGCCTTGCTTCTACATAGTTCTTCGTCCTAGTGGTTCAGTGAATAGGATCGGGGGTCCAAAAGCAAGTGATCTTGGCTGCTTTCTGGATAAGGTTGTGTTGAATATTGTAACTTCTAAGAATATTATATTTGTACATTATGTATCCGGAGATGTTTATTCCTCCGAGGAGTTGTGGCAACTAGGGTTATTAGACCCACCATGTGGGGGTCGGCCCAGTCAGTTATAATAGGGTATTTAACCTAATGGTTAAATACGAGCCTACATGTACTTGTGTAAAATATATGTCAGAGTAGTGTATAAATAGAGGAGGTGTGTTCCTCATTTGACACACTCACACACTTGAGAGAGGGGCACTTGTGGAGGAGAGGTCTGGTATGGTGGAGGAGGAGATCATGTCTTTGGTTTGCATCTTTGTATATTGCTGGTCTTCTATATTGAGGAAGCTTTACTGGGTTTTCTACCCCATGAGGGTTTCCCAGGATAAATCTGTGTCTCTTGTGTTTATGCTATGCTTGTTGTTTCTTCAGTGATCCTGTATATGCTATTATTGTGAAATGGAATGTAATGCTGCTATTTTCTGTCTTATCCTATTAAATTTTAACATGGTATCAGAGCTAACCTAAAGGAAGACAAGGTATGGCACTTACGACACTTGCTTTACTTACAACAATTTGAAGGTTAGGGTTTTACATAGCAAAAACCAGTCATCGTGGAACTTTCGCTATAAATCCATTTGTGCGAAGGTTCAGGGTCTGAAAAGTTTACAGGTCGAAGCTAACATCCCCAGGTACCTTGTGTCCAAAGGGAACCCTCAGATTCGTTGTACTTTGTGAGTTATGATCAGTACAAGTTAGGGTTTCTGCCTCTTCCAGATCTCAGTCAAAATCAGGTGACCTTGGAAAAAAGGTCATAACTTGGGCTAGGAAGCTCCAAATAAAATTTCGTAAAAAGTGACAGGTAGTACACAGATTGTACTATCTCAGGAAACTTTTTCAGAGGCTGAAGGTGAACCAGTGACACATGGAAATCCGTACAAGTGCGCTCTCCTGTTTTATCCCATAAACAGGTCACGTTGCGACACTTGGCATAACTCTCTCTCAGAGAGTCCAATTGAGGTCAAAACTATCAGGATGGAAAGATAAAAGGTCGAGCTATCTCAGGAAAATATTTTAGAGGCCGAAGTTCAAACAGTGACATGTGGCATGCCGTACAAGTTCTCTCTCCTGTTTTATCCCATAAACAGGTCACGTTGCGACACTTGGCATAACTCTCTCTCAGAAAACCCAATTGAGGTCAGACCTGTCAGGATGGAAAGATGACAGGTCAGGCTACTGCAAAAAAAAGGTTTCAGACCCTGTGGAGCAAAAATTTCAGAGTTATAGCAGAAACAATCAGGTGCATATTTCTATCAAAACAAAATTATTTTTGGAGCACCTTTATTCATGGCTTCCGGAATTTAGGGTTTCGGAGAAAGTTAGAATTTTTGGAATCGGAGTCCACGGTTGAATGCTACTCAGGAAAATCAAAATTTAGAGACCAAGATCGAATTTTTTGGTTTGGTAGAAGACCGGGCTTCATCAAACCCTAGTTCGGGTTCCTGTCCAGAAGATCCAGAAGTTTCGAAGGCAATTTTGAGGGGTCAAATTTTGGAGATTTCAAAATTGAAGAATGCTAGGTTGATCAGCTCAGCAAGACACATTCTTCCATCCATTCAAAAGTATGAAAGTCAAAGATTGAATTTTTAGGGTTTCTCTAGCAAACCCTAATCAAGCTCCAGATCAAGTTTTAGGGGGAGTTGAGGCTAAGGCCTTACATAAGAAGACTACAAAAAGTCTCGACAGGTATGAATTAAGGAGGTTCAGGTATGCCTTGAAATCTGATTCTTGATTAAGTTCATAATGTGTTTGTCTTCATGTTATTTATTAGTACAATCTTGATTAATGTTATTAATTGTCTTATCACCCTAGTAACAATATGAATGCATGTGAATGATCGAAGACATTCATTGATTAGGGCTATATGATTGTACTTATGCATTATGGTGTTGTGTGAGGTTGATGTTGTCTGCTAACAAGACACAGGTACATTACAAAAGACAAATCAAGTTCCATGACCATGACAACATGAAGACAAAGACTCACGAGGTATGTATGACTTTGTTATATTATGTTTAACCTACGAGACATGCAGGTTCTAGCCCAGGATCTCTAAATCATTGAAGAGATTGTTTAGGTATGTTGTACATAACTAAGCAGGTATACTAATCCAGGTATGTTTTCCTATGTCATGTTAGAATCTTACCTTGTGTAAGTATACTTGGTATGATTGGTTAGTAATCAAGGGTTTGTGCATATTATGTCTCTTATCTTGGTTGATGATTTAACTAACTAGATCAAACAAGAATATGCATGAGTAAAAGAAGACTTCCTTGAAACCCTGAATACTAATGATCATGACTGTATATATTCAAGATTATTTAGAATTAGAATGTTTTGATAATATTGAGAATATACTAATGAATGTATGTTTGTGTATGAGATCATGAGGATGACACTAGTGTACACTTGAGCATGCACAGTGGTACAGAATGAATAGAAGTTCAGAAGACATACAGAAGATCAAGCGGGAGGCAACCACACAAACATAAAAGATAAGTATTTGAGTTGTTATTAGAAATAGTAAATGATATTGCTTGTATGCATATTTGTATTCCTAGAATATATCATGCTGAGTGTAAACATTCATAAAGCATTGAACAGTATACTACTAATATGCATATGATTGGTAAGTTGGACAAACATTCCATTGTTGCTTGTCTAGAATGAAACCTCTTTGCTGACATGCTGAGAGCTGTGCACACTCTCGATAGCATGTTCTGGTAGAGATGGAAGGCATCTAGATAGCCACTGTATGCATACAGGATATGGGAAAGTGTTGTGCCAAAGTATTGGTCAAAATAGTTGCATAACTATGTAAATGATATCTGTATGCATAATAGGTTATCATGTCAATATGATTTGATGATTATGAAGTATTACTAATCATGTACTTAATTTTGATTTGTAGGAAAGATCATGATGAATGATGAACTATGAACAAGCGATGGATGTTCAACAAAAGATTTACAAATCAAACACACTATAGAAATCTTGTGGTTAAGAGATTCTCTTAGAAAGGGGAAGAGAATCATGATGAGATGTTTTGCCCCAAGGGACTAGATAAGACCATTCTCCTAATAATGTAATCAGGTTCTGTATGGGTTCCCAGGATCGATAGTCAATTGATGAGCTTAATGATCATCATGGGTGATGTGGATCTCAACCTTTGCTACAAGGTTGAATATGGGTTCTATACACATATGACATGGATGCAAGAAGGAACTCACCACAGAGTTCAAATGATTTTGAGGCTCATATTAGTAGACCCATCTAATGAGAGATAGCACAGATAGATATGCAGAAGATCACTCAATGCTGAGTGTGAATAATGGACAATTAACAGCTTCATGACAAAGCTTGGGCTTTACCAGAAGTAAAGTTGTTCCTAACCTTTACCTTAAGGTTGTGGATGATCAACCTATCATACCATTATTGTATGACAATGATCTCTTTTTGACAAGGAATGAGAAACAGGTCATGAAAATGGCTGCAGAAATGAAAATGAAAGATCTCGGATTAATGCACTACTTCTTAGGTCTAGAAGTATGGCAAGATCCAAAAGGAATCTTTTAATTCAAGGTAAGTATGCTGTGAAGTTTCTAAAAAGATTTGATATGTTGGAGTATAAAGCCATGGCCACTCCCATGGACTCCAACTTGAAGTTGTTAGTTAATGACTCATCGTATTTAGTGGACCTAACCCTATATAGACAAATCATTGGGTCATTAATGTATTTAACAAATACTAGGCCAGATATATGCTTTGCTGCAAATACCCTAAGTCAGTATCTAGTAGAACCTAGAAAGGCTAACTTAATAGCTACAAAGCATGTAGTGAGGTACCTAAAAGGTACATTAGATTTTGGTCTATATTATCTTGGAGGTCATGAACTCCATTTACATGGTTACTCAGATTCTGATTGGGCAGGAAGTGCCTCAGACAGAAAGAGTACATTAGGTGGATGTTATAGTCTTGAATCTGCCATGATCTCATGGTTCAGCAAGGAACAATCTAGTGTGGCTCTCAGTACTGCTGAAGCAGAATATATATATATATAGCTGTCTGCTCTGCCAACTGTGAAGCAGTGTGGCTTCAGAAGCTATTATATGGAGTGTTTGATTTAGAAATAAATTCCACTATGATTATGTGTGACATTCAAAACTGCATCAAGATAGAAAATCTTGTATTCCACGATAAGTCAAAAACACATAGAGATCCGATACTTCTATATACGAGATATGGTGTAGAGAGGAGCTATCAAGCTCGAGTATATAAGCACTGAGGATCAGATTGCTGATATCTTGACTAAACCTCTGTCTTGAGTAAAGTTTGAATACTTCCGAGACAAGCTTGGTATAGTCCAGAAGGACCCTCCTCGAAAGGGGGAGTAGCATAGTATCTGATAACAAGTCTGTCTCATCAATGATGAGGATACCTTTTTACTGCACTTAGTTACTTAGAATTATTTAGACTTGGGACTCTTATATTTTGTTTGATGATGATGATGATACATGTCTTGATATACATGTTTGATGATGATGATACATGTCTTGATATACATGTTTGATGATGATGATACATGTTTTGATATACATGTTTGATGATGATGATGATACATGTTTTGATATACATGTTTGATGATGATGATGATACATGTTTTGATATACATGTTTGATGATGATGGTGATACATGTTTTGATATACATGTTTGATGATGATGATACATGTTTTGATATACATGTTTGATGATGATGATGATACATGTTTTGATATACATGTTTGATGATGATGATGATACATGTCTTGATATACATGTTTGATGATGATGATACATGTTTTGGTTATACATGTTTTGATGATGAGAATACATGTTTTGTTATACATGTTGTGAGGGGATTGGATCATCCCTGGACTTCAGTCCTAAAGTTGAGCCGTAGACGTATGTCTTCGAGAATGAAGTTCTTGGTGAACATGTGAGGGGATTGGATCATCCCTGGACTTCAGTCCTAAAGTTGAGCCGTAGACGTATGTCTTCGAGAAAGAAGTTCTTGGCGAACATGTGAGGGGACTGGATCGTCCCTGGACCTCGGTTCAAAAGGTACACAATAGGACTGGATCGTCCCTGGACTTCGGTTCAAAAGGCACATGATAGGACTGGATCGTCCCTGGACCTCGGTTCAAAAGGTACACGATAGGACTGGATCATCCCTGGACCTCGTTTCAAAAGGTACACGATAGGACTGGATCGTCCCTGGACTTCGGTTCAAAAGGTACATGATAGGACTGGATCGTCCCTGGACCTCGGTTCAAAAGGTACACGATAGGACTGGATCGTCCCTGGACTTCGGTTCAAAAGGCACATGATAGGACTGGATCGTCCCTGGACCTCGGTTCAAAATGTATGTGACAAATCCTAGAATTGCTCTAGGTTACATCCAGCATGAAACAGGGCTGGCTCTGTAGATGTGATACATCCAGCATGAAACAGGGCTGGCTCTGTAGATGTGATACATCCAGCATGAAACAGGGCTGGCTCTGTAGATGTGATACATCCAGCATGAAACAGGGCTGGCTCTGTAGATGTGATACATCCAGCATGAAACAGGGCTGGCTCTGTAGATGTGATACATCCAGCATGAAACAGGGCTGGCTCTGTAGATGTGATACATCCAGCATGAAACAGGGCTGGCTCTGTAGATGTGATACATCCAGCATGAAACAGGGCTGGCTCTGTAGATGTGATACATCCAGCATGAAACAAGGTTGGCTCTGTAGATGTGACACATCCAGTATGAAAGAGGACTGGCTCTGTGGCGGTAAATCCTAGATCTGATCTAGGTCACATCCAGTATGAAAAAGGATTGGCACTGTGGTTGGGATTGGATCGTCCCTAGACATGAGACTTGTCTTAAAGAAATAAGGATTGATCATCCTGGAACTTGATCTAGATTGCATCATCCATGGACCTATGTCCTAAAGAGAGCAGGATTGATCATCCTGTAATATGATCGTGTGATGACGATGCTGTCGATCGTGTGATGACGATGCTGATCGTGTGATGACGATGCTGCCGATCGTGTGATGATGATGTTGATCGTATGATGACGATGCTGCTGATCGTGTGATGACGATGCTGATCGTATGATGACGATGCTGATCGTATGATGATGATGCTGCTGATCGTGTGATGACGATGCTGATGATCGTGTGATGACGATGCTGATGATCGTGTGATGATGATGCTGATGATCATGTGATGATGATACTGATGATTGTGTGATGATGATGCTGATGATCGTGTGATGACGATGCTGATGATCGTGTGATCGTGTGATGACGATGATGATGACGATGTTGATGATCAAGTAATATCAACTCTGATGATGTTGATGTTCCAGTAACTAGTTGAGTTATTGATGATGATGAATTGAAGAAAGCTTCTGATGATATATAGATGATGTAGTCAATGACTCCTTGCTCCTGCAGATGTTGTTATAATATCCTTCTCGTTAAGGGGGAGTGTTGAATATTGTAACTTCTAAGAATATTATATTTGTACATTATGTATCCGGAGATGTTTATTCCTCCGAGGAGTTGTGGCAACTAGGGTTATTAGACCCACCATGTGGGGGTCGGCCCAGTCAGTTATAATAGGGTATTTAACCTAATGGTTAAATACGAGCCTACATGTACTTGTGTAAAATATATGTCAGAGTATTGTATAAATAGAGGAGGTGTGTTCCTCATTTGACACACTCACACACTTGAGAGAGGCGCACTTGTGGAGGAGAGGTCTGCTATGGTGGAGGAGGAGATCATGTCTTTGGTTTGCATCTTTGTATATTGCTGGTCTTCTATATTGAGGAAGCTTTACTGGGTTTTCTACCCCATGAGGGTTTCCTAGGATAAATCTATGTCTCTTGTGTTTATGCTATGCTTGTTGTTTCTTCAGTGATCCTGTATATGCTATTATTGTGAAATGGAATGTAATGCTGCTATTTTCTGTCTTAGCATATTAAATTTTAACAGGTTGGGAGGAACAGTCCTCTTTGAGTGTTTGTCCACCCTATCAAGTCATCAGGCCCTACTTTGTTTATGTTATTTACTTTTAAACTGTTGATCTATTTCTACAACTGTATGCAAATGTTATCATAATTTTTAGATGTATCTTATATATATTAGATAGATTAGAGATTAAAGATTTCTGATTCGATAAATTATTTATTTACATGAAATGAATGAATAGATTAGAATGAATGAGTATAAATGTCTTCGTGTATTTTTCCTTTCACCATAGGTGATGTACTCTAGTACAGGAAGAGGGTTAATTAACATAGATGGAAGATGATCGAGAGATTCTAAGTAATAGAATGATTCTGTATATTTTAGCTGATAGAGATTTCATTATTATTGCTGCTCTAATAATTATCTGTATACTAAATACATATATAGTTCATTCGTAAACAGGATGAATATGATAACCTAACTGTAACAGTTTATTTGTTTAAAACATCATAGGTGTTTATACAATAATGCAGTAATTATTATACTCTGTAAAAATATCTTCCTGAGAATGCAATAGCTAGGAAATACATGTTTTTCAAAGTTAAAACCATCAACAGAATTCATATCAAGTTACAGATTTACAACACCTCGAATCTTCGAAAATAACATCCTGAAACCCTTGTTTAAACATACCCTAGTTTAAACATAACATGTAAACTCAGTATTATACTATCGAAGCTTATAGTTTCCAAAATAAAACTCCTATCAACATATTATAGAACTCTTAGTCATTTATAAAAATATGTTTTAAATATTCAATTTAATATTCCTAGATGTACCCTACATGAATCGATCTTTATAAACAAAATATTGTTAAAATTTCCAAATCAAAGCATTTTACCTTTTTACAAAAGACAACTGATAAAGTATATGTACTGAAATCACTTTATGCTATCCGATATTCTCATAGGATTTCAACACACATTATACACATAGTAAAACAAATTCAAAGATTAATCTAGGGTTTCTAATAACGTTATCAGCTAAGCTGAGGGTTGAAACCCTCTAGGCCTCTCTATTTATATTTTAACAAAAGTTAAACCTTGTAACAAGTTAACAATAGAAACAATGTATTAAAAACTATTAAGAGAGTCATATGGTAGAACCATTGAAATTATTATAACAAGGGTTCGGGAGTAACAAGACTCACCTGGAAATTATCTAGCTTATACAAACAGGATTTATACAAACCTAGAAAAGTTAAAATAAACACAGTCGACACCCGACCATACAAAACCTTAAACAAAAATACAATCGAGGAAACAATAGTAATACAAGGTGTATCTTTGAACAAGATCCTGATGGCATCCTTTTTCATGCATCGTTGTCATCCTAATAAACAAATATCAAAAAGAAGAAATTCATTAATTAAATAGGTCAAGGGTTCGACTGAGCTCGCCCAGTCGTATACAATCAATTACAGGGTTTAGGGTTTTACACTCTGTAGCAACACCAAAACCGTTTACAAATCCTGTAATAGTACATTAATAAACTACGGAGAGTAAGTTAGGGCTTGGCCCAAACCATTCATACATCTATCATACATTTTTCACTATCATAACTTTCTCTGTCCAAAATATTTTGTATTCAAACATTAATGCCGAAAGGCTTATTCTAAAACAGAGATAATATTCACAACTCGGAAGATGCTTAAGTATTTCACCATATAGTAAACCATTCATACATTTTTCTCATTTGATGAAGTTCAACCAAAGGCTTCAAGCTGTAAACAATTTTCATATAAAGAAATCCATAGGCAAGTAACAACGTCCTCAAAAGAGGCGTAAATACAAACTAGAAGACACAAAAATGTTGTAGCTTTCATGTTAAATGCAGGTCAAAACCCAGCACCAACCTATACAAACTATTCATGCCCACACGCTTACAAACATCAACGCTGACCGTGTTATCAAATACGTTGGCAGAAGAGACTTCATAGTGAAACCGAGGGCTTACCATGGTGTTAAAACCACTGGGGTTTTCCTTTGTTCCGCCATAGCCGTAAGCTTAGAAGTGAACAGCTTTTAGCAAGCAAATGGAAAACTCCTGCCAAAGCACACGAGGCATTAGACTTGTCCTGAGTTAAATGTTAAAACTAGAATTTAAAAGATTGAAAAGATTTATTGAAACCATTTCATACGCATGAAATCCATGAGAAAAGCTTCCCAAGTAACCATGGCCACGATAGCATCATGTTGAACAAGCACCGAAATCCTGTTCATGGCCACTCTGTTCATTTAAAAATCTTGAGGAACTGGATACGGTGTAGAGATGCCCTCTTGGACATGGCGGCCAACCGAGAGATCGGCTCTACAAACCCTCACACAATAACGTTAACAATGCCAAGAACAATGATAAGTTAGGGTATGGCTCCCATCGTGGAAAGATCCGCCAACC
Source organism: Larix kaempferi (assembly GCA_027924585.1). NCBI lineage: Eukaryota > Viridiplantae > Streptophyta > Pinopsida > Pinales > Pinaceae > Larix > Larix kaempferi. The sequence continues at coordinate 6,718,879 of BSBM01001033.1, forward strand.
TTCACATGGGCTCTTAAATGAGCCAGGCTGCCCCCCACTACCATTTAAATTTGTTAACCACATTCGTATAGTTGAAACATAAAGTTGCATTTCGAACTCCATTGCACTATTTGTGCCAAAGAATTTGGATATATTATAACCTTTAACCCGATATTAAATAGTGTTACACCAACACTTTGAACAAAGCCATTAGGGAATGAACAAATCCCATAGCTAGGGTTACAACATTGGTTTCCATGCAAAACAAATGTATAGTTAGGATTAAATTCTCAATCCTTGTTTTAAATGCTATCTTCAACCATTTTATGCATGAGAAGTCTTATAAATAACTTGGACAGAATGATGCAACATGTATTAGCTATAAAAGCTAAGTAAGCCCAAAGTTGCACCAACACTCATGCCAAGCAAAAGGGAAATTTACACATAATCAATCTAAAGGATAAAACATAATCGACATGAGAATGGTTATGTAAATATCAAACGTATTATATGAGAGTCATAAGATACTTAGGAGGTTTTGAATATGGACTCAATTACATTATGTTTTCATTGTACATAATAACCAACAACCAATGGACCATAGATAAAGAAACAACTAAGTTTTTAAGTACTCATGAACAATAGATGAGACTCACAATTTCATTAATGATTTAGAGACAAAATAAACATAGTTTGACATATGGAATTGTGGTACAAAGTAAATTAAATGCATAAAACATTGATACAAATATTTAGTCAAAAGAATTATAATTTGGATAGTATCATAACTATTTTTCAGACATATGATCACTTAGTTGGTTAATGTCGCCAAGACACTTTCAATATTAACGACAATTGAAAATAAGTAATTATTACAACTAAGAGTATAAATAAGCAGTAATTAAGATGATAAACATTCACATTTATATTTTCACACAGAAAATTATAATAAATAAACTGCCTAGAAAAATTTTAAATTTTTTATGAATTTTGGGGATGTTACATCCCAAGTCTCCGAGCTCTCTTCAAGTTGGATACTGGAACACAGAATCCAGAGTCTTACCAACAGCATGAAGGATATTAGGGACATCACTTTCTGTCATGTGATAAGAAAGGTGAATTCCCTGGTGGACAACCTTGCCAACGAGGGATCTCTTGTGATCTCCCCCTTCGGGATGGAAAGTTAAACGACTCCTTCTCGGATCATCTCTCGCAACTCTGCACCGCTCAAGCTATAAAATACTGCTCCACCCAAGCTACGGGTGTCAATCCTAAATGGGTTATGGAGGGAGGCACCATGCAACCACATGGTGACATGGCCCTACCATCTGGCAATGGATCCTTGCAGGTGTCATCACCTAGGGGGTGCATTTAAGTTTGAGCCCTTTGCCCGATGTGTCGACTCTTAAGCGAGCGATATGGTCAAATGGTGATTGAAATGTGGTGGGTGGCATTTATGTCTATGTCCCCATGCTTTCACTGGAGTCTTCTTCTCATCATGCTCCCTTGTGTGAAGTCTCAACGCTCCCTCTCTTAGGTTCTAGAAGTGAAGCAGCGACATCCCGTCACCCTCATTCAGTTTTCTTTGCAGGCTCAGGCTCCGGATAGCTTTGCTTTGTTTCTCCTCTCCTGCGATATTGTTGATTCTGCCATGACCCATCCACGTGGAACCTATAGGATTGGTGCCATTCATGGAGTAGGCCGAATTAGCACATCTCCGGAGACTCATAGGAAAACCATCCACAATTATGATGACAAGGTTACTGTTATGGTTCGAAGGTTAGTTAATGAATGGGAGGCTAACGGTGTCTTTGATATACTCGCCTCTGGCAACTAAGGTAATCATATTAACTACTATTGGTTAATGAAGAACATGTTGGGTTATTTGGTAGAGGAATTATTGGCTAACTAGAACATGGCCAAGGTCTCTATTATGGACACTCAAAATCATATGATTCACCTAGACAAAGTGCTTGCTGCTCTTGAATCCAGTGTGGTCAGAAGAAAGTACTCCTTCCTCAGCAAGGGCACCTCTCATCATGAAATGGGTCCTGATGCTCTTGGTTCAAGCAAAGAGGCATAGGAAGGAAAGGATACTCTCCTCCCAAAGAGCACGGCTAAAGCGCCTAGCGCCCATACTTTGGACTCCAATTTGCATGAACCGCCTAGTGTTGTCATTGCGGAGGTCGTTGTTCCTATCCATGGTTCCCCTGAAGGTCCTGTCTCTCCAGATGTTGTCGTTTTACAAGGGTCCCCTCCCGCAGAGGTCTCATTCCCTATCACTTCCATTATTGACTCTTTGCATTATAAAAGGGTCTGGAAATCTAAAGGTGATGCTGCTACCGTGCGAAAGATGAAACCGCTGCCTCCCAAAATCCCAGTTCAGAATTGGGATGAAGACTTCTTTGGTTCCTGCCCAATCATTGAGCACAAGCCCAACGCCCGGCATGCAGATGCAAATACTTAAGGTGGCTCCGGCAAGCCCCAGCTCCTTCTTGCAGCGGTTAGCGTTTTTGGTTGCCTTGCTTTGGATGAATAGTTTTTTTCCTTTTTGTGCTAGGGGAATCGACAACTGGAGATTGGGCTCATACTCGTGTGACACGGGGTCTAGGGATCCAATCCATCTACCACTATACCCTAGGTTCCCCACACACCCCACAAACATGGGACACAAGTAAATCCGGGTGTGATTTGAACTCGTGACCTCCAATTTACAACATGTGACTTCATATCAAGTGAACCGCTAATGAGCCACACCTGTGTAGGCAACATTGGCTGAATAGTTACTGTTATGATCTGTTTTGATTTTTTGAACTGGTTAGTCTTATGTTTTTAATGGTCCGATGTAACTATTTATACGTCTCTCAGCCCATCTGTGGGTAGGCCTACGAAGGCCCTATTTTGAATTGTATGCTAAATGAGATGCAATAGAACGCACTAAGAACTACAGTGTTGCCTGTGTATGTAACAATTTTTGTACTCTAATATAATTCCTATGTTCACTTTACAATATATATATAATTAAAAAATATTATTATTATATTATTTTTAAATTAATTATTATACTATAATTAATTAATTATTGTTATTTTATTAATACTTTGTTTTTTTAATATATTTATATACCATCATTATATTAATTTTTTTTAATAAAGTAGAATAAAATGTTATAATTGAATAATATTATTTTAATCATGTTTGAAGAATTTCATAATGATACAACCTCATTTTATCACAATTCAAAATTTAGGTTTTCAATTGCGACATTCCTCCATGGTTATTACACTATGACATTTTGCAACGGTTTTATGCAACGTCACAATGCTACATAACCCTTGACCAATGAAACAATTTGTCTTAAGCCAACATTATTCAACTATAAAATGTATTTTTAATTAAATTATAAATTTTTTTAATATCTCTATCTATCATCAATATAATAAGTTTGTATACTATAATATTTAACATTATTTTAAAATATTAATATTTTAATTCAATACCATATTCATAAAATAGTATAATATAATTAATTAAAATTTTTAAATTAATTATTATAGTATAATTAATTAATTATAATTATTTTATTAATATATTGTTTTTTAATATGTTTATATACCATCATTATATTAATTTTATTTACTAAAACATAATAAAATGTTATAATTGAATGATATTATTTTAATAATATTTGAGGAATTCCATAATAATAGAACTTCATTTATTAAATAAAATTATTATTAAATATAATAATCATTATATAATATTAAAATAAAAATATAATAAAATATTAAATATATTAATATTTTTTTAATACATTTCTTTTACTATATTAATCAAATACAATATTTATAGAACATATATTTCTAATATTATAATTTAATATTTTTAATTAAATTATAATAATATTTGAAATTTTTTAATTATAATATATTAATATTTTAGTTTTAATATTCATATTCATATGTATTATGAATATATATTATTTTATATTGGTTATTTTAATTTTTAATATCTTTATATAATTTTTATTTTTATTAGTTTTTTTATTTCTAAATTATAATATAATATTATAATTTTAAAAAATAAATTTTAACTTATTATATTTCTATCAAATTTTTAATATTTTTAATTATTTTTTTATTTTTTAATATCTCTATCTACCATTAAAATAATAATTATATATATATATATATATATATATATATATATATATATATATAATATCTTTATCTACCATTAAAATAATAATTATATATATTATAATACAAAATTATTGTCAAATATTAATATTTTTAATTAAATAATAATATTTTAGTATAATATTTTAATTAAATACTATATTCTTATACTTTCATATTAATTAAAATATAATATTATTAAAAGTATTATTATTATATTTGAAAGATATATTATTTAATCAATTATTATATTTTTAATATTTTTATATACTATCATTGTATTCATGTGTAATAAAATATTATAATTAAATAATAGTTTTTAGAATATATTATTATATTATAAACAATTAAATAATATTATTTTATTAAAAAAATACTATAGAAAAAAAACCATTATTAATATATCATAATGTTAATATATACCTCCAAAATAAATCATAATATTATACATATATCTAATTATTAATAAATTAATTTTTTTTATTAATTATAATATAATATTTACTTATTATTTACTAAAATATAATAAAATATTATAATTAAATAATAGTTTTTAAAATATATTATTATATTATAAACAATTAAATAAGAATATTTTATTAAAAAATACTATAAGAAAAAAAATAATGTGTCAAATATATCATAATGTTAATAAATATCTCCAAACTAAATCATAATTTTATGCATATCTTCAATGTTAATAAATTAATAGTTTTTAATTAATTATAATATAATAATTATTTATTTAAATAACAAATAATTATTTAATATATTATTAATTATTTAATTATTTAATATTATTATTAACTAATAACAATATTAATTATTAATTAATGAATATTGTTCTTAACTAAATAACAATATTATCAATTAAATTATTTTATAATTATTTTGTTGAATTACTTATTATAAAATAATAGTAGTATTTAATTAATAACACTGTTTAATTAATAACATTGTTTAATTAAACATTTTGATTAATCAATTAAAATGTATATTTCATTAAAATCATTAAACAATATTAATTTATTAGTAATTTTTAATTAAATAATAATTATTTAATTAATAAATTAATATTGTTATTAGCTAAATAACTATAATATGAATTAAATTATTTTATATTTATTATGTCTAATTAATTATGTAAATTGAGCACATACTTTAAATATTAATGTTTTTCCTATAATATGTGTCTCATTTACACCTATCGGCATATTCAGACACATTAATATTATTAATGTGGTTGTTGTTAGTCCATACATCAACTACTATATATATATATATATATAATTGTTTATTTGGAATTTGGAAAGACTGCCATAAAAGCAATACAATCAATTTGTGCGATATATATAATTGTTTATTTAGAATTGGGAAAGACTGTAATAAAATCAATAAAATCAATCTAGATAATACACTTGTCTCATCCTCATAACAAGAAAAATCCAAAAGAGATCTTGGAGGCATTTGGTATCATAGGGAGCACGAGTTGGCCTTTTGTGTTGTAAGTATGAGCATTAATCTTTCGATCTTATGCATCATTATGTCTCTGTATTTATGATTATAGTCTATAATCTGTTTCCATATATTTGAAGTGAAGGTTATGTGTTCGGTAAAATGGAATTTCGAGTTGGTGTGAGGCCACAACTGTTGGGATAGGCATCGTAAGCCCTATGTTTACTCTTTTACGAGTTTGTAGGAAACCCACGAGAGCAATTTACTCATTTACTGCACGATAAAAGTATGTGTTCCATAGACCCTTCAATGGATTTAGTTCCACTACAAACCCTAGACTATCAGACAAAGAATGATACAAAAGTATCATTAGCAGAAAGAAGATCCTCTTTTCAGGATGAGGCTTCCACATCTTCTTCTATAATTAATATTCATGATCTAAATCCATCTGAGAACTTGAAATTACTAGCCATCTTACCCTATGATGTTTATAAGTTTTCATGGTGGCAATATAAAACACACACTCCAATCAAAGTTAGTTTTGTAGATGTTTCTTTTACAGACCATGATGAGCCTCTCCATATAAATTTGTTAGATAAATCTCAGATAGGCTGGGCTAAAACCCAAGGTTATAAGTATTCCCATTTTGGTGGAATTAAGCTTGCCCTTGGTCCATTGGTTCATCCATAGCTTCCTGTTTCCTCTTTATGTGTTTCCATAGACACCCGACATGTAGATTTATCAGATGCTATCATTGGAGGCTTCACAACCCTACTGCATAATGGCCCTTTTTTTGTAGTATATTTCGTAAGTATCATGTTATTCTTGATGATCCATATATATATGAATTTCTTAAAGCTTATATCTTACCTTGTGTTTTTAAGATGTATTCTAGCTCCAAGATTATACAGTTCAAAGACTGTGTGTTTTTCCACTTTGGAAATGATACCCTTCCCCCCATTCGGTCTAAGGTACATTAGAGCTCACACCTGCAAAACATGGTGGAGACTGATAAATCCAAACAATCTACTCCAGTTACTTTTGAATGGACATGTATCAATTACCCTAGACAATGGGAAGTAAAATACAAAGAGCTAAGGAACCAAGATAATCTTGTACAAAAAATTGAGTCTTTTGTTAATACACCAATTTATTTTGATAGATCCTCTCACTCTTTCTAAATCCTTGAAGGAATTCCTACTCCTCATTTTACTCCTCTTCTCAGGAACCCCTCTGTGAATAATTCTGACTGTCGATCTCAGTCCATGAAGCATGAACGTGGTTCGTCTACTTCAATTCGACCATGTTTTACTGGAGTCTATAATATTGAACATAAAGGTCATCATTGAGACTATCCTTCTTGTAAGAAAATAATCCAGAGACTAAAGCATAATCAAAACAGAGAACTCCCGAGTCTTTATATGTATTCATCTCTACCCCAGAATGGCTCGGGCATGGAAATCACCTCTACTAAAGGTGATAGATCTTTTGTCCCTGGAAGGAATATTCGAGAAGTTCCCTTCAGACAATTTTATACTAATGGGCGAGTAAAAAAAGAATTCATTCCCTATAAATATTCTACCCCTTCTAAAATTGTCTCAGAATAAATAAAGCTTGCAAGCTATGGCAATTTGCAACATCATCTCATAGCACAAAATATGGATTATATGGCCATGGATATCATTCAGTTGAAGAAAACAATGAAGGAAGAGCATGATAAGATATCATTGCTCCAAAGCAAGCTAGACCTTCTGGATCATTTGTTGCATGATACATGAGAGATAAAAACTTCCATAAATATAGCCTATGATAAGACATAAAAAACGCTAGATGTCTTGGGAAAACTCTTAACTAAAACCCAAGATTTGAAAAAGAAAACTAGCTCAGTTAGCCAATCAACTTTGTATCTTTCTCTTAAAGGACAACAACGAAAACACTCAAAAAGTTACTCGTTTGGAATGATGAATATCCAAGATGAGGATGACTGACCAAATTTTAATTTTTGTTAGGATGAAGAAGAGTTCCCAAAAATACAAAGCTTAGTCAACCAATTCCATAGAATGCCTAAGGCATTACCTAATAAGTATATGGCTATGCTTGTTTTTCCCTCTCACACAAAAAATACCCAAGGAAGCTCAAGGGTCAGTCATGAAATTGGATCTTCCTCAGGTTTAGGTTGTCCTCCTCCTACTTTTGGTTTTTATATATGCAAGATGCCTCTTTTGCTCCTTCTTACAAATTCAATTTTGGGATAAATGGAATGAACAATATTATGTCACAAATGCTAGAAAAACCTATTCTAAATATCCAATGTGGGTCACGGGTAGAGATCAAGTCATCCATAGAGATTCTTGGCCAATGGGTTTTGTACAAAAAGACCCAAGATTCAAATACTTTTGGTCAGCAATTATCCTTACAGCTAATAGCTGGATTATCTGGTTTGGCACATGAATGGTGGAGATGGGTACCACAAGAAGCAAAGGATGAAATCCTAAATGCCAATGATGTAGATCAACAGATACTACATGCTTTGGGAAAATAATTCTATGGCCATGACGATAAAGAAGACTATGAACATTTGGATTCTTTATTTATGTCTGCAAGAATTTGTGACCTAAGTCAGAGTGAGAAATATTTTTGCTGTGTGCAGAATCTTCTCATCTCCTCAGGAAATTCTGGTGAACTAGCCTACCTCAAACACTATCTCAGAAGCTTTCCTAGTCATGTTCCAGATGTTGTGGAAATTTTTTTGAAGGATAAGAAGATCAATCTTCGTGGAATCTCATTAGCACAGCTCCATGATTTTATCATAGAAACCTGGAAATAACATTGCCTAGAAAAAAGAGTCAATAGATATTTTAAGAGGCATCGGTCAATGTATTCCCCTGGTTTTTGTAAAGATGTTGCAAAGATGCATGATTGGGGTTGTGGTGCTTATAATAGAAGGCACTTTGGGAAAGAATCTTTCCATTACAAGAAAAAGAAGAAAGGATTCTATACAAGTGATCCGTGATATCATCTTGACAAATCCTATAAGCATAAGTCTCAAAATACTTATAAGAAGTAACATTTACGTAAACCTTTTCAGAAATGGGCATTTGACAGAAAAAGGTTTGAACGAGTATACAAAGAATTTTTTTTCATATGTGGTAAGAAAGGTCATTGGGCAAGCAAGTTTCCACAGAAAAATTCTAAGCCTAAGGTTGCTGCATTTTCAGAACAACTTGATTCAACCTGGTGGGATCTTTCTTTTTGTGAACAAGGTCAGTATCCATTCAGAGAAATTGTCTTTCTCCCCACCGATGATGATGATATTCGTTTAAATAAATTTTCTCCCTCTAATTCTAATTCATCCTCTTCCGACTCAAATTGAGCCTCAAAAGCGAATTTAGGGGGGTGTGAGGGACCTCCAGAGTTTGATTTTTCTTGTTATATGTTTTTTGCTCCACCTAAATCCTCTCCTTAACAAATATTAGCTGGCATCGATAAAAAACTATCATAGATTCATGTTTTTGAATATATATACTCAAAGGAGAATTGAATGAAGAAAATAAAAAAGGTACTATCTTTACTAAAGGCCAAAGTGAAGCAATCATAAGAAACTAAAAGTTATCCTTCTCATAGTCTTGCACTTTACAATCCAGCATAACTCTATAAGCACTATCCCGTAGAGCATGAGGATAGAAAAAAGTTTAGAAAATATAAAGAAACTTTGTTGCACTTGCAAATTAAAGAAAAGTAGAACTCTCTTATAAAATTAGTAATAGAGATAGAAGAATTGAAGAGAATGCTTGAGGTCACTGTTAGAGACAGAGATTAGTCCTCTAAAGATGAAATGTGTAGACAGTACGAAGAAGCGTTGAAAATTCCTGAGCATAAGACACAACATTCTAGTGATGCTACTGAAGAAGATGTTCATGAATATTTCACCCTATTTCCTTGACCTTCCTTAGGACTATTTACTGGCCCTAAAATTTATATTCAAATCTCTTTTTGTCCCCCTGAGTTTAATCCCTACAAGATTGATTGCATGATGGATTCAGGTTTCCAGATGAATTTGGAAAAAGGTAGTGCAATCAATTCATTCTATTGGGAAAAGGATCTAGAACATGGAATTGCAATTAAAGGGACTCATGTATAGCTTTTAGGAAGAGTTGCGGACTTTCCTATTCAAGTAGGAGGATGTACATAATTTTTATCCTTTAATAGGCTAGGTAGTATTAAGGAAGATTGTATTTTGGGTTATGAATTCCTAAATAGAGTCAGTCCTGTCACTTTTGGCAGTGACAAGATTATATTCAAATGTACAATAAAAGGAAAGATGGTGTCTTTCCCTATGTCTTTTGAGGCAAGTCTTAAATGTAAAAACCCCTGAGTTTAAACCATACATTGCAGGGTTATTTAAAATGGAAAGGTGCATTGTAAACATAAATGCATAAGGACAAAGCCCTTGCTGAAACTTCTAAAAAGATTGAGAAAGATTGCACTTCAGAAAGCCCCAATTATTTTTGGACCAGAGAAAAGTACCTTTTTCCCTTCCTTTTGATCCTCTGGTAAAACATAAAGCAATGAAAGCCTCAACTAGATTAATGTTTCCCTGAGAGAGAAAATTTTGTGCGAGTGAAGAAAAAGAGTTGCTTTAAAGAGGGTTAATTGAACCCTCCAAGAGTATGTTGGCTTGCAAAAACCTTTGTTGTTAATAAACATTCAGAGATTAAGAGAGGTAAGACAATGTTACTTGTGAATTATAAACCTCTAAATGCAGTATTCCAGAAAAAATAAGTATGCTTTACCTGATAAAGCTAGTCTTTTGCAATAGATTGTTGGCTATACTATTTTTAGTAAGTTTGATTTGAATCCCGGTTTCTATCAAATAGGAACTGAGCCTAAAGACAGATTTAAGACTGCCTTTGTTGTACCCCATGGACAATATCAGTGGAAAGTCTTACCTTTTGGAATAAATAATGCCCCTTCTGAATTTCAAAAGAGAATGGAGGATATTTTCAGAGAAAAAGGATAGGCATTAGTTTACATAGATGATATCCTCATATGCTCCAGAAACCTGCAGGAACATTTAAAGCATTTGCAAGAATTTTATCGCCTGGTTTACAAACATGGTCTTGTTCTCACAAAGAGAAAGATGGAGATTAGAAAGACTGAAATCGATTTTCTCGGTTTCAAGATAAATAAAGGGCTAGTGCTTCTTCAAGACCATGTCTTGAAAGTCTTCTCTCAGTTCCTAGATCAAATTCTAGAGAAGGTCCAGCTTCATAGATTTCTAGGAAGTATCAATTATATCAGACCATTCTATAAAGGGAAACCTGAAGATATTCACATTCTTCAAAAAAGACTGAAAATAATCCTCCTAAATGGTCTCTAGAAATGACTTCCGCAGTCCCAAAAATTAAAACAAAAGTGCATCGGCTTCCCGCTATTTCTCTTCCCCAAGGAGTTGGTGATTTGGTAATTGAAACAGATGCTTCAAATAATGCATGGGGTGGATTTTTAATAGAAAATCATGGTGAGACAAAAGAGATTTTTGGCTATGCCTCAGGATCATTTAAATCTACAGAACTCAACTATCTCTCGAGCCACAAAGAAATCCTGGCTGTTAAAAAGACAGTCAATCATTTTCGTTTATTTTTTAATCGTGTAAATTTTCTCATTGGGACTGATTTGAAAGTAATGCCTCAAATCTTGAAGAATGAAAATATCATGGAAGAGAATAATTCTAAAATTTTAAAATGGTTTTTGGGGTTACGAAATTTTGATTTTGAAATTGTTTATAAGCTTGGTTATCTTGAATGTGTTTGCCGATATGTTAACCAGAGAAGAGTCCCATACTCAAGATTTTCCCAAGATCAATATGTTCAATAAAGGAGAATCTAGATCTTCACAACAAGATAAAGGCAAGAGTATTGCAAGGCCATTTCCATCCCCTCTCAGTCACTCTTAGGAAGGCTTGTTCATGAAGCCATGGGATGAGACTTTGACACCAGAAGAGCATGAGCAATCTCTAGAGAATGCAAACAAAACAGAAGCTGAGAATTTTCTGTCTTTGAATCTCATAAGACAAATCCAAGAATCTCCACTAAAAATCCAAATCTTGGAGAAATGGGAAAAAGATGCCTTTTTGAATTTAGAAAAGGCACAGGACAAATTGATAGGTTGTCGAGAGATTTGGCTAGACTATAATGAAGAAGAAGGAAGAGATGTGTGGTATGTCGACTTGGGACATGGTGGCCTTAGCTAGACCACATCTAACCTTATTCTTCAATTCTGCAGGGAAGAATGAGAGATCATCATACATGCAGACCCGTCAAATCTTATATATCATAAATGGTAAGGGTGGACTGAAATATTTCTGGATAAGTTTTTTCCATGAAAAGATTGGGTTCAGAGGTGGGCTAATTTCATCCTACACCTCCAAACTGACATGCAGGTAGCAGATCAAAACCCGATGTGGTTCAAATTCAAATTAAGACACATTGGAGGAAGATATACGCCGCTTGAACATACTTCTTATACAACCCATAAATTTATCAAAAGGGATCAAGACGGCAGGAGAATCGACAACAAATTTCACACTAGAAGGATCCCTCTTAATTATAGAGTGGAATCAACTTTTGATGGAGATTTCACGTGTGAACATAACCAAGTTATCTTTGGGTTGGATGTTGAACAATGCTTTGATTATACACTCTACCCATACATTATGCCAGATGAACCCGTGGATTTTGACGGGGATCATTTTAATTGTCCTTATGACGGTGTGGATCTCGGTGATGGACGATGAGTTTGTATCTGTCTGCAGGGGTGAGACCTCTACGATTTAAAGGCATGGTGGGCTGCCTTCATAGGTTCCACGTTGTAATAATTTTGATGTTGTTGGTCATATGTCATTTTGTGCTTTGTATAAATCAGTAAGAGTGTGTCTAAAAGTAATTTATTCAAGTCCCCACATGTCTGCCAGACCATTTAAGGGATGAGATAACTGTAGTGCTTGTCTCCACTCACCCCTCTGAATCTTTGCTTTATGACTGTAAGATGTGAGTCAGAAGTCATCGGGAAACTAGTTCAATGTTGTTTAAATAAGGCTCTATGGCTCCCATTTGGGCATTCGGTTTTTGTGAGTTTAGAGCTCTGCAAGTCTTAAATTCGAGGTCTATGTGTCCTTTGTGCTCGCGCTCTCTGCAAAGTGGCATATGAAAAGAAGATATCTCAAGTGTAGATAATTTGTAAGAAGTCATTGGTGTATGCTCTCCCTCTATGCTTTGAGCGAAGAGTTGGGATAAAAAGCCTATTGATCTTCCCATATGTAGTTTTGCTATCAGTGATGATCTTCGTAGTCCGAAGACGAACTAATGATATGTATGTGGTATGTTTCTGTAAAGGGTTTAGTAAGCATATGCTGGTGCGCCGAGGAAGCCTTGGATTAGACTTACACAAAATGCCTCAATACCTTGTGCTTAGAACTCTGTCTCTAAAAACATAATTTTTGTAAATTGAGTCAGAAAGTAATTAAAAGCTGGAAGCAAGTTTGCAAGATAAAGCCAAAAGAGATCTTGGAGACATTTGTTCTAGTCCATCCCAAATTTTAAGATATAAACCCCTATTATTAATTTAAGCATATTTAAGCATATTATTAATTTATACCCTAAACATATTGTTAATGTGGTTAAAAATAAATGTCCTCCATATATGTTATTTGTCTCCGTTAACCTAACTATGAAATAGTGTGGCGTACTCACGAGAAGAACTACAATTTGCACGAGAACACAATACAATATGGCGAACAAGAGTAACAGGCGTGATATGGGCGGATTTCTAGGTGATGGCGGCCACATTTATTCTATTATTATTTGTTATTGTGTTTGAAAAATAATCAAGACAGACGGAAGCTAAATGCCAAAAATAGTTGGATCGATCCACCTCTCCGGTCATATAGGGTAGCATTAGGATTGTTTGAGATCGTTCCAAGTTCCGACGATACAATCACACGAGGAATAATTCAAAACGGCATGTTTATTGCAGTTTCAATTTATTAATCTGGGCAGCTAATAGATGGGACAACTAATGATATTAAAAAGAAGTGTACGCCACCCAATGATTATTCTACATTATCATCTTACTTTGAATCGTTCTACCCATTCTCATAAATTCATTTTGAATCACATCTCTGTCAAGGCGCAAATAGTTTGTGATATCATATTCAGAGCGGCGACAGTCAATTTTCATTAAAGCTCCAAAGGCCCATGAGCAAACCGAACCGACATGCACGGTGCATATCAGCTGAACGCTCTCAGACACAGAGTAAACACCTTTAAAATACAGTAAGTTCTAACTCCTCTGAGCCTCTCAGATTAGTTGTTAGAGGAAACAAAGGGGAAAGAGAATTGAAAACTTTTTCTCATGTAATTCATCGGCAAGAAAGTAATATTTAATAGCATAGATCCAGCTGGTTAACTTGTGATTTGTTAAGAGCAGACATCTATTGAAAACTCTATCGTCGCTTAAAAGATTAATGTTAAGACCTATCCTTTCTTCTCAAGATGAGATTAGGGTTTAGTTTATATTGACTGTAAATCAAGTGGCCAACACAACGGTGTGTGAAATCGTTGGGATTTTGCCTGTATTTAAATCTATCGGCTACACATTGACTCCATAATCTAATATTTGTAATTCGTTTGGTCGTTAGTTATGTCATGACCTAAATTACTATAGATCTACCTTAACTCCTATTTTTTTAAATGATAATTAAACTGGAGGTTAGATCTTATATCGGAAATTTTTGGACTTGTATCTCATTATACTATACATGTATCTTACTATCTAGATCTACTTAACTCCTAATGACACTATAGATCCATTATAACTCCAAATTTTTGAGATGATAAAAAAACTTGGAAGGAAAATGTCAAGGTTTTTTGCCCTTGCTTTACAGAAGGCATGAGTAAATAAAGCGTTGAAGCTCTTCTGTGCTCATCTTGGTCCGTATGTAGGGCTTTGATGGCAATGAAACAGAGTAATACTCTTTCTCGCATTCGACATAGTTGGATGGGCCGGATTCGGTGTAGCAGGAAACAATACAAAAGAGGAAGAGGATATAAAGGGATTTACTCGTCACTGGTATTTGCGGCTCTACGTGCAGCAGTTCCCAGAAGGAAGGTAACTATGTGCCAAGTATTGCCCTTTCTTACGTATTTGAATCATATACCAACGTTATAGATCACAGATTTATTTATTTTGTTTTTCATCGACAGGTAGATAAGAAGTGGTTTCGGCCTGGTTCCTGTCGAAAAATTTCAAACCCTGTTAGAGGTCCCCAAAATATAACCGACAGAGTTGAAGGCCATCCGTCATTAATCATGAGAAAAACTGTGGATCAAAGGGATACTAGTCGAGAAAACCTAGATGGGTTTAATCCAAACGTCACTATAGGAACAATGGGAGCTCATTATTGGATTAGAATCTTTACATATAAAAAATATACTCCTCTGTCTAATTATCTTGCCACATTTGAGGTGGAAAGCATGGAGGTTATGAACTTTACTATGTTTACAAGTAGAAATAAAGTGTTCTATGGTATAATACTCAAGGTGAGCATCTCCATATCCCTCTGCTGCAATCATTGTTATCGCATTCGTTTGGGTTTATTTACTTATTACTTATGTCCGTCTGGATCTCATCATTTCTCGATATTTAGCATTTTTATTTTCTTATATTGGGTTGGTGTTGTCAGGCTCCAGTGAAATCCAAATTGGAAATAGATCTATTGCGCGACAAGCTTTACCGTCTAGCTTCAACGAAATGCGAGCAGAACTAATAGGTGGAAAAACGAAATTTTGGCAACAGTGGCTCCATGCTTTCGATCTAAGCGATATAGTTGTAACTTTGCACGAATACATCCTGTCAGCTCCTTCTGTTTATGGTACACAAGATAAGTTATACTTCATTGTACAGTAGAGAGTAACATGATCATTAATAATTCATAGGTGGAATTATATGGTGTAAATTAGTGCGAGTCTAAAATATAGGTTTCTTGGATTTTAAAGTTTATAGATTCCAAACAACAATATTATGAGAAGATGATGCAAATGACTTTCTATGTATTATTTTACATTTCCATTTTTATAATAAAAATACAAATATTAGTGTAAATAATTTGATATTATGTTTGCTTTATTTTTAATATTTTTTAAAATATAATAATTATTATAAAAAATGGGAAACATTGTGTTACACATTGACCATAGGGAACAACTTATTCTAAGAGCTTATGTTTATTTTTCTATATTTGCAACAATGTTTATGTTTGTATAGGTAAAGTCGGTATTGTGTATCTTATTGTTGTAATTTATGTTTGAGTATTGTGTTATTTATTGTTATTTTATATTTTTATTTTGCTATAGTTAAGAATCAGATTCTATGAGTTTATGTTTATATTTTTATATTTGCAATAATGTTTATGTTTCTATATATGTTTATGGCAATTTATGGTTATCATCCTCCTTCCATCTCATCATCCTTGAAAAAGAAAGTTAAGGTTCAAGCAGTGGAGGAGCATGAACAAGAAGTTCTCCAATTATTGAAGGATAACTTAGATATAACACAAAATGGGATGAACCAACAAGCAGATGAACATTGTAGTGAAAGGGAATTTGAAGAGTGGGATTGGGTAATTTTTAGGATACAACCATACAAATGGATGTCCCACAAGAAATAACAAAAGGACAACAAATCAGCACCAAAGTACTATGGTCCCTATAAGGTGTTGCGAATGAATTGAAGTATGGCTTATAAATTGGAGTTACCACCAACTTCACCTATACATCCAATCTTCCGTGTTTTTTTCCTAAAAATTGTAATTGGTGATAGGATCCCAGTCCCAACTATTTTATCAAAGATTGATGAAGAAGGAAAATTAATACTAGAACGTGAATCAATCATTGAGAGAAGGATCACAAAACTATGAAATCGAGCAATTATTAAGTACCTTAGCAAGTGGGAGAACTTTCCAATAGAAGAGGCAACGTTGGAAGATGATTTCTTCATGCACAAACATCCATAGTTAATCAAGTGTTCACAAAAACACTTGTTTGAAGGGAAAGGGAATGTTAGGCCCTATATAGTGTGACATTACATTTCTATTATCATATTAGTAATATTAGTACTATCTGTATTGGTCAACCACGACCCTAATTATGTAGGCTCTAGAATGGTATTGTTACCCCCTCCTGTGTCTCTTTCTCTCTCTCACACACACACAAACACACTCACACACACACACCAAATAGATCTAGTTTGGAATGATCTCATATCATCTTCTTTTGTATCTAAAATACACAGGAGGTTTCCCCCTTGAAGAGGCTGGCTATTCATATTTTTATCGCATTCTTAAGGCATTGGAAACTATCTCCTCCCATTTTATGCTACTTTTTGGGAATTTGGAGCATAAAAAGTTAAATTTTCCTTTATTTGCTAATTGTGAGTCATAATGAGTGTCACAACTAATAGAGAATTGGAATTTATCATAAGAAGTAAGGTGAGATTGGTAGTAGTAAGGCTAGAATAGAAATGAAATTTAGGAGGAGAAGGTTTAGGAGAGGAAGGGGTAATGTTAAAGTTCATAGGTTATGATGGAGTGGGTAAGTTAAGGAGTTAAGGCTAGCGATAGGGTTAGGGTTGTTCGAATGTGCAATTTTAATAATTACATATGTAATGATGTCTAGTTGAAGTTGTAAGATGTCATAACTTGCATTGGAAGGAAAAATCAAACAAAATAACTCTTAATATTATAATATAGAGTTATCCCACATTTATAATGGAGAAAACTGTACTCCTTTTACATTCATTATATAAAGAGGTGGAAAATCATTTATCCCACATGTATTTTGGGATGTTATTCTTCCATACCTCTTGGTATATAATAGAGGTGAGTGGGGGCCTTTGGAGGTATCTTGTAAATTAATTGAGATGTCTTTGTAATACTCTAGGATAGCATATGTGGAATGGATCTCAAGTTGTAATGTTAGAGATATTTTGAGGAATAAGAAGATTTTTCCCTTCCCATGGCTATTTCCCCATTTGGGGTTTTACCACGCATATATGTTGTTCTCTTGTATATTCTCTTATCTCCATTTGTATTCATGTTCTTTGTTGGCTGGTTAGGTAGAAAGCTAGAATAGCTCTAAGCATGTTAGGTAGAAAACTCAGGTATTATTTTCTCACATTCTCAATATTTTAACATGGTATCAGAGCTTAGGCCCCAAGTTCAATTCCCCCAAGTTACATTGGAGGGGGGGTGTTGGAGTATGTTATAACCATCGCACCTCTAAGATAAATTACATCGGAGGGGGAGTGTTGGAGTATCATATAACCATCACAACTTTGAGAATATAATTTGGACTAATATCCACACTGGGGTCATGGGACTATGAGCTTGGTTTAGAATGTTTACTAAAATCTGTAGGTTTTACTGTAACAACAAACCTTACATGGTTCCATAGATCAGGTCCCAAGTTCAATTCCCTTGAGTTACGTTAGAGGAGGTTTGTTGGAGTATGGTATAACCGTTGCACCTCCGAGAAAAGTTACATTGGATGGGGGGTGTATTGGAGTATGGTATAACTATTGCACCTATGAGAATATAATGTGAACTAATCACCACACATGGATCATGGGAATATGTTCTTGGTTTACAATGCTTACCAACATCTGCAGGTGTTGGTGTAATGAAAAACCTTACATGGTATTAGATCTCAGGTCTCATATTCAATTCCCCCGAGTTACATCGAAGGGGGCCTATCGGAGCATGGTATAACCGTCACATCTCTAAGAATATAATATGGACTAATCACCACGATGTGATCTTGTTATACTCTACCTTATTTAGTAAAATATTATATTTTGTTTTGAAGCAACATTGTCTCATGGTTTTACTTGAGCACTTCATATTTTGTATTTTTGTGACCCGATCTACACTACACAAGTGGTAGTTTTTCAATGGGATTTATTTTACATATTTGAATTTTGTTTCAAACCCTAAGCCTTGTGGAGAAATGTTTAAGGTAATATTGGGTGGTGACTTTTAGATGAGTTTCTAAAAATTTTTATGTATATTTTGAAGAAAAAAATTGCAGATCTGAGTTCCTCTTGTAAAAATACTCAATTTCAAAAGAACATTCATCTCGTTTGGAGTACAGAAAATGGAGATAACGTTGTTTTAAAACCAACTATTTTCTATTTTTTTGGCAATGACGTAGACTAGATAATGAATATCTTTTGAGAGATTGCCGAAATTTATGTTTGTTTGTTTAGGTGGATGCAGAATGTCTACTCTAGTTCTGAAATGTAAATTATAATAAATAGTTTCAATTTGGGTTTAGCATTTTATCCCCATGACGTCAGAAGTTGTTTCTATTCATGCGTTATTTGGATATAACTAGCTCTCTTGGAATACAAAGATGCCATTAACATGATTAGGAGTAAGAAATTATGGAGGTTAACTAAAGGTGATCTTGCCAAATCAACCAACCCAAAAGATTTGGAAATATGCCAAGAGAGATGTGATCATGCAAGAGGACTCATTGGATGAATTATTTCATATATATTACAAGTACACATTTAGGCTAAGGATAGTCATATTGAGGTATGGAAAACTCTAGCTTCTTTATTTGATCAAATTCATGATGTTTCTGCTTACTATTTTGAAAAGAAAATCCATGAGTTAAACCCTAAATATTGTTATAGAATATAGTCATTTCTTGCTGAAATTAAAATTTATAATGACAAATTAAATAACTATGGTAAAGATTACAAGAGGAATGACACTTCTCTAACTTTTATTGTTGAACAAAAATTACCTTCATGATTTGATATGTTCATCTAAATTAGAAATAAGGCCATTGAAATGTCAAAAGGTACTTACACACCCTCTTTTGATGATTTTTGTAAAAGTTTGATAAATGAGCAAGATAGATTAATTGTTAATGGTAAATTATATAATAATAAATCTCTAGTAGAACATAGTAAGATAATCCTAATAAGAATTTTAAAAATTCTAAACCATATAATCAAGAATCGAGTTCTATTGATGATGATTCTAATGTTTATAACGTTTTGTCTAACAAAAATAAAGTGTTTAATCCTTGTAAGTATTGTGGAAAAACAAACCACCCTAAAAAGAGTTGCTTTGGATGAAGACGCGATCTTGTGAATGCAAAGAGAAAGTATTCCAAAGAACAGTCAATGTCCTTGTGTGGTTCTTCTATTCAACCAAGTAATTCTTCATATAATGTGGATTTGATAATGGATTTCGGTGCTTCTAATCATATGACTCGTTTAAGTTCTTTGTTTAATTATTATGATACTAAAAATCACATACAACATAAAGTATCGATAAATGATGGTAATCATCTTTCATTTTTAGGATCTGGTAATGTTAGTGTTTCATGTTCAAAGAATGCCCATAAAATTGCTTTCTATTTATCATGCATGTCAGAAAAGTTATAAATTTGAAGCTTGGCCTAATAAGTATATGTTAAACGATATCAATCGAAAATTCAATTTTTTTTCTTTTATTCCTATTGATCATAATGCTAGATTATTTAAGTTTATTGGTTTTAATCTACTTAAGAATCAACATTTTTCTTTGTATGTTACTCACACTGATGAATTAAGAAAATTATGGCATGAAATATTAAGTCACTTGAATTATGGAAGAAAACAAATGATGTCTAAAATGGTACATGTCTTATCTTCAATTTCTTCCACTAAAGGTGTTTCTAAAGGTTGTGTTCTTGGTAGACATCATAAGGAAATGCTTGTTAAAGGTAAATCTTATTGTGCTAAAGAACCATTGCAACCAATTGATAGTGATATTTGTGTTCCTATTGAAACTCCTTTGTCTCATATAGTCTATTTTCTTACTTTTATTGATGATTATAGTTGCAAGTCTTTGGTTTAGTTTTTGAAACATAAACGTGAAACCTTTGGTATTTTTCAAACTTTTAAATCCATGGCTAAAAATGAATTTGGTAAAATCATTAAGACTTTGAGAACTAATAATGGGGGGGATTCATAAAAAAAATGAATGCATATTTATCTAAGCATGGTATTCAATATCAAAATATTGTTCCTTATACACCTAAACACAATGGGTTGTTGAAAGAAAGAATAGAACTTTGGTTGAAATCGCTAGATGAATGATTTATTCTAAAGGATTATACAAACGTTTTGGGATGTCACTATTTGTCACTAGTGGAAAAAGTCAAAAGTCTGACGAAAAGTTTTGACGTTTTGCATAATTTTGTCGTTTCACATACCATCAGAATTATGACGAAAAGCACAATTTTCATCGTAGTTCTGACAAACATTGGGAAATTCGAAATACCAATGTGGGAATTCCAACGAAAATTGGGCTTTTCGTCGCAATTCCGTTGGTATGTGAAATGCTGAAATTAAGCAAACCGTTGAAACTTTTCGTCGGACTTTTGAATTTTTCCACTAGTTTGTTGTGCTAACTATAACTTGAATAGAGTTCCTACTAAATCCTTTTTGCAGGTTACTCCTGAGGTAAAATGGAATGGAAGAAAACCTGATATTAATATATGTAATATCCCTCTTTCACCGAGCTATTATTTTGCAACAAAAAGTGTAATTGTGTACTGTTCCATGTCTATGAGCTCAAGGAAAAGGCTCCATAGGTAAAACTTTGTAATTATGGTTGTGAATTCATAAGTTGCAATTTGAAATTTTAGACTTAGGAGACTGAAAGGATTGATGCAACTAAATGAAAACGGAATGGAATACAAGAGGAGAATAGGTTTAATGACTAGGTAGCCATGATTTTTATGATGGGTGTCATCTTGGTGCCATGGAAACTTAAAGAAAATGGACCTATGGTGTTTATTAGATAGACACTTAATTTTATAAGTGTAGTTAATGGTTAGTCCTAGACAAGGACGTCGAAGAATCCACTGGTTGTTGCAAGGAAACAACAAGCTCATATGGCCTAATGATTTGCATAAGGCTAACTAATATTATGTACTATTAAGTAAAATTAAGGAGTTAGTTTAGATATCATTAATATCTTAGTCTCAACAACAGATGCTAGGAAAATATCATTAAGGACAATAAGCAAGTATCAATACTAGTTTATTAAAGGTATACTATTAATTATTCTATTATGGCACAGCAGGACATAAATAGTTACCATAAGTAATTCTACACACTTAAATGAGACAATGGAAGTGGAAATGAGACAATGGAAGTGTCCTATTATAAACATATATTTATATACACAAAAATGTATTTATGACAAAGTAATTAAATTGATTTTATTATATTGAATATTATAAAGGAAAGGATAAAATATGTATATAATTATTATTCTAGTTAAATGATACAAAAAGGATATCCCTTAAAGAAAAAGGTTGATGACGATTTTAGTCAAAAGCATAAATTATTTTTTACTTTAAAAGCTTTTCATCCTAGAAATTTCTTGGAAATCAAAGAAATATGAACAAAAGGAAAAGCTTTTCTTAGGTTTAAAGATAAACATGAAAACTAACAATCAGCTAGGGAGATTCTCTCTCCTTAAGAGGGCACGATAACCAAGAAAAATCAATTAGCTCGGGAGAGAGGCAAGAAAATTCAAGAAGGAATTGAATTGAGAGATCCGAGAGGTTAAGTGGAAATCCTAGTAGGAGGATATTAACATTGGAGCCATGATAAGAATTCATTGTGGAGGTTTACCCTTATTCCCTTGCCTTAGTGGATTCTTGCTCAACTCGAGGGTGGACTCTTGGCGAAAGGAATATACGCCTGACAAAGAGCTAGTAGGTTGGGTGGAACGTTATGGTCAAGCTTTCAATTTAGTTTTCAATCGCACAAGCCAATTAAATATGGATAAGTATTCTAACTTCTGATTTATTTTATGGTTCAATGATGTTAGTTTTTCTTATGTAGTCTACAATTTGATTGGCGTATTTGTCCTAAATATATGTTGACTAGATCTCGAATTCTAATAAATATACATGATGTTTTTATTTATGTTTATTAATTAAAGATCAAAGTAGAATCCTATTGATTTAAGGATTAAGCTTAGATTATTTCATTAAAGCCTAGATTGATTCTTAATAATTTTGTAAGTGATTTCATACTTCTTTTGATTACTTCTGCATTCTAGAATTATTTAGTCTTAGTTTAAATTAATGTTCTTTGTCTATTATCAACTGTAATATTTATTTATTTGTCTAAAAATCACTAACTAGAATTCTTGTTTATTCTTCTATTGACATAGAATAAAATTGTTAATTACTTGAGTTCATAGATTAAATTGTAGTTGTAAGGGTGAATTAACATTCCTAATAGTAGACCTATTATGAGTTAAACAATCAAAATAATTAGGTAGAAACATAAATTAAACAATTAAAATAATAAATATAATATCACAGGCTTGATAGCCTAGAGATAAAACTCTTGGAATTAATCAAAGGATGGAGAGGATTCAGTTACGGATCTAGGGCCAAGCCCTTAACCAAACCCCACTTTAACATTTTAATATTAATATAATTATTATATACTAATACACATAACTATTGTGAAAACTATAATATAACACAATAAGTACAAATATAACCAAATCGAACTAACACATTAAATAGGAGAATGTACCCATGCTTTAAATCCAATTCATAAAGAAAGAAATCCTTTTCAACTAAAGCTCAAACACACCATATGGAACAAGTGAATGCTTTTACCATGTTATATGAAGCAAGAAAAAACTTATAAATAAAGCTTTAATCCACCTCAAATTAGTATTTTATCAAAATGCTAACTCATATATATAAACCATATCATAAAACCAAATCAATTTTGGAATTAAATTGACTTGTACTCCATTGGATCGCTACAGGAAGGACACTTCGACTTCACTGATTCAAGCTAAGAAGTCGAGCCTATAAGGGAAAATCATAATCTAAGGTAAGAATATAACATTATGGATATGACATTTATGGCCTCTCGGCATCATCATGAGTCTTCAATTGTCTCCTGATGATGATCTAAGAGTACAGATCGAAACGTCGAGTTTCAAAACTAACTAACATAATCACTTCTTCACTCACATCATCATAGGTTTTAAATAATCATCTCAAGGTTTTAAATAATAACAATAGGTTCCTAAATAATCAACGTAAGAATGAATTAGGCTAGAGATGGGCAATAAATATCCACATACAAAATAAAAAAATCATATATGTAGAACGAATGCACAAAGCCAAAGAACCAAGGGAGTCGAGTTGTATTTTTAACTCAGTAAGAAAAAATATAGGGTCGAAGACCTCATAGCCTTCATATTGGTTCGATGAAACAACCCATGAGCATGAGGTCAAAATTTATGGAATCGAGGTTGGGCATAAAACATACAACCAATTCCCATATGGTAGGCGCCCTCATTAGTGTCAAAATACACAATCAAAACATAATGAAAATAATAAATAACCTGGGATCAAATCCCATGAAATAACAATCTATACATGAATATAAGCTTAGGGTAATACAAAATTAACAAAGATAATGTTGTGAATAAACCCCACACATTATATAAACCTAGAGTTGGAAAATGTTTCATACACACACAAGAATTTAATAAGACAATTTTCAATACAATAATTCAACTGTCAAATAAACCCTGTGTCCTATAGGGAAAAGAGTTTATAAACAAAAGTGTATTAACTTCATTGGCCTTGCCCTAAATTCCACATGGAACACACATGAAATTCTATAACCATCTAAGGGTACATTCACCATTGGTTTAACTCAGAGAGTCGATGCTACAAAGGGAAAATTGACCCAAGGTCGATACACAAGAAACCATGTCATAATAAAACAAAATGATGTTGTAACTTAACAGAGGAAAACCACATTCAGGAAATAAACATTGGGTTTATAGAGTAGTCATTATAATCAACAGTATTCTGGCCATAACAACTTGGGAAGCATAGCCCTTAATTTCTTAACATAAATGTCATCCTCAAGATAGGAATGTGAGCTACAGAGGCCATGATCTTATCGTAGGTTCTATTCTGAACGGGAAAGCTCCATAAGTCACACCCCACTCCTGGTCCACCTATTGCAAACAAAACAAACTCCCAATACAATGGAGATATATTGTAAATAATAAAACTAAAATAGAGATAACATGGTTCTATCCATTATTCTTACCTTAGCCAAGAGTTGGACTTGTTGGAATAACTGGGAGGTTAAATCCTCCATCATCTAGGCAGAAAGAACGATTAAAATCTTCCTCACTGCAACATAAATTTTATACATTGAACTAAAAACCCATCTCAACTCAAGAAAGAGTTAAATAGGAAGAAAAAACCCATGCAACTTGAGGTTTGAATGGAGGGTAAAAACCTCGAGAGAGCCAGAGGTCTCATGACCTAGTAGAAATGCAAATAGGGGAAGAATAACCCCGAATGAAGAGTTTTACGAATTAAGTGAGTGTACAATCAATCATTTACTTACCCTACCATTGTAGGCCCTCATGAAATATTGAAGAGGGAGGTTTCACTTGCTACATTTAATAAAATTCTAGCTCAAAGGAAATACAACCATGCAATACAACTTATGATATCGCCTCATTCCAATGTTTGGATGGATCTTAGCATAGGTAAAGGAAGGGCATGAACATTGGGTAGTTTAATCACCTGCGAAAAAGGTTAATAAAACATTTAGAATTCATGATAAGTAAGTCATGGTTTGGGGGCCACGAACACCCCAAGGTTGACTTCCTTAGTAAAAAGAATATTCAAGATAAGAAATAAAAAATACATGGAGGTAAATACAAAGGTAAATCATGGTATTAGTTTGACATAACACATATATTATGTATGGAATTGAGTAAATGTTATAAGAGGAACAACATAATAAGTTGTTTATTTAATATACATAAACCATGATTGAAAACAAGTAAGCTTGGGTTTAAGTAGACCAAGATTTCTATTAATAGAAGTCAACACTCAAGTCCTTAATACCTAGCCCAAATACATAGAATGAGAGTAATATAGTTATAAAGATGAATATACCTTGGATTTAAGACAACATGGAAATTAAGCATTATGTATTGGATTTAAAGAGGAGACATGAACGTACAAACCTCGTAAACAACTATCATGGTAAAACAAATTCTTCTAAGAAAACTAGAATATTATTCATAAGGCCTGTTGGCGAGTTTTAAGTCCAGCATGTGATGATTTATAATTCTACAAATTTATATGAGTTGTTAAATACAACAGAACTGATCAAACAATGAAGCAAGGAATGTACTTAAACATAGTGCTATTGCCTAATAAGATAGTCACAATTATATCTTCTATAATGAAATAAGTGTTTTTTATTAAGGCATTTTGGTGACATTAAAAGTGGTACCAAAGAAGACTAACAACACTAGGGCCAAATGGAATCATGAACGTACATGTATGTTGTATACTCTATGATGTATTGATTATTTTAAATGCAAATTGTTTGTAGCAAGAATTTAATTATCAACATGTATGGGATAGTAAGTATCAGTTAAGTTGGTATACTCGAAAGTTTTGTTGATATAGTTTACATACTATAGTCAAAAGTAAGTAAAAGAATTGCATAGGTTCAATATGCGTAATTTGACATGCAATGTGCTTAATCAAATGTGTGATTATTGCTTGTTATACATAGGAAGTAAAATGCCTTAACGATTAAGAAAAGTCCTATGTTCTGTGACTAAAGCCAGTCCAAGTAAACCTTGTAGAAATGATAAAATCAAGTCTTTAGCAGAATTGTTTAAAATCCTAGAAATAAAGATTGACATGCTCAACTTCCCTGACATGTGTTGAAGTATGAGTGATTCTAGTTATGTTGCAGAAAGGCTTGACTAAAGTAATTACTTAGAATGTTTTAATGATCATATATTAAAAGTTATGATTGATAGTCGCATAACAAGGATTCCAAAAAACTTGACGTGATAAATGGAATGCACGAAAGTAAATGAGTTCATAAGCTATCATAAAGTATAGATGTTTTACCTAGTCATGGGGATTAGAGGTAATGATTTCTCTATTTACATCTATGTGTGTGGTTAAGTATGTTATAGACATCATGACTTCATTTTAATTTTGTTAGTACCAAGGAACAAGCATGCAAATGAAACTAAATGCATTATGCAAGTCTATGTATAACTCGTTTGTATTACGCTAGAAAAGTTATGTGAGCTAGAATAGATGGCATGTTGGAATGCTTTATACATTTTTTTCCCAAGAGGGGTATCATACTATGAAATTTTAATATGATGCTAAAAATATTGATGATGTTGACCGTATGTTGTAGAAAATAAATGTGAAATGAACAGTGTACATTGTGTAAAGATAGTTGTATCAAAATGCATGAATGTGGTATTGTGAAAGGTAAACCTGGGATGAGACAGGAATGATACATGTACACTTGAGCAAGTGAAACCATGGTTTTTTTCAAACAACTGAATTGATAATAACAATGGATTTTCATTTAAAATATTATATTATATGTCATTATGAATGCAATTGTAACTACATGAAATAAGTTATTGCAAATTCAAGAGAGGATGTAAAATTCTTGGAAGACTTAATACATTGATTGATGTTGGGCCTCAGGCATCTGGAGCATCTAGACTAATTGGATTCATTATGCTCATTTCATTTTTATTTAGAGGACTCTGGAGCATCAATACTATTTATGATGATTCAATGTTGGGTTGAGAACCCTGGAGCATAGAGGATAAGTAGAAAAGACCTATGTGCCCTTATGTTGAGTTGGGAAAAAAATATGGAGAATCAAGATTGATTAATATTTTCTATGTTTGTTTGATGTTGAGCTGGTAGGATCTAGAACATGAAGTATAATTATTAATGTGATGTTTATGATATTCCATTTGTTGAATGTTTCTTTTGAAAAGTAGTAATTATATGTCATTGCGAATGATAGTGCTTTGAGGTTATTACAGGTAATGGGCTATGGAAGTTCCAATAAGACCATAAATTAAGAACATAATGTGAGCTTATGAAACTTGTGATAAGAAAAATAAAATTAATATGGACAAAGACTATTTGGGTAAACAAATTATGAAACCTTTGAGTTAATCACGTGGGACACCTTGGATTATAAGGTTCTTGAAATTTTAAGAAAAAATTCCTACACTAAACAAAAATATTTCACTACAAGGAAAGGCCCTTTAGTGGAGTTTATAGCGTATGCTCCTTCCAAAAGAGCCCAAATATATGTTTCTAGTGGAAGTTAGTAGCGGAGGTGAATGCCCTGAGGTTTTAGTGGAAGCTTTTATTTTGATGCTTTTTTAACATAATTGCATCGTTGCATTATTAACCTAATCACATCGGTGCATTCACCGGTGTGTCCTAAATTGTCGCACCATGACCAAAAAACATCTTTATCAAAACAAAATAATTTCCAAATAACCATAGCAGTGCTTCATTAACAAAAAACTGCACCGGTGCATTTAGTATAAACCACCGCACTAGATACTCTTTTATTAAAAAACAAAATATTTAGGTAAAAAACTAAACTCGGTGCGTTCATTAACAGTAACCATCCTGGTGAGTCTTCTCAAATATAATGCATCAAACATTATTTTACGAAACATAATAATTTATTTTCTTAAAAAGAAAAATCTCAAAAGTCTAACAATGGTGCGTGCAATGTTAAACTCTCCGGTGCCTAATGCGTTTTTTAGACCATAACACACTAGTGTGGTTTTTAGACCATTCAAAAATAATAATAAAAATATAATTTTATAATCGAAAAAATATTTAAAAAACATTCTCAGTGCGCTAAAGACTATGGATGCACCTCTGTGGTCGAATAAACACAACGCACCGGAAAACATTTTATTAAAAATAAATATTTTTTGTTATTTTATTAAAAACAAATATTTTATTTTAACATCAGGTAATCCTAGTGATATCGATTGTGGATCACACCGATGCATCCTAACGTCAAGCGCACTGGAACAGGGTTTAATAAAAAAGCTTTATCATGCTGCCGAAAACTCATTTTTACCACACTTCAGTGCATTTGAGCCCCTTTGCACTGGTGCTTCCCTTCACGCACTTCGACACCCTGACATCAGTGGTACACATGGATGAATCCTTGTCCTATATTGGAAGTTCGGTTCATTTTATTTTTTCCAAACCATTTTGGAAAAACTCAAATTTACCATACATCGCCAATATGCCTCCTTGAAGCGTCGTTCAACAGGTAAAATGTTTGTTAGTTCGCAAAATAATTTTTTAGCGGTTTATTTTTTTAAATTCAACTTGAAATGCTCATATTTAAAAAAATTAAAAAAATTTGCATTTTGCATTTGAGTCGTTGGACTCGCATTGCTCTATAATGCACCTTGTAAAATTTTACAGGGTGCACCGTTAGCGGTGCGAGCCAAACGAATCGAACACACCACTATGCACGGAAAAACAAATTAAAGCCTACGAATAGTCACTAGTGCGTTACACATTTAAGAGCACCGGAATTCCAGTTCCCTTAAGTGCATAACACACACTAGTAACAATACCATTCTAAAAAATAATAAATGTTTAAACGGTGTGCTTATACCACTCATGCACATCAGGTATCGATGCAATGCTGTGGCATAAGAGCATCGTTGATACCCCTAATAAAACACTGAATTATCATAGATACCAGTGCGTTTAATACAATCAAGGGAACCCGAATTTTAGTTCTTATTATTGTCTAGCGCTCCGGTATTGGTACAATAAAAATCATAATTATTTATACGGTGCGCTTATGTCATGTCATAGCATCGGTATTAGTGCAATTACGTGACATAGGCGCACCGGTGACACTTTTGATAAACCCGTGTACAAACGAATAATGATGCTCCTATGTCATGTCAAGGCACAAGTGTACAGTGCAATGATGTGCCATAGGCGCACCGTAAATATATTTCAAATAAATTATTATTTTTTAAATTCAGTGCATTTGAATAATGGTGCGCTAATAATATTTAAGCACACCATCCGTGTCAAATTAAAAAAAATTGATATATAATTGACTATGCGGCATAAATATTGTAGCGCACTGCTATTCGGTGCCTCTAGTATATAATCCCACCTCGTATAAACCCCTGAACACACAACTAACTGTGCTACTATGTCACATCAATGCACCAGTGCACGTTGCGTTGATGTGGCATAAATGCACAGTAAATAGATTTCAAATAAATTATCATTTTTTAAATTCGGTGCACTAATAATATTTAGGCGTACCATCCAATTATATTTTAAATTTTATGATATATAACCAGCGGTGCGCCATAGATATGGTAGTGCACCGCTTGTGAGTGCCTCCAATATATAAGTGCAACCCTAGTGCTTCTTTTCTAATATTTATGGCGCACTGGTTTTCTTTTTAGGGAAAGAGTTTAATATTTGATTTTAGTAGACATAATCTTATTATAATTAGTTTATATGTATTCTTATGAGACCGATTTATATTATATGTGAAACTAATACATGATCATCATGAGGCATAGTAGTAGTGCAAGGAACAGATAAATCAGTACAACTTCCATAGAGAGTGGGAGGAGGAAAAGGGGGAGAGTTTTATACCCTCGTCCCATTACACCTCTAACTAGACACCTCTTGAGAGTTGTTGGCCTTCTCAAGTTATATGAGGAGGCGACATCACTCAAGGGGAATAGTACATTGCTGAACCAATTGATTTCATGCTTGGATCATTTCAGGCAGGCCTTTTGAGTTGGTCCCAATGAGTGGTTCCATCCCACTGAGGAGGACATGTACTTTATCACCAAGCTCTCTAGGAGAGGCGAGGACCTTCCTTAGTTCCCTGAGGTTCCATCTAGACCTGTAGAAGTGACTCAGCTGGTATATGTTGAGAGATATGTTAATCACGACATCCTTGATCCTTATTAGTTTCAAGTCAACGGTGGAAATATTTCCATTATTGTTTTTGGTAGAGAGGATGTGAGGTGCCTCTCTTTGTTGGTGACGACTATCGCGCATTAGACCACTGATGAGAAACACATTAGCTTCCCTTTATTATATTATGTTGATTCTTTAGTGCAGGAACCTTGATGAATTAGGTGGTCTACTATTTTTTTATGACATTTTTGATATGTTGTCAGTCGATGTTGTACGTGTATTGGAGGGAGGGGGGGCTTCCCCTTCAGTTCATAGTTGTTTTTTATATTTTTTGAGATATTTCCGGTGACTAGGCCATATTTTGACCAATGCATTTCTAGGTTGATGACAAATGTGCATATGTGCATGTGGGGGGAGATGATGCCCAAGAGGGGGCGACCATAGTTTCCTACGAGGATCATTGCAGATGTGCTTGACATGCTAGGTGGCGAGGACCAACCTGTTGTTGCAGCAACATCCCCCCAAAATGTTTTGTACATATTGGGGCCCCTCCTTTTATTTTTCTAGAAAGACTGCCTTAAGAGGTTAGTTATCCTTTTTTACTTAGTTTTCAACTGAAGTTTCTACTTTGAAAGTTTCAAGTTTTTCTTCTAAGGATAAAATTCATGATATTCTCCCAAAACTGCGGAAGCATTCAAGTCTGTCTCCCGAAACCGCGGAACGTTTTCCTCTCGAAGTTGCGGAAGCCATTTAAGTTTTCCTCCCGAAATTGAGGAACCATTCAGGTTTCCCTTCCGAAACTGTGGGAGCCATTCACATAAGCCTCCTGAAACTCCGCGGAAAGACTTAGAAATTTTTTGAAACTGCGGAAGCTATTTGTGAAAGCCTCCCGAAATGGCGGGAGCCATTCACATATCTCTCCCGAAACTCCACGGAAAGACTTAGAAATTTTTTGAAATTGCGGAAGCTATTTGGGAAAGCCTCCCAAAATGGCGAGAGCCATTCACATATCTCTCTCGAAACTCCGCGGAAAGACTTAGAATTTTTTATTGAAGCTGCGGAGCCATTTGAGAGAGCCTCTCGAAACTATGGAACTATTCAGGTTTCCCTTCCGAAACTGCGGAAGCATTCGCATTTCTCTTCCAAAACAACGTGGAAAGACTTAGAGTTTTTATCGAAATTGCGGAAGCGTTTAGGTTTTCCTCCCAAAACCGCGGTACGTTTTTTGGGAAAATCTTAAGTATCTCTCTCGACCTTGCGGGAGCCATTTGCGAATCCTTCCCGAAAGGGTGGAACCATTTAGGTTTCCCTTCCGAAACTGCGGAAGCGTTCGTGTTCTTTTCCCGGGAGCCATTCAGGAAAGTCTTCTGAAACAGCGGGAACCTTCACGAAATTGTTCCGCAATTGTGGAAAGAAATTCGAAGCTCTCCCGAAACTACGTGATGACTCGGCGAAACCGCCCGCGATAAGTTTCCAAAAGGTGGTATTTCGGAAGGATACGCCAATCTCTCCCGAAACGCCGAGGCAGTTCGCCATAACGTTCCGCAACTGCGGATGAAACTCGAAAGTCCTCCCCACAAGCGACGTTCGCGCACAAATGCTGAGACGGCTTGAAATGACCGCACCGTACAAGAAATTAAAAACCTATTTTAATGACACCACCAACTGATTTAATGCCGCACATGTCTAACCTTTTAAAAGGACAGTGGGGGTTTGGATGGTCATAGTGTTAGTTTTTGTTCAAGCAAATTCCGTTGAGAATACTGTGTCGGACCACTCCAGCTCAGCTCATCCACGACCGCATCCACCTCATTCAGCCACTATCTCGTCGCCAAGTAGGTTTTTTAACCGCTCTTTTTGTCTCATCTCCACGTCAAGTTATTTTTGGGGTTTTTCCCATCCATAACGTGGCCGATAGACATTGGTTGCGTATGTCGTTATGTTTTTGTTTTTAAGGCTGTTGTGGCCCTGTAGATTCTTCATTCCTACCAGCTAAAAGCCATAGCTGTGACCACCCAAGTTTTTCACCGGCCGCATTCCAAGATTTGTCACCCTCATTCAGACTTTGTACCGGCCACACACCGTTTCGTAAATGTTATTAATAACAGCAGTGGTCGGCTGAACCCCTCACCTTTTGATGAATGTGGAAAGCAGTCCCTTATTTCATCATAAGATTGTTTCACTCCAGGCTCACCCGCCATTGACCATTAGAAGTGCAATGATGAACGATACCCTCTCTCCTAGGGCTAGGCAGGAAGTAGGTTGTTTCCACGTCATATGCTTACCTTTTCGGAAGCATTCCAAACTTTGTCTCCTTAGGATAATCAAGTCTCAGAACCATATTTCTTGTTTGGAGTGATTTATTTTTCTTCCCCAACATGCAACTTCATAATTTGTATATATTTCTCATTAGCATGTTGAATTGGTTCTTCTCTTTGTTAAAATCTCATAACAGGTTGCACATTTTTTTTTATAATGACTTGTATTTGGTTGTTAGCAGGAATAAGCCACGATGCCAAAAGGTGGTAGAAAGAAATCTAAAGTGATGGAACTAGAGCCAGTGCCACTTAGGACTGAAACTATGTTCCAAGATACTAAGTGTACCACCGGTATTCCTCCCGAGGTCTGTTGGGGTGATATTTATAGAATGATCAGGGACCAGGATATCCTGGATGTGTTACTGGAAGAAGAGAAAATATACCTCAACATCAGAACTTCTAGAATAGCTAGGGCTTCTACCCGCCCTGAATTGTTCCCATGCTCAGAAGTGATCGGGTGGATACTGGAACATGCCAACCCAGAAATAAGAGTATTACATGATAGCCAGGGAGAGCCTTTCGCTTCATTTCATCCAGCATATATCACTGCAGCCTACAAATTTTCACACCCCCAGCAAGCTCTAAGTGATGAATGGTTAGGCAAGATGAACAATATTGAGATGGCCAAAAAATTATTGGTCACAGGAAAGCACTTGAGAAAGAGAGGTGATGATGAATATGATGTTCAGAACCTAAGACCTCCTTTTAGGTTAATCACCCTGATGCTATGTAGAATTTTCGGCATGCCCGATGGCACTGTATATAGGATACAGTGGGCCCCCATCATCCACTTCGTAACATTCAAAGGGACTATGTTTTACTGGGCTACTATCCTTTCGTACAGTTTGGAATCCATAGTGGCTGCTGCAAGAGAAGGTCTGGCCTTAAAAAAGTCAGAATTTTACATGTCTTCCTATCTCATTGACTGTATTTTGGCCAAGCTATGTTTCCCCAACTTAGGTTGCACATGGGATAAAGCCAACACCCCGGTCTACACTGCTTACAAGATAATGTGGGCTCAAAATTACAGAGCAAGCTATAAGCTCATCTGCGAGGAGTTCATCATGCCTCTATATGAGCAGATATTCAAGGAGGAACCCAACTGTCTGTCAGAAAATGCCATGGAGATCCTGGAAAACTATGGATATTTTTATTTCTCAGAGCAGGGCACCTACATCAGGATGTTTGGAGGGACCAAAGTGCCATACATTTTTCCAAAGTACGCTACTGACTATGTAGTCCTCAAGGAAGCAGTGAGACAAATTTTCCTTGATGGAATTAGAGTGGTGCTTAACAAGCAGCATAAGGCTTCTTTCCCTCCTTTACCCTTCTGCATAGGAGCCTACAAATTCTCAAGGGTTCCATCAGCTGAGGAGTTTGTTCAAGAGCTGAAAGCTTTCCACTTCGGAGAAATAATTTTCCATAGAAATGATAGGCGGGGGAAAGTTGCCGAGCATTGCAAAGAAATTTATGCTCATTTTGAATATGCTCATTATTATGATGCCGAGGAAGAGGCATTCAGAGGAATTAGCAACATGACTGAGTTGCAGATTTGTTGCCAAAGCAGTGGAGCAAGCTCTAGCTCTACCTCAGCTCGAAAATCCAGCCTGCAGAAAGAGAGAGAAGCAGCTGATGCCCGAGCCCAAGAAGAGCATAGGTTGAAAGAGGAAGCAAGATTGCAGCAAGAAGCTGAAGTTGCAAGATTGCAGCAAGAAGTTGAAGCTGCAAGATTACAACAAGAAGCATAAAATGAAAAACTGTAGAAAGAAGACGAAGATGCAAAGCAGATGGAAGAAAATGAAAATCAGCAGCAAGCTGAAGAAGAAGAAAGAAAGCGAAAAGCTGAGGAGGAACAGAGGGTGGAAGAAGAACTTAAGGCCGATGAATATGCCCAGGAAGGTGGCTCTGACACCCAGGATATGGAAACAGACATACCTCAGATAGGTGTTCCCAGCACCCAAAATGTGGAGGCAGGAACATCTCAAGTAGGTGTTCCCAGTACCCAAAATGTGGAGGCAGGAACTTCTCAAGCAGTCCAGACCCCACAGCAAGAAGCAGAAATAGATATAATAGACCTCCCAATCGTCGCTTACACTCCATCAGAAGAACATACTGTGTCCCGATGGGATGAATTTGTATATGATAAGAAGAGAAAGGCAGTAGTTCTGAAATCGGAAGAGAGGATCAAAAGTCTCTTCCAAGAAGATATTGTTACCCGACGAGAAACCACAGTAATGCAAAATACGAATAAGGCTCCCATAGCTATGGCATCCACCACTGTAGAAGCAGCAAAAGCAACACAGGACAATGTGGTTGATATGGTTAGAGAAGTCGAGTCCACAAAGAGAAGAGCTCGCATGTTACAACATACTGTGGCTAATGAGCAGGATTACAGGGATCTTGTAGTAAATAAGTATAATCGCCTGTCCGTGGAGCATAAGGAATTGTCAGATAAGTATGACCATTTAGAAGAAGAAAAAGAGCACCTGGCAGTCCAGATGATGGTTTTAAAGGAAGAAAAGAATGATTTGGAAGCTAGGGTGTCTCAGCTGCAAGCAGATAAGCAGGAAATGGCTGAGCAATTAGAGCAGGCAGAGAACAGAGCAATAGATATGTCTCTCTTCCATGAGCTGTCCTGTAGCATTCTGATACAAATGCATGCCACACAAGAGCTGATTACTGAAGAAGTGTGCAGGCTGAAAGCCATGATGGTTAGATTAAAAGAAGTTAATGCAGAGGCCAATAGGCTTAAGGGTAAATATACTCGGGTTAAAGCAAACATCCTGAGCCAGATGGAATGGAGAGAAGGGAAGGTTGATTTCCCCAAGCATCTCCCATTCAAATCTGTAGATGGTTTTAATGAAGATATAGCCCTCATGGAATTCTGCAGGAACTGTGGCCTTAAGCTAATGGCTAAGATCCAAGGGACAATGGATAAAAGTAACAGTCTTTATCAAAGAATCCATGGAGTGCATGATAAGTGCAAGTTGAGTTTCCCCCAGTCCCTTGATGAGTTCCCTAGCAAAGAGAAACGTTTATCTGACTTGAAGGAAGAGCTGGGCATCCAAATGGAATATGTAAAGAAGATCGATGTCTTAGCCATTGATGATCTCCATCATTATATTGGGCTGTCATCAGTATACAGTCATTTGCTTCAAGAAATTCACCAAGCAGCAGCTGCAGAAATTCAGGGTATTAGAGTAGAGCTTGGTAAAGATGTGACTTCCCAGAAGATCTTGCTCCCTTCCTCAGCTAATGTAGTTATCAGAGACACTGGGATCTAGTTCAGTTACATTGTAGAGGAGGAAAAGAAAGCAGCAGCAGAAGCAACAGTAGCAACCAGTCCAAGTGCTTCTCTCCCAGCAGCAACAGTAGTATCAACTAGTCCGAATGCTTCTCTCCCAGCAAGAGCGCCTTCCCAGGAGTGAACACACTGATCCTAAGACGTTGTTCCTATTTTTTGTATTGTTGGCCTTCCTTTGTCTAAAGCATAGAACCATTGGACAGCTGTCCTTTTCTTTTTGGGAAATTTTCTGTTTTAAGAAAAGGGTCACAATTTTGTTTTTTAAAAGGGAAAAGTCTGTGGGGGACAAGTGTAAAGAGCCAGGTGGAATCCCAAGGGGCATTTTGTAATAATTTAAATAGAAGTTTAGGAAATAGTGTAAAGAACTTTTGGCAAGGAAATAATTTTCTAAACTTGTACGAGCTATCTTGCACTTGTTTCAAGAAAATAAAATCTACCTAATAAGAGCCTGGAGAGGACGTCTTTTGCATGGAAATGGATATTGGATGCATGTTGTATTATTCCTGTGGCTTCTATATTCTACTGTGAGATCTTTCTTTACTGTCTTGAAATATTTCTTTGTATTGAATGATCTTACTTCTCTCTATGTAAATGTATTTTCTCCTACATGAGTAATGGAATGTGTTATATTTAATTAAAAGCTATCTTCTGATATCTCTTGCTTTTGCTGTGGATCTATCTTTAAGATTTAATGGCTGTCTGTTTATTTTTAGATAACTCTTACAGCTCATTACTCATACTTACAATTTGCTCCTTGTAGGGATAGTTTAGATTTATTTCAGTTTTAGACACAGATTTGTTTTCCAGTTCTACATTTAGATTAAGTTAGTCTAGGCACTTACGTATCATTCTAAACCATAAAATAAAAAAAGAACGGTGGATCGGGCCATAAACGGTATAATTGGAGCAAATCTCCAAACCCAACGGTTGCCGGAACCGCTAACCAGATGGATTCCCCATACCAAACGGTGGACAATCTAATTGGGATAGCCTACCAGGGAGAATCCCTTTCTGATTGATGTTGTGATCTTCGGGGCATCAACACAACCTCAATTAGATATGGTTTCATATCCATATGCAGGGTTGGATTGGAGAGGGAACGTACCGACATCTTATTAACCTAACACAAGCCACCTGATCATAGCGGTAAATTTAGCATTATGTTTAATTTAATATATTTTCATTTTATTCTCATTATAGTTAATGCAAATGAAATATGTTTTAAATTGTTATATTAAATTCATGTTTAATGAAATTGCCTAATTATTATTGTGTACTATATATTTTACATATATTGACACATTTGATGGTAATGTGGGGCCTCCTCTGCCACATGATGATGAGGATGAGGACATAGAGATGGAGGATGAGTCATAGGTTCCTCATCTATCCAGACCTAGACTTCGATGAAGGCCATAGGATAGGTTTAGACAGGATATTGCATATAGGATGGCAAGATTATTAGTAGATCGAGGGTTGCAGCATGTTCATGTCAGGGATATTTAGAGGCAGGACTGATACATTGAGCTATGGAGGATGCTTCATCTTGATATGAGGAGCTTAATGCAGCACATTGTTGGTGCTTGCATTTTTTTGGATGCCATCACTCATGGTAGTTCATAGTCTGATGAGAGTGTAGATCCTTAGCCTCCTACTCCACCTCCTTCTCCATCAGCTACTTCGACTTATGGTGAAACCTCCACATCCACTGTACCTCCTCTTTGGCCTCCACCTCCTACTCCTCCACATTCAACATCTCATCCACCCCCTCCTCCACCATGTCCTTCACCTCCATCACCTCCTTCATCATATCCTCCCCCTCCCCCTCCATCGACGGATCCAACATCTAATGCTTTATACCTATCCGATCGATCGACCTCTATTGATCCATCATCTCCCTATGATCCTCATCCATTAGTCCCCCCATCTTTGAAGATGATTCTCAGATTGGGTGTGGTGATCCAAATTCCTAGAGATGTATTTCCTAATGATCTACATGATAGATTATTTCCTAGCAAAGGTACTGATCATGCCTCTAGCTCTACCATTGGAGGTGCCGATACATCTGGTGGGTTGACAGATAGTGATGATGATATGGTTTCAGGGGTGGACTAGACATGTATATCTGACATTTATCATCATTTTGATGCTATTGTTTATATATATATATATATATATATATATATATATATCATTTTCCATTTTGCAGATGTTGATGTTGATGTTTATTTATATGTTGATGGTCATGATGTGTATGTTAGGTTAGGTTGGATGATGTTAATTAGATGTTTTTATTTTCCATTTTGCATACATTGATGTTGATGATTATGTTGATCTTTATTTATATGTTGATGGTAATATACTTGTGTATGTTAGTTCAGGTTTGATGATGTTCATTATGTTAGAAACTAGAACTTGTGTTTTTTTACATGTTATTGTTAGACCATATGTGTGTTAGATGATGTTTAAATATATAAGATGCATATGTTAGATGGATATGTAGTAACATAATTTTTATGATGGTACGTTCATGGTTATTTTTATTAGTTTTATGTTAGTGATGGTATGATGTTGTTTATTTTTATGTTTGTTAGATGGTGACAATGATATTAATGATGATATGTTTATGTTTACATAATATAATTTAACAAAAAATATCATCGAATTAAATATTTGTATGAATTTTTTATTGATAATGGATGAAGTTGTGACAAATAGCTATATGATTTGTGGTGGTTGTATAATATGTCATAGTATCATGTTTATAAACATCCCAAAAAAATGTAAATTATATGAACATGAATATGTACTATCAATGTATCATTCAAGAATTTTGATTTGTTGACAATAACTCACTTTACAATGACAAATATCAAATCTTTAATAGGAAGAAAAACAAATAGTTAATTAAAAGAACACCCTTTTTCTCTCAACTAATGTAAAGCCACAACTTGCATTCTCCAAATATATATATTATTATTATTATTAATCATTAAGTTGATTTGATGATCTTCAAACCATTTTTTATCTCTTATTCTCATTCATAAAACATTTGCAAACATTTGCAATTATAATGCTTAGCATTATTTATAACAAAAACATCATGAAATTCAAACATTAAATTTAATTTGTTGTGATAAATTTCATTGTTATCAAGGCCATAAATTAAGTCATTGTAGAGGTCAAGTACACTAGTAAAAACAAATTTGGATTTACAATCTCCACCAAGGTTTCAAACATGTTGTTTTCTATGTTGGAGTTAACATTATAAATACAATCCAAAAATCCAAAAACATTACATTATTTAACAAAAAATAAATTTAATCGAATCATACACTAAAAAAACATTGCATTCAGAACAGAAATGTCATAAATTAATGCAATTATACTTCTTAGCATTATTTATAACAAACTCAATAAATACTAGCATTCAAATATTTATGGAGAAATCAGAGAGCACCTTAAAATTTGTTGTACATTTCATTGTTATCAAGGCCATAAATGAAGTCATTATAGAGCTCAACACTAGTAAAAAAAATGTTGGATTTTCATTCTCCATCGAGGTTACAAACGTGTCATTTTCTATGTTGGAGTTAATATTATAAATACAATCAAAAAATCACAAAACATTGCATTATAACAAAAATTCAATTTAACTGAATCATATAATAAAAAACCATTACATTCTAACAGAAATGCCATAAATTAATGCAATTATAATTCTTAACATTATTTATAACAAAAACATCATAAAATACAGGCACTGAAATATCAGTATAGAAATTTCAGACCAGCTTCAGGTCAAGAATTAATAAATATGTTGGCCTTTACGTTCGCAAAAATAAAATTGAATCATGTAAGTTGTTTTTCATGGTGTATATATATGTATACAAATAATAGAATATGAGTAATTTGGACAATGACATATAGTCTTTCTATATAATCATAAATTACTTCATTGACATAAACCATATTTCCCATCATATAATTGGTTCTTAACCCAATTAAATTGTTTAAACACTGCATCCAGTAATCAACTTTCCATTTTCATCGTCATAAAATGAAAAATAAACAATATAATTAGACAATCACATATAACCGTAAGAAAATGATATCTCAATTTGTAAATGAAAAAATAAAACATGTACATATCACTCTCTATTTCCATCATCGTCATAATCTTCCTCAGTTGGCATGATAGCATTGTTGTTCTTAGAAACATGTTGATATCTAGGGTCATGTCTTAATATGAACCACCAATCTCTATTCAAGACATCTAGGTGAAAGAAAACTAGGTTGCAGTTTTTTGTGAAAACATAAGGCTCCTTACTTTCATCCCACGTCTTTTTAGAGTTGATACATATCAAACCACTATCACGATCATCCTTTACATTATTCCCGTCGAATGTGTCCCACCATGTGCACCTAAAAATAACACATTGGAAAGATGAGAAGTCCACTTGAATGATCTCTTGTATCTTTCTGACATAACCCAACATTCCTCCTACCAAGTTTTGATCACAGTGGCTAGCAAGACTATATTGGTTGAAATCGACTTCCACTCCACAGTCTTGTGTAGCATGCCCATTATCAACATCCTTAGTGTGAAAATGATGTCCATAAGCCCACATAGATGGGAATGAATGCATATGTAAGAAAAGTTGACAAATGTGATTTCATATGTCTATTAACCCAACCATTAATATATTAAACATAAATGTTATAATTCAAATTTGCATTATAAAGTTAGAAATTATGTACATAAATATTTTATTACCGAGTTGTTGCACTCGATCCCAATGTTTAGCACATCCTCCTCTTCAGGAGGGTAATGACATGCACCATATTTCTCTCTAACTTGATTTGCAACCCAGCTGTTGGGACATATCATTGGCATATTTTTTTTTAAATGATCTATAAAAGGCATGCTTCTACCATGCAACCGCCTGAATTCTTTTTTGTCAATGTCCCATTTCCTCCTCTTCTCTTCATATAATGCATACCACGTTTGTGTTGCATATGCGTTGTAAATAATAAAATTATTGATTGTATCAATTTATGAATTTGTTGTTGTATTCATGGAAACAAAACCACATTCAATACATATGGGATCAAATATAGATTTTGATGTTTGTTGTGAATATAAGTTACTCTGTGGAAAATTGAATATCGAAAGATAAGTGATTTACTCTTTATCATGCGCCTTTTTCCATTCATTTTCAGTACCTCCCCTTCCCTTCTCTCCTCATCACATTCATCATCCCAAATCAATGTGCCTAGTGTGCCGTTTATTTTCTTGATGTACTCAATGGAATAATAGAATGACTCATATATTATGTACCCCTCTTCCATAGACCCCTCAGGTTTTTCCCTTTTTCGAACAAATATGATGCAGGTGAATTGGGGCCTAGGAGAAAGAGTCAAAGTTGATTGACAAAAGAAAGTCGACCAGGGGGGTTGTTGATGACCACTGGTGCGAAAGAGATTGGAATTCAAAGCCAAGTAGTTGAGTAGGAAGCTGTCGAAGTATGGTCGACATCAAAAAAAGAGGAAGTCAACAAAGTTAGAAGTCGAAAAGGTTGAGCAGCAAGACCAACGAAAGTGACAAATTC
This sequence comes from Larix kaempferi, assembly GCA_027924585.1. Taxonomy (NCBI): domain Eukaryota; kingdom Viridiplantae; phylum Streptophyta; class Pinopsida; order Pinales; family Pinaceae; genus Larix; species Larix kaempferi. The sequence continues at coordinate 6,760,663 of BSBM01001033.1, forward strand.
CAAGTGAGGAGGATGGGAAAACTTGCAGCCATGGAGACTAAGTGAAGCCAAAAAGTTATGTCGAAGATTGAAAATGTGCAGGATAGCTGACATGTCGAAGAGGGAAAGTGATAAGACCGACAACTGTAGCAAAGTCAGAGAGGTGCAGGATTCAAGGCAACAACCATTGAGGGTTGTTGAGGAAGTTAATGGCAGTTAAAGAAGGTGGTTGAAACTAGACAATGTGTCACCACAATAGGAGGTTGTGTAGAATGGTGAGGGGGAGGTTATGTAGCATGGTGAAGGGGGTGCTGCCAATTGCAGATCTGTCAGGTCAGAGGTCGAGCGACGGACAAAGAAGGATGTCTCGGGAAGATCAACAAAGTGGACCTTGGGAACAATAGCAGAGTAGAGTAGAATACTGGTGCGAAGGAACAGAGGAGGAGATCAATATTTATTTCATTGTTCAGAGGATCGGAAGACTGAGAGGATCACACATAAGGAGAAACACACTATTTGCTTCTATATATTGTAATAGGATGAGGCCAACTTGTTTATTTTCTTTTTATGTAACTGATTCAAGTAATAGAAGAATCCAACTTATTGGCATTCCAATTCACATATAGTCTTTGTGAGCACATTGTGTTGTTGGTGTGTGTTATTGTTAAGAAAGAGGGTCCAAATAGACCCTCCCTTGTGCCAAGTTGTATCAAAGTAGCAGTGTCCTGAGGATAGGAGAGATACTGATACCAGCTTGCATAACGTCAAGTGGTATTAATCAGGTTGAACCTGCAAGTGCATGAACACCTCCAACTGCGGTTGTGTAGAGTTTTACATGAAAGTCCAGTTGCGATTGGACGAGAGGAGATTTCAACCACATTTGAAATAATGGCACAAAGAGGTGTAGGATGAAGAGCGTGAGGCACAAGAGTTATGATTGATCATGAAATGTTCGACGAGTGCATGCGAACAATGAAAAGTTTGACCAGTGAGATTGTAGTGATCAAAGAAAGGCAGAGACGTGGATGCATTCCCAATGCACTTGACTATAGTGATGAAGAATTGGAGGAAGTGGAAGCTCGAGAAGGAGTGGAAGAAGAACCAGAATATAAACATATCAAGCTACTGACAGAGATGATGGGTAGAACAAAGATGGATGTACGTACCTACTTAGGAAGTCTGGATCCATAAGACTTGATAGACTGGTTCATAGAAATGGAGAAATACTTTGACATAGAGAAGATAGAGGATCCTAAAAAGGTTAAAACTGCATTTCTGAGGTTGAAGGGCCATGCCTCATTCTAGTGGGACAATGTAGAGGCTGACAGAGTTAAGAAAGGAAAGGAGAAAATCAAGTCTTGGGACAGAATGATTTCCAAGCTGAAAGGGAAGTTCCTTCCTAGCGACTATGTGATTTCCTTGTTTAGGAAGTTGCAAAACATTCGATAGAAAGAGATGACCGTGAACGAATACACGGAAGATTTCTATAGATTGTTGATGAGATCCGGTCAAACCAATGAAGGCGAATAAGCAGTTGCAAGATATGTGAATGGCTGGAAGTATCTCATATAGGATGAGTTAATCCTGTCGAGGTTCAAAGTGGTTAGTGAAGCCTACTAGTTAGCTTTGAAGGCAGAAGAAAAGTTGTTGAGAAGAACTACATCAACTAGAGGGAGGATGACTGGTCAAGGTGCGAATATTGTTTCCTCAAAGGGACAAAGTAGAGGAACCAGGAGAGAAGCCATTGAATATTACTGACCTGTGAAAGGGACAACAACTAGAGAGAAAGCACAAGGAAACCAACGAGAAGGTCAAGATACCCGCGGTCAGGGTGTGTTTTTCAAAATGGTCCAGCGGAAAATAAAGGACCTGAATGACCTGTCATAATATTTTATAAGTGTCTTGGAGTGGGACACAAAGCTTATGAATGCCCAAAGAATCTAGACGTGGTAGAGGAGTCGAAACCCAAATGTCGAAGAGCTGACGAGGGCGACGAGAAGACAGATTCGACATCCGACAGTGGAGAAGATGGTAGAGGAAAAGGTTGAAACATAACGGCTAGGATAACGTTGGTACAGGAAAACCAACATGAAGATATGGAGTTGACACAATGAAAGGATATCTTTCGGAGCAAGGTGATGATCGACGACAGGTATTGAAAGACCATTGCCGATGTTGGCAGTATAGAGAATTTAGTGTTGATGGAGGTCATCGAAAAGTTGGGTTTGAGATGTCAACAATAGCCAAATACATACAAGATATCCTAGTTATAGAAAGGACATCATGTGAAGGTAACCAAACAGTGCTTGATCAAATTTAAAGTTGGGAAACTTGAAGACAATGTACTTTGCGACGTAATCCCAATGCACTCTTGTCATCTATTGTTAGGGAGGCCATGGAAATATGATAATAAGATGATCTATGATGTTCGAGATAACACAGTCACAGTGTGGAAAAATGGAACACGGAGGATGCTGAAGACAAAGCAGGAAAATCATTCTAACTGCAAGCAGGGAAAGAGAAACTATTGGGAGAAGCAAGTGTTGATGTGCTCAGCGAAGGAATTCCTAGCAGAAGAAGAGAAATAGTTGGGATGTTTCACCATCATTCTGAAAGGACCATGTGTTGAAAGGTCGATGATGGAGAGGATTCCGGTCGAAGTCAAAGAAATGCTCAATGAGTTCAGGAGCATAATAGTCGACAAGGCACCAATGGGATTGCCACCGACAAGAAGCATATCCCTGTTAAAATTCAATATGCTAAGACAGAAAATAGCAGCATTGCATTCCATTTCACAATAATAGCATATACAGGATCACTGAAGAAACAACAAGCATAGCATAAACACAAGAGGCACAGATTTATCCTGGGAAACCCTCATGGGGTAGAAAACCCAGTAAAGCTTCCTCAATATAAATGACCAGCAATATATAAATATGCAAACCAAAAACATGATCTCCTCCTCCACCATACCAGACCTCTCCTCCACAAGTGCACCTCCCTTAAGTGAGTGAGTGTATAAAATGAGGAACACACCTCCTCTATTTATACACTACTCTGACATATATTTTACACAAGTAAATGTAGGCTCGTATTTAACCATTAGGTTAAATACCCTATTATAACTGACTGGGCTGACCCCCACATGGTGGGTCTAATAACCCTAGTTGCCACAACTCCTCGGAGGAATAAACATCTCCGGATACATAATAGAATCACCTCGGATGGATGGAACATCTCCGGAATAAATAATGTACAAATATAATATTCTTAGAAGTTACAATATTCAACACTCCACCTTAATGAGAAGGATATTATAACAACATCTACAGGAGCAAGGAGTCATTGACTACATCATCTATATATCATGGAAAGCTTTCTTCAATTCATCATCATCAGTAACTCAACTAGTTACTGAAACATCAACATCATCAGAGTTGATATTACTCGATCATCACCATCGTCATCACATGATCATCAGCATCGTCATCACACGATCATTAGCATCGTCATCACACGATCATCAGCATTGTCATCACACGATCATCAGCATCATCATCACACGATCATCAGCATCGTCATCACACGATCAGCAGCATCATCATCATACGATCAACATCGTCATCACACGATCGGAAGCATCATCATCACATGATCATCAGCATCGTCATCACACGATCAGCAGCATTGTCATCATACGATCAACATCGTCATCACACGATCAGCAGCATCGTCATCATACGATCAGCATCGTCATCACACGATTGGCAGCATTGTCATCACACAATCATATTACAGGATGATCAATCCTGCTCTCTTTAGGACATAGGTCCATGGATGATGCAATCCAGATCAAGTTCTAGGATGATCAATCATTATCTCTTTAGGACAAGTCTCATGTCTAGGGATGATCCAATCCCAACCACAGTGCCAATCCTTTTTCATACTAGATGTGACCTAGATCAGATCTAGGATTTACCGCCACAGAGCCAGTCCTCTTTCATACTGGATGTGTCACATCTACAGAGCCATCCCTGTTTCATGTTGGATGTATAACATCTACAGAGCCAGCCCTGTTTCATGCTAGATGAATCACATCTACAGAGCCAAACCTGTTTCATGCTGGATTTATCACATCTACAGATCCAGCCCTGTTTCATGCTGGATGTATCACATCTATAAAGCCAGCCCTGTTTCATGCTGGATGTATCACATCTATAGAGCTAGCCCTGTTTCATGCTGGATGTATCACATCTACAGAGCCAGCCCTGTTTCATGCTGGATGTATCATATCTATAGAGCCAGCCTTGTTTCATGCTGGATGTATCATATCTACAGAGCTAGCCCTGTTTCATGCTGGATGTATCACATCTACAGAGCCAGCCCTGTTTCATGCTGGATGTATCACATCTACAGAGCCAGCCTTGTTTCATGCTGGATGTATCAAATCTATAGAGCCAGCCCTGTTTCATGCTGGATGTAACCTAGAACAATTCTAGGATTTGTCATGTACATTTTGAACCGAGGTCCAGGGACGATCCAGTCCTATCATGTACCTTTTGAACCGAAGCTCAGGGACGATCCAGTCCTATCATGTACCTTTTGAACCAAAGCTCAAGGACAATCCAGTCCTATTCAATTCTCGGAGACCTCATGTCTACGGTTCAATTCACAGGACCAAAGTCCGAGGACGATCCAATCCCCTTACATGTTCATTTAGGATTTTGTTCTCAGAGACATCATGTCTACGGCTCTCTTTAGGATTGAAGTCTAGGGATGATCCAATCCCCTCGAGTCCACCAAGGAATTCATTCTCAAAGACATACGTCTATGGCTCTCTTTAGGACTGAAGTCCAGGGATGATCCAATCCCCTCAAGTCCAGCAAGGACTTCATTCTTGAAGACATACGTCTATGGCTCTTCTTTCGGACTGAAGTCCAGGGATGATCCAATCCCCTCACATGTTCACCAAGAACTTCATTCTCTAAGACATACGTCTGTGGATCTTCTTTCGGACTGAAGTCCAGGGATGATCCAATCCCCTCACATGTTCACCAAGAACTTCATTCTCGAAGACATACATCTACGGCTCTTCTTTCAGACTGAAGTCCAGGTATGATCCAATCCCCTCACATGTTTACCAATAACTTCATCAAAACATGTGTCAATCATGTATCCTCATCATCAAAACATGTATAACAAAACATGTATCCTCCTCATCAAAACATGTATCCTCATCATCAAAACATGCATAACATCTATCATCAAAAGCATGTATACATCTATCATCAAAAGAAAAAATATAAGATTCCTAAATCTAAATAATTCTAAGTAACTAGGTGCAGTAAATAGGTAAATTCATCATTGATGAGACAGACTTGTTATCAGATACTATGCTACTCCCCCTTTCGAGGAGGGTCCTTCTGGACTATACCAAGCTTGTCTCAGAAGTATTCAAACTTTACTCGAGACAGAGGTTTAGTCAAGATATCAGCAATCTGATCCTCAGTGCTTATATACTCGAGCTTGATAGCTCCTCTCTGCACCATATCTCGTATATAGAAGTATCGGATCTCTATGTGTTTTTGACTTATCGTGGAATACAAGATTTTCTATCTTGATGCAGTTTTGAATGTCACACATAATCATAGTGGAATTCATTTCTAAGTCAAACACTCCATATAATAGCTTCTGAAGCCACACTGCTTCACAGCTGGCAGAGCAGACAGCTATATATATATTCTGCTTCAGCAGTACTGAGAGCCACACTAGATTGTTCCTTGCTGAACCATGAGATCATGGCAGATTCAAGACTATAACATCCACTTGATGTACTCTTTCTGTCTGAGGCACTTCCTGCCCAATCAGAATCTGAGTAACCATGTAAATGGAGTTCATGACCTCCAAGATAATATAGACCAAAATCTAATGTACCTTTTAGGTACCTCACTACATGCTTTGTAGCTATTAAGTGAACCTTTCTAGGTTCTACTAGATACTGACTTAGGGTATTTGCAGCAAAGCATATATCTGGCCTAGTATTTGTTAAATACATCAATGACCCAATGACTTGTCTATATAGGGTTAGGTCCACTAAATCCGATGAGTCATTAACTAATAACTTCAAGTTGGGGTCCATGGGGGTGGCCATGGCTTTATACTCCAACATATCAAATCTTTTTAGAAACTTCACAGCATACTTACCTTGATTTAAAAGATTCCTTTTGGATCTTTCCATACTTCTAGACCTAAGAAGTAGTGCATTAATCCGAGATCTTTCATTTTCATTTCTACAGCCATTTTCATGATCTGTTTCTCATTCCTTGTCAGAAAGAGATCATCGTCATACAATAATGGTATGTTAGGTTCATCATCCACAACCTTAAGGTAAAGGTTAGGATCAGCTTTACTTCTGGTAAAGCCCAAGCTTTGTCATGAAGCTGTCAATTGTCCATTATTCACACTCTGCATTGAGTGATCTTCTGCATATCTATTTGTGCCATCTCTCATCATATGGGTCTACTAATATGAGCCTCAAAATCATTCGAACTCTGCGGTGAGTTCCTTCTTGCATCCATGTCATATGTGTATAGAAGCCATATTCAACCTTTTAGTAAAGGTTGAGATCCACATTACCCATGATGATCATTAAGCTCATCAATTGACTACCAATCCTGGGTACTCATACAGAACCTGATTCACACTTCTTCTTTAATTATACCATTAAGAGAATGGTCTTATCTAGCCACTTGGAGCAAAACATCTCATCATTATTCTCTTCCTCTTTCTAAGAGAATCTTCTAGCCACAAGCCTTCTATAGTGTGTTTGATTTGTAAAACTTTTGTTGAACATCCATCGCTTCTTCAGTGTTCATCATTCATCATGATCTTTCCTACAAATCAAAATTAAGTACATGATTAGTAATACTTCATAATCATCAAATCATATTGACATGATAACCTTTTATGCATACAGATATCATTTACATAGTTATGCAACTATTTTGACCAATACTTTGGCACAACACTTTCCCATATCCTGTATGCATACAGTGGCTATCTAGATGCCTTCCATCTCTACCAGAACATACTATCGAGAGTGTGCACAGCTCTCATCATGTCAGCAAAGAGGTTTCATTCTAGACAAGCAACAATGGAATGTTTGTCCAACTTACCAATCATATGCATATTAGTAGCATGATATATTCTAGGAATACAAATATGCATACAAGCAATATCATTTACTATTTCTAATAACAACTCAAATACTTATCTTTTATGTTTGTGTGGTTGCCTCCCGCTTGATCTTCTGTATGTCTTCTGAACTTCTATTCATTATGTACCACTGTGCATGCTCAAGTGTGCACTAGTGTCATTCTCTCATACACAAACATACATTTATTAGTATATTCTCAATGTTATCAAAACATTATAGTTCTAAATAATCTTGAAAATGTATAGTCATGATTATAGATAATATTCAAGGTATCAGGGAAGTCTTCTTTTACTCATGCATATTCTTGTTTGATCTAGTTAGTTAAATCATCAACCAATATAAGAGACATAATATGCATAAACACTTGATTACTAACTTTATGAATAAGCATAACCAATCATACCAAGTATACTTATATAAGGGATCCTAACACAAGGTAAGATTCTAACTTGACATAGGAAAACATACCTGGATTAGTATACCTGCTTAGTTATGTACAACATACCTAAACAATCTCTTCATTGATTTAGAGATCCTGAGCTAGAACCTGCATGTCTCATAGGTTAAGCATAATATAACAAAGTAATACATACCTTGTAAGTAGAACAAATATTATGGATGAGTCTTTGTCTTCGTGTTGTCATGGTCATGGAACTTGATTTGTCTTTTGTGATGTACCTGTATCTTGTTAGCAGACAACATCAACCTCACACAACACCATAATGCATTAGTACAATCATATAGCCCTAATTAATGAATGTCTTCGATCATTCACATGCATTCATATTGTTACTAGGGTGATAAGACAATTCTAACATTAATCAAGATTGTACTAATAAATAATATGAAGAAAAACACATTATGAACTTAATCAAGAATCAGATTTCAAGAAATACGTGAACCTCCTTAAGTCATACCTGTCAAGACTTCTTGTAGTCTTCTTATGTAAGGCCTTAGCCTCAACTCCCCCTGAAACTTGATCTGGAGCTTGATTATGGTTTGCTAGAGAAACCCTAAAAATTCAATCTTTGACTTTCATACTTCTGAATGGATGGAAGGATGTGTCTTGCTGAGCTGATCAAACTAGCATACTTCAATTTTGAAATTTCCAAAATTTGACCCCTCAAAATTGCCTTCAAAATTTCTGGATCTTCTGGACAGGAACCCGAACTAGGGCTTGATCAAGCCCGGTCTTCTATTCAACCAAAAAATTTGATCTTGGTATCTAAATTTTGATTTTCCTGAGTAGCATTCAGTCGTGGACTCCGATTCCAAAAATTCCAACTTTTTCCGAAACCCTAAATTCCGGAAGCCATGAATGAATGTGCTCAAACAATAATTCTGTTTTGACAGAAATATGTACCTGATTGTTTCTGCTGTAACTCTGAATTTTTCGATCCATAGGGTCTGAAAATGTTTCTTGATATAGACTGGCCTATTATCTTTCCATCCTGACAGGTCTGACCTCAATTGGACTCTCTGAGAGAGAGTTATGCCAAGTGTCGCAACGTGACCTGTTTATGGGATAAAACAGGAGAGCGAACTTTTACGGTGTTCCACATGTCACTGTTTGAACTTCAGCCTTTGAAAACTTTTCCTGAGATAGATCGCCCTGTTATCTTTCCATCTTGATAGGTCTGACCTCAATTGGAGTCTCTGAGAGAGAGTTATGCCAAGTGTCGCAACGTGACCTATTTATGGAATAAAACAGGAGATCGAACTTGTACGACGTGCCACATGTCAATGGTTCAGTTTCGGCCTCTAAAAAAGTTTCCTGAGATAGTGCAATCTGTGTACTACCTTTCACTTTTTACTAAATTTCATTTGGAGCTTCCTAGCCCAGGTTATGACCTTTTTTCCTAGGTCACCTGATTTTGACTGAGATCTGGAAGAGCCAGAAACCCTAACTTGTACTGATCATAACTCACAAAGTACAACGAATCTGAGGGTGCCCTTTGGACACAAGGTACCCGGGGATGTTATATACAACCTGTAAACTTTTCAGATCCTGAAACTTTTCATAAATGGATTTATAGAGAAAGTTCCACGATGACTGGTTTTTTCTATATAAAACCCTAACCTTCAAATTGTCGCAAGAGAAGCAAGTGTCGTAAGTGCCATACATTGCCTTCCTTCAGGTTAGCTCTGATACCATGTTAAAATTCAATATGCTAAGATAGAAAATAGCAGCATTACATTCCATTTCACAATAATAGCATATACAGGATCACTGAAGAAACAACAAGCATAGCATAAACACAAGAGGCACAGATTTATCCTGGGAAACCCTCATGGGGTAGAAAACCCAGTAAAGCTTCCTCAATATAGATGACCAGCAATATACAAAGATGAAAACCAAAGACATGATCTCCTCCTCCACCATACCAGACCTCTCCTCCACAAGTGCACCTCCCTTAAGTGAGTGAGTGTATAAAATGAGGAACACACCTCCTCTATTTATACACTACTCTGACATATATTTTACACAAGTAAATGTAGGCTCGTATTTAACCATTAGGTTAAATACCCTATTATAACTAACTGGGCCGACCCCCACATGGTGGGTCTAATAACCCTAGTTGCCACAACTCCTCGGAGGAATAAACATCTCCGGATACATAATAGAATCACCTCGGAGGGATGGAACATCTCCAGAATAAATAATGTACAAATATAATATTCTTAGAAGTTACAATATTCAACAATCCCATCAGATTGAATTGATTCTAGCGTCTAGTTTTCCAAACAAGGAACCACATAGAATGACTCTAGCAGAGGGTCAGGAACTTAATCAACAAGTCCAAGATTTGTTGTACAAAAAATTAATCAGAGAAAGTTTGAGCCCGTGTGCGGTACCAGCTGCACTAGCACTGAAGAAGGGTGGAGAATGGTTAGAGAATGTGTACAGACTACAAATATATCAACACAATGGTGATCAAGTACAAGTTTCCATTTCCAAGGATGGACGACTTGATGGATTTCTTGAGTGGATCAACATACTTCACCAAGATCGACCTGAAGAGTGGATATCACCAAATCATGGTCAAAGAAGGAGATAAATGGAAGACAACCTTCAAGATGGAGGAAAGACTGTATGAGTGGTTAGTCATGCCCTTTTTATTGACTAATGCACCAAGTACGTTCATGAGGTTGATGAATGAAATACTGAAACCATTCTTGGAAAAGTTCATCGTAGTGTATCTCGCTAACATCTTGATATTTAGTTGAACCAAAGCCGAACATTTGGAGCACACTCGACAAGTGTTGTAGAAGCCATAGGAAGAGAAGTTGATGGTGAACCTACATAAGTGTTTCTTCATGAAGGAAGAACTGGTGTACTTGGGATTCATATTAATCTCGGGTAAAGGGTTAGTGATGGACCCAGAAAAGGTGAAGGAGATATTGCCATATCCAGAACCGACAAACACGATAGGAGTGCGGAGTTTCCATGGAGTTACTAGTTTTTACCGGAAGTTGATTAGAGGATTTAGTCAAATATATGCACCGTTGACAGAGTGCATGAAGAAAGGAAAGTTTAAGTGGACAAAATCTGCCCAGAAAGCCTTTGACAAGTTGAAGAAGAAGGTGATAGAGAGCCCAATGTTAGCTCTCCCAGATTTCAACAAAGTTTTCCAAGTCGATTGCGATGCGAGTGGAATGGAAATTGGCGCAATGTTGAGCTAGGAGGGCCAACCAATTGCATTCTTTAGCGAGACGTTGGATGAAGCGAAGAAGAAATATTCGGTCTATGGCTAGGATTTTTATGCTATTATCCAAGCATTGAAGAAGTGGAGGCATTATTTGCTGCCCAAGTAATTTGTGTTATAGACAGATCACCAATCACTGAGGTACTTGGATACTCAGTCGAAGTTAAATCAGTGGCACATGAAGTTGTTGAAATATTGTAACTTCAAAGAATATTATATTTGTATATTATTTATTCCGGAAATGTTCCATACCTCCGATGTGATTATACTATAAATCCGGAGATGTTTATTCCTCCGAGTTGGGTGTGGTAACTAGGGTTATTAGACCCACCATGTGGGGGTCGGCCCAGTCAGTTATAATGGGGTATTTAACCTAATGGTTAAATACGAGCCTACATGTACTTGTGTAAAATACATATCAGAGTAGTGTATAAATAGAGGAGGTGTGTTCCTCATTTGATACACTCACTCACTCACTCACTTGAGAAATGGAATGTAATGCTGCTATTTTCTGTCTTAGAATATTGAATTTTAACATGGTATCAGAGCTAACCTGAAGGAAGACAAGGTATGGCACTAAAGACACTTGCTTTACTTACGACAATTTGAAGGTTAGGGTTTTACATAGCAAAAAACCAGTCATCGTAGCACTTTCGCTATAAATCCGTTTTGGCGAATTTTTCGGATCTGAAATTGTCACAGGACGAAGCTAAAATCTCCAGGTACCTTGTGTCCAAAGGACAACCTCTAATTCGTTGTAATTTGTGATTTATGATCTGTACAATATAGGGTTTCTGCCTCTTCCAGATCTGAGTCAAAATCAGGTGACCTTGGGAAAAAGGTCATAACTTGGGCTAGGAAGATCCAAATTAAATTTCGTGAAAAGTGACAGGTAGTACACAGACTTTTATATCTCAGAAAACTTTTTCCGAGGCCGAAGTTGAACCAGTGACACGTGGCACGCCGTACAAGTTCGCTCTCCTGTATTATCTCATAAAAAGGTCACGTTGCGACACTTGGCATAACTCTCTCTCAGAGAATCCAATTGAGGTCAGACCTATCAGGATGGAAAGATAACAGGCCGAGCTATCTCAGAAAACTTTTTGAGAGGCCGAAGGTCAAACAGTGACACGTGGCACGCCGTACAAGTTCGCTCTCCTGTATTTTCCCAAAACAGGTCACGTTGCGACATTTGGCATAACTCTCTCTCAGAACATCCAATTGAGGTCAGACCTATCAGGATGGAAATCTAACAGGTCAGGCTATCTCAGAAAACTTTTTCAGACCCTGTGGATCAAAAATTTCAGAGTTACACCAGAAACAATCAGGTACATATTTCTGTCAAAACAGAATTATTTTTTTGGTACCTTCATTCATGGCTTCCGAAATTTAGGGCTTTGAAGAAAGTTGAAATTTTTGTAATCGGAGACCACGGCTGGATGCTACTCATAAAAATAGAAATTTAGAGACCAAGATCAGAATTTTTGGTTGGGCAGAAGACCGGGCTTGATTAGACCCTAGTTCGGGACTTTGATCAGAAAAGTGGAAAATTAGGGCTTCTGTAAAAATGGGAATTTTTTAAATCTATGACCACGGCTGGAAGATCCTCAGAAAAATAAAAGCTTAGAGCTTTGGATCAAACCTTTTGATGGGGCAAAAGAGTGGGCTTCATCAAACCCTAGTTCAGGGTCACGTCCAGTGAATCCGAAAGTTTCAAAGGCAAAATTGAGGAGTAAAACTTTGCAGTTTTCAAATTCTGAATATACCAGTTTGATTAGCTCATCAAGGCGCATATTTCTATCCTTTCGGAAGTTTGAAATTCAAAGTTTGATTTTTTGGGTTTCTCTGACAAACCCATATCCAGCTCCAGGTCCAGTTCTTGCAAATCAAGTGGATTGGGTTAATCCTAGAAGAAGATGGATTGGTCACCTGCATAAGTGAAGAAGTTACTGTCTCAGGGGGAGATGAGGATAAGGCCTTACATAAGAAGAATACAAGCGATCTCGACAGGTATGACTCATCAAGGTATGTTTCGATATTTGTCCATGATTAAGTTTATGGTATGTTTGTCTTCCGGTTATTACAGTTAGTACAATTTTGATTTTAGATTTGTCGTATAACCTTAACAAAATTATGAATGCATGATAGAAGATATTCATTGGTTAGGGTGTTGACACTTATGATTGTACTAATGCATTATGATGTTGTGTGAGGTTGATGTTGTCTGCTAACAAGATACAGGTACATCACAAAAGACAAATCAGGTTCCATGACCATGAAAACATGAAGACAAAGACTCATCCATAATCTTTGTTCTACTTACGAGGTATGTATGACTTTGTTATATTATGCTTAACCTATGAGACATGCAGGTTCTAGCTCAGGATCTCTAAATCATTGAAGAGATTGTTTAGGTATGTTGTACATAACCAAGTAGGTATACTAATCCAGGTATGTTTCCCATGAATCTTACCTTGTGTTAGGATCCCTTATATAAGTATACTTGGAATGATTGGTTATGCTTATTCATAAAGTTAGTAATCAAGGGATTATGCATATTATATCTTTTATCTTGATTGATGATATGCATGAGTAAAAGAAGACTTCCCTGAAATCTTGAATACTAATGTTTATTAATCATGACTATACATTTTCAAGATTATGTTTTTAGAATATACTAATGAGTGTATGTTTGTGTATGAGATCATGAGGATGACTCTTGAGCATGCACAGTGGTACAGAATGAATAGAAGTTCAAAAGACATACAGAAGATCAAGCGGGAGGAAGCCACACAAACATAAAAGATAAGTATTTGAGTTGTTATTTGAAATAGTAATGATATTGCCTGTAATAGGTTGTATGCATATTTGTATTCCTATAATATATCATGCTAAGTGTAAATATTCATAGAACATTGAACAATATACTACTAATATGCATATGATTGGTAAGTTGGACAAACATTCCATTGTTGCTTGTCTAGAATGAAACCTCTTTGCTGACATGCTAAGAGTTGTGCACACTCTCGATAGTATGTTCTGGTAGAGATGGAAGGCATCTAGATAGCCACTGTATGCATACAGGATATGGGAAAGTGTTGTGCCAAAGTATTGGTCAAAATAGTTGCATCACTATGTAAATGATATCTGTATGCATAATAGGTTATCATGTCAATATGATTTGATGATTATGAAGTATTACTAATCATGTACTTAATTTTGATTTGTAGGAAAGGTCATGAAGAATGATGGACACCATACAAGTGGTGGATGTTCAAACAAGAAGATTTACAAATCAAACAAAATATAGAAGGCTCATGGCTAGAAGATTCTCTTAGAAAGGGGAAGAGAATCACGACAAGATGTTTGCTCCAAGTATGGTGTAATCAAAGAAGAAGTGTGATTTAGGTTCTGTATGGGTACCTAGGATCGATAATAAATTGGTAAGCTTAATGATCACCATGGGTGATGTGGATCTTAAACCTTTGCTACAAGGTTGAATATGATTTCTATACACATATGACATGGATGCAAGAAGGAACTCACCACAGAGTTCGAATAATATTGAAGCTCATATCAGTAGACCCATCTATCGAGAAATGGCACAGATAGATATGCAGAAAATCATTCAATGCAGAGTGTGAATGATGTTCAGTCACAAAGGGAGAATTGACAGTTTCTTAATAAGCCTGGGCTTTACCAAAAGTAAAGTTGTTTCTAACCTTTACCTTAAGGCTATGGATCATACTATTATTATAATATCTTTCTTATAGGGAATGAGAAACAGATCATGAAAAGAAAGAAGAAGATGGCTGCAGAAATGAAAAATGAAAGATCTCAGATTGATGCATTACTTCCTAAGTCTGGAAGTATGGCAAGGCTTAGAAGGAATCTTTCTCAACCAGAGAAAGTGTGCTGAGAAATATTAAAAGGAATTGATGTGTTGGAATGGCTACTCTCATGAATTCCAACTTGAAGTTCTTAGCAGATGACTCATTAGAGTTAGTGGATATAACTCTGAACAGACAAATTATTGGGCCTTTGATATATCTAACATATACTAGGTTAGATATATGCTTTGTTATGAACACCTTGAGTCAGTATCTAGTGGAAACTAGATGTGCTTACCTAATAGTTGCAAAGCATGTGATGAGGCACATAAAGGACACGATAGAATTTGATCTATGCTATCTTGAAGATCATGACTTCAGATGGCCATTCAAATTCTGATTGGGCAGGAAGTGTTTCAGACAGGAAGAACACATCGAGAGGATGTTATTGTCTGGGATTAGCCATGATCTCATGGTTTACCTGGAAGCAGTCTAGTGTGGCTCTCAGCACAAGCGGAATATATGGCTGTTTGCTTTGCTAGTTGTGAAGAAGTTTGGCTTCAGGATTGTTTGACTTAGAGATAGAACCAACTGTGATCCTATGTGACAAATAGAGTTGTATCAAGATGACATAGAATCTAGTGTTCCATGATAAGTCAAAGAAGATAGGGATCTAACAAGATTTGACGCAGGAAGGAACTATAAAGTTTGAATTTGTAACAGGTTACCAATGTACTAACCAAACCTTTGTCTTAAGTGTACTTCCGAGACAAGCTTGGTGTAGTTCAAAAGGACCCTCCTCGAAAGGGGGAGTAGTATAGTCACTGATGATGAGATTGTCTCATCAGACAACAAGGTCGATGTTGAGGTAACCTGTTCTCTACACCTAGGTACTTAGAAATATTTAGATTTAGGACTCTTATACTTAGAATACTTAGTTTTACTTTTACATGCTTTTGATGTTAGATGTATTAGTAAGAATACATACTTTTGATGACACATGTATTGATTAATGTACTTGTATGGTTGAGGATACTTGTACTTGTATTGATGAGAATACATGTGGGGATTGTATCATCCTTGAACACATGTTCTAAAGTGAGCCGTAGATGTATGGTCTCCGAAAATGAAGTCCTTAGTGGACAGGTAGGGATTGGATCATCCCTGGACTTTCAGTCCTAAAGAGAGCCGTAGACGTGAGGTCTCCGAGAATGAAGTCCTTAGAGGACAGTTGAGGGGATTGGATCATCCCTGGACTTTCAGTCCTAAAGAGAGCCGTAGACGTGAGGTCTCCGAGAATGAAGTCCTTGGTGGACTTGAGGGGATTGGATCATCCCTGGACTTTCAGTCCTAAAGAGAGCCGTAGACGTGAGGTCTCCGAGAATGAAGTCCTTAGTGGACAGTTGAGGGGATTGGATCATCCCTGGACTTTCAGTCCTAAAGAGAGCCGTAGACGAGAGGTCTCCGAGAATGAAGTCCTTAGTGGACAGTTGAGGGGATTGGATCATCCCTGGTCTTTCAGTCCTAAAGAGAGCCGTAGATGAGAGGTCTCTGAGAATGAAGTCCTTAGTGGACAGTTGAGGGGATTGGATCATCCCTGGACTTTCAGTCCTAAAGAGAGCCGTAGACGAGAGGTCTCCGAGAATGAAGTCCTTGGTGAACTTGAGGGGATTGGATCATCCCTGGACTTTCAGTCCTAAAGAGAGCCATAGACGAGAGGTCTCCGAGAATGAAGTCCTTCGTGGACTTGAGGGGATTGGATCATCCCTGGACTTTCAGTCCTAAAGAGAGCCGTAGACGTGAGGTCTCCGAGAATAGAGGATAGGACTGCATCGTCCCTGGACCTTAGTTCAAAATGTACATGATGGGGATTGCATCATCCCGGAACTAATAGTTCAAAATGTACGTGATGGGGATTGCATCATCCCGGAACTGATAGTTCAAAATGTACGTGATGGGGATTGCATCATCCCGGAACTGATAGTTCAAAATGTACGTGATGGGGATTGCATCATCCCGGAACTGATAGTTCAAAATGTACGTGATGGGGATTGCATCATCCCGGAACTGATAGTTCAAAATGTACGTGATGGGGATTGCATCATCCCGGAACTGATAGTTCAAAATGTACGTGATGGGGATTGCATCATCCCGGAACTGATAGTTCAAAATGTACGTGATGGGGATTGCATCATCCCGGAACTGATAGTTCAAAATGTACGTGATGGGGATTGCATCATCCCGGAACTGATAGTTCAAAATGTACATGATGGGGATTGTATCATCCCCGGACTTCGGTCCCTGAATTGATCCGTAGACGAATGGTCTCCGAGAAAGTGATTTTATTGATGATGTGGTTACTTGTATCAGTAGGATACTTGTATTGATGATGTGGTTACTTGTATCGGTAGGATACTTGTATTGATGATGTGGTTACTTGTATCGGTAGGATACTTGTATTGATGATGTGGTTACTTGTATCGGTAGGATACTTGTATTGATGATATGGTTACTTGTATCGGTAGGATACTTGTATTGATGATGTGGTTACTTGTATCGGTAGGATACTTGTATTGATGATGTGATCACTTGTATTGATGATATGGTTACTTGTATCAGTGTGGATACTTGTATTGATGATATGTACACTTGTATTGGCATGAATATGTGTACTAATGATGTGGATACTTGTATTGTTATGGATACCTGTATCGATGACGATGCTGATGATCGTGTGATGACGATGCTGATGATCGTGAGATGACGATGCTGATGATCGTGTGATGACGATGCTGATGATCGTGTGATGACGATGCTGATGATCGTGTGATGACGATGCTGATGATCGTGAGATGACGATGCTGATGATCGTGTGATGACGATGCTGATGATCGTGTGATGGCGATGCTGATGATCGTGAGATGACGATGCTGATGATCGTGAGATGACGATGCTGATGATCGTGTGATGACGATGCTGATGATCGTGTGATGACGATGCTGATGATCGTGAGATGACGATACTGATGATCGTGAGGATCCAGATGTTGATGTTGTTGTAGCTGTTCGAGTGCTGCAGAAGATAAAGACTCAGTACTGAAGATGTTGATGTTCCAGTATTGAAGATGTTCCAGTAACTGCTTGAGTTACTGATGATGTTGAGAAAGCTTCCAATGATTTATAGATGTATCATGTATGATGTTGATGACTCCTTGCTCGTGCAGATACTGTTATAATATCCTTCTCGTTAAGGGGGAGTGTTGAAATATTGTAACTTCAAAGAATATTATATTTGTATATTATTTACTCCGGAGATGTTCCATACCTCCGATGTGATTATACTATAAATCCGGAGATGTTTATTCCTCCGAGTTGGGTGTGGTAACTAGGGTTATTAGACCCACCATGTGGGGGTCGGCCCAGTCAGTTATAATGGGGTATTTAACCTAATGGTTAAATACGAGCCTACATGTACTTGTGTAAAATACATATTAGAGTAGTGTATAAATAGAGGAGGTGTGTTCCTCATTTGATACACTCACTCACTTGAGAAAGGCGCATTTGTGGAGGAGAGGTCTGCTATGGAGGAGAAGGAGCTTATGCTCAGGGTTTGCATCTTTGTATATTGTTGGTCATCTATATTGAGGAAGCTTTGCTGGGTTTTCTACCCCATGAGGGTTTCCCAGGATAAATCTCTGTCTCTTGTGTTTATGCTATGCTTGTTGTTTCTTCAGTGATCCTGTATATGCTATTATTGTGAAATGGAATGTAATGCTGCTATTTTCTGTCTTAGCATATTGAATTTTAACAGAAGTGGGTTGAATTATTGAAGGGATATACCTTTATGTTGCGACATAAGTCGGGAAAGTAGTGTTGGAATATTTAAGTCTTCCTACCATGTCATTTATTTACATTAGATGCATTAATTAATCTTTTATGGTTAATTCTATGTAATAGACTAGGAAATTGCCTTGTGTGGGCCACAAGGAAACATGGGAGGATAATAATACATCCAAGATGTGATCTACAAGTCATCTAGGCCATTTGGGAGCTTTCCTAACTTATTTTAGACCAGAATTAGAAGGAAGGGCGCATTTATGAGTTTTAGAGCTTTTTTACTGCTTTTTCCCTATGGGGGGAAAACTAGTCTACCTAGGAAACTATTTTTTGCACCCAAGACTTTCCTTAATGATATTTCCATCCAAACTTCATATTTGGAAATTTTTTTTGTCCATACATCACCTTCAGATCACAAATTAGGCAATTCGTGAGCTTTTGGGCTGATTTGGAAAGTCAACTTGCCACTTAGGGGGGATGGGCATTTTTAGCAAGTCTGATGAGTAGATGATTCTTTTGGCATCTTTATCCATTCAAATTACTGATTTAATGTTATTTAAAAGAATCCTATTACTTTCATATGGTTGGATGATGTATTTTTATCATGAGAAGTTAATACAGAAATCTACTCTTGTGCATAATTTTTGTGTCTTTGACTAGTTGTGTGAGATTTTTCATATGAGAGAGTGTAATTTCTTGAATAATTCTTGGATGTGATCTGATTTTAACATGTTATCAGATCCATCAATCTATTCCTTTCATCTATTGATTGTCTTGCAAGATCCAACAGTCTCATAAAGGGTGCATTGGTCAAACCACCGGGTGATTTCTATTCTCTGCAGGGTTCATTTTCGAATCCAGAAGTGTTCTAAAATCGGTCAATAAGTTTATTTCAGAGAATCAATGGATCACACATAGTAGATCATCCTCACTCCTTTCAATTACTTTGATTGGAAAGCACTGATGGAGATTCTACTAAGGAGCAAAGGGCTCTACAGGGTGACCATGGCAACTGAAGCTGAGCCAACCTTAGCAGTAGAGAAATCGAAATGGAATAATCAAAGGGATGAAGCCTATGGGATGTTATGTCTCACTACATCCAGAGAGCTTCTATTTCATCTTGATGGCCTCACTTCACCCAATGAAGTATGGTTGAAACTTCAAGAATTGTTCGGTAAAACCAATGAATTGAGAGGCCACCAATTGGATAACGAGCTAGTCTCTTTGAGCCCACAAAATTTTGATAATCTACAAGATTTTTTCTCCAAATTCAAGTCTCTTGTATTGCAGCTGAATCAATCTGGTATAGAAAAGAAAGATGAGCAATTATTTTTGGCCATTCTCTCCAAGCTTGGCCCCGACTATTCAATTTTTGTCTCGACCTTCCATTCCACCCGGAAAGCAATTAAAAATTGGAAAATCCCAACACTTTTAGAATTCATGGAGTCTTTGACAGAAGAACAAGACAAATTGGTCTTGATGGGAGCCATTAAAAATCCATCCAAATATCATTGTCTGAATGTTGGAGATTCAAGAGGTTCGAAAGGCAAGAAGAGGGGCAATTTCAAGAAGCCCACCGATGAGAGGAAAGACAGGCAGATTTCAAATGGAGAGACATCCAACTTCAAGAAGAATCCGAACAAGAAGAATGAGAGGACAAAGTGAAATTATTGTAGTAAGGGCTTTCATCTTGAAATCTCTTGCATGAAGAAAACCATTGACCAATTGACTTCACTCTTGGAGAAAGCCAACATTCCTCTTCGAGAGAGTGCAAGGAGGAAGGATGGAGGACAAAATTCTGATGATAAAGAGAGAGAGTTCATGCATTGATGGCTAGCACATCAAAATCTTCTTCATTCATCATTGATTCCAGAGCTTCAAGACACATGGTGTCCGCAAGTAAGTATTTTACTTCACTTGACTCTTCCAGTGGCCCGAATATTGTATTGGGAGATAATTCTGAAACTTCTAGCAAAGGCAAAGGTAGCATAGATATCGAGTTTGGGTCATTTAATAATGTTTTATATGTCCCTGGACTTGCTACAAACCTATTGTCAGTATATCAGATGACCCATATAGGGATGCCAAAGAGAGTAACCTTTACCCCCAATGATGTTGAGATAGCAAAAATTTCAACAGGAAAAATTATTGCATTTGGTATTGCTGATCATTGTTCTAGAATTTACAAGTTTTCTCATTTTGTGCCAAACCCCTCACCTTATGCTCTGTTAAACCAAGCCAATGAGTCCAACAATCTATGGCATGAAATATTTGTCCACCTAAACTACAAATACCTTTCCCAACTTGATGAGAAAGAGATGGTTATAGGGCTTCCCAATATCAAATTTTCCAAAGGTGTCTGTCAATATTGCATCTTAGGAAAACACCCTGAGCACAAGTATGGGAGATCCACCACTGAGAGAACCAATGCACCATTGGAACTTATACAAATTGACATATCAGGTCCATTCCCTCATGATTCATTGAATCATGCAAAATATATTCTCACATTCATAGATGATTTCAGCAGGTATTGTTGGATTTATTTCATCAAGCTAAAATCAGAAGTTTTTGGGTTATTCAAGTTATTCAAGGCCTAAGTTGAGAATCAATATGGTAGGAATATACAAGTTATAAGGTCTGATAATGGTGGTGAATATGTGAAATCCTAGTTTCAGTAATTTTGTGCTTCTTCAGGCATACAAATGCAACATACAGTTCCATATACACCTCAGCAAAATGGGGTTGCTGAGAGGAAAAATAGATCTCTTAAGGAGATGGTCACATGCATGCTTGAGGCAAAAGCCTTGTCTCCCATGATATGGGATAAGGAAATAAATTGTGCCACTTACATTCAGAATAGAGTGCAACACAAATCTTTCAAAGGTATCACTCCTTTCGAGGCTTGGACAGGTCACAAACCTGACATCTCTCATTTCAGGATTTTTGTCTCAAAGGCTTGGGCTAGGATTCCACTTGAGAAGAGGAGGGCATTACAGCCCCAAATCCAACCATGTTTATTTGTTGGATATTCAGAGGAATCCAAAGGTTATATGTTTCTGAACATGACCACTCACAAAGCATTCATCGAAAGAAGTGTGTAGTTTGAGGAAAAGCCCTCTTAGAGCGCTGAAATTGGAGAACCATCTTCACCACTGTCTGAAGAAGAAGGAAGTGATGTTATTGATATTTTTTATTATGATATTTTTGATGATGAGGATCATTTTATTGAAGATGCTAACTCACCTACAAGGCCTAAGTGGGATGCAAAAACTTTGCAAGAAGCAGGTGAACTAGCAGGCAACCCTCAGGACCAAAGAAGGACTAGATCATAGTTTGAGACTGCTCTCAATGTGAATTATCCTTATCTTTCTGAGAAATTCTATATGATGATAGATTCTGATCCAAAAACATATGAGGATTCCTCACATGATCCTATATCGCATATTTCTATGCATGAGGAATTTGAGTCATTACAGAAGAATGAAACTTGGGAGCTAGTCAAGCTCCCCGCAGGCAGAAAGTTGGTGAGATGCAAGTGGATTTATAAGACTAAATGTGCAGCGTATGGTACAACCATTGAATAAAAAGAAAGTCTAGTAGAAAATGCATATTTTCAGGTCCAAGGACTTGATTATATTGAAACATTTGCACTGGTAGCTCAAAAAGACTCCATTAGACTACTTTGGTAGTGGCAGCTTCCAAGCGGTGGGAAGTACATCACATGGATGTGAAAAGTGCTTTCATCCATGGGGAGATTGAAGAAGAAATATATATGCAGCAGCCACAGGGGTACAAATCAGATACAAACCTTGTTTGCAGGTTGAAAAAATATTTGTATGGACTCAAGCAAGCCCCCAGGGCTTGGTATGCAAAGATGGACAGTTTCTTGCTGTCACAATCTTATGAGATTTCTTTCAGTACTCCTATTGTCATTTATTGTGACAACAGAGTGCGATTAAAGTTTCATGTGATCCAGTAATGATGTAGAGGACCAAGTACATATAGATTCATATGCACTACATCAGAGGCCTAGTGCATGATCAGATCATAGATTTGCAGTATTGCCCCACAGGTGAGCAAACTACAGATATCTTCACCAAGGCTTTCACAGAGAAGACATTCAACTATCTTAGATCACTGCTTGGGATGGTTGAACATGTGGTGGAGTGAAGGGTTGATCAGCAACCTTTCAATTTTTATATGTCCATGTTTTGAGGGGAGGTTTTTCCCATGAGGTTTTCCTTCTATCCTTGTTTTTGTGGATCGACAGTATTGTATGGGGTGACCAAGTCTTGTTACTGGGCCCTTAGTATTTCATTTTCTGATATTTAGATCATTTAAGTGAGACTTAAGAGGGGGTGTTGGAATATTTAAGTCTTCCTACCATTTCATTTATTTACATTAGATGCATTAATTAATCTTTTATGGTTAATTCTATGTAATAGACTAGGAAATTGCCTTGTGTGGGCCACAAGGAAACATGGGAGGATAAGAATACATACAAGGTGTGATATACAAGTCATTTAGGCCCTTTGGGCACTTTCCTAACTGATTTTAGACTAGAATTAGAAGGAAGGGTGCATTTATGAGTTTTAGAGCTTTTTAACTTCTTTTTCCCTATGGGGGAAAAGCTAGTCTACCTAGGAAACTTTTTTTTGCACCCAAGACTTTCCTCAATGAGATTTCCATCCAAAATTCGTATTTGGAATTTTTTTTGTCCATACATAACCTTTAGATGACAAATTAGGAAATTCATGAGCTTTTTGGATGATTTGGAAAGTCAACTTGCCACCTAGGGGGGATGGGCATTTTTCGCAAGTTTGCATTAGAGAAATTTTGAGGTCAAAAAAGGGCCTCAAAACAAAGAAAATGTACTATAAAATACAACCAATCACATTCTAGTAGATGACATTATCCCCCTTGGTGAGGTGGCATTGCATGAGTTAAGAATGCTTATTTGTCAAATTTTCTATGGTGGATGAAAACACATAGTTAACCAAGGTAGTGGTGTAAGTACTTTTAAGTCATAAAGTAAAGTATTCATAATGATAGACTTTTCATAAAATAATATTATTTTCATTTTCAAGTAAAGTACTCATAATGAATGTCTTTTCACACTTTCAAATAAAATAATATTATTGTCATTTTCAAGTGAAGTACTCTTAATTCATAAAGAAAGTCCTTTCACATTTTTTTATAAAATAATATATTATCATTTTTATGTTTTTAATTTTAAATTATATATTCACTCCATTCTATTTAATAACATAATGTCAAACTAATAAAGAATAAGAATAGATTTAATAAATAATAATAATAATAATAATAATAATGCAATGTGGATTATAATAATATTATTAACATTTTACATGTAAATAAATTCTCAATTAAATTACATTATTAAATTCATGAGAAAAGTACTAAATATAAAAAGTCAACATAAAATTAAAAAAAAACTCTTAAAAATGTTTTATTATTATTTAATTTCATTTGCAAGTTCAAGACAAATAAATGTTAAAGGACAATACATTTTTGGGAATTTACAATGAATATTAGTCACATCAATGTAGTCTTATTTTATTAATTTTATTTCTATTGAATTTTGAAAAGTAACTCAACCATGGTTATTTATATTGTGCATAGAAAATAGTGTGGGAGGTGACTTGTCATATATACCTACCCCATAAAACCCCCAATTCATAATATTTTAATATATCTCATTATTTTGTAGTACATCTCTTAGGAGGCCCTTTTTTGACCTCAAAATCTCTCTAATGATGAGTAGATGATTATTTTGGAATCTTTATCCATTCGAATTACTGATGTAATTTTATTTAACAGTAGCCTCTTACTTTCATATTTTTGGCTAATGTATTTTTATCATGAGAAGTTGATACAAAAATCTACTTTTGTGCATAATTTTTGTGTCTTTGACTAGTTGTGTGAGATTTTTCATATGAGAGAGTGTAATTTCTTGAATAGTTCTTGGATGTGATTTGATTTTAACAATTAGAACAAGGTTACCAATGTGCTGAGTCGAAGAGTTTCATTGTTGAACATGACAATAGCTCTGGCGACATGAATAGAGTCGATGAAGACAGAGTATGAGACCGATGAGGATTTTGCGGAAGCATGGAAGGCTAGTCGCAAACCATGGAGTGTTGACAGATCTCCATACTTGGATTATTTTATCTAAGAGGGATACCTATTCAAGGGGCAACATTTGTGTATTCCTGGAGGATCCATAAGAGATAACCTAATATGAGAACTGCATAGTTGTGGATTAGCAGGTCATTTTGGCATCAACAAAACCAAGGCATTGGTCGAAGAAAAGTATTATTGGATAGGAATGATGATAGATGTCAGTAAGTGGGTATGACAGTGTCCAATTTTCCAATTGGAAAAGGGGCGAAGTCAAAATACAGGGCTGTATGAACCATTACCAGTGCCAAATACCCCATGGGAGCACCTGAGCATGGATTTTGAGCTAGGATTGCCAAAGACACAGCAAGGTAACAACTCAATCTTTGTGATAGTGGAAATATTTTTGAATATGCAACACTTAATTCCATATCAGAAGACAAGAGACACCACAAGCATTGTTGTAATATTATTCAAGGAGGTAGTCAGATTGCATGGGTTGCCAGAGAGTATAACATCGGATAGAGATACCAAGTTTATGGGTCATTTCTGGAATACCCTATGGAATAAGCTGGACACGAGATTGCATTTTAGCTCGGCATACCATCCATAGACTGATGGAAAGACCGAGGTGGTAAACAAAATTTTGGGAAGCCTTCTGAGGTGTTTGACGACCGACAGACCCAAGCAGTGGGAGAACATGTTGGCGCAAGCAAATTTTGCATACAAAAGTTATGTGAATCGGTCGATAGGTATGATCCCATTCCATATTTTTCAGGTTCGAAGCCCACATGCTATGGTAGATTTGGTTGCGATACCAACGAAGATCAGAAAGAGTGAATATGCAGAAACATTTGCAAAGCATATGAAAGAAGTGCATAAAGATGTATGCAAACACATTGAAAAGAGAAATGAGGCATACAAGTTGAGAGTCGACAAGAAGAAGAGGCTACAGTCATTCAATGAGGGAGACTTAGTCTATGCTCACTTGAGGAAAGAGAGGTTCCCGACAGGAAAATACAACAAGTTGAAGCTGAAGAAGATTGGGCCATGTAAGATCCTGAAGAAGATTTCAGTTAATGCTTATGTGTTAGAGATGTCGAAGGAATTGAACATTTCTCCTATGTTCAATGTCTCAGATCTGCACAAGTATGAAGAATGTTCAACAAGCGACAATGTAGAAGTGCCAACTATTGACTGGACATGATAAATTCCATACTGACACAAAGAAGATATCACTAAAGTAGTGGATGAACACGCAGTCGGACGCACAAAGAGTTCGAGGAAGAAAGAATATTTTGTTCAATAAAGGGATGATGAATCCAATGAGGCGACATAGATTTTAGAAGAAGAATAAAGGAGAATGATGGAGCAATCAGTTTATTTTTCATATGGGGAGTCTGATGTAGGAGTATCAGGGCCTAGGAGAAACATTCAAGGTTGATCGACAAAAGAAAGTCGACTAGGGAGATTGCTAACAACCACTAGTGCCAAAGAGATTGGCAGTCAAAGCGAAGTAGTTGAGCATGAAGTTGTCGAAGTATGGCCGATGGGAGTAAAGGTCAACATCGATAGAAGAGGAAGTCAACAAAGTCAAAATTCGACAAGGTCGAGCAGCAACACCGACAAAAGCAGAAAAGGCCAAGCGATGGGGATGGGGCAGACTGGAAGCCGTGGATACTAAGTGAAACTGACAAGTTACGTCAAAGATTGAAAATGCATAGGATAGTCGACATGTTGAAGAGGACAAGTGATAAGACCGACAATTGTAGCAAAGTCAGAGAGGTGCAAGATTCAAGGAAACAACCATTGAGGGTTATTGAGGAGGTTAATGGGAGTTAAAGAAGGTGGTTGAAACCAAACTAGGTGTCACAATAGGAGGAGGTTGTGTAGTACGGTTTGGGGGTGCTTCCAACTGCAGATTCGTCGGGTCAGAGGTCGAGTGGTAGAAAGAGAAGGACGTCTCGAGGAGATCAACAGAGTGGACCTAGGGAACATCAAGATAGCATAGTAGAAGACTGGTGCGAAGGCGCAAAGGAGAGGATCAATATTTATTTCATTGTTCAGAAGATCGGAAGACCGAGAGGATCACACACAAGGAGAAACACACCATTTACTTATGTATATTGTAACAGGCTGAGGCCGAATTTTTTATTTGCTTTGTATGTAAAATTGTAACTGATTCAAGTAATATAATAAGCCAACTTCTTAGCATTCCAGTTCATATTTAGTCTTTGTGAGCGCATTGTGTGGTTGTTGTGTGTTATTGTTAAGCAAGAGGGTCCGACAAGACCCAACCTTGCGCCACCTTCACTTTTTTCATGAACCTCTCTAAGAAGAACATCCATCAATAGGATACCACCCCGACTAATTCAACCTCATCGACTAGGCAAATAAGAAGATGAACCTCCAAGTCCATGAAACTCAACGACAATTCCTTCTCAAACATACAAACAATCCCATCTATCTCTTAATGCCATCGTGGAATGCTTGCAATGTAAATCTCTTCTCCTTTGATGTGATCCATCATACAAATGCAGATAGTCTAGATATGGCACACCGTAGGTCATCAGGAAATTCATGGTTCACACACCCACGCACGAACAAGGGATAATGACATTACACAGTAAACAAAAAAGGTTAAGTGTATTTTATCTTTTGTGGAAAAGGATAAAATAAGGTAGTAATAACAATTTTTTGGCATTATACGTACCCTTAGAAGGTTGATATTGTCATGTGATTTCAAACCCAACAACTTTTCGTCTGATGTACTGAAGCAACGTCATAGAGTATATCCATAACAAGAAGGTTCATTCATGCCCAATATAACTTCTTTTTCCAAATTAAGATCATATTTCTTCAAAATCCATGGGACATCACCTTTTTTAAACGAAAAAGAGGGGCTAGCCTCTCCTCTATTTTCTTATCTTGGCCAATGCTTCTTTTGAGTATTTGAAGCAATAAGGTCTTTCCTGAATTTCATCTTGCCACTTTTTTTGGATGATATGTGACACCACAAAGTAGATGAAAGAGTTTTAAAAATATGCATGGGATCTAGTAAGAGGGAAATCTTAATATGCTTCCAATATGGGAGCTCATAAAATATCGATTTCTTTTTCATCCTCGTGGGAATTTTCTCAACATAGGTGTCGAAGAAATCAGGATCATCGATCAGAGGTTACACACTTGAATCGAACATCTCAGTGTATTCCTTCTCCTTATCTCTATAATATTACCTAAGCTAGTCATCCAATGTCATTATTTCATACCTTTGGGTTCTCTCTCATTTACCATTGAAAGTAGATTTTTCTCTTCTGTAAGATTGTTTTTCTAGGAGGAATACCCTAGAGAATTCATACACTAAATTCCGTATATTTTTGGACCACCTAGCCTTCATAGAAGGTCCACAACATTTACATCCATAATAACCTTTTGTTACAAGACCTGTGATGTTATAGTAAATAGAGCACATTAGTGTTGAGGATGAAGATAGTGACATTGAATTAAATATGTCAAAAATTATAGATTTGAATAGAAAAAAATAAAATAAAAAAAATTTACTTGAACAAAATCCTAACTCCAAATGATCATGTATGGTGTACGGACATATGCCATATATTGTAAAACTCCTCTTTGATGTGATGGGTCTCGACACATCATATAATTGTATCCCTTCCCATAATTCCTTGAATTCATCAATCAATGGTGGTATGTAAACATCCATATTCTTCACTTGTCTTTTACCAGAGACTTTAAGATCCAACATAATATGTTCATTATTAACGGAAAACCATGGGGGATATTGTTATTGATCACTACTACAATACAAATAGTATAGATGTTTTTTGTTTGGGAATATGGGTTGACGCCATCAATGGATATGCTCAATCAAAGGATACATACTTCATCCTTGAATTTATTGGGCTATGTATCCTCTATATTAATGGCTATTGAAGCTGTTGGGATTTGCATAACTCCTACCTCACTTAAGTTCGATGCATGCCATCCCTGCAACATAGCTAATTCTTTGCAACGAAAGAGCCTTTGAATCCTTGGGATTATAGGAATGTGCCTCAATATTGTATGAGGAGGACCATGTTCTTTAGCCTTGTTATTCGAATCTTTGTCTATGTCATGCCCACATTGTGGACATATAGCTTTTTTGACATATTTTTATCTATATAGAATACAATCATTGGGGAATGCATGATAAGATATATACTCTACACCCAACATTTTCAACATTTGTTGGCCTTTGTGCACCTGCCGGGAAATACATTATCATTCGGAATTACCTTATATTTGAATAACCTATAGTTAGTGGAAAATACAAATGTAGAAGGTCATTTAACGTTGATAAAATCGACCATTTTCAATGATGATTGTGTCACAATATTACTCAATATATAATGTAGTTGATAGTGAGTTACCTCAACATTGTTGAGAAACATGCGTTTGGCATGCTATAATTTTCTTTCAGGTTGTACAGTAACATTCTTGTCCCCAACTGTGTAGAATTTGACTGACCAAATCCAAATAGAAGTGTGGTGGAAGCCGATTTAAGGCTTTCAAAGAAGGATTCAGTAATATGTGAGTCATCCCCTAGCTCATTGTCCTGATATGTATGGAACAACATTGCATCCATGTAACTCCTTTTTTGTAATAACTCATCCATACAAACCTCTACTTCATTGCCTCCATTGCCAACATGTGAAGAACTACTATGACTATAGGCACTTTTGATTGGTGAGGATGGATGCAGTGGAAATTGAATAGGTGGTTGATCCAACCGTGCTTGGTATGCTTCCTCTCAAAGTTGCGCTCTTTTTTTATCCTTCTCTTGATTTGACATTGTACTAGGGTTCAACGGAAGATGGTAGGCATGTCGCTCACCATCAGAATCCTGATTTCAAAAATATTGAACATTACATCAATGATGTTAGTAAGAACAATGCAATTGGTTTGATCTCGCATTATAGAAAATCATTATTAAATAAACATGAGAATCAATTCCAGTACAAAATGTTAAGCTACAAACAATTTATAAAGTAGAAGTTAAGATTGAGCGATAAATTAACATCAATTCCACATTAAATAGGAAAATTTAAAATTGAGCAACACATTTTCAAATTTAATTTATAAATTAAATTAATAAATTATAAAACATAATTTCAAACTGAGCAATACATTAATATAAATCCATTGAAAATTAACAAATACAATTAATCAATTATGTGTTGTCTTATTCCCCAAGGGAGCATCTAAAGGTAATACCAATCCAAGGCGTCTCTCACGAGCGGTTGGTGGTCTATGGAAGTTGTAGTTTATCAACAACTCATCACTAGGAGACAAATTGCGTATTCCATGTACAACAACAAATCTAGATGCTTTCCTTTTCATAAATAACTCCTAGTGATTGAAGTGTTCCTCAATTGAACAATTTGGAGAAAATAAAGAGCATTGAGAACTATTTATGAACCCCGCAATGTTCCCATGAGTGCATGGACGACCATCTATATACAATAGATTCTTCCTGTTAAATTTTCCATAAACATAAACGTTCATGCACATATTATACATGGAAATGTTGTTTTTGTATTTAACAATATTCAAGTAATCAAACCGACAATAGATAAGATCACAAAATGGTAGAAGTGCTAATGACTGTTTGGGAGGAACAAGTACATGTGAAAGGATAAACAACCCAATATTTGTAGCATCTATATTAGACTTGGTAATCATAAAACGATTAACACAAAAGGACAATTCAGTTCCAACATTAGGCATAGGTAGAGAGGATGGCCAAGTGCCATACAACATGTGGTTGTAAGAAGTTTGATATTTACTTTGCAAATTCACATGAAGGTAGAAATCATTGCTACCCTACAACAAATGGATCTTCTAGTAGAGATGGGTGGGGTGTCCAATTCATATCATACTTTGGATCACTATAAATTTTAGATGACTAAACATAAGTCAAGGGGTTTGTCAATTTAGGATGAGACATAGTTGTTTTGGATTCCAACATTTTCAAAAATGAGCATAGGGAAGTGTTCCTGCATGTCTTTTCTATATCACCAATTGTATTTTTTACTACAGTAGGGGGTATTAGACCATGTAAATTAGGTAATCTATCATTGGTGTAATGGGTGAGCATGACATGGTGAGGGTTCTCCTTCAACCCTGGACATTTTCAAAAACCGCAAACTACTGGGGTATCATAAAAGAGTTCCAAATCGTGATGAACTATCGTCAAAGAACCAAGATGGAAGCTTGAATATGGCATGTTACATTGGAGGGGTAAAGTAGATTCCCATTTTCATCCACAAAATTCTTGCGGTATCTTTCTCCTAATAAGAGCTTACGACATTTTGAAACTAGTGGAATTTCTTGTGCATCCAAACTCGAACCTGAATTGTGATCGTGAAATATAGAATAAATCGATATTCAGATTCACATGGATAAGTAACATAAATTCAAATAAGTAGTAAAAAATTAAATAAAACCTGAACTTACCGAGGATGGAAAAGGAGAACTCGTCGATCTTTGAACAACATGGTATGAGATGGAATCTGAAGAATTGGCCATTTGATACTACAAACTTTTTTTTCTGCATTTGAGCCAAATAAACAATAAACATATATATATATATATATATATATATATATATATATATATATTGTAATTTGTGTGGTTAAATACTAAAAGGACATTTGGTATGAATATATAATTTTAAGTGGACACATAAAAACAAAGAATTTACAAAATAAACCGGTGCGTTTATTCATAAACAAATGCACTGGTGCGCTAACATAAATAAAATGCACTGATGTGTAATGAATGTAAACGCACCATTAAATAATATCCACAAAATCCCCCATGGTGAAAAATATCCACTACATTTGGTAGCAGATATTTCTACATAGATTTTCACAAAATAATCCATTCCGGTGTGTTTCATACATATAAGCGCAGAGGTGCGTCCTAAAATTACACACACTGTCATACGGGTTTTTAAATTATTTGAATGACTGTGTGTTTTACTTATGTATGCACCGATGCGACTTGACAACAGGCGCATTGAAAATGCTGAAAATCAAAATTTTAAAAATCGAACAAACATTTTTTGCCCTAAATTAAAAAAAATGGTGGCAATTTTAAGTTCTAAAAGTAAATTTAAATATTGTTTAAAAGCCAAAAACCTAAACATTAACTCACTGATTTGCTGAAATTTTCAGTGGAGAGTTTTGGAAGAGAGACTTACGTGGAAGGACTTTGGAGCAATTGGAAGGAATTTTGAAGGTCAAAATTTGTTAGGTATGGTGAATCAAACCAAACCCTGCATGATAGAAATTTAAAGCATATAAGTATTAGTATATATTTTATAACCTTATTTAGAGTTTAACTAGATTTATATAAAAAGAATTCATACTTACATTCAATGTTGTAACCATTATTTTCTTGCTGCTTCTTTTCATTTTATGTGGTTGCAAAATTCTTCATTAGGGTTTAAATCCCTCTATTGATATATAGAATTATGATTTCACCTTTTAGGGATTTTGGATTTACAGAGCTTGTGATTATATATAGAAAACGTAGGGTGATATGGGTCCACTTTCTTGGTCAAATCCATAACCATGTCAGCCCTATCAAGATTTGGGTTTTTTTAATCAAAAAAGGAATTTGTGAAAATTGGTGCATTTGTATTACTGAAACGAACTAGTGCATCCATCGACATAATGCACCGGGTATGACCCACGTCGCATCATTTTTAATTATTTTATAAAAACAAAAAATTCGTTTTTCATGTTTGAGTTCTCTATTCCTAGTGCACCGCATTTACTATAACACATCGGATATGACATGCGTCACATCATTTTTTTATTATTTTACAAAAACAAAAAAGTCGATTTTCGTATCTCGATTCTCTATTCCTGGTGTGACCTATTTACTTTAACTCACCGGTGTGGTGTTTTTACCAATGGACTCGGGCGTGTCAGGTATACAAGCACACGAAATTCAGATTTATTTATTTTAATATTTTTTGTCATATTTTGAATGCCTGTTATTTGTTTGTATAATATATTGATATCTTCTGTATTTAATGGTACATGTTGTTTATTGATAGAAAATTCATGCTATGATTTCAATGAACAACAACTTTAATCAACATGATGGGAGCACATCAAGAATTATGAAGAAGGACAGTGCTTTTGATTAATTTTTCTACTTGAATTATTTTTTTTGAATTATTTTTAAAGTTAACTAATATGTATTTCTTAATGGGTGACATGCTGAGCCAAAAAATGAGGAAGAACAATAAGATTCTTACCAAAATAAGTCGAGAATATTGTGAAACGTTGCAGAGGGATGAATCAGGTGAATAAAAAATAAGTCAATATGAATTATTTATTGAAATTTGAATAATAATCTACTTAATTAGGAATAGTCACTAATACGTTTCAATTAACGTAATTCACATATGATGAATGTTATGCAAGGACTAACAGCAACATAAGACAATCTCATCATAAGAAAAAAAAATTATGGAAGATGCAAATCATGATCAATTGGTCCTTAGCTCATCTGGAGTGGTGCTGGAAGTTAATAGAAGGGGCAAAGAATTTTATAATACTATGAGGGATTTAGTGAAAAGAAAATACATATGCACTTTTCACTTACAATACATAAACCAATCAAATGATTCAAAGAATCAGATCATATGTAAACTACAAGAGTCGTTCCCAGAGAAATGGTCAATGAGACTTGTCAGGATTGCAATAGAAAAAACATACAACAAGAAAAAATAATCATTCAAAAGGTAATATTCCTAAACATGTCTATGTAGAATATGTATCTAAAACTATTACAAAGCGTCATTCATTCAATAAATTTAATTCTATCATATTTTTTTTCATATCAACAGAGAAATATTTTAATGTCATTTTACATTTTCAGGAGGATTAGAGAATCCCAAAGGATGAACAAGGTGATATGAGAAATGTTCCAGTAGGGATGTCCAAGAAAGTGTACGAGGAGATGGTAAAGGAAATTGACATAATTTCATTGCAGGAAGAGCCATCTCAATAGCAATGTGCTTGAAATGTATGAAATAATTGGTTTGTACATTTATGTTATACATTTCATTAATTAATTCGACATTAAATATTAATTTTCAATTGTTTTCTTGAAGAAAATAAAAGAAAATGGAACCCACTTAGGACACAAGATAGGACGACAAGGAAAAGGGGGTTGATAGAAAAGTGAGTATTTTTTATTTCATTGTAAGAAATAAAGATTTCGTAGTGGATGTGATTGGTATATTTGAATTTTTTTAATTTAAATTCACTGGCAATTTTTGCATGCATTCAAACGGGTGTTAACATACAAAGAGGAGCCATCAGAGGAATTAATTGACATTGGTTTAAGAAAGGGTTGTGAGTATATTTTAGCATATAAAAAATTAATTATGGATTTTGTAAGTCTCTATGTTATTTTACTTCTCTCATTTTATAATTAATAAAACAACAATTTTTTTTATATTAAATCTATGATTTGTGTCGTAGCATGACACTTGTAGGAAACAAAGTATGGAGTGGAGCCAACATAAGACTTGTTGATAGAAGGAATGGGATTTGGTTTTGAGAGAATGTGTATCATTCATGAGTCAATTATTTCTATGGTATCTCGCTTTTCAGTTTACATTAATGTATACTATCTATTTATTTTTCATTATTCCCGCTGGTAATGTAGAGACACTCAGTATACTTTATTTTTATGTTTGCATATGGAAGTTGAAGAATGGGAAAACAATCGAGCCAATCAATAAAACATTCTTCCAAATAATCCAATTGATGCAAGTGGCTCGAGCACCGATAAGAGTTCCAGTGAAGAATGATGCTCCATATTTAATTTTGATGTTAATGCAAGCTGATATATCTTGTTGTATATTTTGAAATAACTGTCTGTGAAAATCAGACATTTTGTATAATAATGTACTGGACATAGTGTCTAAATTGAAAGACAAGTTACCAATAAGTGTAAAAATAATTACATGCATGTTGAGATTTTGATTATTGTTGTCTCTACGTTGTCATATTTTGTATGACAAAGGCACTCTTATTGATATATAATAAAATAAAATTTTTATTCTATTGCATTCTTCAATATTATTGTCAAATGTTAGATGTGAAATGGTACATTGGCATTTCTTTTCCAAGAAAAAAATGAGTATTTTCATTCAAGATGGAGCAAAAATAAATTATTCAATTCCATAGAATAGCCATATATGGTACATTGGTAATTAAATGTATGGATGATTAAATATTACAATAGATTCTTGCATCTATGATATAAGAAATTAATCCAAACAAGCAATTTCAATAATTAAAATTGAAATGAATTTTACTATAAACAAATATTTCAATTTAAGATGACTAATGGAATTAAAAAAATAAAAAATATAATATATATTTGAATGAAATATCAATATCCATTCTTCAAAGAATCATATTCGGTGTGTTTACTAATATATGCCACACCGAGGATCCTATACTACAATTGCGCACCAACGCATATAAACTAAAGTTGCGCACTGGTGTGTTTATAACATTAAGAACATGTGTGTTTTATTTTATGAATCGCACTGGTGCATGTATATTTCTTATGTGCATCGATAATGATCAAAACTTATTCCCACCGGTTTTTAGTTTTTTGTCTTGGCAGTGCGTTTCATGAGTTAAACTGCACCGGGCCATGTTGATATTTTGTAAGCACTGGTGCATTCGTGTATGAAATGTATCATTCAGACCAGATAAATATACTGCACTATTAAATCTAAAAATAATGGAAAAATATACAGTGCGTATGATATATAATATCGCACTGGTGATTTTATGTTGTACAGACGCAATGGTACGTATTTACTATACTCAAACACTGGTGCATCATTCAAATTTGATTATTTTCGGTGCTTATTTTGGCACTGGTTCATCGGTTATAATCATACAACACTGGTGCGCCATAGTGACAAAAGCATCGGTGCACTTAATTTCTATAGTGCACACTGAATAAACTAACCTCCACTAAGGGCCTCCAGCCGTCGATTATTTTTTAGTTATAAACTATATCTGTTATGACCTCCGTAAAACATCTACTACCATTGGCGGAGGTCGTAGCGGAGTTTTTTTGACAATTTTTTCCAATCTTGTAACACTCAAAACATCCACTATGACCTCCGGTACAAGGCCTTTTCCTTGTAGTGTTTATTTTAAGAATTAACCAATTAATTAAAAAAAGAAAAAAATGAATAATAAAAACATGTGTCTAATCAAGAGAACCTGAACTTGAATAAGATACTTTCCCAGAAATAAAATGGCAGAGAGTGGACATTACAGGGGGTAATGGTCCCTAGTACACTGCAGGGTTTTGTTGTAGGTCCTTGAGCGCTTAGTTTTTCCATGGTATGGTATATGGCTAGTCCAATATGGATTGTGTAAGGGAAGATAAAAATTATAGGACTCTACATAGAGTAGTTAAAAAACCTTTTGGATAGTCCGCATTAGTAATAAAGATAAAAAAAACCCATAAATTTTGACCAGGTCCACAACAAAAAGGTGAGATTCTTTTGGTATTGGAAAATTTGATGAAGTAGTTGGCGTACTATGAGTACTTGATGTTGAGTTTGGTGTTGAGCTTGTTGGCTCTTGAGCACCTAAACTACTTAGACTCATTATGATATTTGGTGTTGAGATGGTATGCTCTGGAGCACCTAGAATGATAAGTCTTATTTGGTGTTGAGTTGGTATGCTTTGAAGCACCAAGAATGATAAGAATTATTTGGTGTTTATTTGGTATGACCTGGAGCACCTAGAATGAAAAGTCTTATTTGGTGTTGAGATGGTATGCGCTGGAGAACCTAGAATGATAAGACTTATTTGGTGTTGAGATGGCATGCTTCGGAGCACCTAGAATAATAATACTTATTTGGTGTTGAGATGGTATGCTCTGGAGCACCTAGAATGATAAGTCTTATTTTGTGTTGATCTGGTATGCTCTGGAGCACC
The DNA here is from genome assembly GCA_027924585.1 of Larix kaempferi. NCBI lineage: Eukaryota > Viridiplantae > Streptophyta > Pinopsida > Pinales > Pinaceae > Larix > Larix kaempferi. Next base: position 6,797,440 of record BSBM01001033.1, read on the forward strand.
TAGAATGATAAGATTTATTTGATGTTGAGCTAGTATGCTCTGGAGCACCTAGAATTATTAGACTTATTTGGTGTTGTGCTCGTATGATATGGAACACCCAGAGTTAGTTATCTTAAATGATTTACTAAAGTACTTTATGCATTGTGAGTACTTGTTGTACTAGATTAGCACATGGCGTGCTAATTAGTAACACTAGTTTTTCTACCACCCTGAATATCATGAGTAGGAGATACACTAATGAAGGGTATCATCCTCGCGTTGGGCAAGTTATGAATCATATGACCACTATGTGATTTCATATTTTTCTTATAAGCATGTTATTCTTATGTTATGCACATGTTATGTTTATGATATGCACATGTTATTCTTATGTTATGGATATGTTATGCACACTTTATGATTATGTTAGGCATATGTTATGCATATTTTATGCTTAGATTATGTACATGTTTTGCTATGTTCATGCTATGCTCATGTTATGCGAATTGATATGATTTATTTGTGAGGAAAAGCAGGTTGAGAATGACTAAAATTATTTGGGAAGAAGGAATACCATATAGGAAGTATGGATGAGTATGTTTATATCGCAGAGTTAGGTGTCATGAAAAGAAATAGGTAATAGAATATATGGCAAGTTTATGTGCCATCAAAGGAATTTTGAAAATATTTATCTATATAATATCATGTGTGATTGACAGATGTGTAAGTGCGGGATATTACAAAGTGAATCTTTGTAAGTAAATTGAACTCTAAAAGAGTTTCCATGAAAAGGTAGGGATGAGATGTTGCAAGGAAAAATTACTACTTGTGTTCTAATTGATTTTGGAAAATCTTATGTATGCATGTGTTTTATGATGAAATGCTAGAAACAACTTGTGTTGTTTGTGTAAATAACATGTATGAAAGGAAGAAACCTCAAAGATAACCAAAAGGGATGTCAAAGAAAGAAAAGACAACTGAAAATTTATGCTTACAAAGGAAATTGAAAGATGAAAATAAAGTTTGGGAGGGTACAAACACCGAGGACGATGTTATTCTTATGGGAGGGAGGATGTAATATCCCTCTTTTACCCCTATTATTTTACAACAAATAGTGTAATTGTGTACTTGTCCTTGGATAGGAGCTCAAGGAAAAGGCTCTGCAGGTAAAACTTTGTGAGTATGGTTTTGAATTTCTAAGTTGTAATTTGAAATTTTAGGCTTAGGAGACTGAAAGGATTGACACAACTAAATGAAAAGGGCATGGAATCCACTAGAGGGAGAGGTTGAATGATTAGGTAGCCATGATTTTGATGTTGGGTTTCATATTGGTGCCATGGGAACTTAAAGAAAAAAGGAACTATGATGTTTACTAGAAAGACACTTAAGTTTATAAGTGTCGTTAACAGTTAGTCCTAGACAAGGATGCTGAAGCAACTATTGGTTGTTGCAAGGAAGAAACATGCTCATATGATCTAATGATGTGCATAAGGATAACCAATATTAAGTACTATAAATTAAAATTAAGGAGTTAGTCTAGATATCATTGATATCTTAGTCTCAGAAAAGGATGCCAAGAAAATATCATTAAGGAAAATAAGCCAAGTATCATTACTAGTTTATTAAAGGTATACTATTAATTATTTTATTATGGCACAACAGGCCATAAATAATTGCCATAAGTAATTCTACACACTTATGTGTGGAAATGAGACAATAGAAGGGTCTTATTATAAACATATATTTATATACACACAAATGTATTTATGACATTTAAGCAATTAAATTGATTTTATTATATTGAATATTATAAAGAAGAGAATAAATATGTATATAATTATTATTCTAGTCAAATGATACAAAAAGGATATATTCCTTAAAGAAAAATGTTGATGACCAGTTTAGTCAAAAGCATAAATTCTTTTATACTTTAAAATATTTTCATCGTAAAAATTTCTTGGCAATCAAGAAAAGATGAACAAAAAGACAAGATTTTGTTAGCTTTAAAGATAAAAATGAAAACTAATAATCAGATAGGGAAATTTGCTCTCATTAAGAGGGCACAATCAAGAAGAAAACCCAATTAGCTAGGGAGAGAGGCAAGAAACCTCGAGAAGGAATTGAATTGAGAGATTCCTAGAGGTTAATTGGAAATCTTAATAGGAGGCTATTAAAATTGGATCCATGGCAAGAAGTCATTGGGAAGGTTTACCCTTATTCCCTCGCCCCAGTGGATTCTTTCCCACCTCGGGGGTGGCCTCTTGGTGGAAGGAATATACATTGGACAGAGAGCTAGTACGTTGGGTGGAACATTGCGGTTAAGATTTCAATCTCCTTTTCAGTTGCACAAGCCTATTAAATATGGATAAGTATTCTAACTTCTAATTTATTTTTATGGTTCATTGATGTTAGTTGTCCTCATGTATTCTGCAGTTTGATTGGCATATTTTTCCTAAATATATGTTGACTGGATCTCCAATTATAATAAATCTACAAGCTATTTATATTTTGTTTATTAATTAAAGGTCAAATTAAACTCCTATTGATTTAAGGATTAAGCTTATATTATTTCAATAAATCCTATATTGATGTATAATAATTTTCTAAGTGATTTCATACTTCTTTTGCTTACTTCTGTATTCTAGAAATATTTAGTCTTGGTTTAAATTAATGTTATTTGTCTATTTTCAGTTGTATAATTATTTATTTGTCTAACAATCGCTAATTGGAATTCTTGTTTATTCTTCTATTGATATAGAATGACATTGTTAATTACTTGACTTCATAAATTAAATTGTAGTGGAAAAGGTGAATTAACACTCCTAATACTAGACTTGTTATGAGCTAAATAATCAAAATAATTAGGCATAAACATAAATTAAACAAATAAAATAATAAATATAATATCATAGGCTTGATAGCCTAGAGATAAAACTCTCGTAATTAAGAAAATGATGGAGATGATTCAATTACGAATCCAAAGCCAAACCATTAACCAAACCCCACTTTAACACTATAGTATTAATATAATTATTATATACTAATACACATAACTATTGTGAAAACTATAATATAACCCAATAAGTACAAATATAACCAAATCCAACTAACATATTAAATAGGAGATAGTACCCAAGATTTAAACAAAAGCTTTAACTCCAATTCATAAAGAAAGAAGGCCTTTTCAATTAAAGCTCAAACATACCATATGGAACAAATGAATGCATTTAACATGTTATATAAAGCAAGCAAAACTTAGAAATAACTATTTATTCCACATCAGTACGCAAGCTTTTATCAAAAGGCCAAATCATATATATATATATATATATATATAAACCATATCATAAAACCGGAAGGAAATCGAATTGTGCTCCATTGGATCGATATAGGAAGGAAACGTCGACTTCACACTCAAGATAAGAGATCGAGCATATAACATTATGGATATTGCATTTATGACCTCTCGGCATCATCATAGGTTTTAAATAATTATCACAAGGTTTTAAATAATAACCATAGGTTTTTAAATAATCAATGTAAGAACCAATTAGCTTGGAGATGGCCAATAAATATCCACATTGTCAAATTTATATGGCCTTGATTCCATGCAATAAATTCTATAGATAAGGATCCTAAAGAAAATATAACCTCACTATATTAGCAAAACAGATTAGTATAAAATAGAGATCGAAGAATAGCTAGAAGCACAAGAGATAGAACTCAATTGGGATGAAATTTACATTATTTATTATTCAATAAGATGTGTAAAATATATAATACATCCGAAGGGATAAATTCATGATCCTTAGAATGATGTTGAGTATCTAACATTAATTCTAGGCTTAGTGGAGTAATTCCCCCAATCTATGACATTATACCAATTGTAACTCATGTATTGGGCCATAATGACGTCCATTGAGCCGATATGGACCATGAGGATGTTAGAATAGTCAACTAATGTGGATGGAATCATCATGAGGGAGAATTAGGCAGTTTAAGGGCTTGGTAGTGGTCATTAATGAGGAATTTGACCAATTCTAGTGTATTAGTGCTCTTGTTCCATCCTTATCCCATAAAATAGGGAAGAGGGGAACCTCCCTCATTAAATCCATCAAGATGGGTGCATTTGACTCCCCATAACAATGAAATAGGGCGCACTTGTGGATAAACTTGGCTATTATGGAAAACCACTAGTCTAAGATGTGGACAAACCCCCTAGACTAGGCACTATGAAGCCAAACCATGGAAAACATTACACTAAACACTTGGAACCTTATGAAAGGATTATTAACCAAGTTCTAGATGGGAATTATGTTCCAACACCCGCCCTTAAGACAAAATGGTTGTGATCAATGAAAATTATTATGAGGGCCCAAGCAACAAAGGCTGATGGTCACCCTTTACAATTTATTAATCCATGTAAGTGTGGAAAGAGGAAAAAACACATGGGGAAAATCCCCCCTCTAGAATGGAAATGAAATACAGAATAAATAAATAAACTACTCCAAACTCAAGTAGGTGTGAACTTGATTAGATGTTTGTATGAACCTTCTTCTTGGGAAGAACCGGATGTTTCTCAACTGGATCAGGAACATGAACAATTGCATGATGGACAATGTATCCATGTAGAATAGCTCCAATACAATGATGTTAGAGGAGGATTGGTTTCTAATTAGACTTGAACTTCATACTGAAATTAGGTCCAGACGATTCTTGAGTTTTTTGAGCCAAAAACTTTGAACCAAGAGAGGTGAAATCAGCATCAAGCAAAACTAAAATTTCTTGAAATTTTGAGCCAAAAAATATTATGACAGCTCCAGGAATGATGAACAATAGTTCCAAATGATATTTGGAGATGAAATATGAACTAAAATAAGATCCAAAAAATGTACAATCAGGTAGAAATGAGAGGAACATGAGTTCAATGTGTGCCAAGACAATGGTAGTGTCTCCTTCTTCAATAGAATTTTGAGGAAGTGTCCAAGTCACCATAGAGGAATAGGTAGAAACATTTGGATCAGATTTGATGAGTGAATTTGTAGCTGTCTGACATATTGATTAAGCCTTAAAATCATACAAAATATCATCAAATTTTGCACCATCATCTAATGAAGTATGCACAGAATCTTCAACAACTAGCTTATCATCCTCAAAATCAACGTTTGAACAATTATTGGAGAAAAATGATGAAAGATGGAAGGAGAGGTATTATTCAACAAAGGAAGGCTGAATGGATTATCTTGGATCAGATACTTGTGAAGAGTTAACATCAAAGTTCTCATGAAATTGTAGAGAAACAGGAGAAAGAGTCACTTCAAGGATACTTTCACCAATTCGAACTTGTGTTGAGATCTCTTCCATATTTTCTTCTTCAACTTGCACAAATTTAGAAGAGATGATTGAGGAAGATTCATAAGATTGAAAATCATGTGAGGAGATGCTAAGTTCTCTCTCCATATGGATATAATATTATTCATCATGCTTTCCAAAATATCTATCCAAATTGGTCTAGAGATCTTTTGGGTATTCACCAGTATCAATAAGGTAGCACATGCTTGGAGACATAGCAAGACACATTGATCCAAATTCTATTTCACAATCATTTAGAAAATCATTTTTCATATAATATTGTCTCTTCAACAAATCCAATAGATACATCATAGAGACCTTGTCTCTTTAGAGATGAAACCAGATTAAATTTCCACTTTGAATAGCATGTGAATGGAATAAGAAGAGGAATTGCTTTCAAATACGTCTAGAAGTTGTACCTACAAAAAAACACTCTAAAGATATGTATATAGGATCAATTCTACTGAGACCTCCTTAATACGTAGGAATATTTGGGAGTGAATCACACTTGGGTAGAATCCAAAGGCTTTCTCCAATGACTTAAAGGAAATGCCCCAAGGATTTATGTGGAAACTCCACTGCTTATGGTGCTTTACTAAAATAAACTATGCTCAGCAAAGCTCCCTAGGCTCTGATACGCTGTCAAATATCTGATACCATGTCAAATTTATATGGCCTTTATGGCATGCAAGAAATTATACAACTAAGGATCTTAAATCAAATATAACCTCACTAGATTAGCAACAAAGATTGGCAAAAAATAAAGATAGAAGAATAGCTAGAAACACAAGAGATAGAACTCAATTGGGATGAAATAAAAATTCTTTATTATTCTAAAAGATGTGTACAATATATAACACATATAAAGAGAGAAATTTGTGAGCCTTACAATGCAATTGAGTATCTCACATTAATGTTAGTCTTAGTGGAGTAATTCCCCCAATCTATGACATTCTTCCAAGTGTGACTCCTGTATTGGGCCATAATGAGGTCCAATGAGCCTAGATGGACCATGAGGATGTTAGGATAGTCAAATAATGTTGATGGAATCATCATGAGGGAGAATTAGGTGGTTTAGGGGCTTGGTAGTGGCCATTAATGAGCAATTTGACCAATTCTAGTACATTAACACCCTTGGTCAATCCTTATCCCATAAAATAGGGAAGAAGGGAACCTCTCTCATTAAATGCATCAAGGTGGGTGCATTTGACTCTGCAGAACAATGAAATAAGGTGCAATTGTGGACAAACTTGACTATTATGGAAAACCACTAGTCTAAGATGTGGACAAACCCCCTAGACTAGGCACTATGAAGCCAAACCATGGAACAAATTGGACAAAAAACCCTTGGAACCTTACGCAAGGAGTATTAACAAAGGTCTAGATGGGAATTATGTTCCAAAACACATACAAAATAAAAACATTATTTATGCAAAACACATTTGCAGAGCCAAAGAACCAAGGGAGTCGAGTTGGATTTTCTAACTAAGTGAGAAAAAATATAGGGTCGAAGACCTCATGGCCTTCCTCTCAATTCGATGAAATACCCCATGATCATGAGGTCGGACCTCTGAATGTCAAGGTTGTGCATAAAACATACAACCAATTCCCATATGGGAGGCACCCTCATTAGTGTCAAAATACAAAATCAAAACAAACGAAAATAATAAATAACATGGATCAAATCCCATGAAATAACATCCTATACATGAATATAATCTCAAGTTAATAAAACATTAACAGAGATAATGTTTTGAATAAACTCCACGCACTATGTAAACCCAAAGTTGGAAAAACATTCCATATACACACAGGAATTTAATAAGCCAATTTTCAATACCATAGTTCAAAATTTTCAAATAAACCCTATGTCCTATAGGGAAAATAGTTTATAAACACAAGTGTATTAACTTCATGGGCCTTGCCCTAAATTCCACATGGAACATATGGGAAATTATATTTTACCATCTAAGGGTACATTCACCATTGGTTTAACTCAGACAGTCGATGCTATAAAGGGAAAATCGACCCAAGGTCAATACATAAGAAACCATGTCATAATAAAACAAAATGATGTTGTCAATTAATAAGGGAAAAAAGGAAAAACGACTTCAGGAAATAAACATTGGGCTTATATAATCATCATTATAATCAATAGTAGTTCGGACATAACCTAGGAAGCGTAGCCCTTAAGTTCTCAACATAAATGTCAACAATGAGAGAGGAATGTAAGACATAGAGGCCATGAGATTACCGAAGGTTCTATTCTGAATGAGAGATATCCACAAGTCATGCCCCTCCTATTGCAAACAAACAAACTCTCAATACAATGGATATATCTTGTAAATAATAAAACTAAAACAAAGATAACATGGTTCTAACCATTATTCTTATCTCATACAAGAGTTGGATGCATTGGTACAACTTGGAAGTTATACCCTCCATCCTTCAGGCAGAAAGAAACATCAAACTCTTCCTCACTGCAACATAAATTTTATACGTTGAACCACGAACCCATCTCAACTGAAGAAATATTTAAATAGGAAGAAATAAGCCCTGCGACCTAAGGGCCAAATGGAGGGGAAACACCCTGAGAGAACCAAAGGTCTCACAACCCAACATAAATGAAAATAGGGGAAGAATAACCCGAATTAAGAGTTTTATGAATTAAGTGAGTGTACAACCAAGCATTTACTTCCCCTTCCATCGTAGTCCCTCATGGAATCTCGAGGAGGGAGGTTTCACCTGCTACATTTAATACAATTCTAGCTCAAAGGACATACAACCATGCAATATGACCTATGATATCGCCTCATTCCAATGTTTGGATGGATCACACCATAAGTAAAGGAAGGGAATGAAAATTGGGTAGTTTAATCACCTACACAAAAGGTTATTAAAACATTTATCATTCAGTCTAAGTAAGTCATGTCTTGGGGGCCACGATCTCCCCAAGATCGAACCTTAGTAAAAGCAATATTCAAGATAACAAGTGAAAAAGACATGGAGGTAAATACAAAGGTAAAGCATGGTATTAGTTTAACATAACACATATATTATGTATGGAATTGAGTAAATGTTATAAGTGGAACACCGTAATAAGTTGTTGGTTTAATATACATAAACCAAGATTGAAAACCATTAAGCTTGGGTTTAAGTAGACCAAGATCTCCATTAATACAAGTCAACACTCAAGTGATTAAGGCCTAGCCCAAATACATACGAATGAGAGTCATATAGTTATAAAGGTGAATATACCCAGGAGTTAAGACAACACTGAAAATAAGCATTATGTCTTGGATTTAAAGATGAGACCTGAATGCTACAAAACTCAAAAACAACTATTATTGTAGAACAAATTTTGCTAACCAAACTAGAATATTATTCATAAGGCCTGTTGGTGAGTGTTAATTCCATCATGGGAAGATTTATAATTATACAAATTTATATGATCCATTCAATGCAACATAACTGATTAAACAATGAAGTAAGGATTGTACTTAAACATAATGTTATTGGCTAATAAGACAGTCACAATTATGTTCACTATAATCAAATAATTTTTTTTTTATGAAGGGATTTTTTGTGACATTACAATATCTTAAAGTATTTGGTAGTGAATGTTGGGCTCATACCCTAGATGAAAAACAGAAAAATTTAGAACCCAAGTCTCAGAAATGTATTTTCATTGGTTACAATGAGGATTCGAAAGCATACAGGTTGTTTGATTCTTCTACCCAAGTTGTCATTATTAGGAGAAATTTTCTATTTGATGAAGTCTCTCGTCCCCCTAAGTCTATTGAACCTCATGTTACCTTGATTTCTCTCCACCTTCTATTACTCTTATATCTGTTACTCCTTCCACACCTTATGTGCCTATTATATATCCAAGTTCACCCTCATATTCATTTTCTCCACCTAAATGTTTTTAACATCCTAGTATGGGTCCTTCCACTACTTCTCTTTTTCTTTGCGCTCACAAAACTCTTGAATATACAGGTCTCGATATTGGTCTTCCTTCTGATACTCATTGAACTAGATCTGAATTTTCTCTTATGGCTCAAGTTTTGGCCGTAATTGATCTATTTACCTATTCTCAATCCAAAGATAAGACTAAATGGGAGAAAGCAATGCAACCTCACTATGACTCGTTAATGAAGAACAATAATTGGACTCTTATTCCCCTTCCTCCTAGAAAAAAATTATTTGGTTGTAATTGGATACAGAAAACAAAGTTTACTATAGATGGACATTGAAAAACATAAAGCTTGGTTAACTAGTAACAAAAGGATTCTCTCAACAAGAAGGTATAGATTATACTAAAAACGTTTGCTCCAGTTTCTAAAATAAGCACAATAAGAACTATTCTTTCACTTGGTGCATCATATCAATGGGAAACACACCAAATGGATGTTAACGTTTGTTTTTGAATGGTGATCTTAGTGAATAAATTTATATGCAACAACCAACATGATTTATTACTGCTGAAACTTCAAGTATAGTATGCAAATTGAACAAGTCTTTATATGGTCTTAAGCAAGTACCTAGAGCTTGGTATCAAAATATTGATGTTTATTTCTTTAAGAATGGTTTTAAGCAATGTGTATCTGATCCAAATTTGTATGTGAAGCACTTTGATAATGATGTTCTCATAATTGTACTTTATGTGGATGATCTTATTATTACGGGCATCCATCTTACATTGATACAGGAAATGAAGGATAATCTTGAAAGTGAATTCGAAATGACCAATTTAGGCTTATTACATTATTTTTTGGGTCTACATATTTGGAATATGGTAAATTGTATTTTACTCTCTCAATCTAAGTATGTGATAGATTTTCTTACTCGGTTCCATATGAGTGATTGTAATATGTCAACAACACTATTTTAATCCAGTGTAAATTTAGTTGTTCATTGTGACTCTCCTCTTGTTGGTGCAACATTGTATCGTCAGCTAGTGAGAATTTTGATATATTTAAAAAACAACATATGAGATATATCTTTTGTAGTTAGCATGGTTTAAAGGATTATGCAAAAGCCTCATGAAATTCATTGGATAAAAACAAAGAGAATTCTCGAATATTTACATGGGACATTATATTATGGTATGTTCTATTCTAGAAGGGATACAATCTCACTCCTTGGTTATATAGATTCTCATTGAGTAGGGAGTACTTTAGATAGAATATCTAATGAGATATCTTTCAGCATGGTTGAGGTCTAATTTCATGGTCTAGTAAGAATTTGATAAATCTTTCTCTTTCTTCTTGTGAAGTAAATCACAAGGAAACTAAGGAACCAACTAAAGAAGCAGTGTGGATCCAACATGTTTTGATAGATATTGGGGTAGTATAGAAGTCTACTACTTAGTACAAATGTGACAATCAAAGTGCAATTCAGCTTGCGTACAATGTAGTGTATCATTCCAAAACTAAACACATTGACTTGGATAATCATTATATCATATATCTTATTGCAGATGGTGTTATTTGTTTGGAGTACTGTCCCATAGAAAAGCAAGCAGATGATATGTTCGCTAAATCCTTGATAGAAGCAAAGTTCGTGTATCTTTCTAGTTTGTTGAGAATGGGGGAAGTTGTCATCAAGAGAGATAGTTGATGTAATGGCATATTCCTCATTTTATGTGTTGTTCTCCTAGTCATCATTAAGGGGAAGTGTTTGAATGTGTAATTTTAATAATTACATGTGTAGTGATGTCTAGTTGATGTTGTAAGATGTAATAACTAGCATTGGAAGGGAAAATAAAACAAAATAACTCTTAATATTATAATATTGAGTTATCACATAGTTATAATGGAGAAAAATACTCCTTTTACCATTCATTATATAAATATGTGGAAAATCATTTATCCCACATGTATTTTGGGATGTTATTCTTCCATAGATCTTGGTATACAATAGAGGTGAGGGGGATCCTTTGGAGGTAACTTGTAAATGATCCTTTTGAGGTATCTTGTAAATGCATCGTGATGTATTTTTAATACTCTGTGATAGCATATGTGGAGTGGAGCTCAAATTGTAATGTTGGAAATATTTTAAGGAATAAGAAGATTTTCCCCTTCCTATGGATGTTTCCCCATTTGGGGTTTTACCATGTATATTTGGTGTTCTCTTGTCTATTCTCATATCTCCATTTCTATTCATGTTCTTTGTTGTTTGATTAAATAGAAGGCTAGAATAGCTCATGTCTTTCATGTTTTATATTCTTTTATGATTTTCTCATATTCTCAGTATTCTAACAAGGCTTAGGGTTACAGAAGGGTGTGAATATAGGTCTCTTTTCAAATTTGTATTTGATGAAAAGGATATGGTGAAAGGATTGGTATATAGTGGTTATAGGTAGAGAATAATGAATACCTAGATCAATTTCTAGACACTTTCCCCTAGATATTCATGCAACTGCAACAACCTACACATTAAGTTTGATAACTAACCTACATGATAGAAATTCATTTTTAGTCTATGGTTGATTTTTAACATAATTTGATCCCCTAATTATAACATGGTAAAATGTGTATAAATATTATTTAATACCTTATTATGTAACATAGATGATTTTATTAAATATGTCAATGATTTTGAACTCATTAAGGATGAGAAACTAAAACTTGAGGAAATTCTCATAAGCTTTAACACTGGCTCACACTTCACAAAAATCCCATTAAATGAGGTCATGTATGCTATCAAGTAAGTCACAAACCTAGAGGAAACACGAATAGAAGAGGTAAGTCTCCACTCAAATTTCTTTAGTTTTCAATTAGATTTCTATGAGAAGAATGTATAGTGGTGTAGCAATGGGGTCTCTTCTCTCACCCATTGTTTCCAAACTCTTCATGGAACAATTTGAGAAAATAAATCTTCACTATTACTATGTTGATAGTGATTGTTAGTTATAGGATTTCCTTAACATATGGTTTTCTTCATATGAGATATTACACAGTAATGTCCCTAAAAAAATACACCTAATTTTTTTTTATGTACTAATCTTTATCTATCGTGACAGCACATGTTTCCTTAAATTAACTTCAGTACTGAGAAGTGAGATGATGAATTCTACTATTTTTAGATTTGTCTATCATATTTTTTTCTTTTGTTGCTGAGTAATCTGATCATTTGTATTCTTTTCATGTTGTAGTGACAATACTGAGCCTATTTCGGCTTTAGTGGATGTTGATGAACTTACGACTAGTTTTTATTTATTTATGATGTGTTGAAATTTCATATGCTTTCTTTATGGTGAGATGTTTTCTCTACGGTTAAAAATGTGATGTTTTATGAGCCTGGTCTTAATTCCCTATAACAAGATAATGCCTTGTACATACCATTCTTGCAGGTGATGGTTTACTTGACTTACACTCATAGTGGATCATTGTGCAGGTCCCAAGTGCTAAGGAAAAGGCATAAAAAGGGGTTGAGTTCTTACCAATTAAAATGTCTTAGTGGGAAGCTTGTATATATACACTATGAAATTCGTATGGGTTTAAATTATACAAACCTTGAATCCTCTAAGGTTTGAAATACGTTAACCTTAAACGAAGCGAAATCCTTGATAAAAGTATTAAGTGAGGGCGCTGACTTGGAGGTTTGGCATTTTACGTGGAGGTATATTGAATATTTATGGCAGTCCATATGATGGACATATGGGAAAAAGTTCCAGTGTGGTAGGGTTTTGCTTGTTAGTTGCTCCTTGTGGAGTCCTTTTCAGGAATAGCGTTTGGTTGAAGGTGAGGGAAGACAAGGGATTACTCTCTACACTTTCTCTACAATTCGTTGCACAGAGGTAGATCTAAGCTGAGCTTCTTGTGTTTCTGGAGGTCGTTTAGTATGCTACAGGTGTTGGCAATGCTCAAGTTATGTTTTGATGTAAACTTACTCTATAATTCCTACATTTCCTTTACGGTTTATCTATTAGTTTCGTTGGTTGCTTATTCTTTGTTGGTTTCTTGTGGTTGTGTGTGCATATAGAGGGGGCTGAGGACTTGGGGATGTCCTGCTACATGTTCGGGAATGGATTTGTTTCAACGGGTAAGTTCATGACTCTCTAAGGTTTTTTCGTTTTCTCCCAAGGGGGGACATCTCTGCAGTGACTTGGTCCGTTTTATGGAATGTTTTGGGTTTTCATTTTTTGGTTTTGATTGTGCCTTCGGTAGAGAGACAAGGGTTTGGACGTATCGTTGGTTTCCTCATAGGGTCTTCCCTTCTGTTTGTTTTAAATGGAGGGACTCTCCTTGTTTAGAATTATTTGAGCTGGAAATGATGTAATAATTATCTCAGGGTTTTCAGACTCTTTATCTTACGGCCATATGGAATATTTTAAGGTTGTTAAGGAAAAATATGTAACTATGATTTACTATGTATGTCTGTGTTTAATTTAAATGAGAAAAATCGCTCTTTTATTTCCATTTGGGGTTTGCTTATAAGCTTTGTCTCTATTTTCATAATGTAGACCTTCTTGTTGTGGATTTCTGATGGACCATGCATAGGCATCTACTATTGCTCTGTCTTTAATGTATGCATTCTCTATTTTATCTTTGTGTGCATAGGTGTCTGTAGTGCCCCTAGACTACTGTAGACCTTGAGGGCACCTGTTGAGTGACCTGACTGATTGAAACATTAATAAAGCGACCCCTTGATGTTATATTGAGTATATTCACGACTACGACTGATTGTGAATCAATAAAATAATTATATATGTGTATTTGGATAGTTCATGTAAATGAATGATTACATGTTGTTTAACGATTAACTTTAATTATGCAAAATGTACATGTGAATGATGCTTAACGACTAGTTGTTTGATTGATTATGTGATGAGAATGAAGAAAGTAAATATTGACGAGATGCATTATTTATTAGATGAATGAGTAATGTTATGAGTAAACTATAAATCCTTAACGAAATAGAAGATTTATGAATCATATTATGATAATTGAGGACAGTACTACTAATATATGTTTGTGAGAAATGTGTGTAGCGGTAGGTGAAATGGTTCACCAACGGACACACAAGGGAATGAAGGGTTGTAGAGTACGGATAAATCACACACATGGAGAGCGACGACGATGTCGACTTCTGATGGAATACCATGCATGACTAGAGAAGCATTGATCCGCTTACTCAGGAGAAGCATGAGGTCGTGTGGGTTGGCTACAATGGAGTTGGTCACATACGAGTTGAGGGATGTGCATTAAGGACGGACTTACTCCTCAACGCCATTAGTCCCTAATAGTGTGTAGACGGGGGATAGAAGGTAACGGATCTTGAAATCCCTACATGAAGTTCTTGCAAGTCAAAATGAAAGGATATTGGCAGAAGGGCTCGACGATGAGGTACCCTACTGAGAATGGAAAGAGTGGATGCAAGGACCCGACGATGTGGTACCTTGCCGAGAAATGGAAACGAAAGATGACTAGACCTGACGAAGTGGTGCCATGTCAAGGAAATGAAGTTAAGGAAGGGAAGGCCCAATGGCGGGGCATCAGGATCCTAGTAAAAGTTACTGTTAAACTAAATTGCATAAAGACGTACAAATTTGTACCTAGAACATTTACTTAGAAAAATGCATTTTAGTACTTTAAACAATAGAATTTAGTACTTGAGACATTTGCACTTAAAATATTATTCTAGCATTTAAAATAATATTAATTGTTATTTACGCATTTGCACATAAAAGATTATTTTGGAATTTAAAATAATAGCAATGGTTATTTAGGCATTTGCACATAAAATAATATTTTGAGTATTTAAAATAATATAAATATTTATTTAGGAGCAAAATAGAATCCCAAGCATAGACATCTAATCAACTCCACCTTCACCACAAATTTAGGAGTTAGGTGAAACATCTAGGGGACAAACATGAGAAAACTTAGGAATGTTGGTGCATCTCCTAGAGAAACTCACACATGGATGGGTGGGTTTTATTGAATTAGAAATTTAATAAAATAAATATTATTGCATGGAGAGACATGTGTTGCAAGGGATTTTCCTACTTAAGGAAGGCCTTAGGAAGGGAGAAGGGACCCAGTTTTTGGATGGATATCATAATTCTTGCGATAGATGCGACTTGCTGCTATTAGGGTTTGGATAGAAATTCTTGTGGGGGGGGAACCCATTGAGGAGTTTCTTGAAAGGTGTGTGTGATATTTACGACCCAAAGCTCGGGGGAGGCCATGCGACTAAAATCTTGAGCCTATGGTTGGGTGGCGATATAATGGTTGCTTTGCCAATGGTTAAATAAGCTTTCCTGGAGGGATCCTACAGAAGATGCGGACGACAATGGACCAGCTGGATCGGGTTGATAGGTTATGGTTTTATTTATTTTTGTTAAGTTATTTACTTAATTTATTTTATTTCTCCAGTAATTATGATAGCTAATCTATTTGTATGAAGTTGTTAAAGTTTCAGGTTCAGTTCAGGAGGACCCTAAAGGAGGGGCCCTACATTTGGTATCAGAGCAGTTCGAGCCTTGACCGGTCCAAGAAAAACTTAGGAGTGTTGTCTCCGCAAAACCAAAGGTTCTACGGAAAATATTGAGGTTTGGAGTAGATCAATGGAAAATTCTCAAGTACTTTGTCAACTGCAGGCGCGACCATCCAAATCAGGTTCTATTCTCTCTCTCATGTGGATGGATGTATTATAATGTTTTATTACGATAGAAAAAGAGTTCAAAAAAAAAACTATCTTTACTTATTTTTAAATCCTGGAAATTTTAGTTCTAGCTAGATCTATTACCTTTCCATGGAAGTTATAGGGGAGGGAAGTCTGAAATTTACGGTAATAAACATTGTGGGTAAATCTGAGATCTATCTATCTAATAATCCAATTCTGTACATCATGCTTATAACTTGAGAAACATTGTAAATAGTTTAATCCAACTAAGTATGCCCAACCGAATCCATCGGCGTAGCCACCCATTATACATTGTAATCTATTCCTTATATCTGGAGTTACTTCAGTGTATTCCATACAGAACCAGGGAAATCTATGTTCTTTTATGTTCTTTTATTAGTATAGGTGAAAGAAATCGTAAATACTTTGTTGTTATTGTTTACCATGATTTAAGGAAATCTGGAAATGATCGTCGGTAATCTCGGCATATGGCCCAGCTATCTAATCAGTCGGCTCCTATGCGCATAAAGTCTTTCCATCGCATAATTATAACAATTAGTGGACTATACCATTGTTGTTCCACAGAGATTGGGTATAGATCCTTATGTATTTTCTTTATAAACCAAATGTTTCTTTCTATAAATTCTGTAGAAGGTCGGATCCTGCGGATATATGAAATATCTGTAGACTATACCATCATTGTCCATAGCGATTGGGGATAGATCCTTATGTAATTCCTTTTATAAACTAAATGTTGCTCCTCTGTAAAAACTACAGAAGTGTTGATCTTAGAGTTATAATAATTTTGTTTATATATATACCATCAGTAAACTTCGTAGCTGTAGAAATTTTAGAGCTAGAACTTTTTCGAAAGGGTATCAATGGGTGCGCAACTCAGGAAGATTAGCCCATGATCCATTGCACCCAGTGACCGATACAAATATCGAAAGATTTATTTTATGTAGAGATAAGAGATTTATCATTTCTGTGTAAAGTGTTGTGTACACCTAAGAAGATCGATCCACGATCCACTTCCACTTGCAATAAATGTCAACTGAAGGCTGTAGCAGCCCTCTCAGTGCAGATTATATTCACATATAAATTTTGATCTATAAAACCTCTACCCAACAAGTGGCTTAGATACTAAACAATACTTCTGTACTTCTCTCTATGAATTCCCACTATCATTTATGCCTAACGATAGATCTGGAATCCACCGCACTGTTTGT
Source organism: Larix kaempferi (assembly GCA_027924585.1). Taxonomy (NCBI): domain Eukaryota; kingdom Viridiplantae; phylum Streptophyta; class Pinopsida; order Pinales; family Pinaceae; genus Larix; species Larix kaempferi. The sequence goes on from BSBM01001033.1 coordinate 6,814,635, forward strand.
GTAAATTTTATGCTTGTTTTTCATTAACCATGTATGCCCAATGATTAAATAGTTTAGTATTATTTAAAGAACAATGTTGAGGAGCTTTCTCGATCTCGTTATGCTCCTATTCTCTCTACCTTTCCCTTCACTGCGGTATTTTGTGGCACTTGACTACGCAAGAATAGTGCCAACAATTACATAAGAAGCTTTATTAGGATAACCTAATGACGTTCTTTGGAAGTAAATCGACATCATAGTCATTTCAGATTATATTATCCTTAGAAAATCAGTTTAGAGGTTCTCATCTACTGACTCTAATTGAATTTGTCAAGGTTTTTAATGAAAATACTTCCTTGATGGGAAGCTCCACTGAGAAAATCTGCTGTCAATGGATGTTCAACTCCGGGACACCCACGAAGATGGAATTCAACTCGTCGTTAATATCGAAGAGTGACATCTGCAGACCATGGATTCACTTAACCTCTAAATATCTCTCTGTATACTTGCTTAACTCGATGATTATCGTGGATGTAATCCTTAGAAGATCTTGGTTGTCTGCTCGATGCCATGGGCACCTATAGGCGTTCTATTGTGTATCCACTTCGAAAATCACGTTGCCATTGCATGTCGCTTATTTGAAATAGGGTGTTATAAAGGTTTTTATTTTTTTATTTTTTTAAATTTAAAGAGTCACCTGACCTTCACTTAACAGAATGGTGGTTCAGTAAATGTTTTATTCGACATGTTAAGCGGAATATAAATAATATACATTGTTGCTTAGTACCGAAACTCTTCATGCCGTAGATACAAATAATAGCCATTTTTATTTTTATTTTTTTAAAGCTATAACATTTACTCGTCAAAAAGATCTGAATGGATTAATACGTAACCTGATTATTTGAACTCGGTCGTGGATATTTGAAAAGGAAGTTTCCTGGATTTTCAGCCATTTTGTGGACCGTGGCAATGTATATAAACAAGAGGACGAGTTCTGGCTGAAGATGAATGGTGAATTACTTCTGGTGAGCTTGGCAGACAACTAATGCCTTCTGGCGAGAGGTTATAGGTTAGCTTAGGTCACATGGATAGTTCAAATACCTTAATGGGGTAATATCTGAATGGTAACGATCTTAATATTTAAATGATAATAATAAATGTGAACTCTGTTTGTAGCGAGTTAGGGAATATTACAAACCTCTAAAAAGTTTCAGTTAAGTGAAAGAATGAGCCGAGAGGAAGGATGTTGGAAGTGTGGAGGGCCACACTTCCAGAGTGAATGCCCTTGGAAGAACTGGGGGGATAGAAGAGAAAACGGGTAAGATCGAGAACCACGACTGACCATCGTAACCCATATGAAGATCCGAACAATGAACATAGAAGCTTAGGCCCCATGTGTTTGATCAAGTCAAAGTACATTGGGACAGTTATAGTCCTAGCTCTGAGACTTGGCAACTGAGATGTGACATAGCTTTCCGCATTTATTCTGAATTTTGGGACAAAGTTCTAAATAAGTAGGGGTGTATGTAGTGCCCCTAGACTACTGTAGACCTTGAGGGCACCTGTTGAGTGACCCAAGTGATTGAAACATTAATAAAACGACCCCTTAATGTTATATTGAGTATATTCACGACTACAACTGATTATGAATCAATAAAATAATGATATATGTGTATCTGGATAGTTGATGTAAATGAATAATTACATGTTGTTTAACCATTAACTTTGATTATGAAAAATGTACATGTGAATGATGCTGAACGACTAGCTGTATGATTGATTATCTGATGAGAACGAAGAAAGTAAATTTTGACGAGATGCATTTCTGATTAGATGAATGAGTAACATTATGAGTAAACTATAAATGCTTTACAAAATATTATATTTATGAATTAGATTATGATAATTTAGGACAGTACTACTAATATATGTTTGTGAGAAATGTGTGTAGCGGCAGGTGAAACGGTTCACTGACGGACACATAAGGGAATGAAGGGACGTAGAGTATGGATAAATAACACACTAGGAGAGCGATGGAGATGTCATCTCCGACAGAATACCATGCATGAGTAGAGAAGCGTTGATCTGCTTACTCAGGAGAAGCGTGAGGTCGTGCGGGTGGGGCACAACGAAGTTGGTCACGTACAATTTCGGGGAACGTAGTAAGGATGGACTTACTCCTCAATGCCATTAGTCCCTAATAGCGTGTAGACAGAGGATAGAAGGTAACGGCTCCTAAAATCCCTACATGAAGTTCCTGTAAGTCAAAATGAAAGGATATCAGCAGAAGGGCCCGAAGATGAGGTACCCTGCCGAGAACGGAAAGAGTGAATGCAAGGACCCGATGATGTCGTACCTTGCCAATAAATGGAAACGATAGATGACTGGACCCGATAGAGTGGTTCCATGTCGGGGAAATGAAGTTAAGGAATGGGAAGGCCGAATGGCGCAGCACCAGGATCCTAGTAAAAATTATTATTAAACTAAATTGCATAAAGACGTACAAATTTGTACCTAGAACATTTACTTAGAAAAATGAATTTTAGTACTTTAAATAATAGAATTTAGTACTTGAGACATTTGCACTTAAAAAATTATTCTAGCATTTAAAATAATATTAATTATTATTTACGCATTTGCACATAAAAGATTATTTTGGCGTTTAAAATAATAGCAATGGTCATTTAGGCATTTGCACATAAAAGAATATTTTGAGTATTTAAAATAATATAAATCTTTATTTAGGAGCAAAATAGAATCCCAAGCATAGACATCTAATCAACTCCACCTTCACCACAAATTTAGGAGTTAGGTGAAACATCTAGGGGACAAACATGAGCAAACTTAGGAATGTTGGTGCATCTCCTAGAGAATCTGACACATGGATGGGTGAGTTTTATTGAATTAGAAATTTAATAAAATAAATATTATTGCATGGAGCAACATGTGTTGCAAGAGATTTTCCTACTTAAGGAAGGCCTTGGAAAGGGAGAAGGGACCCAGTTTTTGGATGGATATCGTAATTATTGTGACAGATGCGACTTGTGTCTATTGGGGTTTGGCTAGAAATTCTTGTCGAGGGGGGACCCATTGAGGAGTTTCTTGAAAGGTGTGTGTGAACTTTACGACCCAAAGCTAGGGGGAGGCCATGCGACTGAAAGCATGAGCCTATGGTTGGGTGGCGAAGCTAACGGTTTCTTCACTAATGGTTAAACGAGCTTTGTTGGAGGGATCCTGTGGAAGACGCGGACGACAATGGACCAGCTGGATCGGGTTGACAAGTTATGGTTTTGTTTATTTTTGTTAAGTTATTTACTTAATTTAATGTATTTCTCTAGTAATTATAATAGCTAATCTGTTTGTATGAAGTTGTTAAAGTTTCAGGTTCAGTTCAGGAGGAGCCTAAAGGAGGGGTTCTACAATGTCTACTATTGCCCTATTTTTAAATGTATGCATTCTCTATTTTAAATGCATCGTGGATACTTTGTTCTTAATTTGTGGGAAGGATGTTTGGCTGAAAATATATGGTTTGGGTTCGATCCTCTTTAGAAGGGTTCTACTGTGCTCTTCCTTTCCCTATCATTTTTCTCTTGTGAGAGTGTAGTTGGGATTGGGTACAACAAAAATTGTGCTCCCCTTCCTACCGATTGTGAGTCCTTCAACGGATTCGATCTTTGATCGTGTGACTTGCAAACTTGGGGAATTTTTTTTGACTAGATGTTTCGCTTTCCAAGAAGGCCCCAATTCAAAGGGTTACGACTTCTATAAATATTTATGTTTTTTTAATGAGATGGGTTTGGTAATGTTTGGTTTGGAGGATCAGATCTTTGGTCTGAAACAATGTTTAACGTTTTAATTTTACTTCTGATTTTTAACTCTAGTTTGATGGTCTAGTCACGAAAATTGTGAACCTTGCTTCTCCTGGATGGTCTTGATGACTGGGTGTATTTTGAGTTTCAAGATAGTATAGATTTGTTTTTTGTTGAAAGATAAGTGTTTAAATCCTAATTTGATATAATATGGTTTGATGGCATAAGAGAATTATGTTACAGTGTTTTTATGTTCCCTTTTTCTATGCATATTTATATAAAAATTTATCATATTATACCTAGTTTATTTAATATATATATATATTAAATAATCTAGTTTAAGCTTTGTTATCCACTAAATTGCACTTAGTGGATCCTGAGTGAACCGTTGAAGACTTGAACAATCTAATTGTTCATCATCAGTGTCTTGAGATCCATTAGGCCGAATATTTGGCCCTTTGTAAATATTTGCATGTTTAGACCCCCATGGGGGAATTGTAATAATTTGGTCTAAGCATGATAATTTTGTAAAATGCTTGGCCTACCTTAGGTTTTTCCATCAAGGGGATACTCTAGAGTGTTTTTTCTTAGGAATTACGCATTCCACTTTAGTAGTGTATAATTCCTGATACCTCATACCTCCAAAGCTGGAGTATTTACCATGGTAGTCGAACCTAGGGAGGTTATTCAAGTCTATGTGTCTATTTATTTCTTACATGCTATCCATAAAAATTGATTCATATGGACATGCACTAGGTCCCCTAGGTTTTTTAAGTTATTCGAACAAAATTTTGTTTTCTCGTTTAACGGGATAAATTAATATTTTAACCAAAAAATAAAAAAGTGATAAAAGTGTGGTTAAGAGGTGAAATTTGGCATGGGGGTGCTTGTTTTATAATCCGGAGCACCCATTTAACCCATAAACCCACTTTTCCTAAGTTTCGAGTGAGTATTTATCTCCAAAATTAATATTTACTTGACAAAGGCCAAAATACCAATTTAATTGGCAAAAAAAGACATAGTAAAGGCAAAATCTCAATCCCACAAATCAAAGAAATGTGTTGGAATCAAATATCATTTGATTGGAAATCAAATGAGGAATAATATTGATCAAATAAATGATGATTTGATTGAATATTGGAGATCCACCAAAGGGGGGGCAAATTTGTGGTTGGAGAGGTGTCAAGTGGAGTTTGAAAAGTGTCAAATGGTTGGAGAAAGGTGTCATTAACCTCCCCAAACCTCACACATTTGTCAACAATCCTTTTCCAAGTGTATCAATCCATTTTTCCAAGTGTCAAAGAGGATCTATCTTGGGAAGTGCACTTCCCCCTCTCTCATTTCTCTATATAAGCAAGGTATCTCATGCTCATTTCTTCATGATGGATTGCACTGAACCTATGCCCCTATGATTTGTAATATTATTTTGAGTAATATATTTTGAGACTTTGGAGGTCAAAGGTGGCTATTGTTCTTCATCCATGCATTTTTCTTGAGGTAAAATTGTAAATTTCCAATTTTTTCTTTCACATACTATTAGATTGATTTAGCTTTGCAAGGATCTTGGATCCTAGTAGGGTAAGCATTCATAGTTATTGAGTTGCTTATTTTTATTGGATGTTTAGAGATATAGGATCATAAAATAGTATTTGGTTGTACTCTTGCCCTTCTAATTTCTCACCATTTAATTTTTTGGATTTAATCTCTTGTGTGTATGAGCTTCTTGGTTTTGTTACAGGATTCGGTGTTAAACATTGGGATTTGATCTTGTCTTGATTCTTCTCTCAAATTGGGTGGTGGATCACCTTTTTCCAATCATATATATAATTTCTTGCAGGCACCAAGCTCCTTCTCCATCTCTAAAAAGCAACAAGCTTTGGTTTCTCTCCAATCATCCTTCTTCAAATCTACAAGCAAAATTTTCTTCTTTTTTTCATTTTGAAGCAAGTGTAGCAGATCTAAAAGTTTAAATTATTTTAAATATTGCTTTTAAAATCAGATCTAGATCCTATATTTTTATGTAATTTTGTGTTTTCTAACCACTAATTTGCACCATTTTAGCTCGTTGGTTTTTAACAGGTCTATGACGAAAGTGGGCATATTTGTGACAAAAAAAGCATAAAAAAAGTGCCAATAACACTTCCGGTGGATCCCTATCCACTTGTATAATTTATATGTGATTGTAAGCTATTAGATACAACTATAAAGTGGACTAAGTGGCACTTCTTTTTTTATTTTATTATAATTATTAAACGAGAGCAGTGGGATACTCAGCGCCCATACCCCATCCCCCCTGAGGGGATTTGCATTGTCTAATTTTTCATGGTGTAATTTTTTCTAACAACACACATAACACACACACACACTGTAATATCCCCATTATGACCCTTAGGATATATTGGATTTTAAATGTAAATATTGTATAGATGTGAGTTATGATTCCTAGCGTGGATCTCAAGGCCAAGGCCCTACTAGTGAATGCTTAACTATAAGAAGAAATTATTTGGCATTGTGTGACCCGTGTGCTATTAAGCCATGGAAATTGTAAAATGATGTAAATATCATGTAATAAAAATACTAAGGGGCTTGCTATGGATGCAACTAAATGAGGGGGAACTATGTATCCACTAGGGAGAGGTGAGGGGGTTGTGGGATTGAACCATAGAATGCCATATGTAACCTTGGGAACCCACCTTTAACTGTCTTAGATGTCATTTAATTTTGCTATAGGAAGTGGATGAAGAAACAGTTCATGAGGTCGATGGAGTGGGGGAAACCTTGAAATTCAGATGGCAGGGTATGGAGCTCTAATTTCCTTGATCTGCATGTTACTCTACCCTTGGAAGTTCGTATTCCTGGATCCTTATTCCATTAGGGAGGAGAAACCAGAGTTTGGGGGAGAGGACAAAGAGCCGAGTGGTGAAGGAAGAACTAAAAATTGTGATTATGGGTGAAGCCGCATTTGGAAGTGCCTAGATTGCTTAGGAATTGTGTGAGAAGTGAAATCTATTGGGGAAATACTTAGACCCGAACCTTGAGGGAGATTTGCAGGGTGTGATATTCTCAAAACCAATGAGGAAACCATGAGTTTGATAGTCGAATCCCCCCCAGTCGCGGGACAGATCCTTTCAGTCGTAACCCTGAGGAAATCTAAGCATGGATGACACAGTGTGGAAGAGAGAGTAGAGGTTGGAAATGTTTGATAAACCCAGTGAAGACTATTTTATTGAATCTGTAGCTCTGTGGTTGAGCTCACTGGCTTGGCTTCCTACTCCTTCTATCTTGGCATGCTTGATAAACCCAAATGTGTGTTGGCTTAGCATGACGGTTGGTGTGAAACCAAAGCTGTGAGAAAACCTGGGCAGTTCCTCCTTAGTGGATACATAGCCCTAGCTTGGGGGTGTTCTCTGAGTGTAGAAATACTACAGGATGGGAAGAGACCTATGGTTGGGTTGGAACGTTGCAGTCCATAGCCAGTTTGCTTGGTGGTTTCAATTAAAGATAAGTGCTTCCTGTTGCCTCTGACTATGCCATTCTATATATATGATTGCTTTTTTGTTATGTCAGAATGCATGGATTGATCTAACTGATTAATGGAATTGAATGCTTGTAACTTAGGTTTTTATTATGCCTATGATGAAATATTGGTAAATGCATCTGAGTGTGTGTTAATATGGTTAGATTCAACTTTGTTTTGCATCTATGTGTTTTATTTATATGTAAATTTGTTCATTGATGAATAGGGATAACTTTGGATGAGGCCCTGGATGTGAAAAAGGTTTAGTTAGGACTTTGGGGAGGAAATAGACACATCCTGTGGTGTTCATGCTTTCTCATGTTGATTAGATGAAGGGAAGGGCTATGATTGAGTGGAGCCGAGTTTTTTGCAGAGTGGGAAGAGGCATGGATGAATTTCAGGGCCACATTTTAGGTTGGATGAAGGATAGGATCATAGTCATCATATGTGGCAGAGGATCATACAATTGTATAGGGATTTCCAAGAGATTTCCAATAGTACCAAGTTTTCCCAAAATGGAATTGGGATGAGAAAGTTATGATCCAGAGAAGTTGTGCAGTTGGGATTTTGACTTCCCGAACCCGCAATGCGGATTGCGGATTGTGGAAGCCAAAAGGGTGATTATATGGAGTTGTGCATGGTGGTTCTAACTTCTGACTCCCGCAACACGGATTATGCATTGCGGAAGTCAGAAGAGTAAATTTTTCAAAGTCGCGAAATGGTGGTTCCAACTTCCGATTTCTGCAAGGTGGATTGTTGATTATGGAAGTTAGACAGGTAATTTTTCTGGTTTGGTGAATTTGGAGTTCCGACTTACGAGTTCCGCAAGGCGGATTGCAAAATTCGAAGGAGCAATTCTTCGAATTTGATATTTGGGCGTTCTGACTTCCAAGTTTCGCAAGGCGGATTGCGGAAGTCGAAGGAGCGATTCTTCGGAGTTGAGATTTTGGCGTTCTGACTTTTGAGTACCGCAAGGCGGGTTGCATATTGTGGAATTTGGAGGCATGATTTGACGAGGTGGAATATTCAGTGTTCTGAGTTCCGATTTCTGCACTGCAGATTGCGGAAGTTGCAGGTGCATTTCTTCGGCAATGTGCATTTGGGGGTTTTGATTTCCGCACTGCAGATTGCGGATTGCAGAAGTCGGAGAGGAGATTTATTCGGAATAGATAATTGGTGTCCCGAGTTCTGATTTCCACACTACAAATTGTGGATCGCGAAGGTCAGAGGTGTGATCCTCGTCGAAGCTGTAATATGTAGTTTTGACTTTTGACTTCCGACTGCAATTCTGGACTGAGACCATTTCGGCGGTGTAAAAAGGGCATAGTTGTGGATCAATTTTGGTAGAAAAAAATTAGCAGGTGCTTCCAGGTTGCTCCCCCACCACTCTAAAGGGAACTGAGGGGATTGGGGATGTGACATAATGGTATCAAAGCTCAATTTTGCAGCACCGGGGCTGCTTGGGCCAAAGTATGAGTTACAGGAAGGTAACCTGCAACATACCCATCTTGACCCCATTACATTAAAATGTAAATGATGTAATATTGTTATAAAATCATAGTGAGGAGCTCAATGCCAAGGCCCCGCCATTGATTTATTGATGCATATGGTTTGCGTGCCAGCTAGGCACAGTGGAATTATGAATATCATGTAAATATGCATTTTAATAAAATACCCACAACTAGCTACACAATGCAACAAGATATGGGGGCATGATTTTACAAGGAATTGGGAGGGAAAAAATTCAAACCCTTGGAGCCAATCAAGTCAAGCCAAGTTTCAATAAGAGAACCAACTAAACCCTCAACTACCCATGTTGACTTTTGTACCCAATCATTGATTTCTCCCAAGAGTTGGTTGAGGTAGTTAATGCCTTGGGGAATGAGAGGTATGGTTGTCCAAATTCGGGTATGGGCAAGCCACCTTGCATGGGAAATTGTGTTTTGCTTCTTAGGCAAGAAAAGAGCCATAAATTGCTCCCCAATCCATTATCCGTCAACTAGTTGCTCTCCCTCACGATTTTGGAGATACCTGGACGTTTTTCAGCAATGTTTTTATGTGTTTTCCTTGATTCTCTGCTGGGGAGAAGGGCGTTTTTATGTTGTATACCAGTGGGGAAGAAGGGAAATCAAATTGGAGTTCCATAGATACTGTTCTGGCTGTTAAATGCTTAGATAGTTGGGGAGAAATCGTTTTCCCTCCCTGTGAATGTTTTTCCCCATCCCACAATTCATTTTTGGTTGGAAACGATTTGGGGAAAGCCCAAACCCATGGCCATCCTATTGGTAAATCCATTGCTTTGGATTGAGCTTGAGTGCAAGCATCCAGGGTTCAAATGTAGCCTAATAAACCTAGCTATGGACTGGCTTGACTCAGATGAAATGATTAATTGGTTGTGAATGAGCTTGAATGTCCCCTTTTCCTTGTAAGAATCATGCCCAAATCGGGGGTGGTAGTTGTGTTGAGAGATTGATGAACACAACTGGCCTATGGTTGGGTGGAACGTTGCAGTGACATAGCTAGTTGCTTGGGGCCAATTGCGAAATGAAGATAAGTATATGATGTGTATTTACTTTTGCAATGTTTAATTAAATGATTATATTGATATGTTGTCTGCATATCAGTAATGTGTGTGGATGATTTGTGTATTTCCGTTGTGCATGTTTGTTGAGTTGCATCTGCACACATTGGTTTTTAATTGTATGAATCTAATGAATGGGCCGAGATTATGTGAAAGCCCAGAATTTGGCATCATGTTCCCTTCCTTGCCTTGGATAGATGGGAGGGTATGTGATAGAATGGTATCAGAGCTGTTGGTTGCAGCATTGGGCCTTCATGGGCTACCTATCACAGTTGAAGAGGTAAGTATGCTTCCAGTTCAACACTGATAATTAAGAAAAGTTTCAAAATTTTCTAAGTGTTTCCATTTGGTTGAGCCGACTTGTTTTGGTGAATCTCATGGAGTTGAGCCGATACGTTTCGGCGAGACTCACTGAGTGGAGCCGACACAGTCGACAAATTTGGCTGAGTTGCGCTGACGAAGTTGCAGAAGTGCTCGTGGAAAGGAAGAAAAATTTCAATTTTTTTCTAGGTGGCTTTCGACAGTAGAACTTGGCGAGTTGGTCCGCAATGGCGGAAGAACTCGACAAGTTGATCCGAAACTGTGGCAGAACTCAGCAAGTTGGTCTGCAACGGCGGAAGAATTCAGCGAGTTGGTCCGAAATGGTGGAACAACTCGGCAAGTTGGTCCAAAATTTTTTTCTAAGTGTCTTACGGCGGAAGAACTCGGAAAGTTGGTCCGCAATGGTGGAAGAACTCGGTGAGTTAGTCTGAAATGGTGGAGGAACTCGATGAGTTGGTCCGAAATTTTTTTCTAAGTGTTTTATGGTGGAAGAACTCGGCAAGTTGATCCAAAATTGTGGCAGAACTCGGCAAGTTGGTCCGAAACGGCGGAAGAACTCGACGAGTTGGTCCGCAATGGGTCAGAAGAAAATGGCGAAGTCCGCTGAAATAGAGGATTTCTATAGTTTTTCAGTGAGATTTTCAAATTTTGAAAATGGAAAAATTGCCATGGAACTTATGTGCCAGATTGCGCGAAATCGAAGGATTTACAAAAGTGTGCAAGCCCCCTTGACCCCCATTGTCCCCCAGAGACAGTCGTTGAAAGTGTGAAATGCATTCTCTATGCTTGGGAAGAGAAGCAGGAATTGCATAGAAGAGTGTGGAGGCCTTATTAATAGTAATTGGCTGTAATATGCATTGCAGAAGAGCAATGGGAGCAGCAAGGCAATGTCAATAAGAGGGAGATTCCTTACCTTAAACTATTTCTATTTATAGCATAAGAATTGTATATTTGGAAAATATCAAGAATAAATGATTACACATATGTATATGTTGAATTGCTAATTCATGAGAAGATCGTAGCTAATGATTTCTTGTATGCTTGGTAGGAAATCCAAGAAAAGGATCAGCTATGATGTAGAGGAGGAACTCCATACCATGATGAGGAATTAGAAAGGGAGAATTCCTAAACTCCTCTCTTGCTATTATATTTATATTTCCTGAGTTTTATATGCTGAAAATTATGGCATAGGGATGTTGGAAATGCAAGAGAGTAGCAGATCAAATATGAATTAGTGGGCATGATTAAGGAGTCATTGCATAGTGCATGTGAATTGCTTATGCATGAGCACGATGTGTGCACATGGGTATAGGTAGTGAAGTTACACATGGAATAGCCACTAATGGTATTTCCTATGGTTGATGACAACTAATGTTGTAGGGACCAGATCATAGAAGCATGATTGAAAATGCAAGAGATTGGATAGATGAGATAAATATGCACTAGATGGCATATTAATAGACATTGCACAATACATCTGAAAATGTTTGTGCATATACATATATGATATTGCATATTGGTAACATAGTGAGGTCTTACATATGCAAAGATCCACTTAAAATAATGATTGTGTTTGCTAATAATTAGTTGTGTTTGCATTGGTTGTAGGACCAAAGACAACCAAAGCATGGCTAAAGATGTGGATGATGATTGTTGCATATGACCAACAACCTTATGAAGAAAGAATGGTGCAACAAATTTGTGATCATAAGGTTGGAAAAAGGACTGTGAAGCCTTGGTAAGAGGCCAACTGATCACGTAACATCAAGCGATGTTAATGATAGCCATGCAGGTAATGGTTATTTATGCTTAATTGCATGCATGTTGAAGGAGGATTTGGTAAGATCCCTTCAACTATGTTTAAACTATGATGAATGGTTTGCATATGGTATTTAGTGCCTAAATGTGAATATAATCCTACCGAGTATTGTGAGGTGTGGGTAAATGAAGGAAAGAAGCCTTACACCCTATAGTTTCTGAGAAACCTCAATGCATTCATATGAAATTATATCATACCATTTGTGTATGTTGGTTGTGAGTTTAACAACCACAGCAAGTGATGACCTATGGTCCTGTTGTAGTGTATGCCATATGAGATAGGCATGGTTAGGCCATAATATGTAGAAATTCCTAGTATTCATGGATTAATGCAAGGTTGTATTGAGGGGTTATACATTGAGTGAATGCACATCAAAATATTATGTAAATGTTGTAAATGTGCATGCATATGTGTGGGTGCACATGTTGAGATGCATTGTGTAAATGCATGGTTGTGATATATATGTTTCAATGCAATTAGATAATCAATGAAATGGTGAACCATTGTTAATCCCGAGACCATTTCATGAGCTGCTATGAATGCAGGAGAAAGACTGCATGAAGAAGGTAGACATGTGATGGGATACCAGAGCACTTTGTTGGAAGGACAGAGTTGCATGAAATGTGAAGTAATGAGCATTTACAGTTTATTTAAATTGCATGGACAGTGTGACTATGTCTTGCAATTTTATTGTGATAATGATGCATATATAGAAATGTATATATTTCATTGCATTTCAAATGTTAACAGCTGAAGGTGTTCAAATTATTGAGTGATATAAATCTGAGATCACTTCAGTGACTATTGTGGCAATGAAAGGATTACATGCATAGATACTCACAATGTGTTTGGCTAATTGAAGTTTCAGTTTTCAGTTATAAAAGTCTTGCGTATGAAAATGATGATAAGTCCATAGTAAAGACCAGGATATACCATGTGCATAAGCCAAAGGTTATGAGAAGGTTCTCATGGTTGTAAATCATGCATGAAACAAATCTGAAAATTGTCTAATTTAAGTTTAAGAGAATAATCTCATGGTTGCAAATATAATTTATGTAGGAAAACAACTTTGTAGATTTCAGATTTGAGAATTTGCTTATAATTGCTAATCATTGTTTGGCTTATATAAATTTGTGTCAGGAGGACATGTTGTAGGTGGATGTTCATGTATGGTAGCAAGGGTGAAACCATAATGGACAGAGTGATACCACTTACGAGAGCCAAACAATATGAGGATAGCCTCATTGATAAGCAAATTAATTTATGTAGTAGACATAACTGTAAATTCATATTGAATTTAATTATTAATGACATTGATTGGTTATGGAACAATCAGATTTGAAGTTTATTGTTAAATGTTGCTGACTGTTTGGCTATTTGATAAGTGTGACAGGATGACACATTGTAGGAATACCATGTGTGATGGCCTGCATAAACCAAACTAGATAGGAAGGACCCCATCCTTTGGAAATGGGTTTCGGGTGAAACGCCATAGTAAGTTTGTTAATATCCCAGCTGCACTGCATGTTGGGAAGCCATGTGAATGAAATGGCAAAATTATGCCAAGAAGGCATGTGTGAGTTATGGAATGTGAAAATATTGGGGTGGCAAACCGAAGTACTGTTGACTCAGAGAACGGAGCCCCCATTCTTCAAAAATGAAGGAAAGATACATCTGGAAAGGGATAAGTATTATGTAACCCTAACTCAGAATATACATATCTGGTTATTAGATTTAACATGTAGAGCATATTTTATTATTTCATTATTATTCCAGACTACTTGAGTATGATTAGGGCCTACATGTCTCACATCCTACAGGGAGTGCACGCCTTTTTGGTGTTGGGTTATGATAGGGATTTCAATATTGATTACACCCTAAGGGAATGGACGCATTCCTGGTGTTTCAATACTTGATAGTGAATGTTATGAAATATGGTTACAATTTTAGAGCAACAATACTAATGAGTCTGCTTATCCTTCTTGTGCTATCAACTTATACAGATGCAATTTGGTGTTGCACGTTAAAAAGGAAAAGTGAAGAAAGGGTACTCAAGAGGACCATATGAGTAGTGGTAACCTCTGTGTAGTGTGAGTGGGTATCATGGGGCCATGATAGCCTACAGTTAAGAAAGTCACCTATAGAGTTCCTAAAGGGAACCGTTGGTTTTTTGGGAGAAGGAGTGCCATCCTTGTGTGGATGAAGAATGGTTATGCGCATGACGGGTTGTGACACGTGTGAAACGCTGATGCAAGCCTAAGGCATAGTGGTAGAGCCTTGACCTATAATGGTCAGTGGCGCAGTTTCCTTCCATTGGTCGATGACCCAGATGAATGTGCTGGATCCACAATGGAGAGGGACAACTAGGTATGGGACTGGTTGGGCACCAAGAATGCTTGGTAAACCCAATCGGCGTGAAGGTGTACTAGTTGGGCATTAACTATTTGATGTTGTGGAGTAGCATGCATGCTGGCCAAACATCCAAGTCCGTAGGCGATCCCAAGGCTTGCAAAGCGAAGCAGGATCCTGTGGACTAGAAAGGAAATGCACAATACAGATAAGTATTCATTTTCATTTAGTTCTTGTTTGGAATAATGAAGATTTCAGGTATAAGTCTTCTAACAGCTAAGCTGATACACTATTGTTTCTTTGTTGGAAACCTTGGGCATTGCAGGAAAGAAAGGACCCTGAAAGAACTATAAAATTCTTGGTAAACCAGAGAGTAACTGGTTGGGCGCTATAAATTTCTTGGTAGAACCAGAGAGTAACTGGTCGGGTGCTATAAAATTCTTGGTAAATCCAGAGAGTAACTAATGCTCAATAAATTCAGAGAATAGTTGGTGGGATCATTAACCACTTGATGTTGTGGAGCAGATGGCATGCTCGCCAAACATCCCTTAATTAATTGATAAAACCCAGTCGACGTACTAGCTTGGCATTGCCATTTGAATGATTGTGGAGTAGACTGCGTGCTAGCCCAACATTCGCTATTGTATTCATGGGAAATCCAATGCTGGTAAAGCAAAGAGGAACCTGTGGAATAAAGTGAAGACATCCAATACTGATAAGTATTTGCTTATCTCATAGCTTCTTTCTTATTTAATATGAATATACGTGTTTATATGATTTGATTACGAATTCTTAAACTCTTGTTTGAAGATAAATCCTATGAAAATAAACTAAACATGTGGATTGATTCAATGTTTGAGTTTAGGTATTGCTGGAAGCAAGAACTATGAAGGCATTGTAAGGATGCATATGGACATGCTACCGTCCTAAAGAGAGATTTGTATGAGCAGTAATGAAAGATGGTGCTAGTGGACATGTGTGGGTCTTAGCAGCCAAAGGTTCTGTAAGCAACAATAGGGAAGGGTTCCTTGGTTGAAAATCCTCAAACAGACCTTAGACACTATGTGTCATAGCCAAGAACGGGCAAGTCAAGCATTCACATTGAAGTGAAAAAGGTTAAGGAGCATAGAACCACAAGTGATGGTGTGGCTCCAGATTGGAACAAGACTAAGAGGGGGGAACTCTTACTCTTCTCTTTCCTTTTTGACTGATGCATCTTAAAAACAAAGGATTGTCTAGTGCATGTCATAGCCGAAAATAGATTGTGTTTAATTGCTTGAAATGAATTGTGAATGCTGAATTAGTTATTTCCTTGTGAAAGGATGAACATGAATGAGTTCATGTGTATGTTGGGAAAGCATGAAATGTGTGGAAGTCTCATGATTAAAGCATGGACGCTCCAAGTCAATTGGGAAAATAATTGACTAATTTTTAATATTGTGTTATGCTTGTCCTAACAAGAATTTCCATGATGAATCTCACAAGTGAGAGCTTGAAAGCCATTGATTGCAGTTGTTACTAGCCAAGTGTTGTTAGTGAACAAAGTAAGAGCCAATTGTGCACATTGATCCTGGAAGCAGACGAAAAGCTATTTGTTTTGGCTAAAAATCTTCCTCAGATAGTTTCCAGGATAGCAAGAAAGATGACAGCCATGAAATTCTAGAATTATAGATCAACATGAATGGTAATAAAGGGAAGGGATTGCTGTGGAGCAATGCCCGCCTGTAGAGATGAAAGATCAAAGCCAATAGGATAAGGTTGAGGAAGCCAAAGGAATTGATGCTGAAAGTTCAAATTCAAGAGATGAAATGCAGGGCAGACCTGCCACCAATTGTGAATTTTGAGGCATGTGTAGAGTGGGTATATATTTTGGAGTGTTGAAACAACGAGGATGGTGTTATTCCAAGGGGAGGGGTATGTCACATACCCACCTTGACCCCATTACATTAAAATGTAAATTATGTAATATTGTTATAAAATCATGGTGAGGAGATCAAGGCCAAGGCCCCGCCATTGATTCATTGATGCATATGGTTTACGTGCCATCCAAGCCCAGTGGAATTGTGAATATCATGTAAATATGCATTTTAATAAAATACCCACAACTAGCTATGCAATGCAACAAGATATGGGGGCATGATTTTACAAGGAATTGGGAGGGAAAACATTTAAACCCTTGGAGCTAATCAAGTCAAACCAAGTGTCAATGAGAGAACCAACTAAACCCTCAACTACCCATGTTGACTTTTGTACCCAATCATTGATTTCTCCCAAGAGTTGGTTGAGGTAGTTAATGCCTTGGGGAATAAGAGGTATGGCTGTCCAAATTCAAGTATGGGCAAGCCACCCTGCATGGGAAATCGTGTTTTGCTTCTTGGGCAAGAAAAGAGCCATGAATTGCTCCCCAATCCATTATCCATCAACCAGTTGCTCTCCCTCACAATTTTGGAGCTACCTAGGCATTTTTCAGCTATGTTTTTATGTGTTTTACTTGATTCTCAGCTGGGGAGAAGGGCGTTTTTGTGTTGTATACCACTGGGGAAGAAGGGAAATCAAATTGGGGTTCCATAGAGACCGTTATGGCTGTTAAATGCTTAGATGGTTGGGGAGAAATCATTTTTCCCCCCTGCGAATGTTTTTCCCCATCCCACAATTCATTTTTGGTTGGAAACGATTTGGGGAAAGCTCAAACCCATGGCCATCCTATTGGTAAACCATTGCTTTGGCTTGAGCTTGAGTGCAAGCATCCAGGGTTCAAATGTAGCCTGATAAACCCAGTTGTGGACTGGCTTGGCTCAGATTAAATGATTAATTGACTATGAATGAGCTTGAATGTCCCCTTTTCCTTGTAAGAATCATGCCCAGCTCGGGGGTGCCAGTTGTGTTGAGATATTGATGAACACAACTGGCCTATGGTTGGGTGGAACGTTGCAACGACATAGCAAGTTGCTTGGGGCCAATTGTGAAATGAAGATAAGTATATGATGTGTATTTACTTATGCAATGTTTAATTAAATGATTACATTGATATGCTGTCTGCATATGATTAATGTGTGTGGATGATTTGTGTATTTCCGTTGTGCATGTTTGTTGAGTTGCATCTGCACACATTGGTTTTTAATTGTATGAATCTAATGAATGGGCTGAGATTATGTGAAAGCCCAGAATTTGGCATCATGTTCCCTTCCTTTTCTTGGATAGATGGGAGGGTATGTGCCATAACCAAGATTTGAATGAAGTGCAAGGACATGTAATGTTCCTTGAAGGACTCCATATGGAGTTGGAATTGAACCGATTGCAATGTTTAGATGCCTTGAATTGGGTCATCTATGATGTGGAATGGTTATTCCATGCTATGATGGGAAATTGGGAAGGGAGAATTCCTTAACCCCTATGTTTCTCTTGTATTTATATTTTATGATATTTATATACAAAAAATTATGGTATAGGAATGTTTAAAATGCAATAGATTAGATAGAAGTAATGTGTCATGCATAGTAGGAATACTAAGAAGATAAGGCATAGTGCATGTGAACTTGCTTGTGCTTGCATGTGGTATTGCATATTGGAAAAAATTGTTAATGAGCACATTGCATTTTAATTTGAATGCACACCTAACAAGGATGCACATCCACTAAAAGGGATTGCGGGAAAAGCTTATGTTGCATGCCTGTGATTCTTGCAATGTTGCACAAAGATATGGAAAAAGAAAAAGATTTTTTAGATTCCTTGCTTACACTTTGCTTTGAGAAATGACTAAAATTTTGTTTCCAGGGTTCTTCATTTTGGAAAGATGATATCCTAGATACCATGGTTAACATAACATATCCAAGTCTGTTGGAAACCACAACAAAAGGACCAAGATAATATAAGCATGGTTGAAGATGTTGATGATGATATTGCATATGACTAGAAGCCTTGTGAATAAAGGATGGAGCACAAATCCATGATTAAGAGGTTGGTGGAAGGATTGAGTAGCCTTGGTAAGAATCCAACTGATCAGATAACATCCGATATGTTGATGGAAGACATGCATGTAAGTTTTGATTTATACTAATTGGATAAGTGTTGAGAAAGGATGGGTAAGAATCCCTTCTACCATATTTTTAATCATCATAAAATGATATGCATGTAATAGTGAATGCATTTATGGGAATGACATCCCACAGGGTATGGTGGGGTATGTGGTAGTAAAGGAAATGAACATTATACCATGTGACTGTTTAAAATTTTGAATGCATCGATAAGAAATAAGAGCATGCCATGTGTGAAACCATGAGAATGTTGGGTTGGGAAGCCTACAGTGCTCAACAAATATCCCACAAACTTCCTATTGGTGTTAATTTGGGATGAAATTTCTTTACCAACAACCAAGGAGTGAGAAAACCCCTAATGTGTTTTTTGAGTGGAGAAGGAAGGCACCCAATTAGTTAACCAAGTGATTGGGGAGATGGATGGGTATTGTGTTGAAGCATTGGCTAGGATTCCCAACTTACAATGTTAAGAAACCCGTTTAGGCAGAAGAATGTTTAGAGAAATGGAAGATTGCATTGGGTGAATGTAAATTTATAGATTATGTAAATCTTGTTGATTATGCATGCATATGTGTGGGTGCACATGTTGAAATGCATTGTGGGAATGCATGGTTATATTATACGCCTCATTGCAAGTAGATAATAGATGAAATGATGAATCATTGTCAATTCTAAGATCCTTTCATGAGATGCTATGAATTCAAGGGAAAGAGTTGCACGAAGTGATATGGTTGTGTAATCATGGATGATGAAAGTTTTATTTGACTTCATGTATATATGATGTGAATGTATCTTGCAATTTACTATGATAAGGATGCACATAAAAGTATATGTATTTCATTGCATTTGAAATAATAACAGTTGATGGTGTTTGGATTACTGAGTATTATAATTCTGAGATCACCCCGGTCCCAAATGGCTATTATAAATGCTGCAATGAAATGATTATGTGCATGGGTACTCACCAAGTGCTTGGCTGATTGAAATTTCAGATTTATAGGTAGAAATGTCTTAGGTGTGGCAATGTGGGTAAGTCCATGATAAGACTAGAACCTAACATGTACAAAAGCCAAAAATTGTGAGAAGGATCTCATGGATATGAAATCAGATTTTTGTGTAAAACAAATTAGTAAAATTTTGATTTAAGTTTATAAGAAGGATCTTATGGTTGCAAAACCTAATTTCTGTAGGAGAATATATTTGTAAATTTCAGGTTTGAATATTTTGCTAATAATTACTAATTGTTGTTTAGTTCTTAGAATGGTGTCAAGAGAGCATGTTGTAGGTGGATGTTTAGGTTATGGAAGCAAGTGTAAGACCATAATGGACAGAGTGATACCACTTACAAGAGCCAAACAATATGAGGATGGCCTCATGGTTGAATGCATCCAAAATTATGTAGTAAACTTAATTGTAAATTCAGATTTGAGCTTGATTGAGGAGGACACATTGCAGGAAGAGAAAATAATTCTGCAAAATAGATAATTATTTTTTGACCCTTGTTAAAATTATGCATGTCTGATTATTAGAATTAATGTCTAGGGCATGTTTCTATTTCAGACTGATTGAGTGTGATTCTGTATTTTTATCTCAGATTGCTTGAGTGCAGATGTTTTATTTTAGAATGCATGAGTTTGATTAGGGCTTGTATGACTCACATCAAAAAGGGGTGCACACCTTTTGGGTGTTGTGTTTTGTTATGGTTGTCAATATTGACTACAACCTAAAGGAATGGACGCATTCCTGGTGTTCCAATATTAGAGAGTGAACTTGTATGAAGCATGTTACAATTTTATATCAACAATATTGATGAGCTTACCTACCCATATTATGTTGTCAAGTATTACACATGCAATTGGTAATGCATGCTAAGGAGCAAAGTGAGGTGGGAGTCGACACTGGTGGGAGTGTGTGGAGATGCCTAGGGCATGTATTAGATCCTTGACCTGGAAATGGTCATGGTACAGTTTCCTTCCATTGTCCTGTTGATCCAGAAGGAAGTGCTGGCTTGGAAATGGAGAGGGAAAACTAGGTATGGGACTGGTTTGGCACCATAAATGCTTGGTAAATCCAGTTGGTGCACTAGTTGGGTATTGAATGTTGTGGAGTAGCCTGTGTGCTATCCAAACATTCCTTAAATGCTTGATAAACCCAGTCAGTGTACTGGCTTACGATACTGATTAATGGGATGCCTGATAAACCCAGTTGGTGTACTGGCTTAACATTGCCTATTTGAATGATTGTGGTGCAGCCTGCGTGCTGGAACAACATTCATTATTGTATCCAGAGGAGATCCAAGGCTTGTAAAGCACAGAAGGAGCCTGTGGAGTAGTGTGAAGATGTCCAATACATATAAGTATTTTCTTATATATTCTTGTTTATTTAATATGAATATACATGTGTATATGATTTGGTTATGAGTTTAAACCCTTGTTTAGAGATAAATCGTATGAAAATAAACTTGACATGTGAATTGATTCAATGTTTGAGTGTAGGTATTGCTAGAAGCAAGAACCTTGAGGGAATCCTAAGGATGCATTTGGACATGTGAATGTCCTAGGAAGATCAGGATGAGTATCAATGAAAGTGGTTCTAGTGGACTTGTGTGGGTCCTAGTAGCCAAAGGTTCTGTAGGAAACAATGGGGAAGGGTTCCCTGGATGAGAAGCCTTGGAAAAACCTTAGAAACCAAGTGTCATTGCCAACTAGGAAGGGTGAGCCAAACAATCACATTTGAAGTGAAAGAGACCAAGGAGCATGGAAACATATTGGTGGTGGGGATCCAGATTAGATCAAGACGAAGAGGGGAAAAAAATTACTCTTCTCTTTCCCTGTTTGACTGATGCATTTCAGAAATCAAAAAATTGTTGAATGCATGTTATGGATAAAATTGATTTTGTTTATTTGCTTGAAATAAATTGTGAATGCTGAAATAGTTAATTCCCTATGAAAGGATGAACATGAAAGAGTTCATGTGTATGTCAAGAAAGCATGAAGTGTGTGGAAGTCGCATGGATAAAGCATGAATTTTCTATGTCAATTGGGAAAGTAATTGAACGAATTTAATGCTTATGTTATGCTTGTCCTAACAAGATTTGCAATGATGAATTTCACAAGTGAAAAGTAAATCAATTGGTTGTAGCTGTTACAAGTCAAGTGTTGCTAGTAGGAAAAGTGTGGACAACTGTGCACATTCACCATGGCAGCAAACTAGAAGCAATTGGACTTGGCTGAAAGTCTTCTTCAAACAATTTCCAAAACCCAAGAAAATATTGGGGAAGTGCTCAAGCTACAAAAGAAACAGAATGAGATGAACCACAAGGTTTTGCAAGACTCTATTTGTCTGCAAAATGAGGTAAAAGGAATTCTGGAAGCTATCGACAGTGGAAAGAATAGTGTGGCAATGAAGAGTCAGTCACGCAATCAACCCATTAAGAAATTCTCAAGGCTGGAAGAATCAAGGGAAATGGATCTAATAAAGAAAAAGAAGCCCTGAAATGTTGGGAATGTGGAGGAAATCATTGCCTTCGTAACTACCCAACAAAGGACAACAAGAATAATTGTAGCCATGAAGTTCCCAAAGTTGTAGATCAGCTGGAAGCTAAAGAAAAGGAAGGGATTGTTGTAGAGTTGGAAGGTCAGAGCCAGCAGGAGCATCCTGTTGAAACCAAGGACTTGGTCCTAGAAGCTCAAAGTAGAAGATGAAATGTAGGACAGACTTGCCACATTTTTGTGAATTTTGGACATATGTAAATTGTGTATGTATTCCTAAGTATTGGAACACTGAGGACGGTGTTATTTTAAGGGAGAGGGAAATGTAATATCCCCATTTTGACCCTTAGGATATATTTCCTTTTAAATGTAAATATTTTATAGATATGAGTTATCATTCCTAGCGTAGAGCTCAAGGCGAAGATCCCGCTAGTGAATGCTCAGCTATAAGAGGTAAGTATTTCACATTGTGTGACCCATGTGCTATTAAGCCATGTAAAATGTAAAATGATGTAAATATTATGTAATAAAAATACTAAGGGGTTGGCTATGGATGCAACTAAATGAGGGGGAACTATGTATCCACTAGGGAGAGGTGAGGGGGTTGTGGGATTGAATCATTGGTTTCCATATGTCACCTTGGGAACCCACCTTTGAAAGTACTAGATGTAATTTAATTTTGCTGGAGGAAGTGGGTGAAGAAATGGTTCATGAGGTCAATGGAGTGGTGGAAACCCCAAAATTCGGATGGTAGGGTATGGAGCTCTAATTTCCTTGATCTGCATGTTACTCTACCCTTATAAGTTCATATTATTATATCCCCATCCCATTAGGGAGGAGAAACCAGAGTTTGGGGGAGAGAACAGAGAGCCAAGCAGTGAAGGAAGAATGAGAAATCACGATTCTGGGTGAAGGCGCATTTGGAAGTGCCTTTATCGCTCAAGAATTGCGTGATAAGTGAAATCTGTTGGGGAAATACTTAGACCCAAACCTTGAGGGATATTTGCAAAGTGTGATATTCTCAGAACCTGTGAGGAAACCCTGATTTTGATATCTGAACCCCCCCGCATCTCGTCGCAGGATAGAGCCTTTCGTCCGTGACCCTAAGGAGATCCAAGTGTGGATGACATAGTACAGAAGAGAGAGTAGAGGTTGGAACTGATTCATAAACCTAGTGAAGACTGTTTGGTAGCATCTGTAGCTCTTTGGTTGAGCTCATTGGCTTAGCTTCCTCCTCCTTATCTTTTGTCATGCTTGATAAACCCAAGTGTGTGTTGGCTTAGCATGATGGTTGGTGTGAAACCAAAGCTGTGAGAAAACCTAGGTAGTTCCTCCTTAATGGATACATAGACCCAACTCAGGGGTGGTCTCTGAGTGTTGAAATACTATAGGCTGGGCAGAGACCTATGGTTGGGTTGGAACATTGTAGTCAATAGCTAGTTTTATTGGTGGTTTCAATTAAAGATAAGTGTTTCATGTTTCCTCTAATTATGCCATTATATATATATGAGTGTGTGTTTGTTATGTTAGAATGCATGGATTGATCCAGTTGATTAATGGAACTGAATGCTTGTACCTTAGGCTGTTATTATGCCTACGATTAAATGTTGGTATATGCATATGAGTGTGTGTTAATATGGTTAAATTCAGTTTTGTTTTGCATCTATGTGTTTTATTTATATGTAAATCTGTTCACTGATGAATAGGGATAAATTTGGATGAGGCCATGGATGTGAAGAAGGTTCAGTTAGGACTTTGGGGAGGAAATAGACCCCTATGGATCAGATGAAGGGAAGGGCCATGACTGAGTGGAGTAGAGTTCTTTGTAGAGTGGGAAGAGGCATGGATGAAGTTTAGGGCCACATTTTAGGTTGGTTGAAGGATAGGATCAAAGTCATTAGATGTGGCATAGGATCATGCAATTGCATAGGGCTCTCCAAAAGCTTTCCAATGGTATCGAGTTTTCCCAAAATGGACTTGGGATGAGAAAGTTATGAGCTAGAGAAGTTGTGCAGTTAGGCTTCTAACTTCCCGAACCCGCAATGTGGATTGCAAATTGCGGAAGTCGGAAGGGTGATTCTATGAAGTTATGCGCAGTGGTTCCGACTTCCGACTCCCACAATGTGTATTGTAGATTGTGGAAGTCGAAAGAGTAAATTTTTCGGAGTTGTGAAATGGTGGTTCTGACTTCCGAGTTCCGCAAGGAAGATTGCGGATTGCAGAAGTCAGAGAGGTAATTTATTCGGTTTGGTGAATTTGGAGTTCCAACTTTTGAGTTCTGCAAGGTGGATTGCGTATTGCAGAAGTCGAAGGAGCAATTCTTCGAAGTTGATATTTTGGTGTTACAACTTCCGAGTTCTACAAGGCAGAATTCAAATTGCAGAAGTCAGAGGAGCAATTCTTCAGAGTTGAGATTTTGGCATTTCGAATTCTGAGTTCAACAAGGCGGGTTTGGAATTGCGGAAGTCAAAGGCATGATTCGATGTGGTGGAATATTTGGTGTTCCGAGTTCCAATTTCTACACTGTGAATTGCAAAAGTCGGAGGCACATTTCTCCGGCGCTGTGCATTTGGGGGTTCAGATTTCTACAATGCGGATTGCTGATTGTGGAACTCGGAGAGGACATTTCTTTGGAACAGAGAATTGGTGTCCCGAGTTCCTATTCCCGCACTAGGGATTGTAGATCACAGAGGTCGGAGGTGTGATCCTCGTCGAAGCTATAATATTACGTTCTGACTTCCAACTTCTGACTTCTAACTATGTATTGTGGATTGTGGACTGAGACCATTGCTGCAGTCTAAAAAGGGTAGAGTTGCGGATCCATTTTGGGAGAAAAAAAATTAGCAGGTTCTTCCAGGTTGTTCCCCCAACACTCTAAAGGGAACTGAGGGGACCGAGGAAGTGACACACACACATTTTTTGCAGGGTGTATACTTTAACTTAATAAAAAAAATTTCACCTATTCATTTTAATTCTCGCAAGAGTAAATTTAAAAATAACACAAACCTCAGTGCCATGAAGTATGCTCTCACCACCACACAATGGCTCTGCCGATTAGTGGTGGATGATTAGAAAAGTGACACATAGGTTTTGTGTTGCTTTACTTTTCTTTTTAGTTTTTAATATTCATGTCCTACAACTATCATTTGGAATAAACATTTGTTTTACATATTAAAGTATGCTCTTTCCCCTTGTGAGCATCTTTCTTGGGTGTGTGGGAAATCAGAAATGATTGTAGCTACTTCTTCCATTTTTCACATTTAAGCTAATAACTCACCTAATAAAACATACACCTCTTCACATAGTGAAACTCTGACACTATGAATAATTGAGAGTTGTGTGGGGAAATTTCTCAGAGGAAGCGGGAACAACTAGGAGGCGACCTCGAGGCATAGTTAGACTACACCCTCATTGGTGTAGTGTTGAACACCACCCTAGAGACTCCATTCCATCCCACACATCTTCTTGAGGATCCACCATCCTTCAATTTCCAGATAGTCCTCCCGGTATCTCACGGTATCTAGGGATTTTCCCCTTTTTCCATAAATAACTTCGAATCCTTAATAATCTAGAACCAATGAAGAGACACTTGCAAAATTTTTACTTTCAGCATCATTTTCTATTTTATGTATTGACTCCATTCGGAACTTGTCCACAACAAACATTATTTCATATTTTGCTTAATATTAATAACTTGTTGTGTTATCTGTATATATCGGTGGTCATTTCATTTCCTATTGGTGAAAGAATTTCCTCAAGACTATTTTTGCAAACGAACTTGGACTTTGTAATCAAAACTCCTAAAATACATCCATAATTAATTTTACTGAAAAATTCTAATAACCTTAGAAACATTCCCTAGGGACTAGCCCCATTGGCTTTGGTTAGGAGTTGGCCTAAATAGAGGAGTCAAGATAAGGTGGTAGCCTTGACTTGAGACTTTTCCCCAAGATTGCACCAAGCAGTGGCATAGATTTTCGTTGCGTTAACCAAGTGCACGATCCGACGACAACAGGCTTGAAGGGAGGCTTCTCCCTATGAGGAGTAATAACAATTTGAGATTTAATCCATGCCGAAATATTATTTATAAAACCCCATATGTCATGACTAATGATTATGTCAATGATCATATTAAGAATATAAATATTTAATGTGCCATAATAAAATAAATCTACATAACGAAGTGATATATGAGATAATAAATCTATCCTAGATTCTTAAAGCAGATTCTTCATGAATAGTAAAAAAAACACTACCTACAGATTTTCTATGAGACTAGAATATAAATAAGATCAAATCATATCACAAGACAAGTTTATCAATTAATAAACATAATAAAAATACTTATCAATACTTTCTCTGATTTTCGACTAACTTGGGAACTGCCAGGTTCCTCCCAACCGTGGATCTTGAACAGTTCCAGGTTCATTTGACAGATCACCTCCGAGCTGGATCGAGCCTTCCAAGAGACTAAAAGGCCCAGGGAAAACTTTATTATCTTTCTTAATAATGACTCAATCCATACTCAAGGATGTATGACTTGGATCCTTCTAATCATCTTTTTGACACCCTTGTCTTTTGTATTGTCCTCCTATTTATAAGTTTTTCAATGAGGAGAAGGATCCTAGGGCTTTTAAGTTTAGATAACTTAGTCAGTTACTGGATAGTATTGACAATTTGTCTTATATCTTATCTCTATTTAACTATTTGTTTTATTCAAAATATCTCAATGCTTATAAATCTATTTAAACTCTTAGTGTTTATTTTATCTTTTAATAATTAAATCTATTATTAAACTGTTACTGTTTATTTTATATTTTTATAATTAAATCTATTATTACACTTTCAGTGTTTATTTTATCTTTTAATAATTAAATCTATTATTAAACTCTCGGTGTTTAATATAGGATTTCTTTTACTTACCCTATCATCTAGTTGATTTAGTTTATCAACTACTCAATCATTCTAATCTCTTACATGATCGATTCCTCTTTGAGTGGAAGTACCAGTCATCCTTAGAATTAAAAGAAGGTAATTCATTTAAATAATAGGAAACTATTATTACTGATGATCCGGAGTTTTAGCTCAACATCAATAATATAATGAGTTTTAATGCTTCCATAGATTTATGCTCAAAACTTTAAGTAAAGTAACTCTAGTGCTATTCCAGAGCTTATGCTCAACATTTTTAAGTAGAGTCACTCTAGTGCTATTCCATAACTTATGCTCAACACTAGGCTAGGTGTCATAAAAGACACACCTAGAGACAATGATCAAATTCTAGGTGATCCAGAGATTATTATCAACAACCAATATAATATTCCATGTGATCCAGGGCTTATTCCCAACAAGTATTAAAGTAATCCATGTGCTCCAGATCTTACTCTCAACACATAATAAAGTATTCCATGTGATCCAAAGCTTTTGCTCAACACATAATAAAGTAATCCATGTGCTTTAGAGATTATGCTCAAGACGTAATAAAGTAGTCCATGTGATCCAAAGCTTACGATCAACACATAATAGAGTAGTCCATGTGATCCAGAGCTTACACTCAACACATAAAAAAGTAGTCCATGTGACCCAGGGCTTATTCCCAACACATATAAAAGTAATCCATGTGCTCCATAGCTTACGCTCAACACATAATAAAGTAGTCCATGTGATCCATAGCTTACGCTCAACATGTAACAAAGTAGTCCATGTGATCCAGGGCTTATTCCCAACACATATAAAAGTAATCCATGTGCTCCAAATCTTACGATCAACACATAATAAAGTATTCCATGTGATCCATAGCTTACGCTCAACACATAATAAAGTAGTCCATGTGATCGAGGGATTATGCCCACCACATATATATGTAATCCATGTTCTCCAGAGCTTATGCTCAACACATAATAAAGTATTCCGTGTGATCCATAGCTTATTCCCAACACATATAAAAGTAATCCATGTCTTGGGATATTACAATCCTCCCTGCTTAGAGCAACACCATCCTAGTGTTAGGGGCTCTAAATGAAACCCTGAAATAAGGAGGGGTAGGCCTCATTCATGATGGTTTCATTTTTCCATGTGGCCTCATCAGGCCCGAAATGATTCCATTGCACTTTCAATTGGACAATGGTTCACTTCTAGAGCTGTACCTTACTCTTTTCCACTATATGAAGGGGTTTTGGCATAAATTCTCCTTCGGGTTCTACCTGTAACAATGACCAATGAATCACATGTTTAGTATCATAAACATATTTGTTTAATAAATATACATGGGAAGGTAATGCTAGTTCATAGGCCATTGGGCCCTTCTTGGCCCATATTTCAAAAGGCCCACAAAATCTGGGAGCTAGCTTTTGCATATCCCCAAGCTCAATGAGCTTCTTTTTTATTTTAATTTTAAGAAAACATGTTCACCAATCTAATATTATTTATCTTTCCTATTTCTATCAGCATAAATTTTTTGTCAGTCTTGTGTTTCATTTAGGTTCTGTTGTACATTGGTAACCAATTGTCCCAAATATTTCAGCAAATCTAGCCCCAACATGAGCCTGTCTACCAAGCTATCCCAAGTTACTGGTGTTCTACCCTTCCTGCCATAGAGTTCTTCAAAAAGACTCATCTTGGCAGAGGTCTGATAACCGTTATTAAATGCGAACTCTGCAAGGTGTAAGTAGTCTTCCCACTTTGTGGGATTATTCATCACATACATTCTAAGTATATCTTCTAATATTTGATTTACTAGTTCTATTTTCCCATATGTTTGCGGATTATAGGCCGTACTGAAATTCAACTGTGTTTCCAAACTGGAAAATAATGATCTCCAAAAATGACTGGTGAACTTTGTGTCTCTATCTGAGATAATTGCTTTAGGTATTCCATGTAACCGAAAGATCTCCTTTAAGAAGATATCTACAATGTGAAAAACTTTATAAGTATATTTTATTGGGATGAAGTGTGCATCTTTGGACAGTTTGTCTACTACTACCATAATGGAATCATTATGTTTCTTGATTTTAGGTAAACTCATGATGAATTCCATGCTAATCACCTCCCACTTCCATTCTGGAATGGGTAGAGTTTGAAGAAATCTTAAAGGATGCCGATGCTCAACTTTAACCAGCTGACATTCCTGACATTTGGAAATAAATAATGCTCTGTATGTTTTTAACTTAGGCCAGAAGAAGTGTTTCTTTACTGTCGATATCATTTTCTAATATCCTAGATGTACGAAATAGTGTGTTTGGTGGAACTTAGTTAATATGTTAGATCTAATGTCCCCATTCTCTGGAACATAGAGAATCTATTTAGACCATAACAACCCTGATTTGTTGATTTTTTATTCTTTCTATTGTTGAAACAACATGTTCTCTTGTATCTTTTGAAAAATTTCAACATAGAAACGATCATCCTTACTTGTTGTTCTAATTTTGTTATGTAAGTCAGAGTTTGTTTGACTTATCATTACCTCATAAAGTATATGAATTATGCGACTTAAAGCATCGAAACTTTTGTTCTCCTTACCTTTTGGGTGAAAATGCAAAGTTGGGAAACACTTTTATGACAACAGAGTGGAAAAAAGTAGTGCACGCGAATGATCATGCGAAAAAAGTTCAACCTCAAACTCTAGGCCGAGAGTTTGTGAGAGTTCAAACTCTCGGACGAGAGTTTAATAAAAATCTAGGCCGAGAGTTTAAACCCATCACTGCGCTGTATTTTAAAAAAAATTCTCGAATTAGAGTTTGAACTAAACTCCTGGCCGAGTGTTTGGAAGATATTTTTTCGGCCGAGAGTTCATGGTCGACAAAACCTGCAAAAATATCTGGCATCTTTTTGGAACCTGCAACTTCAGCAATCCCAAACCCCTGCAAATTTTAAATATTATTTGTCGGACTTGGTAGAAATGGATTCATATTTGAATCTAGTTTCCAATGATATAATAATTGTTTCATTTCGATTTGAATTTCTATTCATTAATAATTTTTTTCTAAACCTTATCCCTTAAGAATTTTATTACTTTGAAAATCACTTGAAATGAAAATTCAAAATCATAACAGAGACAACACCAAAAAATTTGAAATCTTCACATAGATATTCCTTGCCCCATCCTCTTCAAAAGTGTACTTTTAGTATTTTCAATAAGAGTCGAACTAAAAAGAAATTTGAAGCTTACAAACATGTGTCGATAAAGCACCATTTTATGAACATATGCTATTTTGATAAATAATAAAAAATAGTTTTCAAGTTCGAAAAACCTCAAAATATAGTCCATGCACAAGTGCAATGTGTGTAGATTATGATCATACATTGTTTTACCTAAAATGAATAACCATCTCTCAAAAAACTAGTGCTCACGCTGGTCACTCATTATCCATACCTAAAATTTTCAAGTATATGCCGTTGGTGAGAACCAAGTTTGTCCCATGATATGTCCATAAAAAAATTAGAAAAAAATACGAGTAGAAAGATAAATCAATTCTCTAAAACATTTGTGTTTCATTCAAGTTGAAATTCCTAAGGGAGATATGGGTTTGAAGATGTCGACATTGAAAAACATAAAATTTAGTAGTTTTGTTTGTAAAAAACAAGCCAAAAGTGTTACCCAACTTCGCATTTTCACTGTTTTATGTGTTTTAACTCGAAGTGGTATTCGCTGAGGAAAGAAAACCACCTGGATTTCCTAGCATTTAGGTTTGGTTGATCAAAAGGGTATTTTAAGCTCATATTGTTTGTATTCAGGAGGAATTTATTTCCCATGAGATAGTGCCTCCACATTTTCAAGGCATGGATGATGGCAACTAACTCAAGATCATGCGTTGGATAATTTTTATCATGTTCTTTCAACTTTCGTGATTCATAACAGATCAAAAAATAATTTTGCATAAGGACTCCCCGGAGCTCTTCCTTGCTTGCATCTGTGCAAACAACAAAATCCCCATCAGGGTCCATGTTGGGTTCCAGAAATGCCCCTTTTTGCTCACTTCCGATTAGACCCTTTCTCCCTGTTTTTCCCTATTATTATAACCAAGTCATTATCTTTCCCAAGGAAAAGCGTGGATTCAAATAGGTATAATTCATTATTGCTTTGTTATATTTAATGCTTAAAGATTGCTTGTGATTATGGATTTTATTCCTAATTGTGTTGACTTGTGAAGGATCAATGAAAGTAATTTGAGACCACATGGGATTCAGGTGTATCGGCTTGTTGATACATGTGGATAAAGAAGTATGTGGCTAGCAGTCATGCTTTTCAAGGCTCTGGTTCAACTTGTTACAGGAACAGCTCAAGCATCTATCCAGGTGGCCTGCTGAAACTCGCTTGGTATCTAATCAGTTGGATTGTAAAGAGCATTAACACCTATGAAACAAATTTTATCTCAAATTTAATTATGAACATAATTGTTTCTATTTTCTAAGCATTGATTCAATATCTTGAAGATATTCGATCTTCATGGATATCCGAATTAAGAGGACCTGGATTGTCTTGTCTAGTATTTATAGAGATACGAGAGGGTTCAGAAGGTTAGGCTTATTTGGAGATAATTGTAATAGGAGTGGGGAAATTTTGTAATTGAACTTATTCATCAATGAAAGAAGCAGTGTCTTCCTGATCCAGTGTGTGTTGAGTTGATCTGGTAGCCTTTAGCGGCATCTCTGTTAGAAGGAAAGGGGCCACCTTCTCACAGTGTTGCCGAGTTAATTAGTTGTTTAATTTTTTCACTTTGTTTGGTGTGGATTTGATATTTAGATTTCTTGAATTGCTGAAACAGTTTGATTTTTAAGCATAGGATTTCTTAATTTCTAATTTCTCTTTACTAAAATAGTATAAGAATTAGTGTAGGATTTTCCATTTATAGCTTTTCTGATTTGTTGAAACAGTAAACTGAGTAATGCGTAGTTCTTCTTGCAAGTGTGTTATTTATTACTACTGATAAAGCTATGATATGCTGCTGCATATCATTGAGTGCTTCATTCCTTTCATGAATTGATACACTAGAAGATGACATATAATTTACAGAGTACAAAAAAAAAATATTTCCTTTATGATTGAATATTGCAATTTTGGATTGAATCTCTTTTATGACGATGATTTAGGATTTAATTTCTTGCAAAAGTAATTCTGCTAATTTATTCTTGAAGTAGTTAATTCTAGAACTGATATCGTAGAAGGATTGTGAACCCTTTTAATTTTGGACAGTCAATTTAGTAATTGAAGTTGGATTGAGAAGTAAGCAGAGCATAGATTTAGAAATTAGGTAGATTGGGTGACTTCTATTTGATTTATCAATTACTAAAATGTTTATGCATATATTTTGCTTGATTACCTTTGAAATAATAAGACTTCCCTGGGTTGATAATTTATATTGAGCACTCTGTTTATTAACTTTAGTTAATAGGAAATTATAGTGACCAACATTTTGGCGTCGTTGCCGGGGAGGGTAATTGGTATACATAGATTGTAGCTGATTAGTTTGTTTTTTTTAGGTATCTTGATTTTTGAGGTAGCAGGGATGATACGACACAGTGAAGAGATGTGCATCCTTCAACAGATTGAACAGGTTCCTACCCCAAAAACAAGGTATGATTATTTAAGCTTGCATGAATACAAGAAGAAAATAACGTGAAACCCCCAAAAGAACTAACTTTTCAGGTGGAAGAGGTCATGGCAGTAACCAAGGTCTAGGAAGAACAAAATTTATTGATGAACTGATTGCCAGAGCTGATTCCTCTACCATATTAGTGCGAACATCTTCAGGAAGAGGAAGTTTTATTCTCCCCAATCTTGAATCATTAGTATCAACCATGGAGAAGGTAACGGAAATTTCAACTGCCACTTTTGAGAAGCAACCTACAAAAGATAAGGGAATTGTTGTGGGTACAAGAAATCCAGAGGAAACTTATCGAATTAACGGGAAAGAAGTAACTAAGGAGAAGTGGTTGGATTATCGACAGGAATTGGAGGAAGAAAGGAGTAGGAGAATGACGAAGAAATGAAAAATGAAGAGAACGAAGAACGTTAGGAGCACCCTAATGATCATGCACTAGTATATATGGTCAAGTTTTCCACGATTTTTCATTGTAATAGCCACGAAGTTTCATCCCTGTTGCAACGTTTGTGGTTTCATTTTTTCATGGACGACATTTGTGGATATATGGACGAAAATTCCCTATTGTGGCAATAGCAACGCTTCATAGTGGCCACGTGTCAACTACACAACAGTTCTCAAATCTATGGAAAATGAATCCTTCCATGAAGTTTCGTCGCTATATCGACATAAAGCTCCTATAAGTTCCTCGAACTGTTAAAATTTAATATGCTAAGACAGAAAATAGCAGCATTACATTCCATTTCACAATAATAGCATATACAGGATCACTGAAGAAACAACAAGCATAGCATAAACACAAGAGACACAGATTTATCCTGGGAAACCCTCATGGGGTAGAAAACCCAGTAAAGCTTCCTCAATATAGATGACCAGCAATATACAAAGATGCAACCAAAGACATGATCTCCTTCTCCACCATAGCAGACCTCTCCTCCACAAGTGCGCCTCTCTCAAGTGTGTGTGTGTATCAAATGAGGAACATACCTCCTCTATTTATACACTACACTGACATGTATTTTACACAAGTACATGTAGGCTTGTATTTAACCATTAGGTTAAATACCCTATTATAACTGACTGGGCCGACCCCCACATGGTGGGTCTAATAACCCTAGTTACCACAACCAATTCGGAGGAATAAACATCTCCGGATTCATAGTATAATCACATCGGAGGTATGGAACATCTCCGGAATAAATAATATACAAACATAATATTCTTAGAAGTTACAATATTCAACACGAACCTGCGTGGAAACATTTTTAAAGTTCCACGAATCATCGTTGTAGTATCCACGCAGCGTTTCACAATCTTTCCTGGAAGGTTCGGCACCTGTGTGGAAACATTTTTATAGTTCCATGAATCATCATCACAGTATCCGCGGATCATTTCACAATCTTTCGTGGCAGGTTTAGCACCTGTGTGGAAACATTTTTATATTTCCACAAAACATCGTTGCAGTATCCACGGATCGTTTCACAATCTTTCATGGCAGGTTTAGCACCAGCATGGAAACAATTTATATAACCTACACTAAGGTTCGTTGATATAGAGACGATACCTGGAAGTGTTTAAAAAATAAATAAATTTGAATGCAGGTAAAGTCACGAGGTATCAGCCTACACGTTAGTCTTCACGGTTGTTGAATTTGAATTAGTTTGTTGTATCATTCATCAAGAACTCTACAAACCTAAGAGCATAATTGAGGAATTCACTGAAGTTTTTTTTGTGGGCACAATAATTTGTGAATGCATTTGAGAACTGTTCACAAACAGTGAAGAATTAGAATATGGATATACCAAAGTATGGAAAAAGGCTACTTGAATTCAAACTTGCTCAAGGACAATCTACATGAAAAGCAGTTGTAGGCATATACATGAAGCTTATGAACATGTCCAGAATTGTTTCAAAGGGTGAAGAATCATCTATTTGTGAGATACATAATTGTCTCATTATGTTCACCATATTTTAAAGTTATTGCGAAAAA
Source organism: Larix kaempferi (assembly GCA_027924585.1). Lineage (NCBI taxonomy): Eukaryota > Viridiplantae > Streptophyta > Pinopsida > Pinales > Pinaceae > Larix > Larix kaempferi. Next base: position 6,849,126 of record BSBM01001033.1, read on the forward strand.
GAGGCTCACCCTTGACAACAAAAAATCCATACATGGACTTGTAAGGTTTTTTGGCATCTATTGAAGCACCTGTAGAATCTACTAATGGCACATCAACAACTACGCAACTCCAACTAATCTTGCAAAGGTGATATTTTAAGAAATAAGTGCAAAGACGATCTTCAAAAACTCTGTTATTGTTGACTTTTCTACTTATGTAGATGACATGAGTAAAACATTGCTTTATTCTAGTAAGCATACTATGAATGAATCCAACCTACCACAATTCAGTCCAATGCCAAGTATGATCCATCTACTGGGAACTATTGGACACTATTGGGCATGTCTTCGACCAAAAAGTTTCATGTTATTAACCCTTATCAAATGCACAGTCAAGGACTCCAACAATTCTGATAACCCACAAACATATACGAAGAATGATGAAGTTGGAATCAAGTACTCATCAAAATGGAAAAATGAGATCAACATCTAAGGATATCCCATCGATACAATACATAATTGTTAAGCAAGATAATAAGGCATCACACTCAGCTAGTGCACCTCCATACACCAAATCACCCAAGCTCCAAGACTCTGCAATTTTATTGAATTGAGAAGTTCAAAGTTGTACACAAAAGATGATCATTTGCAGAATTGGTCTTAGCATCTTCATATTTTTAGTAGTTGGACAATTTTCTCAACATGGATGTCGATAACATGAAATTTCCATCCTTATCTCGAGTGTGGGGGATATGGAGGTGTTTGATCCATTCAACATCTTCAATAAAAACCTATTGATTCTTCCTAGAAGCAATATTTATATCAGCACTCAAGCATCCTAGGAGCTCATGTGTAGTACTTGTACATCAAAGAAGGAAAGCTGGAGAAGAGTACCTAGGACCAACAACAGATCAAACTTTGATTGGGAAGTTGTAGAACACACTTTCACCAGGGAAAATATCCTAGAGACATTTGTCTTCTCATCCATGTGAGAAAAGTAGCGAGGCACATGCAATTGTAAAAGGTCCAAAAGTTGCTAATATTTGTATCGTGGGGCTAATTATATGCAGATGGTTGTGAAAGACAAGCCATGATTGATTCCTAGGAGGCCTGTTATGTGCTACAAATATGCACATTGTATCAAGTGAATTTCAACCAAGTAATATGAAGTGAGTTTGAAATTCTCTCACTCATACTTGGCCTACAATTGCAACCATATTTGCAAAGTTTCCCTAAAAGGAAGGATGACAAAAACTTGCACAAATGTACCATAGGCTGTATAAAATACTAGCTAGAGTAAGACATGTTAGTACATATTATGGGTTGAAATTCATGTGCCTTATTCCAGCATTCAAATGAAGTTCTAAGCACTAAACAAGCCACCTACAGCCATAAATAGTTATGAAAGGTAGATCTGGGTTACCAAGTAGTTTTCAAGTAACACAAAAAACATTTGTTCAAGTAGTTTTCAGACTTATCCCTTTTCAACAATCAATTCTTCAACTTCAAGTTTTGTCTTTTAATGGCACAAATCTGTTGTAAAAAACTATTCTTCACTTCTAATTCAACATGCATACAGGTAACACCGATGTTGTCCCATAACACTATTCAAACTCAAATTCAATTTGGTCACAAAGAATAGGCTCAGTCTTCAAGTTATAACACAAGTCCTTCAAATATGCTATCAATATGTTTCAATGCTTTGCAAATTGTTCTTATTCAAGCTCAGATTTTGCATCCTTGTGTCCTTTGAATAATCATAAGGCTTAAACAACATTTTGCAATGTATGATAAATTCAAAACTGCCATATCAACAGATTATAATGAGTTACACTGACAAGCAAACTAAAACGATAAACTAATATTCAATAACATGTAATAAAATAAACATATATATCATATAACAAAAAGAGAGATATAGTTGAAGATACCAACCTGGGTGTGAAACCATTCTTGAAAATATACTCAGAAGTGTTACTTTCAAAAAAGACTCTTTGTGCCTCAGAGAGGCCAGTCTTCTCTAGGAACCAGCTGACCCTACAAGAGGGTGTGTACAAACCAGAGAGAGAGAAATGACTAGTGTTGATTAGGTCAATGACAGTCAAGCACAATACATAACTCAAAAGAAATAAAGTCACAAAAATTATAAACTTCAACCAAGTCTCAACATAAGAGAATTGATTATCATCACACCACAACTGATCACAGGTGATCAAAGTCAAGTACTCTATAAGACCAAAAATTCAACAAGGTGGTATAAAAAAAATGGAGGGTAAATGACCCCATTAACCACAAGTCAAAGACAAGGTACCACAAGTCCAATAATAACTCAATCAAGGTAGGGAAGGTACAACAAGTATTTAATAACTCAATCAGTAACAGGTAATAAAATAAACATATTGATCATATAACAATAAGAGAGGTATACTTGAAGATCTCCACGTCAACATTAAACCAAAAATCAGATCTGAAGTCTGGGTACAAATATAAACAACGGCCATAAAATAAGAAAATATAAACAATGGTCATAACATAGGTGTGGGTAGTAGAAGACCCATGACCCTTAGAACCAAGGGTATGCTCCAAATGTGGCCAAAAAACCATAGTACTCTATAAGAGCAAAACTTCAACAAGGTGTTTTTAAAAAAGTTACTCAAGGAAGGTAAATGACCACATTAAACACAAGTGAAAGATAAGGTACCACAAGACCAATCATAGCTCAATCAAGGTGGGGAAGTTACAACCAGTCACATCTCTCTCAAATGTATAGCCGTTCTATATAGCCTAAAAGTTCATCATCACAGTATAAGGAAGGGTGGTGGGATGCCAAATAAAAATATCCCTCATTTCTCTCTATGCAATCCTTATAGCATCACATAACTGATAAGTACCTTGTACTATAGAAAATAAAATCCACCTGTGTTAACATAATTTTGATCTCTATCAACTTTAGCACTCCTCTGTGGTCCCTATGCTGAAGTTGGTCCTCGAGATGTAATGGGAAGTAATCTTATAACATAATTTTCATCTCTTTCAGTAACAGTTGATAAAATAAACATATTGATCATATAACAATAAGAGAGGTATAGTTGAATATCTCCACGTCGACATTTAACCAAAAATCAGATCTGAAGTTTGGTACTATTTCTGAATATTGCTAAAGCAACAGTAAAATATTTTACAACATAATTTGGATCTCTATCAACTTCAGCACTCCTCTATGGTCCCCATGCTGAAGTTGGTCCTTGAGATGTAATGGGCAATAATTTTATAACATAATTTTCATCTCTTTCAGTAATAGTTGATAAAATAAACATATTGATCATATAACAATAAGAGAGGTATAGTTGAAGATCTCCACGTCAACATTTAACCAAAAATCAAATCTGAAGTGTGGTACTATTTCTAAATAGTGCTAAAGCAATAGTAAAATATTTTACAACATAAATTTGACCTCTATCAACTTCAACACTCCTTTGTGGTCCCTGTGTTGAAGTTGGTCCTCGAGATGTAATGGGAAGTAGTCAAATTATAAATAGTTATGATCATCGAAGTCATGATGAACATATCTAATATATCTAATATAAAGAGAATCAATTTTTCAGACTAATATATCTACATGCAGCACATACAGGAGTGATGATGTGTGAGAAAACACAAAATTTGGATATTAAAATACAAAATAATTATAAACAAGCATACAATGACTTGTGATGACATTTAAATTTAAAATTCAAATTCTAAGAAAATAAAAGATATAAATGGGAAAGTTCCTAATAGCATCACATAAAAGATAAGTACCTTGTAACTATACCAAATAAAAGTTATCTATGTTACATACTAACAATGTTTCATACTAACAACATCGATATCCATCAAAATACAAGTCATGAATTTAAGTTGCATCTACTTTTTCGTTGATTTCTGTTTTTTTGCATTGAAAAAACTTGCGAGTATGATATCACAATCATCAATTAGCGCATTATTTACTGTGATATCTCCTATTATTGTTTGTGTTTCCATGCCCTCATTTATGCCACTTCTTGTACGTCGCTAAGCAAGGCATGGAGGCAGTTCTGAAGGGGTGTGAACTGCAACAACGGAAATGAGCATATATATAGGGCGTTGAATTATTATTGAAACAGATATTTCATTATTTTGATTAAAATTACAATATTTCTCTTTACCAGTCTCTGTAGATGTGACAACTGGGGTGTGAATTGGAGGTCTAGTTGCTTCCTCTTGCAGTTCATGCTCTTGAGCTGCATGGTATTCCATTGAAAGAAGAAAATTTATAAGTATATGTCAGGAAATATATATATCTAATCACAGTAGATATTTCTATTTCCAAAGCATTCATACCAGAATGGACACTATGCTCCACACTATCATGGGACATTTTCACCCCAACATCAACTTGTACTTTCTGAGTACCACTAGATTCACTGCTGCGGTTGCATTGTTGCTTAAAAACAAACATAAATTTTTAGTTATGGGTGATATAATCAGAATTACTGAAAAGACTTTAATAGTATACTGCAATTGGTGATATAGCTGCATTTGCGTCATTGGGGAGATTGGAGTCTGCCCCAAGCTTTTCCGATGTTCAACCACACTTTTAAAACCAAACTTGAAACCAAGATTTAGCTCTTCCTCAGTGGTAGCAGCTTGGAACATATTTCCCTGCAATGCATGATAACACATTTTAAAATTTCCAATATCAAAATCAGATATTTGTTCGGTACTGTTAAATAAATATTGCCAACAATTAATCATTTAATACTTACGATTATTGCTCTTAGTTTACTATAGCCACCCTAGCCCATTCTATGTTTACCATGCTTTTCCATTCTAGCCTTGGTTGCTTTGGAGGTGTCAGGTAGCCTATATATGAAAATTTTGAAAAACCTTAGATATCAAAAATCTTACTTAAAACAAAAAAGAAAAAAACATATGAGCTTTTTTCAGTAAAAAGATTATATATGTTGTACCTGCTTTACCAGGTCGTGGTTGTCTTCCTTGTTCTTTTAGCAAGTTCTCCTTTGCATCATCTATGAGTTCCTTCCACTCTTTCTCCGGAACCATGGGAGGGCGCTCATGCTTGAAGACAACTTGCAATCTTTCCCTATATTGGGCCCTGGTATATTTTAAATTCTCACCAGCTAACTTTGCAAAAACTTTCCTGTTGAAAGTATTGCCAAACAAGTTGACCATGTGGTCCATCAATTCATCTCTCTTATTTCTATCTTGACTATTCTGCCGTGTGTGAATGGTGGGGCCAAATAGCTCCAAGGCTTTGTCATTCAAATGCCTATAGAATACATTGTTTCCTGCAAAAACATGTCATCCATTCATTTATAATAATTTCAACGTATGTCTATTTTAATTTCATGATTAAAATCAATAAATTAATTAATAAATACCTGCAATATTCTGAACCTTGATAGGAACACAAGAGTCATCCACTAGAAAGGTGAGATCTAGTGATCCGGTGCTTTTAACTCGTGCTGCTCTAGGAAACGTTTCCTGGTCGTCTACAGTACGTTCATCTCCAGAGTCATGTGGAGTCCTAGGCTTTGTCTCATCATGCTCTGGCATGGAATCATCTTCTAGCATGGCATCATGATCCAGCACAGCATCATGCCCCATCTCATCAATTCCCGCATCATCAATGGATTTGAGGCCAATCGCAGGAGTGGCAAAAAGCCTCATTGGTACATTGCTTCTTTTTTGTTGCATTGGACCATCACTGCTACCTATACCTGTCTTGGAAGGTTCTGATCTAGTCACAAGTTTTAAAAATTCCTACAAACAATAAACTTTACTTTATCATATCACATGGAAAAATAAAAAACATAATATGAAATATGAAATCATGTCATAGCTTAAAAAAAATTGTGAAGATGCCACTTACCCCATAAGATTGTATTTCATCTTGCAGTTGTTGAATCCTTTCCCTCTTCTCTTGTGTCAAGGTCCTTTTGTGAGCCAAGGCAAGCATTTCTATGTTTTCCTTTTTCAAGGTTGTTCTAAAAGTGTGCAGTGGGTCAGTGGAATAGAAAATGTCTTCCTCAAACCCCTCATCACCTAGATCGGGTGCACATGATTAAATTCATCAAACAATAAATTAAATTAAGCAATATAATTTTAAAATCATTCGAATATTGATATTGTAATGAAAATTAAGTTACTATTATGCACTAACACTTACCTGACGCAGTGTTATGGCCAATGAGTGTCCACGATCAACAGGCACTATGGAAGCAGTAGGTGCCTTTCCATGGTCCTGAATGAACCAGTAGTCCATCATAATGTCAGAAAAATGAACCAGTAATCCATCATAAGCTCAGAATAATGTGAATGTCAGTAGTGGACATTGAATGTTAACTTACTAAATCGAAACATTTAGTTATTGTACGTAACACTTACCTGACAAGCCACAGAGTATGACCTTCCATGGTCTCCCTCGACCATGGAAGCAACAGGTGTCTTTCCAATGGCGCCGCCCTGACTGTAATGCCCCTAAAAAGACTAAGGACTTTAAGAGCACCTGTCGAGTGATTATTCATATTTTACTAAATACTATAGGATGTTTATCTTCACGCCTTGGAGGAAGGGATAGCCAACAGATTTGCATTCTTGTTCGGATTCATTGTGCGAAGGGATGATTGAGTAACTGTGGTATGGCCATTGGTTCCTTATAACTTGAAGTCAATTTGGATATTATGGATCTTTGCACATGACTAGAAGACATAGAAAATCTAGTGTGGTATTGACAATTATGAGGGCATTATTGGAGTTGCATTGCACAAAATTACGATTGAGAATGTATTATAACCATACTAGAAGATTTGGAAAACTAATTATTAGAACATGGCCATGATTGCTTAAAAGAAATAGAAGAAAATGGCAAGAAGGTGAGAATAGGAAATTAAAAGTTAAGCCTAGTGTCGGAAGTACGAGAAAAAAAAAAAAATTAACTTCGGGACGAAGTTCTATACAAGAGGGGGTGTATGTAATGCCCCTAAAAAGACTATGGACTTTAAGAGCACCTGTCGAGTGACCTGGTGTAACAGACTTCAATAAAGTGGCCCTTCGAGTTAGGATGTGTCTTAATAAGGGAGAATCACCTGATGATGTGCATGACTATAGTTGATAAATAAATTAATGAATTGAATTATATGTGTGGACTGGGTTAATTGATTAATCAGTTCTTGCTTAAATGCTTAGCCTTGATTGGTCAAGTCAAAGTATAGTAGGATAGCTACAACCCTAGCTTTGTGACTTGGGAGGACGCAACTAAGATGTGTCATAGCTTTCCGCATTTATTCTGAACTTCGGGACGAAGTTCTAAATAAGTAGGGGTGTATGTAGTGCCCCTAGACTACTGTAGACATTGAGGGCACTTGCTTAGTGACCCGACTGTTTGAAACATTAATAAAATAATCCTTTGATTTTATTTTGAGTATATTTATGATTACGATTGATTGTAAATCAATAAAATAATGATTTATGTTTGTGAGAAATGTGTGTAGCGACGGGTGAAACGGTTCACCGAAGGACACACAAAGGAATATGAAGGGTCGTAGAGTACGGGTAAATCACACACAGGGGGAGCGACGACGATGTCGACTTCTGACAAGAATACCACGCATGAGCAGATAAGCACTGATCCGCTTGCTCAAGAGGAATGTGTGAGGGCGTACAAGGTAGGCCACGACGGAGCTGGTCACGTACGAGTTGAGGGGCGCGCAGTGAGAACGGACTCACTCCTCAGCGCCATTAGTCCCTAGATAGCATGTAGACGGAGGATGGATGGTAACGATTCCTAAAATCCCTACAAGAGTTCCCGCAAGTCAAAACGGAAAGATGGTGGCAAAAGGGCCCGACGATGCGGTACCCTGTCGAGAAATGAAAGAATGGACGCAAGGACCCAACGATGTGGTACCATGTTGAGGAATGGAAACCATGGATGACTGGACCCGACGGAGTGGTGCCATGTCAGAGAATTAAAGTTAAGGAACCAGGAGCCCAACGGCGCGGCACCGTGATCCTAGTGAGTTTGATTGTTAAATTAAACTGCATAAAAACTTAGGAGAATAACTCTAGATTATTACTTAGCAAATGCATAAAAAAAATAGTTTAGACATTTGCACTTGAGTAGTTGTTTTTGTTGAGCATTTAAAATAATAGAAATCATTATTTAGAATCAAAATAGAATCCTAAGATTAGACACCTAGTCAACTAAAAGCTAGGAGTTGATTAAAATATCCGGGGGACAAACTAGAGCAAACTTAGGGATGTAGGTGCACTTCCCAGAGAAACTGACACTTGGATGGGTGAGTGTTTTAATTAAATAATTAAATAAAAATATTTAATTATGCATGAAGCGACATGTGTCGCAGGAGATTTTCCTTTATAAGGAAGGCTTAGGGAATGGGTAAAGGGCCCATAATTTGGACGATTGTCGTAATTTTCGAATGCCTCAAAGACTTGCTGCTATCTAAGGGTTTGGCTAAGAAATCCTAGTGGGAAGGGAAACCCAAGCTGGATTTCTGAAAAACGTGTGTGAGCTCTACGACCCAAAGCTCGGGGGAGGCCATGCGACTGAAAGCATGAGCCTATGGTTGGGTGGCGAAGCTAACGGTTGCTTCGCCTACGGTTAAACGAGCTTTGCTGGTTATGGTTATGGTTTGTTTTAAATTTGCTAGTTTATTCATTTATTTAGTTTATTTATCCAGTCATTATGCTTTCTAATCTCTTTTGTATCAAGTGGCTGAGTTTCAGGTTAAACAGGAAGGACCCTAGAGGAGGGGCTCTACATTTGGTATCAGAGCCGGTCGAGCCTTGAGGGCACCGAACTCAGATTATACACGGGTTGTCGGTATCGTCAAAACTGGGTGGATCCGGACATTCGAATCAACTACTGCTACAACCAAATTCGACTCGCAGCTCAACCGCCGAACAGGTTCAATGTTAATTCATCATTACATTAAATGTTTAAATGATTATTCCTTTTGCCTATTATGTGGAATAGTGATTTCTGATTAGGATTTAGAATGCATGCTTCTATTGAACGGCCATTACCCAACTATATGCTGAAATTGGGTTTAGATCTCTGCACAAACCGAAACTTCGAATCTTATATTATATTTTTGAGCTCTCTGCGTTTACATTTAAGTCGAAAATCTTACTGTAGACTGAAATTCAGAATCTTTTTTTTTTTTTTTTTATATATCTCTGTGATGAAGAAGGAAGTCGAAAACTCTCTGCATAATTCGGAACTTAAAACTTGTATTTATATTTCTGAGATCTCTGTGTTTAAAGAGTAAATCGAAAATCTAATTATAAACTGAAATTCAGGATCTTGATTTATACCTCTTTGTTTAAGAAGGAAGTTGAAATTCTCTGCATAATCGTAACTTAAATATTGTATCTATAATTTAAGATCTTTGCGTTTAAGGAATAAGTCGGAAATCTTGTATGAACTGAACTTCTGGATCTTGTTTTATGATTGTATGGAGATCTCTGCGTTCAAACTGTGTCGTCGAAAAAACCGCTGCATAGATCGAAATCACGAATCTTAACTCACTTTTATTTTATAAGATCTCTGAGATAGATCGAAGTGGATCGTCTCAATATAGATCGAATTATTCGGATCACATCTGTATGTCCAAATTGCTGGTCTCTGCGTACCTGGATAAGTGTCGGTCGTGAAAGACCTGTCTGTGTAACCGCCATCTTGAGACCTCTGTCCAATTGAAGACCATCATGAGATCATCGATCCTGAGAGTTTTCCCTGTGCAACTAACGTGAAGATTTTCTGTGTGGTTTTTAACTTATGTGCAATTATAAATTGAAAGTTTAAGATTCTGTGAGGATGTATGACTGAAACATCTATGTTGTAAATCGAAAGGAAAAGTTTATAGGTATGCTCAAGTATTTGCATCTCTGATTGGGGAGTTGTTTCAATGGGAACGATTTAGTATTATACTTAGGCTGGGTTGAGTTCTGTACACGGATTGATCTCTGTAATATTTATTCTTTCTTGAGTACTGTATACACATATGTGTAAACCGAAATCCGATTTGTGGTGATTGAATCCATTGGAGACGATCGGATCCACAGTCCTTTTATTAAACGTTGTTGCGTCTTTTGCGTTTCCAGATCTATTATATTAGAAGTCGATTGGGTATCGGACCACTCAATCTCTGTTCACTTCTTTTTGCGTTCCAGATTTATATATTTTAAGTCGAATCTTTCAAATCTCTGTTCGCAACTTTTGCGTTTCCAGATTTAGTATATTAGAAGTCGACTGGATATTAGATCACTCAGTCTCTGTTCACATCTCTCTGCGATCCAGAATTATTTTTTTTAAGACGATTGGATATCAGATCTGTCAAACTCTGTCTTCGTGTCGGTGAGATCCATATGGATCCGGTTCGTGTCCCCATTTTTTTTTGTGTGTGTGAAGATCTATTTCAACTCCAGATTTTGCATTGATCTCAATTTGTTCTATAAAATCACAGTGCTTCCATTTCGAGATCTGCTGGGCGTTCTCCAGAATCTGTGGCGCGAATTGCAGCTTAATCATTAAAAGTTTCTATGTACTTAATTCGGATGGCAACTCCAGATTCAGCTTTGATGATCTTAAATTGTTCTTTAAAATCATAGTGCTTCCATAATCGATTGACATTCCTGCAAGTTGTGATTTGAATCGTTCTTGATCTATTACATTCACTGTGCTATTATAATTCTGTTTAAATGTTTTCATAAGTATAAATTTCTGAGAATGCGTAGAGGGTTGGGGAAAGTACAGAAGTAAATCGATCTGGTATTTTATGAAATAATAACTCTGTTTTCAATATATAGATCTATTTAGACCCCTCTGAATGTGTTGAGATCTTGGGAAAATATAACTGTAAATCGATCTGACTTTCTATGAGATTTATAATCCTGTTGCATCCATTGACGTTTCCAGATCCCTTAAGACGAATTGTAAGTTGCTATGAAGATTCTATGTGTTGATCAAATTCGTCGAGCATTCCCAAAATTGTTAAAAACATCTTGTAATTTATCCTGTAAAAATATGTGTTTATCCAATTCGGTGTGGTGTCTCCAGATCTCATAAGTCGATTTTCAAATTGTTCTTTAAACTCTATGTTTATCCAATTCGGTATGGTGCTCCCAGATCTCATAATGGATATTGTGTAATTGTCCTTTAAAAGTTTGTGTAGATCCATTTCTGTTGGCATTCCATTATCTCTCTGTCAGTGTGAGTCATGCTGATCTCTGCGATTTAGCATTAGAATCATTTTTATTTATAGCAGTGATCTTGTCATTTAAACCCTGGGATCGATGTCCATTATCTCTCTGTCAGTTTGAGTCATGCTGATCTCTGCGATTTAGCATTGGATTCATTTTTAATTATAGCAGTAATCTTGTCATTTAAACCCTAGGATCACTGTCCATTATCTCTCTTTAGTTTGATTCATGCTGATTTCTGCGATTTAGCATTGGATTCATGTTTAATTATAGCAGTGATCTTGTCATTTAAACCCTGGGATCGCTATCCATTATCTCTCTGTCAGTTTGAGTCATGTTGATCTCTGCGATTTAGCATTGGATTCATTTTTATTTATAGTAGTGATCTTGTCATTTAAAGCCTGGAAAATCTGTCCTTTATCTCTCCGTCATTTCGAATGATATTGATCTCTGTCAAATTAAAACTGGAAGGGACTCTCCGCTGGCATAGTTACCTTTATAATTGTTTTATTCACCAAGAAAGTTAGTATTCGCTAAGTCAAAGGTCAACACTCCGTTTAGATATGAAATTCTGATGGCTCATTGTTTATTTTTAAATCCTCTTGCTTTGTTTTCGAATTGGAAAGGCGTTTCCAAGATCCACAATTCGATGGCATTTTATTTATTTTTAAAAAATCTATGCACTCTATTTGGAATAAATGAAAGATTGGGAAATGTTAAATATGGTCTAATATGCACTCTCATATTAATATGCGGTTTCGGAAAATCCTAAGTTATGGAAATCGATTGCCATAGTGATGATTGTTTTATACTCGAGTTTTGATCCAATTCCTCTTCACTGTTAATTCCTGAATCTTTGTCAATTGGATGAAACCCGATTTTAATCAGCATTCTGCCCAGACATTAAACTTTTAAATTCATCTCTGCGATTGAGTATTGAATTAATACTCTGCCAGGCATTAAACTTTTAAATTCATCTCTGCCATTGAGCATTGAATTAATACTCTGCCAGGCATTAATACTTTAATTCACTAAGATCGGAAATAATGCTTTAACTTTTTTTTTTTAACCACTTGTCTTACATTATATCTGTTGTTTTGATGCAATTCAGTTATATATGGATAAAGAAATAACGCAATAATAACGAAGGACTCGCTGTAGAGTTCCTGACCGCCGATCAAACTAACCCCAGAGTCAGTAAATATCAACCCTGGATGAAGTTAGTAAATCTCTTTTTCCTTTCCTACTCTGTTGCATTAAAGTCCACTAACTATAGGCTATGTGCAAATGTTTACACTTGATCTCCGGATGACAATTAAGTGTAATTTGTGGGTATGCCACAAATTTTGGTCAAAATCCGCATTATTCTCAGCGATGCATGGAGAAAATCTCGCAATCACCAAGAGAAGCTTATAGTCGTGAAATTAATGACTGTGTAACGTCCGCGGTTCATTGTGTGAAGTATTAAGTGTTCGTCCTGCAGAGTCATCGAATATGTATTAGTTAATGTAGTATTTGTTAAATTAATGGGGTACCCGTTCCAATCAATGAGTAAAACTGAACTACGTATGCTATATTAATGATAGCGGAGTAATACATGATGTGTGCATTTACATATATATAAAATATGATTCTAGTAAATAAGAACAGTATCATATATATGTACATTGTATCATAATGCCGAATGTGCACACATAAAATGTGATATGGGTGTAGTTAGGTATAAACATCTCACCATATTAAAATTTTAGTTTATAAGTGAATTACGATACGTGTCAACGAATCTTTATTTAAGATTTGAGTTAGTATATCCAAACTAGCCGAGAAGTGTAAGTCCGTTATGAATCATTATAATCTAGAAGGGAAGAATATACGTGTTACTATATCAAGTTAAATAAGGGTGGACGCAACATATGTGTCAATGCATTCATATTTGAAATCAACACAAAAGTTATTATATCCAAGTGAACCATGAAGTGATACCCGAGTTATCACATTAAAAGACAGTCAAGAAGTAGAGGTCAATGTGTGCCTTGTATTAATTGTAGTTAAGGAATGGGATTGAGACAAGAATGATTGTTCATGTACATAAAGTGATTGTTATAGTATTTAATAAGAAAATAATATATGTCCCTTTTATATTGAATTACAGTTTATGTTATAGAAGTTTCGACGATGGATTCCACAAATCCATTATAGTCATATTGTAGAGACAATGCACCACTATATATATATTTTATATTCGAATGAAATGCATTAAATAGGATATGTCTTGTTATATTTCATGTATACATGAAGTTAAAAGATCAGATTTGATGTGGTGCTAAAATGAGGTTCCATACATATATTATATATTTTATATTCCAATGAAGTACATGAAATAGAATATGTTATATCTATAATTCATTTGAATTTTTTTTTTTTATATAAAAGGTTCATGGTTGAAGTATGTTAATCTGGTGGAGTTTTTATTTTATTTTTTTATGTTAAACTTTATGAGATGATTTAAGTTGATTATTTTATTAGAGTAGTAACAATGATAGAAGTTGCTTTTATAAGTATAGGTATACATATAAAGTTAATAAAAATGGAAAAGAATATATATATATATATGATATGTTAGGTACATGTTATCACAGTTAGTTTATTAAGGATATGATTGTGATGAGTTAGGAAAAATGGAAAGGTATATATTTAGACTGCTAGGTTGTTATTTTATAAGTTTATTTATTAATGGTTAAATAATGTTTAATATTAGTACAAAAAAAGGTAAAAGTACATTTTAATTTAATACAAATGACATGGCATCAGTTTAGTCGAGAAGGAAAGTCTAGTGAAAATGTCATCTAATTATGGTTAAAAAGTAAAGGAAAGAATGGATCTAGGATAAGATAGGCTGTAGAGACAATATGGATCACATAAATTATATTTCAAGGGAAATGCACTAGGAGAAAGGAACCAACATGAAGGATATTTTTAAACTTTTCCTACATAGCAGTGATGAGAATACTAATGGACTGATGCATTGGGAGAATTTATTAAATGTTGGGAAATTGAAAAATTCTTAATTGACGAAACACCAAGATGATTACATTGACGAGACTTTGACAGGCTGTCAAGGAAGTGAAACAAACTTAAAATTTGAAAAACGAGATATCACTATGATCAGAAGGATGAGATGAACTCAACGACATTTTTTTTCTTTATGAAAACTAAAGACTACAGAATTGACTTTAACCATGATATGGCAATGGGGAAAAATAAACTTAGCAAAACTAATGAAAGAGCCAAATGAAGACGACTTTAGTAAAACGAAGTATGGAGACAATCAACACGAAAAGTTGAGCACAACGATGCTAACCACCTGACAAGATGCACTTAAGTGAAGAGATGACTAGTTCTGATGATAGGAATCAATGAGATTAATGATGGCCCATACGGTTAAGAAGACGTTGCTGAATCGATCATATGGACTTGAAAATAATGAACGAAGTAAGAACGTGATGAGCTCATTAACCTAGACATGATATTACCGATGAAAGAGATAGGTGTTAAAGTTTAATATGTTCGACTAAGTTGCCAAGTTCCAACACTAGGGACCATGTCATATTGAGAATCAAACGCATTAAAATTTATGGAATTGGAGTAGTCTTACGGAAATCGGTTTTGGATTATTTGACAGTCGCTCTTGATTTGATTATTCATATTTTACTAAATACTATAAGATGTTTATCTTCACGCCTTGGAGGAAGGGATAGCCAACAGATTTGCATTCTTGTTCGGATTCATTGTGCGAAGGGATGATTGAGTAACTGTGGTATGGCCATTGGTTCCTTATAACTTGAAGTCAATTTGGATATTATGGATCTTTGCACATGACTAGAAGACATAGAAAATCTAGTGTGGTATTGACAATTATGAGGGCATTATTGGAGTTGCATTGCACAAAATTACGATTGAGAATGTATTATAACCATACTAGAAGATTTGGAAAACTAATTATTAGAACATGGCCATGATTGCTTAAAAGAAATAGAAGAAAATGGCAAGAAGGTGAGAATAGGAAATTAAAAGTTAAGCCTAGTGTCGGAAGTACGAGAAAAAAAAAAAAATTAACTTCGGGACGAAGTTCTATACAAGAGGGGGTGTATGTAATGCCCCTAAAAAGACTATGGACTTTAAGAGCACCTGTCGAGTGACCTGGTGTAACAGACTTCAATAAAGTGGCCCTTCGAGTTAGGATGTGTCTTAATAAGGGAGAATCACCTGATGATGTGCATGACTATAGTTGATAAATAAATTAATGAATTGAATTATATGTGTGGACTGGGTTAATTGATTAATCAGTTCTTTCTTAAATGCTTAGCCTTGATTGGTCAAGTCAAAGTATAGTAGGATAGCTACAACCCTAGCTTTGTGACTTGGGAGGACGCAACTAAGATGTGTCATAGCTTTCCGCATTTATTCTGAACTTCGGGACGAAGTTCTAAATAAGTAGGGGTGTATGTAGTGCCCCTAGACTACTGTAGACATTGAGGGCACTTGCTTAGTGACCCGACTGTTTGAAACATTAATAAAATAATCCTTTGATTTTATTTTGAGTATATTTATGATTACGATTGATTGTAAATCAATAAAATAATGATTTATGTTTGTGAGAAATGTGTGTAGCGACGGGTGAAACGGTTCACCGAAGGACACACAAAGGAATATGAAGGGTCGTAGAGTACGGGTAAATCACACACAGGGGGAGCGACGACGATGTCGACTTCTGACAAGAATACCACGCATGAGCAGATAAGCACTGATCCGCTTGCTCAAGAGGAATGTGTGAGGGCGTACAAGGTAGGCCACGACGGAGCTGGTCACGTACGAGTTGAGGGGCGCGCAGTGAGAACGGACTCACTCCTCAGCGCCATTAGTCCCTAGATAGCATGTAGACGGAGGATGGATGGTAACGATTCCTAAAATCCCTACAAGAGTTCCCGCAAGTCAAAACGGAAAGATGGTGGCAGAAGGGCCCGACGATGCGGTACCCTGTCGAGAAATGAAAGAATGGACGCAAGGACCCAACGATGTGGTACCATGTTGAGGAATGGAAACCATGGATGACTGGACCCGACGGAGTGGTGCCATGTCAGAGAATTAAAGTTAAGGAACCAGGAGCCCAACGGCGCGGCACCGTGATCCTAGTGAGTTTGATTGTTAAATTAAACTGCATAAAAACTTAGGAGAATAACTCTAGATTATTACTTAGCAAATGCATAAAAAAAATAGTTTAGACATTTGCACTTGAGTAGTTGTTTTTGTTGAGCATTTAAAATAATAGAAATCATTATTTAGAATCAAAATAGAATCCTAAGATTAGACACCTAGTCAACTAAAAGCTAGGAGTTGATTAAAATATCTGGGGGACAAACTAGAGCAAACTTAGGGATGTAGGTGCACTTCCCAGAGAAACTGACACTTGGATGGGTGAGTGTTTTAATTAAATAATTAAATAAAAATATTTAATTATGCATGAAGCGACATGTGTCGCAGGAGATTTTCCTTTATAAGGAAGGCTTAGGGAATGGGTAAAGGGCCCATAATTTGGACGATTGTCGTAATTTTCGAATGCCTCAAAGACTTGCTGCTATCTAAGGGTTTGGCTAAGAAATCCTGGTGGGAAGGGAAACCCAAGCTGGATTTCTGAAAAACGTGTGTGAGCTCTATGACCCAAAGCTCGGGGGAGGCCATGCGACTGAAAGCATGAGCCTATGGTTGGGTGGCGAAGCTAACGGTTGCTTCGCCTACGGTTAAACGAGCTTTGCTGGTTATGGTTATGGTTTGTTTTAAATTTGCTAGTTTATTCATTTATTTAGTTTATTTATCCAGTCATTATGCTTTCTAATCTCTTTTGTATCAAGTGGCTGAGTTTCAGGTTAAACAGGAAGGACCCTAGAGGAGGGGCTCTACACTGACATAATAAATCAATAAATAAACGTTTACCTCATACTAAATAATTGTAACATAAAGAAAAATGAGATATTGCATTAATATTTATTTTTACCTTGGAAGTAGAAGATACATGTTCTGCTGCATGTCGATGTGCAGACTCCTGCCACAGTTTAATGAGCATGCTATCATATGGAAATATTAACAATAATCATGGAAAAAGTGAATGCTAATAGTGAAAATCGGAACATCTTGTTATTGTAGTCATATTTATTTGCTATATTTAACATTTACCTGACGAGGCGTAGATTTTGACCTTCCATGGTCACCTTGGACCATGGAAGCAGCATGTGCATTTCCACTGCCTCCACCCTAAACAAACGTTAATAGTCAATAATTGCATCATAAGCAAAAATGAGATATTCATATGTAATAACCATGTAATCACATGGAAATATTCATAATAAGCATGAATAAAGTGAATGACAACAGTGGAAATCGAATGTTAACAGAAAAAAATGAAACATTCAGTTATTGTAGTCATGTTTAGTTACTACATTTAGCATTTACCTAATGAGGCATAGTTTCTGATGGTCCACGGTTCCCCTGGACCGCGGAAGCCACATCTATTATATTTAAGTTGTAATCGTTCAACAACTCTTCACCTGCAAGTATTGTTTTTATTGCACATACAAATATACGATGATGTTCGCATGCCTCAAATTTGCAATTTGGTTGCTTATTTGTTGCATTGGTTGTGTACTATTTATAAAGCCAGCAATGTTTCCGGACGCTCTTGGTCTCCCATCAATCTACATAGTCGCCCCTTTGTTTTTATTGTTTTCTGCTATTTGAATATAATTCATGGAAACTCTGTATCTCCGCATACTTCGAGTATATTGGACCAAGATAAACCAATTATTGTATCTGTATAGTGGTCCTACATACTCCATCAATTCAGTTACAGTGCCATAGCGGACCTTTATTCCATCCATGGAAAATAGCCCCAATCCATGTAAGGACGAAGGAGCGATGCGATACATCCTCCCATTGATGATGAAATCTGTGTCCACTTGAGGTAGCATATTAGGTACCCATCGTTGCACTATATTTTTATACCTCAATGGAAAATCAATGTCTCCAATGCTCTCAACATCATAATTACATGACCCACCGTTGGCAATAAAATATTTCATGCGTCTACGAAATCTTTTCCTTATCTTTTCAGATCTAGTTGATATAAAACCGGTAGATCTAGTACAACTCGACTCACTTTCAATCTCTCGGAGTATATCTTCATCATCACTTGAGGAAGATAGATCTGACAGATACATATTTGGTGGTACCTACACTCCATAAAAGAACAATAAACAAGATGATGCTTTCTCTCTTCTTTGAAAGTACACATTCACTTAGTTAAACAAATTTACTTCCCTCAAATTTGAGGCTTAGGAGGGACATCCTGAACCCTAGTGGATGTAGTGTTACAAATCTCAGCTAAATTGTCTGGTATTGGGAGGACGATTTGTGGCAGGAAGAGACCAAGTTATGGTGCCATAACAAGCTCTCCATACGACACCACATTCATCACTGTAGGCTGTGAGCTCTTTTGTGGACTGAGTTTGCATATTTGGGGGTCTTTTTCTCTTGTGGGTAGAACAAAACCACCAGGGACAACAATTAAGGAACTTATCTAGTATATCACCCAGTTTTGGTCCTTCCAACATTGCTAGGCATATTATTGGCAGCCTACCCTCTTTCTTTGATTGGCATATTTTTGGCATCCTACCCTTCATTTTTAAAATTTACATGTTGGTATTTTATGCTAATGCATATGAAAACTATTTGTTAGTGAATTGTTTGGAAAAATCACTCAACTAAGAAACATTAATTGACTATATCAACCCAACAAACCATAACTACAGTGAGAGGGTCCACTCAGGAGTACATTGCAGCAATGTTTGTAACTATTTCATGTCAATAAATCTTAACCAAATAATCAGTAAAATACTACAACAGAGAACGCAAAATACATCAGCTAACTTACGTGAAATATTACACCTTACACATGTTGGAAATTTCAAATTCATGCAAATTGGCACTCAAATGGCCATGAGAAATTTGATTTTCAAAGACTATTTTCAGACATTATGTGTTTATTGATTTTCCGACTATATTGGTTTTTTTTTTCTTAAAACAAATAATAAATTTCAATCAAGAATGAGCATATCCATCAACCAAGCAGGAGGACCAAACCAGAAAAATGTCAACCTGAGAGCAGTCCCAAGTCGGTCACTGTGTTGAAGAAACTTCAACACTACCAGTTAGGTCAATGTGCTAATACAATTTTCAGTGACATGTAATGTAAGATAAACACATTAATCACAAAAATGGGGTAACACACAACATCAAGAGAACTAGTACAAATGTAGACAAGGAAAAAATATTGGTTTCAGGAAGCTTTTGAACATTGGTGTTTTACTCTGTAAGCCTTGGAGTACTCACTATATCCAGCAAAAAAACCCTTTGAAATGGAGGATTTCAATTTAGTCCTTTTCTCCTCGAGAATATGAATATATACAAAGCAACCAAAAACATAGTAGTGTGACACCTAGGGTTTATCAATAATGAAATCTTCTTATAGTGTTTTGTTCTTCAATACCCTATGAAGATACTTATTCATATATGCTCCCATGGTTAATTTCCACAAATTTCCCTCTTAAATATTTATGGTAAATTCACTTGCTCCTAAAGCTGTAAAACAAGTTATGGGTGGGTTTTCTAATGAAAAATGGGTTCCTGTAATAGCTACCAGAATGTACTTTCAGATTCAACCACACTTCTCTCTGCTGTCCCTTACCTATTCAACTCCTCAAATGCTTTTTCACCAATCCTACAATGGAAAGAACTAGGGTTTGCTCAAATATTAATAAACCAACAATTAGCTATAATCTTGTGTAAGCTATCACTAATTCACGAGTCTAAAGTGTGATTTTTCCTTTTTATTAGTTGTAAAATGAATTTTGGGCATCCCATGCCACCTATGGACAATGGAAGGCCATGAACATGCCCTATACCTCACATCTGGGCAATTCTGGGCCCTATAATGACAAGCTACAACAATAATTAAACATATATGGGTAATGTTTTGAACATTAGTAGAAACGTTTCACCTTCTAGTAGCCTCATCATTTGGTTCTGGGCCAGTGTTGTGGATGTGAGGTAGTTTTGGGTGCAAATTAAGACTATCCATGTCTTCTTACAACATGAGACACTTGCAAAATTTGAGGTATGGAAAGGCTAAGAGAAGAAATCATGGGTGTGTTGAGTGGAGTTTGGATAAGTATGAACCTTTTCATCAAATTTTCTCTGGCTACAACAAACTCCTGCAATATGCAGTAATTGGGAATCATGCCTTCCAATACAAAATTTTAGCACAAGTGACCCTAATAATCACAAGTCAGCTACGTGGGCATTATCTCTTGCTAGCTAACTAGTGGGATGACTTTGGGGTTTTGGAGCTGTTTCATGCTATAGAATTGGATAACATCAGCTATTGAGGACTAGTTATTGAGTGTGCCAAGGCTAATTTCCTCCCGAATGTTGTTATTTATTTATTTATCCTAATGGTGTCAATGACCTTTTTAATAGACTATTATTAAGGTTTCTATGCCTCCAAATAACTACAAGATATGACAAATAAGGGGAGCACTCTAGTCTCCCAGGAAAGCAAACAACCGAAGGATGCCACCTCAGCACCTGATAGTCAAAATCATAAAGGTCATTGATACCATTAGGATAAATAATTAAATAACAACATTCAGGACCAATGTGTTAGTTGCAATTAAATGTGCACGGAATGTTATGTAAGACCCACAAACAACCCTTATACACCACATGTGCTTGATGCAAACATTCAAATCCTTGACAATTTAAGCCTTAACTTAAGTGAAATCAACAAGAGATATAAGTGTTGGAAAACATCTAAAAGTTTTTATGTCTTTCAAAAGTAAGGTCTAAAATTTTTTATGACTTTCTTTTCAATTTTTATGACAATTTGAATAGATAAGCCCCACTCATAGCCAAATACTTTTGAGATATTTACAACTCATTGGAGTATGGGGGACCATATAATTCTCGAAAGACATTGGATTCAACAACCCATGCCTTCGAATAAACAGACCTCAGGACTACGCATCTATTCTGATGCATGTAGACGTCTATGTGGGTTTTGACAAGCCACTGTCGTTCGTTTTTAACATAGTACCCAAGGATTTGAGCCTCAGTAAGATTTGTCTGCAAAATATCTTTGACTTGTTTGAGAGATTCTCCAACTTCCTGTTTTAGATTATAAATAGTAGTTGGATCTAATGTTGTCAGGTTGATGCCGAATGACCGCCACCAGTCTCTAGTCCAATCAGGGACCAACCATCCAGGATCCTCATGGATATGTGTTATTTGAGGTCCAAACTTTAGCATGGTATAATATGTTCTATCTGTATTTTCTTTTCTCAAGAATTTCCACCATAATTTTTTATATTTTTCATAAGTGTGTGTAGTACTTGGAAACTAGAGACTAGCATCTTGATGTAGCCATGCTTCCAAAGAACATATATGGTTAATACAGTAGTATTGTTGGTCTAGTCGTAGCCCAGGGTGAGGTGTAGAGCCCTCCGTTGAGATTAAGTTAAGATCATGGTATCGGTGAGTTAACCAATTGCATGCATCAGCTACTTTTCTCAGGGAGTTGTTGTAAATCATCTCTGGTACAATACTGGATCCCATAGGCATTCTTCTGAGTTCTAGCACTAGTCTAACAAAAACATCAGATCCCTGTAAGTTAGCATCTAATACTTCAGCATGTCTCAACTCCCACCTAGGTTTCTAGTCTTGCATATAATCCAACCAACTCATATTATCATTGATATTATATATATGTTTTTTCCTCTGGTCCAAGCAGAGATTTTCATGTTTACTTGTGGGTTATGGGCCCACTAGATTCCACTTTGACCTTCTAAACTCGCTTGCCTCGTGCTTGCTTGCACCAGGCTCATTTGTTTCAAGCTCGCTTGTTAAAAATTAACAGCATTCTTCTGTGTCAAATATTCTCTTATTAGTAACCATTTTGGTACTTTGGTGCAAATGTTTTTCCTAACTCATTGTTTCTCCATATTGTGTTCCTACTGCCACCTGTCTATGTCAATGCATAAATCAACCTCTTATTGGTTTGTGGTTCTAGTTGGCCTTGTTTTGGGCCTTGTAGTGGTTCTCTAATGTCACAGACATAGTCATCGACACATTAAAACACAAACCTAAGCAGTGAGTGCATGACATGAGTGAATGAATGAGTGAGTTTACCAAGGTTGATTTCCTCCCGAATGTTGCTATTTAATTATTTATCCTAATGGTATCAATGACCTTTTTAATAGATTGTTACAACGGTTTCTATGCCTCCAAATAACTACAAAATATGCCAAAAATTATAGATGACAACAGGGCATTGTGGTCCACACAATTACAAAATCCCTCAACCCAACACATTAGTTAAGTCCTAGTGTGCTGTCTAGAATCATATTTATATATAATATGTTTTGAATTAGGCTAGTAGTGTGACTAATTGTAAAATCCAATTCTTCTACAAAAGCTGATGGAATTTTCCCTAAATCATGGTCACCTTTGCACATGGACTTTCCTCCTTTGTTGGTTCATAGTTTCCAGTAGAGGAATTTGGAAACCATAATGAAAGTCTCTCAACCACGCATGTGTAATAACATCATCAAATACTAGGGAACCATCATCATCATTGACAATCATTCAACCAGCTGCTCCAACCAATAAAACATCATGTCAACCCCACTAAAAATGTGATGAAATCACAAATGGCCACTGTATTGGAGAAAACTCACTATGGATTGGGAATACCACAACAAACAGATGACTACCAGAAATCTACTCAATTCTCAAAACAATGCAATTATAAATGACAATGTTAAAACAATGGAGAAATGTAACCAACCTCGATCCAACGTTTGATGTAGATCCCCATTGGAGCTTTCAATCCATGCACATCCAAGCACTTGTAATATGCAAATTAGTCTTGACAACCAATATCTAACAAGTACATGCGATATATAAATAACATTAACATCATCAATAACAATGGTCCATAATATCATAAGCAAATGCAACCCAATGTATAATAAATGACATTCACACCATGAATGGACGAGAATATGAGTATTTCTATTAATGAACAAGAAGAAGTACAAAGTGATACGACCTCTTGCCGGCAACCAATCTGAACCAAGATCTAGATCAATCCACTTGTGCCTCCACCACTTCAATCCTCCATGAATGGCAAACTCAAACTAGAAAGGAGTTTGGAAGGTGAACATAAATGGTTCACAACTACAAGGATCAATGAGTGCAGACTCAAGATAGGGCAAAAATACACTAGAGTGCCTTTACTATTCTCTTCTTCCTCCCATCCATAAGCCATATGTGCTCAATATATAGTTCTCACAAAGGTAGGTGAAAGGACTCATTGAGACGTTACTTGGGCAGATGGAGAGCCAAAGGTCACCTAATGACTGCTTTTTGGGAGTAAAAAGTAATAAAAAAGTGGTTTTTACCATCTTACTTGATACCCGTGGGCTATAGGGATGCAACTCGTAGGTACGCATGCTATAGTGATGCAACATGTGCGTAGGAACAAAAATAGGATAAACTGGTATCACTGAAGGATGAAAATGGATCTGAGTCACTGAAATGGATCCTACAGGCCAAAAAATGCTGATGTTCACAGGGTGGAATATTTATGTGTAACAGATGCCCCCTAATGTGTGAGGTTAGAGACTGAAATGTGCTACGATGGCTGAAATACATTATAAAACTCAGAAGTGGAGTGATGGAGACACAAGTGGAAAGAACGGATCACTCGTCATAATACAATAGTATCTCTGAATACATGTCGGTATAGTACAACAATTTGATACAATGGCCATGAATAGGCAGTACATAAGTAGATACATGTCATAACTGATCATAGCCATGATCCCTCTATAGTAAGATATGGTCTTTTGCTGAAAAGAAGACAATTGGTGCAAACTAGATGTACAAACTGCTGAAATCTGAGAGGTGATCTCTCAGATGTAAAGTCAAAGTCATATGTAGCATACTGAATGCCACAATCGCCTAGGGTCTTCTACACAAGTCTTTGATGGTGCAAGTCCCATCAAGTGAATAAAGGATTTGGGGTTGAACCTAATGAGACATCATCTGATTACCGATCATTGATGTATATCGTTAACAGATGCGAGATGACCCACCGATAATGAAAATGGGCATCAAGGCACAGAGCACAATCATCAGAGTGTGAATAAATGGGTTGAAGTCGAACACTAGGATGAATCCATCGATCAGGGGACATTGATGTATTCCCAAAACTGTCAATGGCGAGAGAACCTACCACTAATGACTACAAGCCTCAAGGTACTCAACTAAACTCTAAGCCTCAAGTCCCAGAATAAATGAGTTGAGGTCGACAGAATGAGACTCGCTGGAAGGAGGGCATTAAGGCATCCCCCATCAACCAGCACGAGGTACTAGCAATGCTGAAATATTTGGAAGATCTCAGGTGAAACGGACTGACTCAATAAGGATGGCCGACATGCAATAGTCAAGATATCTGAGGAGTGGCCGACACTAGTTTCAGGACTTCCTTTGAACAAGAGCATGAGTAGATGAATAGACTCAGGCAACATAGACTCGACATAAACTATGTAATGCAGGAGGCATTACAGAGGGCTCCATAATGAATGGAAGCTTAACCAATCGATGGAGAAAACTGAGAAACAAGTACAGCTCCTAAGGCCCAACTATATTCCCGACTCATCATGTACGGAGTGGAATAAATGCTCTGTTCAAAGGCGACACAACAGCTGCCAACAAGAAATAGTGACCATAATCCCGTCCGGCTTTTTGGAATATTTGATTTTTTTGTCTTTTTCATATTTGGGAAAAGCTTGAAAAAGAATAAAATTGCTTATAGTACAACAAGTGAGGGAACGAGTGTCAAATAGTTAGCAGAATAGTCCCAAGTAGTGGAACATACCTGTGCTCAATGCAAGGAAGTGCGCGCAGGATGTGGACACTCGGGGGTGTGTTCCCTCAGGGTCAAAGGGTCATCAAATTGTGAAGGGAAAATATATAAGCTCTGCAGGGCTTGACAGGGAAAGTGCTCAGGCACCAAGCTAACAATTGAGTAAGCGGGAGGCGGCACAAGGCTCAAGCGGCAAGCAGGATGATGCAATGCAATCACAACATGATATAAGTGAAGGGAATACTTAAGGGAGATGGCCAGCATAAGACAAAGTAGATTATGAGTCTTCATCGCAACCTCATGGCGTGACTACAAAGGACTCCCAATCCTAAGGACAGACAATGACATGGGCACCAAAAGCATAATGGGGTTCTAACTAGGGTACCCATGTTCGGGAAAGCCCTACCGCCGCATGACGACACTTCTATAACATTGTGAAGGCTTTGTGTCAGTCACAAAGCGGGGCCGCACCTAGGGTTTATGAAAATGGTCAACAAGTCAAATGCATAATGCATACGGAAATGGCATCTAACCTATATGCCAGGTGTGGAACGTACCTGCCATAGGTGTGAAATGGATCAAAACAACTCTTGTCGAGGAAATTTGTTGAAAAAACACTACTCCATGACACGTTATTATTTCATAACGGCCCAAAATGGACAAAACTATAGAAAAGTGGGTCCAAAAAATTATAAATAGTAATAAAATTTAATAATTTTCAATTCATTTGCACTATTCACCATTTTGGACTTGAGTGGTAAGTTTGCACCTGAAACTTCAAGCGCCAATCATGGGAGCTACGAGCAACCGTTTAGCGAACCGTCCGGAGCAGGTTAGTGGTCACTGCCATACCTTTCATTTAAGTGCTTTTATTTTAATTTTTGTCAGTGGAATATTTTGTTTGGCCAAGCCCTAAATGGCTTCGGCGCTACCTGTGAGCTGTAGGGATGCAACTCGCGGGTACGCATGTTATAGTGATGCAACATGCGGGTAGGAACAAAAATAGGATAAACTGGTATCACTGAAGGATGAAAATGGATCCGAGTCACTGAAATGGATCCTACAGGCCAAAGAATGCTAATGTTCACAGGGTGGAATATTTCTGTGTAACAGCCACCCATGAAAAATGGGGGGTAATAGTTGGAAATTTTGTTTTGTGAGCTATCTCATGGTGGTGAACGTTCTCCTTGTTTCTTGAGGCATTGGATAATTTGGGCATTCCTTCTGAGTAGTACTGAATTTTTGTTTGTCATCCATTTTCACCAGTTTGGTAGCTTGTCTTGAGGAGGTTCATTCTCCAATTCCCTAGCTCTGATGGAGGATTATGATATATGGATGGGAATTTGTTATCATAAGCTTTATCTTGGTATGAAATGCTAAAACTAGTTCCCTAGGGATTAGAGCTATGGAAGCTTATTTCTAAGCATTTGATAGTTTTTAAGCCATTTCAACACATGGTTGGACTTTTCTAATGGTATTTGGAGACCATTATATGACAATGCCCTTGCTCCTTGGATTTTGGTTGATCTCTTGGCATGCTTATTCATAAATTTTGGATGAGCACTCCTTTTGTTTTGGATTTGATTTACACTTATGAATGGATTAGGGTTGACTTGGGATAGATCACTCCCCCTTCTAAACCTTGATGGATAATATGGTACATCAATGCATTTGATGTTAGGGTTGAGTACAACCATCCTCCAAGCTAGATGTTAGGGCTGAGTGCAACCATTCCCATGTCTATTATTTTTCTTCTTCTACCTCAAAAACTATTGTTGAAGGCCTCCTTTGCACCCAGATCTAACTAAAGATGCCTAGACCCGCTTCTCTCACCACTGTACCTGCCCAAAATTAATTTTTAGGCTACTATGGGATTGTTTGAGGGCATTTTTAGGGTTGCTTTGTACCCAGAATTTATAACAGTGCCAAATACTTGTTTATGACATCCAAGGTTGCCTTGAATTGATTTTCTCATGCCCTTGCTGCATAGGACATGCCCATATTTGCATTTACAACTATTTTATGACTGTTTGAGGGTTAATTAAGACTCATGTACCTTCCAAACTTCTCAGAACATGCCCATATTTATAGGTTACTATTGTTTATGGATTTTATATGGTCATAAATGTTATTTAAAACACCCAAAATTAATTCTAAATATAAGGTTCTACCAAGCACTAGTTGCACCAGTTGCGGTACTTAGAAGAAAATATAAGGTTCTACCAAGTACCAGTTGTGGGACTTAGAAAAAAATATAAGGTTCTACCAAGCACCAGCTGCAATGTTCTA
Organism: Larix kaempferi; assembly: GCA_027924585.1. Lineage (NCBI taxonomy): Eukaryota > Viridiplantae > Streptophyta > Pinopsida > Pinales > Pinaceae > Larix > Larix kaempferi. The sequence goes on from BSBM01001033.1 coordinate 6,876,697, forward strand.
AACTTGAGAAAGACAAACTATTCATAAGAGTTATGGTCTTCAAGCATCTAGTTATTTGATTTCCTACCTCTACATTTCTAGTTGTGTGAATTTGATATTGAAACACTATAAACATCAGATTAACTAGAATTAACTCAAGCATAGATCAATACTTGAAATCTGGAATAGAGTACTGTGTCAGCAAGTGGATTTAGTCTGCAGGATAAGGTAGCTAGTGTTTGTGTGGCAATAGTCCACTAAACAATGGGAGTGTCTAGAGCTAAAACATTTATCAAATTACAAGTGATATAAACGACAATAAAAGAAAGAGAAGCACAAGAGATAGGTAATCCATCACACGAGGGATAAATTATGGGCATGAAAATAACACTAAATTTCAAATTTGGGCACGGTTTGTGCAAGTTCTAAGCATCATCCTCAATTTCTGGGCATGCTGGTGCAAGTTAGGGACTGCCCTAACCTTCAAAAAGCACTAAGCAATTAGGAAAATGAGTTAGAAATCACCTTAAAATAATTTCTGTGCAAATTTGGACAAACGAAGTTAATGTTGGGCCCTTTTCTACCCTCAATCAACAGCCTAACCTCTGAATTGGGCGAGTTTGTGATGAATAACAGCATTAATGGAGCCTAAACCTAGTAAATATGTATCATCTGTTGTATACTCTGTAATGTAGGGAAATACAAAAGACAAAATTTACACCTATTGAATATCATGAAGTTACATATTATGGGTTGAAATTGCATTCTACCAATGAATTGCCTACTAATACTGGACCTACTTCTGCTTACAATCTGACTTTGGGTTCCTTAACTACTAGAAGTGAAAAGACTGTGTCCGTGGACGTTGATAGTGACAAGAGAGCATCTATGTATATTGATGGTGACATGAGTGATCTTGCACTTGAAGTTAGAAAAGTTCCATCTTCTAATTTAGAGTTTTCATCTAATAATGGCTTGCAGGCTAATACTGGACCCACTTTAGTTTGTAGTCTCCCTCCAGGTGCTAAAATTACTACTAGAAGTAACAAGAGAGAATTTGTAGATGTTGATGGAGACAAGAGTGTTGTAGATGCTAAGAATGACAAGAGTTTTCTTTTCCAGACATAATGTACAACTGATGAAGTTCATGAATTTCCATCATCTAAGTTGGAATTGCATGCTAATAATGAGTTTCTTGCTGAAATTGGGCTTATGGTATCTTACAGTCTTACTATGGGTGTTGAACCTACTATTAGAAATGAAGAATTAGAATATGTAGATGTTGATGTTGACAATAGTGCTTTCATAGATGTTCAGTTGGTTGATGTTGGGGATTATGATTACATATAGACTAGTGGGGAGACTCTGGTCCAAAGTAATCAACCTACAATAATTGTTGACATATCAGAGATAGGGTTTTTCCCTCAATAAATAGTAAAAAATCACAAAGCCATATGGAATATACCATGAATTCATAATCATTCCAAATCTCAAACATATCATTCACCATACGCTGAAAATACTGATTATATAATACTAGTAACATAACCAGTTATCCAATACAAATATTCATAACCATTAACATAAACAGTTATCCAATACAAATATCAATAGTTTGATGAGGATAGTGTTGCACTTGAATATGAATACACATTGGATGCCCTTCACAATTACAGGTTGCTCAAATTCTACCAAATTCCCAACATGAGATCCCAAAATAAATTGCTGCAATTGTTGGTGATTTATTGGGATCCTAACTAAAATGATTTCGTTATGGATGGGGAGGTTTTTGAGTTCACATTGGATTATCTATACTTCATCACCAGACTATCTTGCTGAGGATTTTTAGTTAAACTAAAAGGAGGTGGAAAGGATGGACTGGTGCTCAGAGTACAAGGGTATGTGGACACTTGCTACTCCACAGGTACTATAAAGATTGAGATCCATATTTTGATCATGAACATAGATACTTTACCTTTGAAGGTACTCATGTTGACTATTGCATGAGTGGTAGGCTCATTTGCTTTAAATTAGGCATCCCAAGCATAGATGTTTTATATAATGGAGTGATTGAGACCCATGATATTTTATTAGTGCACTTATTAAGATGCATATCCAACACTTCTAAATTCAGTTGTAGTTCTAGTTTACTAAGGTGAGCTCCATAATTTATAGATCCGCTAGGTTGTGGGTGAGAGTTAATAGGAGGCCAGTAGCACCTATAATTTAATATCCATACCCAGGAGCTAGTAGTGCTTGTAGCAGACCTGATGTCGTCACAAACAATCTTCATTCTAAATTCACGATTAGTTAAAACTTGAAGGTTTTTTAACTAATTTGTCAGGTTTTGTGGGTTTAGGGACATTGATGCAAATGGGGATGTGTGCAGTGAGAAGGATGCCATTTTTCAATATCAGAGTGTGGTGGTACATGGAGGTGCATAACAAAATAATTAATTTGTAAAATGTTATCTTTTAAAAACAAAACCAATGTGTCAGGACTGGGTGGTGGCTGGTATAATAGAGGCGGTTTTGGGGGCAAAACTAAAAAATAAGGGCAGACAAATAACACTTCCTTCCAAACCCTAACATGAACAAACTTTACATAACTTGAGGAAGAAATTGCTATTTGTATTCCAGTTAATATGTAAATTGCTTTATTTATGTGCCTTCAGCACTGATACCATATTCAAATGCTTCACACTAGAGATCTAATTACAGTCTTGCCCTTATTTTTGGGCATGATCATTCAAAACATAGGAATTTACCCTATTTCTTAATCTACTGAGCTCTTTGAAAAGATAAAAATATAAATAAACTTCTTGAATAGTCAAGGACAACAGTCCATTCAAACATTCCTCCAAATGCATGGTTCCTGCATTCAAATGCAAACCTTTGACTTTGACCACACACTAAGCAACTGAAACAAGGAAAACCTCACCGTAAACCCTACCTTGACAAATACTTACAACAAAATATTTAGAAATTAAAACAAGGGACAACCTATAACTATGAAAATACATTGCAACCACCTAATTCGCACCCAAAAATGCAGAGATTTGACTCAATAGAGGAGGGTTTCAACTTATGGTTTCCATTGAGGGTCTGCGGGGATATGCAGACACAGCTAGAGCACAGTGAAGGAGGAGCTCTGGCTGCCCTAAAGAAATCATGTTCAATAGCCCTCGTAGCAATTCAATAGTAAAAGTTGCACAGTGAAGGAGGACACCGATTCGTAGCCGGTTGCATGCAGGGGTGCTGTCAAACTAGAGCAACAAATCAACATATTCGCCAAGCTCGACGGAGACAGGTATCAATGGAGACAAGTATGTTTTGTTTGATGTTTAAGAAATTATAATATCATATTAATTTCAATATTATAATTTCAACAATATATATTAATTAATTATAATTATATTAATTTCACCAATATTATAATTAATTCATATATTAATTTCACAATGGTACCAACAATCCTAAAATATTGTGGTGAAGCAATGGTGTTGTTTGTGATAAAAGGCCTATTCAACATATTTGAATGTTGGCTAGATGTCAATTTAATTGTATTAAAAATTTTCAAGATTCCTCTCCAAACAAGCATTTAACAATTCACTTAGTAGATACCACTAGTGCCCTTTGCAATTTGATATCAATAAGAGATAACATGCCTTGATCCTTGAAAAGTATGCATATTTCCCTTGGACTAGTGGAATGGGTTGAGCACCTCAAATCTTAGAACAAAGGAACCACCTTAAAAAGTTCTCCAAAGTAGTAAAATGATAATAAGAAGGGAACTATAAAGATACATAGTAAATTATATGAAGAACCTCCATAAAAATGCTAAGAACCGTGAAACAATTAGCAATTGAAGATCCTTGTACCACAAACTATGCATTTTTTCGTACATATTTTCAAGGCACCATTCCCACATGTTTAACAAAGAGAGATTCACACCAAACATAATGTCTAAGTAGCAAACAATAAGTGTGTCTCCTACGTGTCACCAATGACATATTAACCAAGAAGGTTTATCCTTACCTCCAATCAACCAAAAATTAATCTTGTCATCACTAATGCTTATGCTATTTGCCATAAAAAAAACATTCAAACAATCAAACGCTTTTTCAACAAGAATTTTGGAAAGTTAGATGGAAAGTAGGGAGTCATTTGCAAAGTAGTTTATTATATTTGACTTGAAGGAGTTAGATAAAATACACATGGCTAGAGTATATGTTGAAGAAGGTAAGGTCAACATACTTTGGAAGCAACAAGATGGTTATTGAATAAAAATGAGGTATAAATTGTTAAAAATGTTATATCTACCATTAAAACACCAACAATATATGGTTCTTCATTAAAGAAAGTATTTACTATCTACCATAAAGATCACCAACAAACAACATGTGTTGTTTCATTAAAGAAAGTATTTAATGTTGCTTGGTATGTCATTGGCCTTAAGTCTTGTGACCATCATAACCTATTGAATAAATGTTATTCTAACTCATGATTTGAAAAAGAAATACTTGGTCTATCATTGCATTAAAAATATGAACATTGATTGCAATATTGTTCAAAATATTATGACAATTTAAGTTACCAATCCATTTGTATAAAACTTATGATAATTGTTCTAATATGAAATAACCTAGAAATTAACACATAAATCTTATAACTTCATTTTGTAGAACATAAATTACCACTACAACCTGCAGGAACACCCACACTACTGCACATGTAGAACATAAGATTAGAAAACTATTTTTCAAATATAACCAAGTTAATCAACAAAATGAACATATGGTGAGTGCATTTACTTTAACCTATAAACATTGCGTACCTCTACTTCTCAACAATTAAATATCATTCATCTTCTTCTTCATACAACTCAAAATCTGTATCAGGATCTGGTTCTGAATAGATATTGATGAAAGGATCATTCACATCGTCATCAGCATCAAAGTCATCTTCACTAATATAGTCATACATATCGTCAATGAGATCATTGTATGATACATTTGCATGATCAACCTCTTCAACTTCTTCATCAACTGCAGCCTGATCTGAATCATCATCATCTTCTTCTTCTTCGTAATTATATTCATCATCTAGTACATGATTATACTTTACCGGTCATCCTCTTGGATCGTATCAAACAACGTATGACCAACCTACTTTACCTGGTACCTCGGAGTAGTAGACTTGCTCACATTGACTTGGAAGAAAATAAGGCTCCGTACCCGGTTCAAATGCCCTTGTATTAACCATGGTAAATCCATTAGCATGCTCAATAACAGTTCTTTCAGGATCATGTTCATGCATCCATAGCCTGTACCACTTCACCTCAAACAAAACTATTTTAAAGGAATTAAAATCACACTCAATAATGTCCTCCAAATGCCCATAGTACCTATTCTCGGTTTCTTCTGGATGTCTATCACTTCTAGAGGAAACATTGGTGACCTTAAACACTGCAGTTATCCCACAATCCGAGGTTTTCCTATTATCATCCAACTTTTTGATACGAAATTACAACCATTACACCACATAGCCTTGTGGTGTTTCAACCGCAACATTGACAACATGTTAAAAATACATTGTGAATTAATAAACGTCATATAGGAGTTAGTAAATATAATAGATGTTGATGTATATGTAACTTCAGAATGTATTTCACATATATGTATATTATATTCCTATAGATATGTTATTATTCCTCTATACGGAAGTGTCGTCATTTATATTGTAAGTGTCGTGACTTATACTTGACGGGTTATCAGAGCACCTTGTTGGGGTCGACCCTGTATAAGTCATGTGGGTCAAAGGGTTATTAGACCACCCTAGTACGGGTCGGCCTAGTCAGCATTATGTTAAGTGGTTAAGTTGAGGCTGACCTAGTTGAGTAAAGGTCAAGTCAAGTTAGTGTATAAATAGAGAGTGTGTCTCTCATTTTACTCATTCTATTCTCTCTCACACTTTGGAGAGTGGTGCACTTGTGGAGGAGGAGGCTCTGCTGCTAGGAGAAGACTATCTCTTGTATTCTGGTTGTATCATTGCTCTATCTATCTCTGAGGAAGTTATTGGGGTTTTTCACCTTTATGGTTTTCCCCAAGTAAACTCTGTGTCTCTTGTGTGCTTGCATTATTGTGTCCATGATTAATATGCTGTAGATATGTTGTACATGTTATTCTCTTAGTTAAGATCCTAGATAAGATTGAAGTAAATTCTGACAATTTAACATGGTATCAGAGCTAGCCTGAAAGAAGGCATGATATGGCATGTATGACACTTGTTGCACTTACGATGCTAGGGCTTGATATAGCAAAAACCAGTCATCGTAGAACTTTCGTATAAATCCATTTTGGTGAAGTTTTCAGATCTGAAACTTTTACAGGTCGAATATCAGATCCCCATGTACCTTTTGTCCAAAGGACAACCTCTAATTCGTTGAAATTTGTGATTTATGATCTATACAATATAGGGTTTTTGCCTCTTCCAGATCTGAGTCAAAAAGAGGTGACCTTGGAAAAAAGGTCATAAATTGGGCTAGGAAGCTCCAAATGAAATTTCATAAAATGTGATAGGTAGTACACAGACTGTGCTATCTCAAGAAGATTTTGCAGAGGCCGAATTTGAACCAGTGACACGTGGAACGCCGTACAAGTTTGCTCTCCTGTATTATCCCATAAATAGGTCACGTTCCGACACTTGGCATAACTCTCTCTCAGAGAATCCAATTGAGGTCAAACCTATTAGGATGGAAATATACCAGGTCGAGCTATCTCAAGAATATTTTTCAGAGGCAGAAATTGAACCAGTGACACGTGGCATGCCGTATAAGTTCACTCTCCTATATTATCCCATAAACAGGTCATGTTGCGACACTTGGTATAACTCTCTCTCAGAAAATTCAATTGAGGTCAGACCTATCGGGATGGAAAGATAACAGGCCGGGATATCTCAAGAAAATGATTCAGATCCTGTGGATCGAAAAGTTCGGAGTTACACTAGAAACAATCAGGTACAAATTTCTGTCGAAACGGAATTATTTTTTGAGCACCTTCATTCATGGCTTCCGGAATTTAGGGTTTTGGATAAAGTGGACTTTTTGTAATCAGAGATGATGGCTAAATGATACTCATCAAAATAGAAATTTAGAGACCAAGATCATAATTTTTGGTTGGGCAGAAGGTCGGGCTTGATCAAACTCTAGTTCGGGACTTTGATAAGAAAAGTGGAAAATTAGGGCTTCTACAAAAATGGGAATTTTGGGAATCTGTGACCACGGCTGGAAGCTCCTCATAAAAATAGAAGCTTAGATCTTTGAATCAAATCTTTTGGTTGGGTGAAGCTCTGGGAAACTCAAACCCTAATTCAGGGTCCTCCCTAGTGAATCCAGAAATCTAAAAGGCAATTTCGAGGGGTGAAACTTTGCAGTTTTCAAATTCTGAATATACCAACTTGATCAGCTCATCAAGGCGCATATTTCTATCCTTTCAGAAGTTTGAAATTCAAAGTTTGAACTTTTGGGGTTTCTTTGACAAACCCTAATCCAGCTCCAGCTCCAGTTCTTGCAAATCAAGTGGATTGGGTTAATCCTAGAAGAAGATGGATTGGTCACCTGCATAAGTGAAGAAGTTCCTGTTTCAGAGGGAGATGAGGCTAAGGCCTTCCATAAGAGGATTACAAGCAATCTTGACAGGTATGGCTTACATGTATGTTTCGAATTCTGTTCATGGTTAAGTTTATGCTATGTTTGTCTTCATATCATTACAGTACAATCTTGATTAATTACTAGACTTGTCATATTACCTTAATAGAAGATATTCATTGATTAAGGTTTTGACACTTATGATTGTACTAATGCATTGTGATGTTGTATGAGGTTTATGTTGTTCGCTAACATAAAAGGTACACCAAGAAAGACAAATCACGTTCTACTTCAAGAACATATGATCATGGTGACATGAAGACAAAGATTCATCCATTGTCATGGATCACATAGAAGATCTACTTACGAGGTATGCATAACTTGGTTCTACAATGGCTTACTTATGAGACATGCAGGTTACTAGCACAAGTCATTGAAGAGAACCAAAAGACGTTATGCGGGTATGTTAGACATAACCAGCTAGCATACTAATCCAGGTATGTTTTTCCTATATCAAGCTAGAATCCTACCTTGTGTTAGGATCTTATACTGTTGTGTTGTTGATAATGATTATTCATGAAGTCATAGGTTTGAATAGTCATGGCTGTATGCATATTATGTTTCTTACCATAATTGATGATATGACTAACCAGAAGAATCATGAAGGTATAGGTTTGAGTAATCACGGGTTTATGCATTGATGATTTAACTAATCAGAAGAGTCCTATGATCAAATAAGAATATGCATGAGTAAAAGAAGACTTCCCTGAAACCTTGAATACTAATGTTTATTATCTGTGAATGATCATGACTATACATGTTTAAGATTATTGTGTTTTGATAGTATTAAGATTATACTAATAAATGTGTGATTATGTATGAGACCTCAAGGATAACATAATGATGATACTAATAAGCATGCATAGGGACCAAGGATGAATATAAGTTCAAGAACAGGTAATCCAGGAAGCAAAGATCAAGAGGGAGCACACTCCAGCAGCTCCTGCAAGGATGCAAATATTCAGAGGGAGTTGACCATCTTTCTTCATTCCACAACAGAAAGGTGTAGAAGAAGCTACTTCAGCAGCTCCTGGAAGAAAGCAAAGACTCAGAGGGAGTCCACCCAACAAACAAACAAAGATAAGTATTTTAATTACCACTTCTTACATATTTGTTTGTTTAAATAAAATTGTTCATTGATACATATGCTTATGTTCCTAGACTTAGGATATGTATTTTGCATATTTGCATTAATGAACAAGATACTACTAATATGCATATGATGGGTAAGTGGCCTATGGCACTGTACAACATTCCATTGCTACTTATCTAGAATGAAACCTCTTTACTGACATGTTGGGAGTTGTGCACACTCTTAACAATGTTCTGGTAGAGACTGGAAGGCATCTAGAAAGTTATGGAACATGGATAAATGTTGTATTGATGCATTGGCTAAGATAATTGCATGATTGTATGACATATTTCTTTATATGTAATAATTTCTCTGAAAATTATGAGATATTTCTAATCATGCAATTTAACTTGTTTTGTAGGAAAGACCGTATACCTTCACCTACAAAAGAAGGACTACAACATTTGTTCAAGCAACAAAATTATCTATTGAAGATATTGAAGTTCCCAGGATACGGGAAGAATGCCTTGATCTGTCGATCATGAAGAATGATGTTTGGGATGCAGTCCCAAGAGCTGAAGGGAAGTCTGTTGTGACTTCCAAATGGAACTATCAGATCTAGCATGCTGCAGATGGAAGCATAGAGAAATATAAAAGTGATGAAATAGAAGATACACCAGATGGATTTCAAGACAGCTTTCTTGAATGGTGTAGTCATATATGTGTGCAGAACTTGGTAGGATAGACAAATTTCTATCTAGTTTGGGCTTTACCGAGAGTAAAGCGGATTCCAATCCTTACTGCAAGGTTGAGGAAGGGAATCTTGTGATTCTACTCCTGTATGTGGATGACTTATTTGTAACAGGAGATGACAGATTGATTGCCAACACACAGCGGAAGCTTGCTGCCGAGTTCGATATGAAAGATTTGGGAATGATGCATTATTTCCTAGGTATGGAGGTGTGGTAGAGTGCAGGTGGGATATTTCTTGGTCAAGGGAAGTACACAACAAATATCCTGAAGAGGTTAGGGATGATGGATTGCAAGGCCATGGCCACACCCATGGCATTGAACCTGAAGCTTCTGTGTGATGCTTCATCTGAGCCGGTTGATGTCTCTATGTATCGTCAAATGATTGGGGTCACATGTAATAAGTCCTGGAGATCTAGACAGGATGAAAAAGGCCTCATATGCTCTTTAGGGTTCTTGCTAGTCAAGAGACTCTTTTAAGGTTTTGTGATGCACGTAATAAGTCCTGAGATTTCCACAGTATGGCCAGTGATGACGAAGACCTGCAGGTGGTGGGCCTACATCCAGTATGAAAAAGGAATGAATCTGTAGAACTTCCTATGATGAGTAGATTCAGAGTTTGATTGAGATAGTAGCAGCAGTGACGATGATCCAGAGAAGATGACTTTTGCTAGAAGACCTGTGTCGAGAAATACCTTCCTAGTTAAGAGGGAGTGTTGATGTATATGTAACTTCGGAATGTATTTCACATATATGTATATTGTATTCCTATAGAGATGTTATTATTCCTCTATACGGAAGTGTCGTCATTTATATTGTAAGTGTTGTAACTTATACTTGATGGGTTATTAGACCACCTTGTTGGAGTCGGCGCTGTATAGGTCATGTGGGTCAAAGGGTTATTAGACCACCCTATTGGGGGTCGGCCATGTGGTTCAAAGGGTTATTAGACCACCCTAGTACGGGTCGGCCCAGTCAGCATTATGTTAAGTGGTTAAGTTGAGGCCGACCTAGTTGAGTAAAGGTCAAGTCAAGTTAGTGTATAAATAGAAAGTGTGTCTCTCTCACACTTTGGAGAGTGGTGCACTTGTGGAGGAGGAGGCTCTACTGCTAGGAGAAGACTATCTCTTGTATTCTGGTTGTATTATTGCTCTATCTATCTCTGAGGAAGTTATTGGGGTTTTTCACCTTTATGGTTTTCCCCAAGTAAACTCTGTGTCTCTTGCGTGCTTGCATTATTGTGTCCATGATTAATATGTTGTAGATATCCTGTACATGTTGTTCTCTCAGTTAATATCCTAGATCAGATTGAAGTAAATTTTGAAAATTTAACAATTGAAAACTTAAACAAACGAAATGTAATTGGAAAAATGGATCGAAGTAATTAGAAAAAATGTGGGTAAAAAATTTACTTGCCTTTTTATCTTTTAAACCATAGGCTAAATCAACTTCCCTTTTCTTGGTAAGGTCAGGAATTTGATGTCAAAGACGATGAGATGTTTTAATCATGTTGCTGACCCCTTCCCATGATAACCTACCGAAGAATTCTTCACAATCTTTTATCCAATGCTCCATCCAATCAAGGTTGTTTGCAATGTATAAATGTAAAGCATCCCACACTCGACCAACTATAGGATAAAATAACAATTCAATATCATTAATTAGATATCATTAAAGGCACATAGTGTAATATAGTTGAAAATCCATAATTATTAACAGGAGTTAAAAAACAGTATGATAATATAAAATTGGAAAAATAAATGTGTAACATATTAATTCAACAACGTATAATAATAATTACCTTTCATAGTCTTCAATGTACCTCTCCCCAATAGGACCTCCCCTTCAAATTTGTGGATGGAATCGAGATGCCAAATGCGAGTGACATTCATATTTTCTGCTAATTTAGGTAGATATTCACTAATGTACACCATGCATTGATATACAATATATCCTTCAACCATAGAACCCTCGGGACGCGCTCTTTGTCTAACAAAATCCTTCAATGACTTCAATTGCCTCTCCACCATCCACATCGACCTTATGTGTACTGGTCCACATAATTCAATCTCCTCAACTTGGTGTATGAGGTAGTGTTCTTGTGCATTGAAGAATGTTGGAGGTAGATACTGTTGCATTTCACACATTAGTTTGGGAATTTCTCTCTTCCAAAGCCCTATATCTTCTTTATGGAATTCTTTTGATGAAAGCCACCTACAAATGATGCAATAAAACAATATATCAAGGCAAATATAATATTTGTGGGAAAAACATAATATGTGAATAAGTTCCGCTACAAACCACAGACCAAGTACATTTTCCAAGTAAAACATTACTTACCTCATGTATTTTCCAAGAACATAAATAATATGTTTTATGTTGTTGTCAAAGTTGTCTGGAAGAGATAAAGGTAGAACATACTAAATCAAAAAACACATAATTATTAATATTTATTTCAAAATAAGAGAATAAAACTAATAAAATAGTGCATACCGATAATGAAATATATTATAGACTCATGATTACCTTAATGAATGTATGCCAATCATGTGTTTTAACCCCAGAAAAATCATCTTTTTTTGTCAAGATATTCTTTATGTTTGATGAAAAACCCGTCGGAAACCTGATTTTTTTGATGACCTCTTTTACAATATTGCTCTGTTGCTCCGTCAAGCACCAAGGAAGACTAATATTCTATTGATGGCCATCGTCATTAGAATTAACGATCACACTTTACAATGCGTGATTAACTTCTTGTATGTCACTACAAATCTTTCCAATTTTTTCATTGTCAGTCCTTCCATCTAATATTCACCATAACATTTATGTAGTTTTCTTGCCGATATGCATTGTGTCAAAGAAATGAACGATTTCCAGGTGCTCGTAGTATGGCAACCTACTGAATTGAATCGGGTAAATTTTGATTCCTCGTAGAAGCCCATTCATTCCTTAACGACATTCATGAAACATCAAAAAAATCAAATTAAAACTAATTAATCAATATAGGTATAACATATCGCGCTGAACATAATTCAATACAAAAAAATTGGCATACCTTGATGGTGTCTATTTATTCCACCTTCCATAGGTGAGGTGTCATTCTTCGTGGTTTTTTTCCATTCTCTTCTTTACCATTAAATTTTTCTTTGTCTGTAGTTCGATAACTATGGTTCTTAGGAAGAAAGTGCCTATACTGATCGAACACTTTCTTTGCCAAACTCTTTGATCGACGAGATTTTATCCTGGGACCGCAAACTGGACATGCAAATTTACCCTTTGTTTGAAGACCTACAAGATATATGAATTGGTGTAGCAAATTAGAATTACAATTTAAAATAATGCATGATATTATATTCAACAGATATATAAAATATGAAGGAACAAAAGAAAGTAACAACATACCACAAAAATGTGTTCACCCGGGAGCATCATGAATTGTAAATGCAAGTATTCCATGGAATTGAAATTGTCTTTGCCCTATTGGTCTAGAAATATCATACATAGTGACGCCATCCCATAACTTCAACAACTCACCGATAAGAGGCTCAAGATATACAAGTATATGATATGATCATTAGGACATGCATCAATAGCTTAATACTCCATTCCAAATGATTTCATAATGACATATATCTCTCGATATGTGCGTGGTAAAATATTTGAAGTTGGTAATAGAAACTCACCTAACAATCTACAAAATTCAAAAGAATAAATCAATGAAAACAATATTAATCATCAATATTGCATACAAACTTTACAAATTAGATAACAATAGCAACAATATAGGAAAAAAGTCAACCCTTTCTATAGATATTGTGAACATGCATGCAAAAATAATTAACAAATTACATACCTTAGTATCTGTGTTAGACAAGTGTTTGATCAACCATTCAAAACCTTCAAGTTCACTAACAACAATATAGCAGATAAAAGGTTTGTTTTTGAGCCTTCATAAAGAGGTTGACGTGACTTCTTGAGTAGAGGATCAACATCATGACTATCATCCTGGTTGTCCTCATCCATGGGAGAAAATGTGTCTTGGTTCAATCTATGTATCTCATCTTCCTGATTTGTATCACTAATGTTATCTACATCCATATCATCGGAAATAACTACTTGATCATCTTCAATATTCTGATGTAGAAGTTCGTCAAGATGTGAATGAGTATTTCTGCTAGCACTTGGCAAATAACTCTCTGGAGGGTGACATTTTGGGGGCATTGTCTATAAATTTACAAACAACGTAGAAAAAATAGTCTATATAGAGCATATAGTAAAAAAAAAGACATTTTACTGAAATTCATGACATGATGAATATTATAGTGAATATATTAAAAATTGAATAATGACCTCTTACCAGGGGATGATATTCATAACCCCCTTCGGCGTGCCCCTTCTCCCTACAATGTCTTTCAGCTGTTGTTATTAAAAGTGTTCTAGTTTGCAAGCCCCTGCAATCATAGCAAGGACAATAACATTTTCCATCTCCTCTCACCTCTAATGCAGCTCTAAACTGAGCAAGCTTCCTTGCATTTTCATTCATAGTGACAAATCCTTGTAGTGGTATAAGTAATTGTCTTACCTACACCATACCAAACAATAACTTGTAAATTACATCAAATATTATAAGTATATTTCTGAAAGAATCTAATACAGAATTAAAATGGATCTATGATGAATTAAAAATAATTGTAATTTTGTTTTGAAATTGGTATATAGTAATTTCTCTATTAATTTTAGCATTATTAATTGTAGCTTTGAAATTTCATTGATTTAAATATTATATTAATTATTGTTAAATCACATCCTTATAAATATATGAAAACAAAACAAAAAAAAGGTAAACATTTGTTAAAAAACCTTAAACTTGAAAATTCCATATTCGTTGCTTATATGGTCACACTAAATAACTAATCCTATGGTGATTGGGTCTCCTTTATTGAACATGGTTTCTTTAAATCATAGAATGCTTTTGTTAAGACATAGTGTGCGAGTATTGGATTATAAGTGGTTGATATATGATTCACATTGATATATTGTATTAATTTAATAATAATGCATGATATGTATATTAATTGATATATAAATTCATAATGTTTTTTAGAAGAAAATACAAATTTTTAAATTCTTAAATTATAATTTAAAAAAATATTATTATTAAAATGAATTATATAATAAAATATATTATGAAAATCAATTTAAATTTTCTATACAATTTTACAATCTTCATGAACATCGCAACAACAAAATATTACATTAAGACATTTCTATATACATATAGATTATTATAAAGAATAAGATAATATAGATAATGTCTTTTAATATTAATATAAACATTGAATTTTTTAAGAAAAAAATTTGTAGTCACATCCTTGTTCAAATAACATTCATTTTTCATAAATAAAATAATTCTTTTTAATAATAATATATATATATATATATATATAACCTAAAACTACTTTCTTATTGCGTTGAGAGGTGCTCTACAGCCCAGTATGAGGGAGATCTTATGAGTCGAGTGTTTGTCGATATTGTCGGCCATAAATAAAATGTAATAATTAAAAGCAAAAAGTAATAATATGAGGGAGATCTTGTGAGTCGAGTGTTTGTAGATATTGTTGGCCATAAATAAAATGTAATAATTAAAAGAAAAAAGTAATAATATGAGGGAGATATTGTGAGTCGAGTGTTTGTCGATATTGCTAGCCATAAATAAAATGTAATAATAAAAAGTAAAAAGTAATAATATGAGGGAGATCTTGTGAGTTGAGTGTTTGTCCATATTGTCGACCATAAATAAAATGTAATAATAAAAAGTAAAATGTAATAATATGAGGGAAATCTTGTAAAAGCTCCTTGAGTACAATACCTGAGAAGAGGTTTGCACCTCGGGAGATTTGAACCCTCTCGGCACTTGATACAGCCTAGGATTTGGATCTAGGCTGGTATATATTTCCAATGTACAATCTTACATTGTATTTAGGATCTATCGCTCAATTGTGGATGACCTTGTTATGATTAGGGTCATTGTAGAGGAACAAAAATAATTAGTCAGTTTATTTAAGGAGCATCACAAATTTTTCATAACAAAAAAAGCATCACAAACACAAAAATCACAAGCAAGAAAACTACCACTTAATTTAATTTAAAAGAATGACTTTAGTACTAGAATGAATGTTATTTACCATGAAAATCAACTTGCTAGTTCCTAAAATATTTAACTAGAAACTAGATTTGACAAGGTGATGCAATTCCTAAGCTAGAAGTATGTTGGACTTAAAATAGCATTTCCATGAATTTCCTTGCCACAACCATTTTATAATGACCTTTTGTGGGTAGAAAGGAAAAAAATCAAGTTAACATGACCTATAAGCCAAAAAGGCAAGTTCTTGAAAAAAATAGAGCAAGTTAAATGAATATAATAGCAAGTTCTTGAAAAAAATGTTAGAAAGGAAAAAAAGTTAACATGACCTAAGCCTTATTACTAAAAAATATTAAATTCTAACCCTTATAAAAATATAGACAAAAAATCACACATTATTAACCTTTCAAGTTCAAAATCAGAGCTCGGTAGAATATCCAAGCTCAAACAATCACCCCACAAGTCCAAAATCCGAGCTCAATGTGTCGCAAGAATAGAAAATGTGTAAATAATGGTGAGAGTATGTAGTATATAGCTCGACATTCGTCTATATTGCAATGAAAAGTGAAACCTAGAAATTTCGTCCCTATATCAATGAAAGTTTGTGGAACTTTAAAAATTGTGAATATTGCCATGGTTTTTCCGCCATGAAAAAAAAAATTTAAAAATTCATTTTTTTAACCCACGAATGTTGAAAACATGGAAATATTTCATGGAACAATCTGCCCATATGTAATAGTGATGAAGAAGAGATGGGGGACAACGGTAATAATCAGCATGGAGAAACAGTTGCTACACTTGAATTCCCCATTTGACGGATTCTTGGGGTGGCTCCTATGAAGAACATTGAACCCTCAGTATTGCCAAATTTTTATGGTAAGTCCACTGAAGATCTAGACGTGTTCCTTTTTGAATTTGACATTCTCTGTTGAATTTATGGCTACACCTCCAGTGAACAAAAGCTAAAATTATTTCTTGCTACCTTAAAAGTAAATTCTCTACATTGGTTTATGCGTTTGGGTGGTGAGACTATTACATAATGGGACCAAATAAAATGAGTATTCCTTTCCAAATATCTGGATTATTGTAGAACCAAGGATAGGAGGGAAGCATTGTTTAAAATGATTCAAAAAGAGGATGAGAGTTTGGAGTATTTTGTAGAAATACTCTTATACAATTTGCAAATATTTGGTCATGCTGACA
Organism: Larix kaempferi; assembly: GCA_027924585.1. Lineage (NCBI taxonomy): Eukaryota > Viridiplantae > Streptophyta > Pinopsida > Pinales > Pinaceae > Larix > Larix kaempferi. The sequence continues at coordinate 6,893,550 of BSBM01001033.1, forward strand.
TTGGAAATTATGTCCTTAAAATCATTTTACTGTGAGGAATTAGAGAACACTGTCTGGATATGCTTAATCTATTGGGGAATGGGGATATCTCAAGGGAAAATTTTCACCATATTATAGATCTATGTCGATGATACTCTCGGGGATCTTCTAGAACCAGCACAACAGACTGGGATTTCCTTACAAGGGCACAAAGGTCAGCCACTGGTGGAGTTACACGAGCAGAAATAGGTAATCTTCTCGAAAATTTTAAAACTGATATGATGAGTTATATTTCCTTAGAATTGGATGTTTTGAAATAAAAGAAGAGGTAGGGAGAGGAAGATTTGGAACTGGGCATATGTTTTTCTAAATGCATAAAGAAGCACCTGTTAAGGGAATGCCCACTTGATAAGGTAGAGGTATGTGGTCTGTGTGATTTGGATCACAACACTAAGGAGTTCCCTTCATTTCCAAAAGTTAAGGAAGTCCTCCAAGCATCTAGTAGGGACGTGGAGAAAGCTTACTTCATTTCACAAAATAATCCTTGGCAACCTCATGCTCCAGGTATGAATCCAAATCCCACATCTTTTAATTCTTGGACTAATATGAACAATCAATTTCCTCCACAATATTCTTGTCCCAATAATCAGTGGCATCCATCTACTCAACATCCAATGCAATATCCTACTCCTTGGATGTCATGAGCAAATCAGCCAAATCAACAAAACCCTTGGCCTCCAGGTTGGAGAAATCCTTATCTAGGGAATCAATTACCCCACAATCAAATTCCTCACCAATAGTATCAACAACCACATCTACAACTTCCTACTAATGCGGCACAAACTAATGCACCACTATGACCCGAACTTCCTGCTCAACCCAATCCTAACCAGAATAATAATGCAATGCGACAATTTGAAATATCAAACATGCCAACTTATTCTATCACCTCTATCCCCTATAATGAATTACATCTACTATCTGGGAGGGTGGTAGAACCTATTGTCATTGAGGATGTTCCATCCCCTCTAACTGAAGAAAGAACGAATAAACAATCTGAGAACCCAATCGACGCAGTAATTCCCATCATTGGGAATGCTGAAACACTTTTTGAAACATCGACTGAAACACCAGTTGAAACATACATTGAAGATCCCCCTTTAATAATTCCAAGAATTCCACCATATCTTGAGTGATTAGTTTTATAGAAAGCACCTAGAAAACATGTTTTAACCTTCTAGGGGAATTGAAAAACCTTTATGTTAAAATTCCATTATTGCAAGCCCTGCATGGTGTACCCATTTATGCCAAAACTATTAGAGATCTGTGTGTGAAGAAACCAGGAAGAAAACCTAAGGACCCTCTTACAGTTCATGTGGTCGGGAAGTTGTCTGAATTAATGATGGGAAAAGTTCCCTTGGATAAATATGATGATCTGGGCAATCCCACTGTTACAGGGAATATTGGGTATATTGAGATTCCCAATGTTTTAGTTTATTTGGGGGCACGAATAAATGTGATGACCATTGAAGCCGTAAAGAATTTGGGGCTCACCAATATCATACGAACCCCCATGGTGCTGGAAATGTATGATAGATCCATGATTAGACTTGAGGGAATTATGGATGACTTGGTAGTCTCAGTTGATTCATGGGAATACCCCGCATACTTTCTTGTATTACAGCCCAAATCTCAATTGGGGGGACATACCATTAGGGGAGTTTTGAGGTAAAAAATGGGCCTCAAAACAAATAATTTACCATAAAAATTCATTTTATAAGAACCAATAGGACTCAAGATGATGATGTCAACCATAAAGGTAAAATTTGTAAAACAAATTAGAGGGAAAAAGAAAAAACTATTTTTTCTTATCGTATTTTTGACATATCTCCTTAACGGTTTACCCAAATTTCATGTTTGGGCACTCGTTGGATATGGATTTTAATTCCACATCCAACCCATACCCACATGGCATACTTCTGAGGCACTCGCGACATGAAAATATGAAAATTTCAATAAAAAACGTAATTTATTATTAAAATACGTTTTTTAATTGAAATTTTCATTTTTTCATGTCGTGGGTGCCTCAAATGTATGCCGTATAGGTATGGGTTGGATTCAGAATTAAAATACACATCCAATGAGTGCCCAAACTTGAAATTTGGGTAAACCGTTAAGGAGATATGTCAAAAATACGATAAGAAAAAATAGTTTTTCTTTTTCCTCTCTAAAATTTAGAACTCTTAATTTATTATTATAACTCTTATTTTTATATTTCACTTAGGAGGCCCATGTTAGACCTCAAAACTCCCCTAATGACTCATTCTAGGAAGGCCTTGGTTGGATATAGAAGACACATACATTAGTTGTAGATCGAGTTCTATGATAATGGAACCGATACAAAAAGGTTGACCCTATATCCTCCATCTAAACCAAGTTTAGATGATGAAACTCCATTATGGGTAGATCTGGAAGAACAAAAAAGTGCTCAGCCTCTTCTTACTATAGGGAGGGACTTGAATTTCAATAATGAAACTGAGGATGACACCATCAGCAGTTTCATTAGTGAAACAATGATGATTTCTAAACAGGCATATCAAATCTTCGATAGCACCTTGAGTGAATTTGAGCAAGAAGAAATTACTGAGGAAGTCCTAGCTAAAAGGGCTGAAACTGTTCCCATAGTTGAGAATTCAAAGAGTATTCCAATAGAGATCAAGCCTGGAAAAACCTTAAACGTTAATCCCAAGCTCACACCTAATGAATTGGAATATCAGACTACACTACTGAAACAACATAAGGGATCCTTTGCATGGGAGTACACCGATATGAGAGGTATCCCCTCTGAGTTGTGTACTCACCACATTTACATTAAGAATGATTTTCGACCCATATGTCAACCCCAGCTCAGAATGAACCCAAACTTAAGAGACATCGTGAAAGAGGAAATTCAAAAGCTTTTATAAGCATGATTTATTTACCCTATTTCAGACAGTGTACGGGTTTCCCCATTAGTGATTATTCCTTAGAAAAATCATAAATGGTGTGTCTGTGTGGACTACCGAGAATTGAACAAGGCTACACAAAAATACCATTTCCCTTTTCCATTTATGGATCAGGTCCTTGATACCCTGTCTGGTAAACAATTCTTCTCCTTTATAGATGCATTTAGTGGGTATAACCAAATTCATATTTCCCTTGAAGACCAAGATAATACCACTTTCACATGTCCATTGGGCACTTTTTCATATAGGGTGATTCCTTTCAGATTATGTAATGCACCGGCTACATTTCAACGAGATGTGATTGGAATTTTCTTTGAAATGGTTAATGATTGTATTGAAATTTTTATGGACGATTTCACTCCTTATGGTAGTAGTTTTGATGAGGCTTTGAAAATTTTGGAAAAAGTCTTAAAACACTATGATCGGACTCACCTATACCTAGGTACTGAAAAATGTCATATCATGATTAGTGAAGGTGTAGTCCTCGGGAATTCTATATCTACTGGAGGAATACAAGTGGACCCTACTAAAATAAAGGTAATTTTGAACATCCCTATTCCTAGAACGCAGAAGGAGGTACGTAGTTTACTTGGACATGCTGGCTACCATAGACGTTTCATTGAAATTTTTTCTAAACTAGCATCTCCTCTATTTACCTTACTAATGAAGGATGCACAATTCAATTGGACAGATGCATGCCATACAATGTTTGCATAATTAAAGAAAAGGCTATCAATAACACCTATTTTGCATGGGCCTAATTGGGACTTACCTTTCCACATTTATTCATATGCTTCAGATACTGCTATTGGGGCTATGTTGGGAGAGTAGGAAGGCCATAATCCATATGCTATATATTATATCAGTAAGAATTTGGCCCCTATTGAACTCAATTACATAGTAACGGAGAAAGAGTTCCTTGTTGTCCTTTATGCCATCAATAAGTTCAGGCACTATATCACCAGGTACCATGGAAATTTTTGAGGGAAAAAATTCGCAAATTCGCTATTTTCTAGGCCTTTTTTCAAAAAATAAAATCGTTATTTGGTCATTTTGAGTCTGTAATATCGCCTATATTTACATAAAATATGTTTTTTTATCATAATATTCGCAAAAAAATACAAGTTTCAATAATAATTTGTATGTTTCATATTTAATATTCTCCTACAAATCTATATTTATGTTATTTCAATCCAAAATAATCACCTAGAGTACTATACTTGAGTATACTTTTATAATCCTTAAAAAATACCCTACCGAGTAATCTACCTTTGTGCATATTGATCACTCAACTATTATATATTTGATGAATAAACCTGTTACTAATGCTCAAGTGACTAGGTGGTTAATGTTATTACAAGAATTTGATATCACAATTGTTGATAAACTAGGAAAAGAAAATCTCGTTGCTGATTTTCTTTCTCGACTTACCAATATTGATGATAATTTGTGAGTTGAGGATTCTTTTCCTGATGAAAATCTATTTGAAGTTTCAGTTCACTCACCTTGGTATGCAGACATTGCTAATTATCTTGCTGTAGGAAAGCTCCCAACTCATCTATCAAAAAGGGAAAGAAGAAGGATTGTACAACAAAGTGCTAGGTACTGTTGGATAGAAGGATATCTCTTTTATAAAGGGATGGACTTGGAGATTAGACGATGTGTGAGGGAATTTGAGGTCCAAAGCATCCTAAAAGCATGCCATGATGAACCTTGTGGGGTACATTTTTCCGATAAAAGGACTGGACATAAGGTGTTAAGAATAGGTTATTTTTGGCCAACTCTATTTCAAGATGCAAGAAAGTATGTGCAAGCCTGTGATAGCTGCCAAAGGATTGGTCAGCCTAATAGATTGGATGAGATTGCACTCAACCCACAAGTGGTGGTTGAACCTTTTGAGATATGGACCTTGGAATTTGTAGGACCCACTAACCATATTTCAAAACAAAAGGTTTACATTCTGGTTTGCACATATTATATGACCAAATGGGTGGAGGCCACAACCTTGGTGAGAGCCATTGATCAAGCTGTTATAGATTTCTTATATGAAGAAATATTTACTCGCTTTGGGGTGCCTAAAGAAATGGTGATAGATGGGGGATCACAGCTTGTGTCCCAAAAGATGGAAGCTCTTCTGCAAAAATATCATATCCAACATCGAATAACTTCACCTTATCATCCACAGGCCAATGGCCAAGTGGAAAGTACGAATAAAAATATTGAATTTATTCTTACAAAGATTGTAAAGAGTCATCGTAGAGATTGGGATGAAAGAATCCCTGGAGCATTATGGGAATATCAAACTACATTGCGTAACACCACAGGATTTTCTCCTTATGAATTGGTATATAGGAAAAATAATGTCTTCCCTATTGAATTTGAGATTAAAACTAAGGACTTCTTTGGAAGCAAACTTGGATCTAACATAAGCTCAAAAGGATCGGCTAAATCAGTTGAATGAACTTAATGAGAAACATGCAACTGTTGTACATCAAACTTCAGTGATTCAGCAACAACATTCTAAGTGGCATGACTAGTTTATTAGAAAGAAGATGTTCCATGAAGGAGACTGGGCCTTATTATACGATTCATGATTCAAGAGGGACTTTTAAAGGTAAACTGCACACCAGATGGTTGGGGCCATAGAAAGTGGATATATTGTTTGATAATGGAACTTTTCAACTGACCACAATCGATGAATATCAAACCCCGCTATATTCCAACGGTCATCGATTGCGGCTCTATCATAATCCAGTCTCGAAGGATGCCTTTGCCTCTCGTGTTGCTACTGACTCAAACTGTCAATTGGTACAGGAACATGAATCTTCTCCTATTTCCTCAAATCCTTAATCTGTTGCGCATTTCTCATAGAAAAATTGTCCATAAATAAATTCGTTTGATCTTATTTATTTTTTTTATTTGATTTCATTTGTTTGATAGGATTGATAGATTTTCTGGTAGTTTTTATCTTTCGATTAGTTAGCTTTGATCGGTTCGTTTAGAAAAATTGTGTGCAGGAATAGATGCGAAGGAACCGGGAAAAACTAAGCATTCGTAATGGTCCAATCGACTGCGTAAATTATGGGTGGTCCTCTGCAATTGATGAATAATCCTTTACAATGATGAGTGAATGAAATTTTCGAATTATTTCAAGATCATTGGACTTCATTCGAGCACTGCTGAATGTGGTCATCGGCCGAAATTTTTTCAATCTTTTTCCAAAACCATGCCAATATTTTTGCTGAAACTCCACTTAATTTTTTCCAAAACTCTTCCAGTTTTTGCGCTTTTTGTCAAAACTTTGCCAATCTTTCCGCTAAAAATCCACTACACCTTCGGCCAAAATTCCACCAGTTTTTTCACTTTTTGCCAAAAATCCACCAATGCTTCCGCTAAAACTTCGCTATACCTTCAGCAAAAATTCCTCCAACTTTTCTGCTTTTTGCCAAAACTCCACCAATCTTTCTGCTAAACTCCGCTACATCTTCAGCCAAAATTTCTCCAACCTCTCCGCTTTTTTCCGAAATTCCACCAATTTTTAGCTGAACACTATCTATCTCTCCACTATCTGCTGAACCACCACCATCTTTCTAATTTTCATCCTGCATCAGTATGAAAATATTCGGTTTTCCTCGAAATCGGCTAAAATATACCTTGCAATTTTATCCGAGGAAGATTCCAATGGAGTTGGAAACAATCTTACTTTGCAGGTTTTTGTAATCAGTATTATGCCCTCCAAATGTTTTCAAAAAGGAAGCCGAAAATATGCCAAAGTTCCCACCCACTGATACAATTAATTCTGACATAGACACATTCAACTCTCTTATTGGATAGAGGCCAACCGAGTTTATGAAGTCACGTGTGAAGGGATGCCTACATCAATAGATTTGACAACAAAAGTACGCCACCTTGAAGGCTAACGATCCGTCATGGTAAGCGTAGAGGTATGAATTCTAATCATGGGTATGACTATGCATAAATTGATAGAGTAATCATGATTATACTACGTTTGCATCTCCTTGTTAGCAAATTTTAACCAATCTGTCATGTTGGAAGGACACATCACTACCCTCGCCCATACTTATTGACCGTCACCATCTCGTCCAATCCATGTGACAACTTTTAGCACAAGCCTATTCCATAATTACACCAACTTTCCAAAAAGATCCAACAAACTCTCCATTGTTCATCACTGTCTCTGCATGTTGCAACTCCAGCGTCCAAATTGGGAAATTTTTGCTTGGATCATTTGAGATTGTAGAAGAAAGGCATTATGGGGGGTTTCTGTTGGTAGGCGGTTTGGACAAGTTAGCATCGCGGATGTTGCGCAAGGCTGAAGATACCACAAAAGACAGAAAGTTGAGTGCAAGTGATAATATTTTATGTAATTTTGGGTCAGTTGAACCGCAGTATGCAGGTTTTTGGGTCATTTGGACCACAATAGATAGATTTTGGGTCATTTTCTTTGAATTGTTGGTTAGGAAGTAGTTAGTAAGTTGACAAACAATGTAAAGGCGCAAGCCTATAAAGAGACATAGGTTTGTAAGTGTTGAATTATCTTCTAGAGAGCATGATTGTTAACATCTGAGGGATCTTGATGCGATGCTGAAGGTTGAATATTTTGTTGTATCTGGGTTTTTGCAGAGATAATATGATGTGACAGAGTTTTCTAGCAAAACCTTTGTGTCGTTTCCATCTTCCTGTGGTAAATGCATTATGCGATATGACTTTGTGAATGATGCGATGTTTTCTTGCTGCGATTAATGCTTTAATGTTATATCTATTGCAATAATGATTCTCTGAATGTTAAAGGTCTGTTGAATAATGTCACAATTATGCTTAATGCCTGATTTGAATGGTTTGCTCTCTTTCTAAATGTTGCAATAAGTTAAGTATTTGATCCACAACATCCTCCTTCATTCGGCAGAAACATGGTTCCATCAACTCTCCCTTGAACATCTCGGGTGAGACCTCATCTGCTTTGCAAGTGTTGCTAGACGGGGTAAAACCTGTCTGGGCTAGTGCTTAGAGAGATCGCGGTGGTTTGGGCATCGACAATGTTGGGAACCCCTGTCGACTGGGTTTGTGTCAACAGTTTTGTAGTTTGTCATGAACCTGAAACAATGGATGCTTTGAGCCGGAATGGAAAAATTTTCAGCATCTTTGAAGAAGCTGGATGGACAACATATTTCAAAAGGTTGAATGGGTTTAACAAAGAAATGGCATTACATTTCACCCTGAATTTGAGAGGATACCATTCAAAAGATGGGGGATTGACGGTTGAAGCCTCCGAACATGTGTTAGCAGAAGTTACAGGATTTCCTAGGATCAGGAAGAGATGGTTCGGCTGGAAGAGGCACAACCTAACTGCAATAGAAGACTTCCTCACCACAGGATAAATCATTCAACCAAAGGGACAAGGAACAACATTAGAAACTAGGCCTTTCCCATGGGGCCAGGTTGTAATATTCCTTAAGAAATATATCACCTGTGAAGGTAGGTACAGAATCATCTATACTTATGATTTTGTTTTTCTCTCTCACCTACGTCACGACACAGTAATTAACATGCCTTATTATGATGCAGGAGCATCGAGGACTAGGCAAAGTAGTTGAAGATTATTGATGTTGGGCCTGGCCCAGATGGGGCATTTTTTAACAAGAAGAATTTTGAGAACTGCGGAGCTATGCACAGTTAAGTTTGAATAATTTTGGGAGAAGTTTTGGTATGCTGCGAAGTTGCAGGCAGCATAGTGTCGGAGGAGCTGTGAGATCGGTGTTGCGATAAGTATAATGATGTGATGTGCGATGTCAACGGAGATCCAGATAAGTAGAGCATGGAAGGATGAAGGCAGTTATTTTGGTTAGGTCACAGAAGACCTATTTTTGGCGAAGATCGTCGATAACTACCAAGCAGTGGGTAGGTGCAGATCGGAGGTAGGTGACTGATCACAACAGGAAGAAGACTACGACTACTAGAGCTAGTCATCTAAAGGAAGAAAAAGAAGGAACAACTCGGTAGAAGCATCATATTGGTGCACATATAACCGAAGATCCGCTGCCAGATATCAGTCATCCAGTTTTGGGAAAACCGCGATAGTTTTTGTAAACCTAAGGGTTCTTCCTTCAAGATGTAAAAGACATGACCTACGGGTCTTGATCTATAAATAAGGCAATTTTGTAAAGGGAAGGGGTTTTTGTTAACTCTTATTTTTTCGATTAGTATTGAATATTGTCTGTTAGAGTAAAGCATTGTAAAGGCTCTATAGCTGAGTGCGCAGAGACCTAATTTTGAGAGAGAAAGAGAAGAGCATCTGTAGCTGAGTGCACAGACGAAGAACTGTTGTACCCCTTTCCAAGATAAATTAACAACAATTCTTGTGGACATAACTTCCCATCCGGGGGAGTGAACCACTTTAAACCATTGTTTTATGTGATTTATGTGTATGATTGCCATTAATTTGTGATCTAATGTACTTATAGTGCATGCATGAAGTTATTATTGTCGGTTATATGTTTATTATGATCTGTATTCTCTGTGGAAAGGATGGAATAAGATGCTAAGTAGTTCATGTATGGAGGAATATTAACAATAAAGAACCTATAAGTCTCGAATGAATGGATCGATGAGATCACCACACAATTAATTGTTAAAGATTGAATTGCAGTATCAAAGCACACAGCATTGCGTACCTCACTTATCTGCATAAGTCATGATGTTTATCAATCTAAGTAATGATGAATGCTTAAGGATTATCGAATAAGATTGAGTAGAAGTGATTAAGTATCCTAAACCCCATTGCGCAGCATGTGGACGCACTAGGGGTGAAAATATCTTTTGTTCTGAAAATACTCAACGCAGAGTAGAAGACACCGCGCAGTCATTGACCGCAGCGCGTAACTCATACCATGTTGTACACAAGTCGTCTGAAACACTCACATCACAAGGTTGTGGAAACCTGCTTCTACAACCACCCCCTCAACTTCGCCTAGGGTGAGACCTTAGGCTACTTCCAGTCTGTTGCTAAAAGGGATGGTGAATAGGGGTTTTGTTGGTATCTTGTACCGCGAAGTACCTGGGTCTACATTGGAAAACCTCTAGAACTGTGCTGCGACCAACAAATGGTTCCATTGAAATAGAATGGGGGTCGTTCTAGTATACAGTGATGCCATTTGGCTTGAAGAATGCACCAGCCATATTTTCAAGAGTGGTGATCGCAGCATTTAAAGAACTCATCCACAAGTTTTTAGAAGTTTACTTTGATAATTGGACCATTTTTGGGTTACTAAAGAACCATGCTGCAAACCTCAGAATGATGCTGGAAAAATGTAGATAGTATCAGATTTCATTGAATTTAAAGAAATGTATTTTCTATGTTCCTTATGGAATTCTACTGGGACATATTGTGTGTAAGCAAGGGTTGATGGTTGATCCAGCGAAGATAGCAGTTACTGTAAACTTGCCTACACCAAATTCAGTTAAACAATTGCGCACTACACTAGGGCATACTGGATACTATAGGAAATTCATAAAAGGGTATGCCCATATAACCGCAGCAATGGAGAATCTTTTAAAAAAGGATGCACCGTTCATTTGGAATGAGGACTTCGAGAAAGGATTTTACACATTAAAAGAGAAAATGGTCACTGCGCCAATTTTCATTTTTCCAGACTGGGAAAAGCCATTTCATGTACATGTTGATGCATCATGTATAGCATTGGGTATTATTTTTGCACAGCCAAGAGAAGGAGGAATTGATCATCCTAGTGCATTTTCCAGTAGAAAGCTGCCATCTGCTAAGAAAAACTATACCACTACTGAAAGGGAAGGACTTCCAATGGTATATGCGCTACATAAATTCAGACACTATTTGCTTGGCACACACTTCTCAATGTTTACTAACCATTCTGCATTAAAATACTTGGTCAATAAGCTAGTTTTAGGGGGGCGAATTTGCAGATGGCTCTTACTCTTCCAAGAGTATGATTTTGAAATAGTGGTTAAGCCAGGCAGATTGAATTTAGGCCCTGATCATCTATCAAGGATCAAGTAAGGACAAGAACCAATGAATCTAGAAGACAATCTACCTCATGCACAATTGTTTGCTATACAGGTTGTTGATGATTACTATCAAGATATCATTGACTTTCTAACTACCGAGTTTGCACCTACTGAATTCACTACGCAACAAAAGAAGCAATTGATAGTGCGAGCCGCAGACTTCACCATTATCGCAGGACAGCTCTAAAAGTTAGGACCTGATGAAGTGCTACGGGGATGCGTATTAGAACATGAGAAGCCATTTATATTAGCTGATGCACGTTCAGTAGTCGCAAGAGGTCATTATGCAGGAAGGGCTACTGCACATAAGATATTGCGCGTAGGGCTATGGTGGCCTACAATTCATAAGCACTCCAAAGAACATTGCTAGAACTGTGATGTCTATCAAAGGACAGGGAAACCATCAAGAAGAGAAGAAATGCCATTGAACCCTCTGCTGACCTTACATGCATTCGATAAATGGGCAATTGATTTCGTGGGACCTATTAACCCATCGGGAAAAAGAACTGGTGCGAGGTACATTATTACAACAACTGATTACCTCACCAGATGGCAGAAGAAAAACCAGTGAAAAACTATAGCGCAGTTATAGCCGCACAATTTATTTTTCAAAACATCCTTACATGATTTGGATGCCCAAAAATTTTGATGAGTGATCAAGGCACCCATTTTCTAAACAGAACTATTGAAGCATTGACTGAAGAGTTCTACATCCATCATCAGCATAGTATTCCTTATCACCCACAAGCGAATGGCACTGTTGAAGCATTTAATAAAGTACTTGAGAATGCGCTAACCAAGGTATGCAATGTAAACTGTGATGACTAGGACCTGCGCATTCCATCTGTATTATGGGCGTAGAGAATGACATGCAAGAAATTAACTGGACATACACCTTTTATATTGGCTTACGGACAAGAAGCAATAATGCCAATGGAATACAGTATACCCAGCTTGAGAATAGCTGCATTTACAGGGATGGCAGATCGCGCAACACTAGAAGAAAGGATGTTACACTTGGTTGGATTGGAAGAAGAGTGCTTCATTGCGGGATTCCACCAGCAAGTGTAGAAAGAGCGAGAAAAAGCATGGCATGATCACCACATCAAGAATAAGTCTTTTGAGGTAGGTGATCTATTCCTACTGTATGATAGTAAATTCATGAATTTTCCTGGAAAATTTAAAATGCATTGTGGACCATATACTGTAATAGATGTTACTAACGGTGGTGCATTCTAGTTAGCTACTTTAGCTGGTGATACACTACCCAATTTGATAAATGGAAGCAGACTAGAGCTTTACAGTGATAGTTCTGCTCCGCAGCATCCGGTATGACCGTGAAGAAGGAAAAGTTTCTAGGTGTCAAATATAGTCAGAATTGGGCACTAGAAACTGTAGAAAAGTCTATACATAGACTAATAGAGATAGATCTATACAACGCACCGTGTTGAGGAAAAAAAAAAAAAAAAGAAACAATGCGCTGTTGTGACATTCAAATAGCAGCAAATGGAAAGAAAAGAAATTATATGCCGCGAAATCACTGCACAAAACCAAAAGAATTCCTACCACCCAATTCGACACAAGAATCCATAAAATAGTCGTTACAGTGTCGGTTGGGAATATAGCCATTATACAATAGCTTCCTATCGATCGCTCGGGCATTTAAAGTACAGATAGCCATTCTGATCACAATTTTGAAAGACAAGACAACAAAAGCAACTGGATTTGGCCAACGGATACCACCATTAAATGCATATCTAGCTATTCAAGGGCACGGAGGAGGGTCCACCGCACCTATAAATAACATTGCATATCGTCTCGCGGGCATATCAAACACTTAGAATTTTCTGCAAATACTTCTGTCTGAGCTAGTTTTAGTAAGTTGTCTACAACTGTTGAAAGTGTTTGCATGTATAAGAGATTTTCATTTGAAGAAGAGTTCACGGTTGAAGAGATTGTGAGGTTGTTCCAAAACGGAGAAATTGAAGAATTAATGAGAACCCCATGCAAGAAAATCATTAAAGAATCAGAACAAAATCCAAGGAGATCACCAAGACACGGCCCCTCAATGAAAGACAAAGGGAAAAATCCAGCAGCACCGATATCAAAACTACCGCAGACAAGTTTGGTAGGGCCAAAAAAGCCCCTTGCCGACAAAGAGATACCGTTAACTATGACTCCAGACTACATCTCTCTGCGTGCAGTGGATGCATCAGCCATTAAATTGCTGAAGAGCCCAAAGTATGAGATACCACTCTCACCAATATTGAAGCATGTTGAGGTGGACAAAAATTTGTTAGGAAATATTCCAGAATGCAAATGGGAGGACTATGATCTGCTAGCAATGCAGAAGGAGAATCCAACTGAACCAAAATTCCCACAGTTCTAGCCCGACAAATACATGTGCTAGAAGAAGAATGCAAAGGGTGACCTAACCTTGGTAGCCTAGAGCTAGTTGTCAGGAGTAGCTAAGTTGGGGCTGCTCATCCTGCTAAGGCTTCCACATTTTGATAGATCACCGGAGCTCAACGCGGTGGTGCGAACTCTTATGGCTCGCATCCACCAAGGATATTTATGGCTAGACCAGAATATCTACCTGACAATTGACTTAATCCATTGTATAACTGGATTAAGAAAAAGGGGAGAAGACCCAAAGAAGTTCTTCCAGCGGAAGACAAAGGATAAAGAGGTAGCAGCATTGATGAAGCAAACACAATATGTGATCAAAAGGAAGTGAGGCTTCCAGACGGAGGACATAAAGGACGAGGCAATACGGTTTGTCATGCAGCTATTAGTGGGAAAAATCTTAAGAAAGTGCAGACTGTTAGAAGTGAACGCAAGCGCAGTACTACTTTGCGCTATAGCCACTGAAGGACAAGAATTCAATTGGTCCCAATATCTATTAAATGAATTCCTCGAAGAACTAAATGATACACAAATCAATGGTGGATATTTCCATTTCACTTGGCTCATCGTATTGATCGGCTTCCTGGGGTGGAGGGAACCGAAGCACTATGTCAAAGTGGTCACAAACACTTTGGACTATAGAGGTGCTCGATTTTAGAATCTATGGGCGAACCTGAATCCAGAAAGACAGCACGAGACAGCACTGGTCTTTTACACATATTATGACCAACTGTGTGGGGCCATCATGCTCGCACCTCGCATACCAAAGTAGGTAACAAGCAAATACATCCGCATTATAAATTTTTATGTTGCGATGAAATGCATCTCCATTTCACCGAAAGCACAGAAGAAGAATGTTGATTGGTACCGAGGAAACTACCATATGTATGAGGAATATATTGAAAACTTAATGAAGGAATGACCAGTTGAATTTTGAGTTGAGTTCGTGGATATCAAAAGTGATTCTGGTGATGATAAGCCTATCCCGTGTCCCATAGTAGAAGATAAAGAATCAAGCAAAAGGAAGGATGTTGGAAGTCCTTCGAGGCACAAGGAAAAAAGGAAGAAGCAGAAAGCAAACAAAGATAAATTAGACACAGTGCTTCACGATGATGATTATTTAATGATCACCACGAAGGTCACTGAATAGATGGAGGAACTTTCAACAGATAAAGAGAAGAAGGACAAGGCAATTCAAGACAGCTTAAACCAGAACCTCACTACGCTGCAAGGGTTATCCCAAAAATTTGATGAAGTTAGCAAAAAATTACCCTTGCACCATGAGTCCGTAGCTGAAAAAGGGTCTGTGGGGACTCCGCGACAGCAAATAAAGGTTCCCGCTAGGTCCTGTATTGTCCATTTGCAGCCACTATCTATCAGGTTGCCATTACAAGATCAAGCAATGCTAGATACCAAGAATGTACAGTGGGTGGAGCTTGATCTTGCAACCATACCATTGCGAGGACTCCATTTATTACAGACACAACTCGGTGAAGAAATGCATGACAGAACCATAGAAGCACTGAAAGGATAGGAAGAGTTACAAAGGCAACTCGAGGAAGAGAGCTCACGGAGTTCTATGCAATTACAAGATGAAAGAGATTGTTGACTGATATTGGAGAACAAGATCACTGCGGTTGCAGATAATATAGATGAGTTTGAAATACGGACAGAACCAGCAGATACTTTCATCAAGATTGGCAAGTTGGTCAATAATCTTAAGAATGAGAAGGAAAACATGGAGATTCTCCATGAGTCTGAAATTGCTGCCCTGAAAGCACAGCTCAATCCACAAACTCCACTAGATGAACAACAGTTACGATAAGGAGTAGTGAAGATCGTAGCACAGAATATTTCTATCGAAGTCAGTAAGTGTTAAAGTCTACTAGAAGCAACATTGAAGGAATTTAGTAACCTTGAAGAAGATCAACAATTACCGGAAATAAAGAAGGAAGTGAAGGAAAAACAATAATTACTAGAAAATATGAGTGAGGAGGTTAAGGTGCTACTAGCAAGAGAGAAACTCCTAAAATACAGGGAAATCAACAACTCAAAGCAGGAAGTTAAAGCGTTGCATGATAAGGAGACAGAAATGGGCGATAAGTCGTAGCCATTATTAGAGGATGCCAACACGATCTCACAGGAGATTGAAGAAAATTTAAAGGAGATGAACCAAAATCAAGAGCAAGTGGAAGGCCAGATTGGCTATGAGATAACACTTGAGATGGTGGAAACAATGGGACAAATTGAACAAGATACGAAGGCCGCGGTAGAAAAGCTAATAGAAAGATTTAACGAGTTCACTGCAAAGATCAGTCCAGAAGCAGCGGAACACCTTCAGGGAGTTCTAGGTGGCTCAGGGGCGAGCCACGTGTAAGTGTTAGGGGCCTGTTGGGCCTGGCCCAGATAGGGCATTTTTGAACAAGAAGAATTTTGAGAACTACGGAGCTAAGCGCAGTTAAGTTTGAATAATTTTGGGATAAGTTTTGGTATGTTGCGAAGTTGTGTGCAGCATAGTGTTGGAGGAACTGCGAGGAGTACAGCGCCGCGATGTGCCACGTCAACGAAGATCCATCTAAGTAGAGCATGGACAGATGAAGGCAATTATTTTGGTTAGGTCACAGAAGACCTATTTTTGGCAAAGATCGTCGATAACTACCAAGCAGTGGGTAGGTGCAGATCGGAGGTAGGTGACTGATCACAACGGGCAGAAGACTACGACTACTGGAGCTAGTCATCTAAAGGCTGGAAAAGAAGGAACATCTTGGCGAAAGCAACATATTGGCGTGCATATAATAGAAGATCCACTGCCAAATATCAGTAGTCCAGTTTTGGGAAAACCGTGACAGTTTTTGTAAACCTAAGGGTTCTGCCTTTAAGATGTAAAAGACATGACCTACGGGTCTTGATCTATAAATAAGGCGATTTTGTAAAGGGAAGGGGTTATTGTTAACTCTCATTTTTTCGATTAGTATTGAATATTGTCTATTAGAGTAAAGCATTGTAAAGGCTCTCCAGCTAAGTGCGCAGAGACCTAATTTTGAGAGAGAAAGAGAAGAGCATATGCAGCTGAGTGCGCAGACGAGGAACTATTGTACCCCTTTCCAAGCTAAATAAACAAAAGTTCTTGTGGATGTAGCTTCTCATCCGGGGGGGTGAACCACGTTAAACCATTGTGTTATGTGATTTCTATGTATGATTGCCATTAATTTGTGATCTAATTTACTTATAGTGCATGCATGAAGTTATTATTGTTTGTTATATGTTTACTATGATCTGTATTCGTCATGGAAAGGATGGAATAAGAAGCTAAGTAGTTCACATATGGAGGAATATTAACAGTAAAGCACCTATAAGTCTCGAATGAATGGATCGATGAGATCACCACACAGTTAATTGTTAAAGATTGAATTGCAGTATCAAAGCACACAGCATTGCGTACCTCACTTATCTGCATAAGTCATGATGTTTATCAATCTAAGTAATGATGAATGCTTAAGGATTATCGAATAAGATTGAGTAGAAGTGATTAAGTATCCTAAACCCCATTGCATGGCCTGTGGACGTGCTGGGGGTGCAAATATATTTTGTTCCGATAATACTCAATGCAGAGTAGAAGACACCGCGCAGTCATTGACCACAGGGAACAACTCGTACCGCGCTGTACACAAGTCGTCTGAAACCCTTGCATCACAAGGTTGTGGAAACCTGCTTCTGCAACCGCCCCCTCAACTTCGCCTTCTGTGAGACCTCAGGCTGCTCGTAGTCTGTTGCCGAAAGGGCCGGTGAATAGAGGTTTTGTTGGTATCTTGTACCGCCAAGTTGAAAGGGAAGTTCTTGTCGAATGACTATGTGATTTCCTTGTTCCAGAAGTTGCAGAACTTTCGACAAAAAGAGATGACCCTGAAGGAATACACGGAAGAGTTCTATAGATTCTTGATAAGATCAGGACAGATCGACAAAGGAGAAGAAGATGTCGCAATATATGTCAATGGCTTGAAATATGCCATTCAAGGCGAGTTGAGCATGTCAAGATTCAGAGAGGTCGGTGAAGCCTACTAGTTAGCTCTGAATGCAGAAGAAAAACTATCCAGGAAATCCGCATCGATTAGAGGTAGGATGACTAGTCGAGGTGTGAATACAGGAGAGAAGCCATCGAAGACAAATGATGTGCAAAAGGGACACCGACAAGAGAGAAAGTGTAGGAAAACCGATGCGATGGTCGAGAGAAGCACGGTCAAGGGGAGAATGGTCGAAGTGGTCCATCCGACAGAAAAGGAGCTGACAGTGCTGCCATAATATGTTACAAGTGTCAAGGATTCGAGAACAAGGCTTATGAATTCCCAGAGAACCTACATGTTGTAGAGGATTCAAAACCCAGACATCGAAGAGTAGCAAGTCGATGAGAGGGCAGAGTCGGCATCTGATAGTAGTGAGGATGGAAAGAAGAAAATTCAAAACCTGATGGTTCGGAGAACATAGGTACAGGAAGACCGACGCGAGGAGAAAGAGTCGGCGTAGTGAAAGGATTTCTTTCGAACCAAAGTGTGAATCGATGAATGGCGTTTCAAGACCATAGTTGATGGTGGAAGCAATGAGAATATTGTGTTGACAGAGGTAATAAAAAAAATAGCGTTGAAGTGTCAGGAACATCCACACCCATACAAGACCTGATGGTTGCAGAAAGGACACCATGTGAAGGTGACCAGACAGTGCCTGGTTAACTTCAAGGTCGGAAAGATTGAAGACAGTTTACTGTGCGACGTAATCCCAATGGACGCATGCCATCTATTGTTAGGGAGACCATGGAGATATGATCATAAAATGATCTATGATGGTCGATCCAACATAGTCACAGTGTGGAAGAATGGCATGCGGAGGACTCTTAAGCCAAAACAGGAGGAGCAAGTCGACTGTAAGTAGGGCAAGAGAAAATTTTGGGAGAAGTGAGTGTTGATGTGTTCAGTAAAAGAATTCCTCGCGGAGGAGGAAAAGCAGTTGGGATGTTTTTCTATCATTTTGAAAGGGCCATGTGTCGAGAGGTAAAAAATGGGGAAGATTCTGGTTGAAGTCGGAAAAATGCTTGACGCTTTTCGAAGCATAGTAGTCGACGAGACACCAACAAGAAGCATATCCCATTAGATTGACTTGATTCTAGGGTCGAGTCTGCCAAACAAGAAAATGCATAGGATGAATCCAACAGAAGGTCAAGAACTCAATCGACAGGTCCAGGAGTTGTTGGATAGGGGGTTGATCAGAGAAAGTTTGAGTCCGTGCACGATACCAACAGTATTAGCGCCGAATAAAAGAGGAGAATTGAGGATGTGTACAGACTCCAGAGCCATCAACAAGATCACGATCAAGTACCAGTTTCCATTTCCAAGGATGGTCAACTTGATGGATTGCTTGAGTGGAGGTAATTACTTCATGAAGATAGACCTGAAGAATGGTTATCACCAGATTCGGGTTAGAGAAGGAGATGAATGGAAAACAACATTCAAGATGAAAGAAGGGTTGTATGAGTGGTTAGTCATGCCGTTCGGTTTGAATAATGCACCCAGTACATTCATGCGGTTGATGAATGAGGTATTGAATCCATTCTTGGGTAAGTTCACCATAGTGTACCTAGACGACCTCCTGCTATTTAGTCGAACTAAGATAGAACACTTGGGGCACAGTCGACAAGTATTGCAGAAGTTGCAGGAAGAGAAACTGATGGTGAATCTGCAAAAGTGTTTCTTCATGAAGGAAGAACTTGTATACTTGGGATTTTTAATCTCAAGTAAAGGGTTAGTGATGGACACATAAAAGGTGAAGGAAATAGTTGATTGGCCGGAACCGACAAGTGCGACTGGAGTAAGGATTTTCCATGGAATTGCCAGTTTCTAAAGGAAGTTCATTGAGGGATTTAGTTGGATTTGTGCACCTTTGATAGAGTGCATGATAAAAGAGGAGTTCAAGTGGATAGAAGTTTCCCAGCGATCTTTAGACAAGTTGAAGGAAAAGGTCACTAAGAGCCCAGTGTTGGCACTCCCATATTTCGACAAATTTTTCCAGGTCAATTGCGATGTGAGTGGAATGGTAATTGGAGCAGTGTTGAGCCAGGATGCCCAACCAATTGCATTCTTCAGTGAGAATTTGGATGATGCGAAGAGAAAATATTCAGTCTATGACCAAGAAATTTATGCTATTTTCCAAGCATTGAAGAAGTGGAGGCATTATTTGTTTCCCAAGAAATTTGTGTTATACACAGATCATCAAGCACTGAGGTATTTGAATACTCAGTCGAAGTTGAATCAGTGGCACATGAAATGGGTAGAGTTCCTGTAGGGATATACTTTCATGTTGCGACATAAGTCGAGAAAGTCGAATAAGGTTTCCGACGCACTAAGTCGAAGAGTTGCATTGTTGAACATGACGAAAGTTCAAAAACAAGAATAGAGTCGGTGAAGGAAAAGTATGTGACCGATGAGGATTTTGCAAAATAATGGGAGGCTTGTCGTGAACCGTGGTGTCGACAGGACTCCATACTTGGATTATTTTATCCAAGAGGGATACCTATTAAAGGGACAACAGTTGTGTATTCCCAGAGGATCCCTAAGAGAGAACCTAATCCAAGAATTGCATAGCGATGGATTAGCAGGTCATTTTGGCATCAACAAGACCAGGGCATTGGTCGAAGAAAGGTATTATTGGCCAAGAATGACGACAGATGTCAGGAAGTGGGGATGACAGTGTCGAATTTGTTAGTTGGAAAAGGGGAGAGGTCAGAATATGGGGTTGTATACACAATTACCTGTACTGGATACCCCATGGGAGCACCTGAGCATGGATTTTGTGCTAAGATTGTCGAAGATGCAGCAAGGAAGCGACTCAACTTTTGTTGTATTCGACAGATTTTCGAAAATGGCACACTTTATTTCATGTTGGAAGACAAGTGATGCCACAGGAATTGTTGTACTATTCTTCAAGGAGGTATTTAGATTGCATGGTTTGCCAAAGAGTAGCACTTTAGACAGAGATACCAAGCTTATGGGCCATTTCTAGAGAACCCTATTGAAGAAACTGGACACGAAGTTGTAGTTTAGCTCGGCATATCATCCGCAGACAGATGGACAGACCGAGGTGGTGAATAGAAGTTTCGGAAACCTTCTAAGGTGTTTGACGGCTGACAGACCCAAGCAGTGGGAGAACACGTTAGCGCAAGCAGAGTTTGCATACAACAATTTTGGGAATCGGTCGATAGGTTTGAGCCCATTCGACATTGTCCAGGGAAGAATCCCACATGGAGTGGTGGATTTGGTTGAGTTACTGACATAAATTAGGAAAAGTGCGGATGTAGGATCATTCTCAAATCATATGAAAGAAGTGCATGAAGATGTGAGAAAAAGCATAGAAAAGAATAACACAACATACAATTTGAGAGCCGATAGGAAGAATAGGCTACAATCATTCAACGAAGGAGACTTAGTTTATGCACATTTGTGCAAGGAGAGATTTCCGACAGGAACCTATAACAAGATGAAGATGAAGAAGTTTGGACCATGTAAGATTATGAAGGAGATTTCAGACAACGCTTATGTGTTGGAGCTGCCGAAGGACTTGAGCATTTCACCAACGTTCAATGTCTCAGATCTGTACAAGTTTGAAGAAGGCTCAAGTAGCAGAAGCACGGAAGTGTCGAACATCTACTGGACAGTGTAGATTCCAGATTGACACAAGGAGGAAATCGCAGAAGTAATCGAGGAACGTGAAGTATGGCATACACACAATTCGCGAAAGAAGAAGTGCTTAGTGCGATGGAAATTTGATGAGTTGCAGGAGGCGACATGGATTTCTGAAGAAGAATTCAGGAGACTGACGGTGCAGTTGAGTTCTTTTTCACCTGGTTAGTCTGATGCAGGAGCATCGGGGCCTAAGAAGAGTAGTCGAAGATGATCGACATAAGGAAGGCTGACCAGAGGGAGCACTGACGACCACTGCTGCAGAAGAATAGATTGGCTATTGAAGTCAATAAGTTGTGCAGGAGCAGTCGAAAGAAGTATGGAACGTCGAGAGTCAACATGTCAAAGTTCGATAGATGACAGAGTTGCAACGGAGATGTTGAGGGTTGACATGTTGCCAAACCGTGACTCCGACAGGTTTGGGTATGAGCCAAGCGAGGAGGAAGGGGCAGACTGGAGAAACCTGAAAGTGAGAAAGGAAGCCGACATGTATGTTGAAGGCCGATGGAAGACAATATGGTCGAGACAGTGATAAGACCGACTACTCTAGCAGTGTTAGAAGGACTAGCAGAAAGTCAAGGAGAGTACTTGGTAGCCATTCGGGGTTGCTAAAAAAGTTATTAGCAGTTATTGCATGTGTTTGGGATCATGAAAGATGTTGTCACAGCTGGAGATTGTGCAGCACGGTAGGGGCACTGAAAATTGCAGGTCTGTAGGATTTGAGGAGATCAACAGACAGAGGAAGTGTGTCTCGGGGGTTGGAGTGACCTTGGGAATACCCGCAGCATAATAGAAGCCTTGTGTGCAGGCACAGAGAAGGGGGTTAGTTCGTTTTGGAGTTATCACAGAGCAGAGCTCAAGAAAAGGTTGTGTAGATTAAATAAGAGAGTCACAAATCTATAGGGTGAAGGGAAGATCGAGCCATAGCTCAGAGTGTGAAAATCCGCACAGTGGATCCAAAGAGATGATGTAAACCTCACAATTAAAGAATTTAGGAAAATAAAAGAAGAATAGTGTAGCAGAACATAGATCCAATGGAACTCAGATAGGAGGAGAATATTCACACATGTTTTATTAATCAGAATAGTAAAACAGTAATGATACAATTCACAGGATTCGAATACCAAGGGTGTAATTTGAATTAGCCTACAAGGATAGATCAAAATATCACTGGAGTGTCATCGTAGCACAACTAGAATTCTTCATCATCATCAGTGGAGTCATCAATGCACAAGTAACTGTCAACCATAAATCAAACTGATTCTAACTGAGTGTGGTAGGTGTAAATGGCAATAATTGAATGAAGGAGGCTCAGTGGAGGGTGCATGAGGAGCTAATTAGAGTCAGAATGGGTAGTCTAGTCTCAATGGAGGTCTATCGGAGTGATACAGTCAGTTGAGAGTTAGTCTAGCCTTAAATCAAGGAAATAATTGAAGATAATTGAAGTACAATTGAATGGTAGGTGAGAGAGGGCACATGAGATGCATGTAACTGCATGCAGGGCACACTAAGCATTAGGAGGGATGAAACTGATCAGCGATAAGCTCCCGGAGCTAGCTAACTGAGGGCTAGGTGCTAGGATTGATGACTGGGATGCATGCAATTGCATGCTGCATGTAGAATGCATGCTACATGCAAAAATGCATGCAAGACTGAAAATGCAAATGATGAAAATGTTGGTAGGACTAGGATGGAGTATAGGAATATCCTAACAACCCCCCTTAATCCATCCCAGGCCCTGGTAATTAGGACCAAAGGTCACCCATACAATCAAATAAAAGGAATGTCCATAAACTGAGGAAATGGGGAAAACCTCATGGGAAAAATACCCCCCCTCAAAAGAATAGTAAAATAACTCAAAGAACCATCATACTAAGGAGAAAAGGAAGAAGCTTTCCTTAGTGAAAGATTTTACAAAAAACTTGGCAAGCTAATCCTCTGTAGGATGCCAATGTAGGTGCTAGATACGGATCTAGTCTTCTGATGTGCCTCCCACTGTGTAGAGAATGTATTGGATGAACCAAGTCTTTCAGGAAACCTTTCTACCACTGGAATGAGTGGATCATGATGATTCTTCCCAAGGGATGGAAGAGTGAACCCCACCATCATGATGCATCTCTCATGGATAGACTCATCATGCAAGGTTGGCATGGTGCTGAAATATGGTAGTTCTATGAGTAGTTGAATCCTCAACTGTGTTCTCAGTAGATGCAAGGACTGAGTGAGCCCATGTTGGTCTTGTCTCTGCATTGAGAACATTTGTTAGTTATGGATATGAATCTGAATGTTCTTGAACTTTGATCTCAACATCAAGATCTTCATCTTCATCTTCATTAGAAGAAGAGTCACTCGGATCTTCATCGGATTTCGAAGGAGTAGGAAGAGAGAAGGGCAGAAAATAAGAGAACTCATATTCCTTGGAGGCATGATTTGCAAACCCTTTCGCTACAGTCTTCCCAGTAGAGATCTCTATAATATCAACTATGTCCGGACCAAAAGTTACCTTCTTTGGTGATCCGGTGTGAGTCATATGATACACAAACAACAAATTTGCTATCAAGGAGGGAACGAATAGAACATTCTTGAACTTTCCATGCTCCATATGTAATGTACCCAACCCTTTGGCAGAGATCTAAGAGTTGTCTCCCATGTGAATAGTAGGCTCATATTTGAGATCTAAAGAATAAAATGATTCTTCAGAGGAAACCATGTGGTTGGAGGCTCCAGAATCTATGAGGAGGACCTTTGATTTTGAAAAACTAGCCATCAATGCATGGCAATCCTCATGACCATCAAATCCACTTCGAGAATCAGACATATTTGAATATTTTGGAATAACAATTTTTTCCTATTCAAGAAGCTTGGTTAGTTGATCTATTTTCTTATGCATTCAAGATCTATCTGGGTGGTACATCCTCTCTGGCAGTAGGGACACTCATATCTTTTCTGTTTGTCCTTCATTGAGCTGGAGGCTCCTTTTGGTGGACTTGAAATGTCATTCAGCTTGGATTTAGATGGCTTCTTGTCCTTGCCTTTTTGCCTCCCTTTCACATTCATCCGACTTGCTTCTTTAGCTAGAAGAGCTAGATCTTTGGAGGCCTTGATCGCACCCATTTGAATCAATTTGTCCTCTTCTTGAATGAGAGCTTCAGTAAAGACTTCTAAGGTTGGCATCTTCTATCCAGGGATTGGCATTCGGCCAGAATGGAAGGTAGATACAAAGATAGAAAATTGAGATCCAAGTTTGCTCAAAATGGAGAGCACCAATTGATCATCACTTTTAGTGATGCCACAATGCTTGCATTGCAAAACCAAGTTCTTATATTTTGAGAAGAATTCTTGAATGGTCTCAAAATTGCTAGGTTGTAGGGAAACCAATTCATTTTCGAGAGCATGGCCTCTTAGCTCATATTGTTTTCCAAAAATACTCTCTAATTTTACCCATAACTCATTTGGAGTCTTCAATCCTTCGATATGAAACAGTAGATCTCTAGAAATATGAAGGCATATGTAACCAAAGGCTTCATCCATTTTATTTAGATGCTTGATTTTCTCCACAGCTGAATGTGGTTCAGCTTCTCTTCTCATTGTCACCCTATATAGTTGTCTAGTATACAAGAATATTTTCATGTCACCCTTCCAATAAAAGTAATTGAAGGGAGTGATAATTCTAGGAGAGAGGAGAGCATCCGAATTGCTCATCTTGACTGCTGGAGGGAATGCAAAAGTGAAAATTGTTGCTACTACTAATGGAACTTCGAATTGCCTACAAAAAACTCTCAAGAATGAAGGTAGAATATACTCCCAAATGGCTCTAATACCATGTGAAAATCCTCAAAGTGGATCCAAATAGATGATGTAAACCTCACAATGAATTAATTTAGGAAAATAGACGAAGAATAGTGCAATAGAACATAGATCCAATGGAACTCAGATAGGAGCATAATATTCACACATGTTTTATTAATCAGAATAGTAAAATAGTAATGATACAATGCACAGGATTCGAATACCAAGGGTGTAATTCAAATTAGCCTGCATGGAGAGATCAAAATATCACTAGAGTGTCATCAGAGCACAACTAGAAGTCTTCATCATCATTAGTGGAGTCATCAATGGACAAGTAACTGTCAACCATCAGTCAAACTGAGTCTGACTGAGTGTGGTAGGTGTAACTGACTGTAACTAGCACTAACTGAATGAAGGAGGCTCAGTGGAGGGCACATGAGGAGCTAACTGGAGTCAGAATGGGTAGTCTAGTCTCACTGGAGGTCTATCAGAGTGATACAGTCAGTTGAGAGTTAGTCTAGCCTTAAATCAAGGAAAGAACTAAAGATAACTAAAGTAAACCGAAGTACAAATGAATGGTAGGTGAGAGAGGGCGCATGAGATGCATGTAACTACATGCAGGGTCCACTAAGCACTAGGAGGGTTGAAACTGATCAGTGAGAAGCTCCCGGGGCTAGCTAACTAAGGGCTAGGTGCTGGGACTGATGACTGGGATGCATGCATGCTGCATGTAGAAATGCATTCAAGACTGAAAATGCAAATGATGAAAATGATGGTAGGACTAGGATGGAGTATAGGAATATCCTAACACAGAGTTCTGCAATGAACCAAGAGAGGGTGAAGATCGACACATTGAGATAGCACACAGTTACTTCTGTATTGTAATAGGATAAGGCTAACAATAGTTAGTTGTTTTACATTCCTTGCATTTCGCATTGTAAACGTTTTGGTAGAAGTAATATAAGCCAACTTCTGGCATCCTGTTTACATCTTGTTTATGTGAACGCGTGTGTTGTGTGTAATTGTTAAGTAAGAACCTTTGTGAAGGTGACCTTGCGTCATATTATCTTCTGAGTACCCCGCAAAACATGGAAGACTATGCAAGGGGGTCTCACCATCCTCTATCCTCTATCACTAACCATGGCCTCATTAAGCTGCTAATATTGATATCCCTTGATAAAAGACATCAGCCTTGGGGAAAATTTGTTGCTACAGTCATGGTCGACCATTTGGCCATAGAAGAGTGAGATAAAAGTGAAGAGGAAGATGAGCGAAGCCTATCAAATAGAGTTGGGGGGATATAGAAAATTTCAAGAAGCTGATAATGATCAAGAAAGGGTTTTAGAGGAAGTTGTAACTGCAGAGGATTTTCAAAACTTAAACCCCCATGAGCCTATTGGAATTCCATTCCAACAAACAGAATCCAATGTACAATAAATAAGGGAGGATACTGAAATCCAGACTAGAGTAATTCAGGAAATTGAATCTTCTATTGAACAAGGAGGAGTTATAATTCAGGAGGTTGAATTTCATGCTGAAATGGGGGAGGGAGATAGTAAGTTAAGGTAAGAATCATCATGAAAGGATGATTCTCCTTTTTCTATCTCAAAGGAAGTTGAAATACTCCCAGAAGGTTCCACTCCCCCTGCGCCATGAACAAATAAGAAGAGATCATGCATCCAGAAAAAATCTCCCATTCCATCAAAAAGAATAAGGACCCGAGCTTCTGTTGCAGCAGAGGCAGCACAAGTGACCAAGGCAGATATTGATATCCCAATTTTAAAACCTTGATCACCCCCTGAAACACAAGAACCATGTAGGGGATAGCCCAACTTCAATTTCGAATTCTATCAACCCACAAGAACCTGCTGCAATAGGGGTTCCAATTCAAGTAGAAAATATGCTCTTAGAGAATGACATGCTGGAATAGGAGGTGCAGGTGCTCAGGGAAGAACTGCAAGGGCTAAGAGAAGTTCTAAAGAATCAGGAAGTTTAGATATTCAGCACATTAGTTGAATTCGCTGATAAAATGGGAAGTCTACCCTCTGTTTCAGAAAATATGGAGCATGATGAGTTTGTGTGCCCAGAATATGGGGACATATTTGAAAGGGAAGGATGCAAGGTCACAATCACGGGACTTTCATCCTTGAGACCTGAACAATTGAGACAAGAAAAGAATGGGATTGAAAAAGTAGAGCCAATGGTGGAGGATGAGCAAAATCGAAATATGGAAGCAACCCCTTCAACCATAGACAATCAAGAAATTCTTGTTAAGGAATCTGAGGATAACATTGTACAAGAAATTGCTGAGGTCTCAAAACCAGCAATTTAAAAAGAGGGTGCTGAAACACAAGAACCAGCAACCCAAAAAGAGGGTGCTGAAACACAAGAACCAGCGACTCAAAAATAGGATGCTGAAACACAAGAATCAACAATCCAGAGGGAGGCCACTGTAACACAACAACCAGTGTCACATGAAGTATTTGTTGACGTTCCTGGATTGATGGCCAAGGAAGGAGCTGTTGAAACACAAGAACCAGTAGCACAAGAAGAAGCTGCTAAAAAAGTGGCACAAGAATATACTTCTAATATCCTCGAATTATTGAGTAGAAAAGAAGCTGTTGAAACACAGGATCTAGCGACTAAGGACCAACCTCTACCTAGGAAACTTGATGATAAAGAAAAGGCCCATAAACTTCTATAGATTATTGAGCTGGATTAAGAAGATGAAAATGACACAGTAGATGGAAGGGGTCAGGAGATGGCAAAGGAACTCTCTCTGCTTAAGCTTGAAATAAGTAAATGGAGATATCGTGCTTCCCTATGCAAGGAAGGAATGGTTCCCCTGCACGAACATAGGAAATCCATTTAAGAACTCGGAGAGAGATGGTCCGAGGAATTGATATTCCATAAATTTCACTGAGAAAATATGTAGGAAGAATTGAAGGAACTAAGGAAGTTGAATGCCATGAAGCATGAGAAATAGCAAATGTATAATCTGTTTCAGGAAATTTTAAGTTGCAGGGCCCCATCACCATCCTATTCAGTATTTCTTTATGAACAATTATTTTTTTTAAATCTTAAAGCTCTGAAGGGAGGGAAGCCCCATTAGATTGTGACAACACATCAGTTTCTAGATACCTTTACCCAGAGTGACTTATTTGGATAAAATTTACTATGTGATTTATATTTTCATGAATCAACATGTTTCATGGACCGTCAGTCTAATCTTGTTCCTCATATAGGTGACATTCATGTGAGGGAATTCACTTCCTTCGTCACCAATCATATGAGCTAGTGGAATGCCTCCCAGACTATTCAAAAAAATGATACTTCTACTCTTTGGATACGAGGTGAACCTCAACTCCTTGTATCCTTGGTTGCAAGACATAGAAGACACCTCTCATCTCCTCAAAAGGTTAATCAGATGGCATCATTTCAGCAAGAGGATATATCTACATGTGTCAGGATGATTTCCCAGTAGGATACCTATGCATTGAAAGGCAGCAAGCACAGGTGGGAAGCTTATTCTGAGCTCTTAAGAACAAGAGACCCTTGTTGTTTTGAAAATGTTAAATATGTATTGTCTCGATTGCCAGAATATGTCAATTGTATGGAGACATGTGGGCCAAGCTAGCTAGGAGTAAGATTTAGATTCCCACTCATATAGTTTCCTAAGAGGAAATAAAGGAGTATCTATAAATTGACCAAGAAGGCAGAAAATAAGTGTTGGGCAGTGTTGGTTTCTTGCAAGGGATTTTTAAACCATGGAGAGAAGCCCGAATCTTCCTTCAATTTCACCAACTTCCACAGGAAAATTTTTGAGTAAGATTTAGATTAGCTAGAGGCTGTTGCATGAGGACATGCAATCAAATAGTTGGGGGGAGATGTTGGGTGCCAAAAATGCCCCTTTTTGCTCACTTCCATTTAAACCCTTTTTCCTTGTTTTTCCCTATTATTGTAACCAAGTCATTATCTTTCCCATGGAAAATCATGGATTCAAACAGGTATAATTCATTACTACTTTGTTATATTTAATGCTTAAAGATTGCTTGTGATTATGCATTTTATTCCTAATTGTGTTGACTTGTGAAGGATCGATGAAATTAATTTGAGAACACATGGCATTCAGGTGTATTAGCTTGTTGATACATGTGGATAAAGAAGTACGTGGCTAGCAGTCACGCTTTCTAGGGCTATGGTTCAGCTTGTTATAGGAACAGCTCGAGCATCTATGCACGTGGCCTATTGAAACTCGCTTGGTATTTGATCAGTTGGATTGTAAAGAGCATTAACACCTATGAAACAGATTTTATCCCAAATTTAATGATGAAAATAATTGTTTCTATTTTCGAAGCATTGATTCGACAACCTGCAGACCTTCGATCTTCATGGTTGTCTAAATTAAGAGGACCTCAACTATCTTTCCTAGTATTTATAGAGACACGAAAGGGTTCAAAAGGTTAGGATTATTTGGAGAGAATTGTAAGAGGAGTGGGGAACTTTTGTAATTTGATCTGGTAGCCTTTAGCGGCATATCTGTTAGAAGGCAAGGACCCACCTTCTCATAGAGTTTCCGAGTTACTTAGTTGTTTAATTATTTCACTTTTTTTGTGTGGATTTGATATTTAAATTTCTTGAATCGTTGAAACAGTATGAGCACTAGAGTAGGATTTTCAATTTATAGCTTTTCTGATTTACTGAAACAGTCAAATGAATAATGCATAGTTCTTCTTACAAGTGTGTTATTTATTATTGCTGATACAGTTGTGCTCTGTCGCTACATATCATTTAGTTCTTCATTCCTTTCATGAATTGATACACTGGTAGATGGCATATAATTTACAGAGTAGAAAGAAGACTGATTTCCTTTATGATTGAATATTGCAATTTTGGATTGAATCTCTTTTATGATGATGATTTAGGATTTAACTTCTTGCAAAAGTAAGTCTGCTAATTTATTCTTGAGGTAGTTAATTATAGAATCGATATCATAGAAGGATTGTGAACCCTCTTAATTTTGGACAGTCAATTTAGTAATTGAAGTTGGATTGAGTAGTAAGCAGATCATAGATTTAACAATTAGGTAGATTGGGTGAATTCTATTTGATTGATCAGTTACCATAATGTTTATGCATATATTTTGCTTGATTACCTTTGAAATAATCAGACTACCCTGGGTTGATAATTTATATTGAGCACCCTATTTATTAACTTCAATTAATAGGAAATTATAGTGACCAACAGTCTACGATCCTTAGTATCGGTGCACTGGTTAATAACTTTTTTCGTTTCTGAAATATTTCCTCACATTTGGTTTTCCATAGGAGTTTTGTTTCTTTTTTCAGCAAAAAGGTAATGGGACAAGCAATCTGGGAGAAGTTCTCAATGAACTTCCTATAATATCCTGCGAATAAAAAAAATGATCTTATGTCTATGACAAAAGTGGGTGTAGGCCATTCTTCAATTTCTTTGATATTTTTTGGATCGACGGATATTCCTTTCTCTAAGATGATGTGACCTAAATATTGTATTTTAGGTTTATATAAGTCACACTTATTGAACTTATCATATAGATGATTTTATCGCGAGACATGTAATACAATCATGAGATGTTCTTCATGTTCTTTATACCTCTTAGAATAGATTAATATGTCATCTATGAATACTAGTACGAATTTATCAAAGTATTTACTGAAAATGTTGTTCACCATGCACATGAAATTTACTGGTGCATTGGTTATCCTAAAGGGAATTACCACAAACTCATAGTGACCATACCAGATCCTAAAGGAAAATTTTTTGTATGTCTTCATCTTGGATCCTCACTTGATGGTATCCGGATCGTAAGTCAATTTTAGAAAATATTTTTGCTCCCCCAACATGGTAAAATAGGTCATCTATTATGGGGAGTGAATATATGTTCTTTATGGTTAGTTTGTTTACTTTTCGGTAGTCAATGCACATCCGCATTGTAACATCTTTCTTCTTTACAAAAAGTATAGGTGATCCACATGGGGACACACTGGGTCTGATGTATCCCTTCTCTATCAGTTCTTGCAATTGTGTTTTTAGTTCCACCAACTCCGAAACACTCATGTGGTAGGGGGATTTTGAAGCTGGTACCGATCCCGATATTAGTTCTATGGACTATTATAGATTCCTCTTTGGTGGTAACCCTAGTATTTCCTCCGGGAATACATCTTTAAAATTTACTAGAACTAGAAAATATTCAATTTTATATTCCTTCTCTTCCTCCAAGTTTTGAATGTTAACTGCATAAAGTTTGCAGCCTTTTCTTACGCACTTCTTTGACTGTAAGGATGATATCTATTTGACAAAGACCCACTTAGGTATCCCTTGTATATTTATTTGATTTCCTTTCTTATTCCTACATATGAATTATTTGTTCAAGCAATCAAGCATGACATGGTGTTGTTCTAGAAAATACATGCCTATCAGTAAGTCATATGATCCTAAAGATAGTATATTTAATTATGCTTATGTCTAGAGTCCATTCATATCAATCTTGTAATCCTTAACAAGTTCATAAATATTTATCTTTGTGTCGGTGTCTAATTGTACCAACCACGGTTTATTATGCTTCTCTTTGTTTAATTTACAAGTGTTGACATTTTTTCGGAAACATAGCTATGACAAGCTCCTGGATCAATTAAAATTGAAATTGGTGTGTTTGAGATTTCACCTTCTATCTCGACCATGGTATATTGATGGTCTTCATGTTGGCCTTCAAGAGCAGCATAAATCCTCGCTGTCCTTTCCATATCGTCCATGGTTCCTTCTTCTTGTAAGTTGTTTAGGACTCGATTCATTTTGTTTGGATAGTATCTGTAGTAGTGGTATACCTAAAATTTCCAACACTTAATTTCTAGCAGAGATGCCTTAAATCCTCTATCCATCATTTGTTTATTGAAACCTAGCATTGGCATATTTGGTTGTGTCACAAATTTGTTAAAATTTCGGCTAGGCGAAAACTATTATTTTTCTTTTTGTAAGGAGGCGGTCTAAACCCTCTCCTCCAGTTGTCTGAAAAGGTTCTAAAATTTTCTATATTCTTGTTCATGCTCTCAGTCTGGTGCTGACCATGTTCGTATCATAGTATTTCCTTGTGTAAGGTTATAATATCCAAATTTTTGGGCATGTCAAATTGAATTCTCTCTCGGAAAATGGGAGGAAGACATCCCAAGAACTGTCAAGTATATTTACCTTCTTGTCCTTAATATAAGGCACATGGTGTAACAATTCTAAGAATCTGTTGATGAAGGCATCCATGGTTAAGGAACCCATTTTTAGCTCATGGAACTCTTTTATCTTATTGTTGAGGAATCTTTAGGACATATACTTTTCTTGAAATAATCTTCTAAAGGTACTCCACCAAATATTCTTCACCCTTCGTTTCTTGGTGTGTTTCAGATCTCGCCACCATCTAGTAGATTTTCCATTTAAATTATAGATGGCCAGATGGGATTTCATCTTGTCAGAATAGTTATGTACCTGAAATTACTTGGTCATTGTTAAAAAACATTCTTTATCTTTCTCTGTCATGTCCATCTCTCCCTCGTACATCGGGGATTTGATATTCCTGAATTATCCTTGTAAGATATCATCACCTTTGTGTTTATTTATGCGAGGAGATGGTGAATATTCATTGGAAGAACTCCCATACTCGTCATCCATGGTATTAGATGATTCAGATTGTTCTTCTTGCTTCATAAGTCTCGCACTACTGGTCCTTCTTTTATGGTGATATTCATCCATATATTTGTTTGTTGAGTGAGTAGTTTTTCCTTGGGGTTTTTCTCCTGTCAAATTTTGGATAGTGCTTCATTCACTGCATGTTGCTCTTGTCTTTCATTAAGGTTGTCATCTTTAAAACTCTAAAATTCATCTTGTAGGATCTGCACTGTTTTTATCAGTTCAGACAACTTAGTTGTCTCGAAGCTGTCATTTAATTCTACCACTAGCTCCTCTTCTCAAGGTGGTGAATCCAAGTTCGTGTGTTGACTACTATTTATTTTAGTGTTCATAATTATTTTCTCTTTTAGTTATGGATTACTAAATGTGCAATAAACAAGATCTTATTAGTTTCATAAAACAAAAATTAAAATTTGATAAATTTTCCTGCAGCGGTTTTCTTTCTTTTAAGTAGTAAGCTCAAAAGGTCTCAAGTATTTGAATCTGGGCTCTGATACCACTTGTAATATCCCTAAAAAAATACACCATTTTTTTTATGTACTGATCTTTATCTATCGTGATGGCACATGTTTCCTTAAATTAACTTCAGTACTGAGAAGTGAGATGGTGAATTCTACTGGTTTCTGATCTGTCTACCATAATTGTTTCTTTTTTCGCAGAGTAATCTGATCATTTTTATTTATTTTCCTGTTGTAGCAACAATACTGAGCCTATTTCTACTTTAGTGGATGTTGATGAACTTATGAATAGTATTTTATTTATTTATGATGTGTTGAAATTTCATATGCTTTCTTTATGGTAGGATTTTTTCTCTACGGTTAAAAATGTGATCTTTTATGCGCCTGGTCTTACTTAGCTGTAAAAAATTGATGCCTTGTATGTACCTTTCTTGCAGGTGATGGTTTACTTGACTTATGCGCATAGCGGCTCATTTCGCTCGTCCTAAGTGCTAAGCAAAAGGCATAAAAAGGGGTTGAGTTCTTACCAATTAAAATTGTTTAATGGAAAACTTGTATATATACACTACGAAATTCCTATGGTTTTAAATTCTACAAACCTTGAATCTTCTAAGGTTTGAACTACACTAACCTTACACTAAGCAAAATCCTTGATAAAAGTATTGAGGTTTATGTAATGTTTGGGGTTTTGATTTTTTGGTTTTTATTGCACTTCCACTGAAGAGATAAGGGTTTGGTCACATCATTGGTTTCCTCATAGGGTCTTCCCTGCTCTCTGTTTTAAATGGAGGGAATCTCCTTGTTAAGAAGTATTTGAGCTAGAAATGATGTAATAATTATCTCATGGTTCTTAGACTCGTTATATTACAACCATATGTAATATTTTAAGCCTGTTAAGGAGAAATCTGTAACTATGATTTACTATGTATGACTGTGTTTAATTTAAAGGAGTAGAATCACTCTTTTATTGCCATCTAGGTTTGCTTATAAGCTTTGTCTCTATTTTCATAATGTAGATCTTTCCCTTCTAGATTTCTTATGGACTGTGGCTCTCTGTGTGCATAGGAATCTACTATTCCTCTATTTTAAATGTATGCATTCTCTATTTTATCTATGTGTGCATAGGCGTATAATATTGCTATGTTTTTAAATGTATGCATTATCGGTTTTAAATGCATCGTGGATACTCTATTCTTAATTTGTGGGCAAGATGTTTGGTCGAAAATAAATGGTTGGGGTTCGATCCTCTTTAGAAGGGTTCTACTGTGCTCTTCCTTTCCCTATCGTTTTTCGCTTATCAGAGTGTATTTGGGCTTGGGTACAACAAAAATTGTGCTTCCCTTCCTACCGATTGCGATTCCTTCACCGGATCCGATCCCTAATCATGTGACTTGCAAACTTGGGGATTTTTTATTTGACTAGATGTTTCACTTTTAAAGAAGGCCCCAATTCAAAGGACTGCGACTTCAGTAAATTGTCACATCCCCTCCCATCATTCCTAGCCATGGAGGGAACATGAATGACATAGCAGGGTTTAATTGGTAATTTTGGCCCCATACATTGCTCACAAATTCATAATAAATAAAAACTTGTGTGTGTAGGCTCATACTTCAAATAAACAAAGCAGAATTAAAACTCATATTAACACACACAAACTGAAATGCATCAGCATATTTATCTCAAGCAAATGATGAATCAACAGGAAGCGAATACATCCCATTCTCATGTTATGCACAAGATTCCTATCAATTCCATTAACATGAATAAATATCATTCAGAATTAATACTTTGCAAAACACAGAATGCATATAATTCAAACACAAAGAACACTTATCTTTGAGCTGAAGCTGTCCAAACAACTGGCTATGTGAGAGAAATGTTCCATCCAACCATTGATCCTTGTCCATCCTATATTCTTTCAGCTGAGAGATCACCCCCGAGCTGGGTTGTGTATCCACTGAGGAGGAACTAATTGGGCTCACTCACAGCCATGGTTTCACTCAACAACTATTCTAAGCCAACACACAGTTGGGTTTATCAAGCATACAAATGAAAAACGATGAGGATGCTAAGCCAATGAGCTCATCCACAGAGCTACAGGCATCTCAATATAATTCAACAGTTAAGGCACCCACATGTGAAGAACCTGCAATAATTAATTAATGCAAATACACAAGATATCAGAAATAACAGAACTCAGAATCACTTTTATATTGATCACGGGCCACTTCAAGGGGGAAACCTCCTTTGAGCAAACTCAATACAATTAACTTCATGGTGCCTTCAATGACCTCAACATACACTTATATACTAAGTCTATTCCCAATACTATGAGTCAAAATCATGGGACATATAATACTACGGGACGACTTACAAAGCATATGCGTCCAATACTATGGGCTAATATAAACTACGGATCAACAAATACTACGGGACGACTTACAAAGCATATGCGTCCCACAAGAATATACTAACATAGTAAAGAGAAGGGTTGACATAGGTTCCTAACATCCCCTCTCCCTTAGAAAAAGCTTTGTCCTCAAAGCTTTGGTTGGAGAAATTGTTACAGAATCTGAAGGAGTGGTTCCCCAGTAGCATCCTTGAGTTGCATTTCGGGCCACCGATGCCTTTGGAGTGTCAAGGACGATTGCTTGGAAGACTGTAGATGAAGAAGAACCCTGTCAGTTGCGTGGAAAATGTGCTCAGAACGGTGCTGATCGGCGTGTTGTTTCAGGTGAAATCTGGCCATGTGAAGATTGTCCTGCAGAATGAGAAGAATCTGATCGCGGTTTCGAAGAACTGAGTCAATTTCTTGAACTGGGGAGCTGCTAAGGGTGTATGGAAGAAGAACTGGCGGTGTTTTTCCATAGACTGCTTTATATGGTGTCCTTTGAGATGTGGTATTGTACCACCAAAGCGCTGCTAGGAAATCCATAGAAATAGTTGGCCAAAGCTGTGTAGGGATGGGTAAGGGTTTGAGCAATACTGAAAGGAGTGTCGTTTCACCCTTGTTGACTTGGAAAGTATCATCGTCAGCCACCATCTGTTGAATTATCATTTTTAGTCCCTACCAAAAGAAGTTACATTGTTCACGATCATACATTTTGCAGAACCCAGAGTGCCCTGTTGATGAAGAAGCATGGAGTTCATAGAAGAGATAGCCTTGTTGAACATATTGCAACCAATTTGGAACAAGCAGAGAAAGAGCTGTAAGAGGAACTGGGTCATCAATTGTGCGAGAAGGAGCATCGTCCACCATATTGTCCTTACCCTTCTTGTAAGTGATCACATAGGGATAACCCATTTCAGGTGTGTTGGGGAGGAGACCCATTGGTCCAAAAAAATTTCCAGACTCTGGAGATCAGTCTTGATGCAGAAATAATTCCCTACTAGGTATGGCTGGCACTTCTGTACTGCATGCAAAATAGCCATCATTTCCTGCTGAGAGGTAGATGTAGCTAAATTCTTACCAGAAAGGTCTCTTGAAGGCAGCAAGAGCATTGGTTCAGCAAAGATACCTGCATATCTATCCAAGGAAGTAGTGGAGACTGTTGATGGGGGTATCTGAATGGAATTGAGCTAAGCGATGACACCATGTGAATTCTTCTTAAGGATTTTTTCCAGGCGATGTGAATTGATGATGCAGAGAGACCCTGGTTGTAAGCCCATAAATTTGTGTTGTGCCCCATTGACTTTAAACTGCATCCAAAGTTCAGCAAAATCCCATAAGATGGGGCCAAGTGTGAGTAACCATTGAACGCCCAAAACCACATCACTTCCGCCTAAGGACAAGGAAAACATGTCAGAGCGTAGGTTATAATCTTCCATAGAGATACGCACATTGTGACACTTCCCCTTGCAAGGTAAGGTGCCCCCATTGGCAACCATGACTTCAAAGTTGGAGCAAGGATGGACAAAACAATCAGCCTACTTGGCAATCCAAGGGTCAATGAAGTTATGAGTGCTACCAAAATCAATGAGTATGGTAAGAGGGAGCTTCTTGAAGTATCCCCTGACCCACATTGTTTGTGGGGTGGTGACGCCGATACAGCATGGAGAGAGATATCGGGTGGGTCGTCCTGAGATGGGGTGTCAACAGGCGGGTGTTGAATGTCGACCTGATCATCTATTATATCTGTAGCTTCTTCACCAAGTTCTAGGCAGGCGGAGAATCCACATCCAAGAGATAGAGCTTTTGTTGAACACATCTATGTCCCCGAGTGAATTTCTCATCACAATTATAACAAAGCCCTTTTTTTCGGCGTGCCTGCATTTTTATTTCAGACAAATGCTTGATAGGAGTTGGTTGAGGAGAAGGCGTGATGGGAGGTTGTTGGGAACCCATATTTCTGAAGGGAACAAAGGTGGGTTTGGAGCATTGTTGAGCTGCAATCTTGTCCTCAGCCGGCTTAGCCAACCCTAGGACTTCCATCATTGTGTTGGGACAAAACATTTTGACCTCTGAGCGGATTTCATCCTTGAGACCATTGATAAAACAACTCCTGTAGAATTCATTAGACAATCCTTCTATGTGATTGTCCAATTTCTCAAATTTTGTCTGATACTCTCTCACTATGCCAATTTGGTGAAGTTTAGTGAGTGATCCTGTGAAATCATCAAAAGTACTAGGACCAAATCGTGGCAAAATGAGTTGGCAAAAATCTGTTCAGTTTGGCACGGGATGAGCTTTGATGTACCAACAGTACCATTGAAGGGATTCCTGTTCCAAATGAAAGGATGCAAGTGGAACTTTCTGGGCATCAGAAGTATTATGCAGACTGAAATATTGTTCTGCTCGATATATCTATCCAATCGAATCAGTACCATTGAAGCGAGGAAAATCAAGCTTCGGCCCACGAAAATTGCTAGAAGAAGAGAACTCGGTGGCTGCAAAAGATTCTGGCTATCTGGTATTGTTAATGGCTGAATGCTAAAGATGGAGGCTAAGAAATTTTTCATCCAGATCTTGGAGTTTGGTTTGGATGGCTGCAAGTGCTTCCTCCATGGTGTGTGCTCCTGCACGGGTGACAGCCATAACCAGTTTTTTTTTTGGTGGAATGGGTAGAAAAACACAAACAGAAGCTGATTTAGTAAAGGAAAATTTGGATTGGGGAAACAATCCGATGGGTAATTAGGTTTTGACTAGATTTTGGACACTGTCGAAAGGACAAGAAGGCAAAAAGCGGGATTTCAGAAGTGAGGTGATAGAATGAGAAAATTTGGCAAAGAGGGACAAAGAAGCAGAATTCAGAAAGGAACTCTATGGTAAAATTTGAAGGTGATTGGGTGAAATTTGAGGAATTTATGGCAAACCCTAAAAATAGACAAATGTGAGATTTCGGGCTTTGGGAAGGGGAATTGGGGATAGGGTCCTCAGGAATGAAAGATGCGGAATGGGATGAAAGGGGTTCCCCGAAAATTTCAAGGGAAACAAAGTGAAAACAAGGGAGATATGGAGAAAAACTGATTTATTTTTTTCTTCCAAAAATGGATTGGCAACAGCGGCGCGGAAGGGATCCGCAACAGATGGATCTGCAACGGTGCAGAAGGGATCGAAAACGGTTGGATCTGAAATGGCGAATGGAGCTGAAATGACTTTCAGAATAGATCTGAAACGGCTGGATCTGGAGTGGAAGTGATTGGCAACAATTCAACTGAAAATAGATATGGACCCCAGGTATGTACGGCTTCCTAACAGTTCAGGTGTTTCACTCAGCCACCAATGTTGTCTGACGGCTTGCGTATTGGGGCAGTACCCCTCACTCCATGGCTCAGGTAAAACTGATAACCACTTTGCCACAAACGACAACTCTTGGTTTACCTCACGGGTGGGAACTAGTCAATCAGGTAGGGGTCGTTGCCCTTTTTGCTGGCAGGTCCTCTCAATGGGCCAGCTACTTTAGGGTTCATGTGGTACTCCTCACAATGAGTTTTAGGGCTTATGCCCAAGTACTTCCCACAGTTAAGCAGATAGGGATTATTCCCAAATCCGAAGCTGCAACAGATGCGAAAAAAAAATTTGGCAGAAATTCCACCCAACGAGCCCAAGAAAGCGCTCTGATACCAGATGTGAAGAACCTGCAATAATTAATTAATGCAAATACACAAGATATCAGAAATAACAGAACTCAGAATCACTTTTATATTGATCACGGGCCACTTCGAGGGGGAAACCTCCTTTGAGCAAGCTCAATACAATTAACTTCACGGTGCTTTCAATGACCTCAACACACACTTATATACTAAGTCTATGCCCAATACTATGAGTCAAAACCATGGGACATATAATACTACGAGACGACTTACAAAGCATATGCGTCCAATACTATGGGATAATATAAATTACGGATCAACAAATACTACGGGATGACTTACAAAGCATATGCGTCCAACAACAATATACTAACATAGTAAAGAGAAGGGTTGACATAGGTTCTTAATACCACATTACCTACCCATCCAACACAAGGAAGGTCCCCTTCTCTGCTGCATAGTCCCTCAGGCGTCCCTTCCCTCCATTTCTCTTTAGGATGGGTATAGAAAGATCGAGCTGCTAATTCCTTGAGATTCTAACCTTCACTGGGTTTATCAAGTAAACCCAACCTCTACTCAGTCATTCACACTTGGATTTCTCACAATTTTGTCATCCAATAACTCAATCCTGTCACTTGATTTTTGGGATGTAAAAACTGGGTTTTCCAATGGATTTTGGGGTATCTAGTAGTCTCAAATTCGCCCCATGTTTCATAGATATGGATCCCCCATTGGATTTCACTGTCAAATACCAATTTTGGGTGTTTATGGCTCTTCAAAACGTGGGTTTTTGCAAAGTTGCGATTTCTGGTTTTGCTAACTGCTGAAAATTCGTTTTTGGATGGAAAATGATGTTGGGATCTTCCACCCTAGAATGGGAATGAGAAATAAGCAACAACCATGAGTTAGGGTGACTTGTGGTACAAGAAAACAGAGCCCATACTCTGCCATACGAATTTCTAGGCTCCCCATGCTCCATTGAAGCCATGGACTGAAATCTTCAACTACTTCCTTACAACAGAAATAAATGTCATCAAGGAAATTCAAATGGGTTCCCACAATGACATTTGGTAGCATATAGTTCATCCCCACAGCCCCCTCACCAATCCCTAGTGGATACACATGGACCCTTCTCATTCGTTGCTCCCATAGCCATTTTTGGTATTTTATTGCAATATTAAATATTTACATCAATTTACAATATTCCATGGCTTAATAGCACATGGATAACAAAATATCAAATGCTTGTCCATTCTAAATAAAATCCGAACATACACTGGCGGGGCCTTGGCCTTGAGCTCCACGCTAGGGGAAACATACATCTCATGTATACAATATT
This sequence comes from Larix kaempferi, assembly GCA_027924585.1. Taxonomy (NCBI): domain Eukaryota; kingdom Viridiplantae; phylum Streptophyta; class Pinopsida; order Pinales; family Pinaceae; genus Larix; species Larix kaempferi. The sequence goes on from BSBM01001033.1 coordinate 6,934,060, forward strand.
TACATTAAAAGCCAATATTTCATAAGGGTCAAAATTGGGGTATTACATAAATCATTATGTTTGTTTAATGAGATGGGTTTGTTAATGTTTGGTTTGGAGGATCAAACCTTCAGTCTGAAACAATATTTAACATTTTAATTTTAATTCTGAGTTTTAACTCCAGTTTGACAGTCTAGTCACGAAAATTGTGAACCTTGCTTATCCTGGATGGTCTTGATGACTGGGCGTATTTTGAGTTTGAAGATAATATAGATGTATTTTTCGTTGAAAGAGAAGTGTTTAAATCCTAATTTGATATAATATGGTTTGATGGTATAAAATAATTATGTTACAATATTTTAGATGTTCCCTTTTTCTGTGCATATTTATATAATAGTTTATCAGTTTTATACCTAGTTTATTTAATATATATTTATATATTAAATAATCTATTTTAGGATTTTTTATCCACTAAATTGCACTTAGTGGATCTCGAGTGAACCATCAAAGACTTGAACAATTTAATTGTTCATCATCAGTGTCCCGAGAACCATCAGGCCAGATGTTTGGCCCTTTGTAAAAGCTTGCATGTCCAGAACCCCATGAGGGAATTGTAATAAGTTGGTCTAGAAGCAGGATACTTTCGTAAAAGCCTTGGCCTAACTTAGGTTTTTCCATCAAGGGGATACTCTAGAGTTTTTCTTCCTTAGGAATTGTGCGTTGCGCTTTAGTGCCATATAATTCCTGAGTTTTTCACTCATACCTCCAAAGATGGAGTATTTACCATGGTGGCTCTCTGTGTGCATATGCGTCTACTATTAATCTATTTTAAATGAATGCATTCTCTATTTTATCTTTGTTTGCATAGGAGTCTATTATTTCTCTGTTTTTAAATGTATGCATTCTCTATTTTAAATGCATCGTGGGTACTATGTTCTTAATTTGCGGGTATGATGTTTGGCTGAAAATCTATGGTTGGGGTTTGATCCTCTTTAGAAGGGTTATACTGTGTTCTTCCTTTCCCTATTCTTTTTATCTTTTCAGAGTGTAGTTGGGCTTGGGTATAGTGAAAATTCCACTTCCCTTCCTGCCGATTGCGAGTCCTTCACCAAATTTGATCCTTGATTATGTGACTTTCAAACTTGGGGATTTTTGTTTTGACTGGATGTTTCTCTTTTCAAGAAGGCCCCAATTCAAAGGACCATGAATTCTGTAAATCATTATGTTTGTTTAATGAGATGGGTTTGGTAATGTTTTGTTTGGAGGATCATACCTTCAGTATGAAACAATCTTTAACGTTTTAATTTTGAATTCAGAGTTTTAACTCCAGTTTGACGGTCTAGTCATGAAAATCATGAACCTTACTTCTCCTGGATGTTCTTGATGACTGGGCGTATTTTGATTTTTAAGATAGTGTAGATGTGTTTTTCATTGAAAGAGAAGTGTTTAAATCCTAATTTGATATAATATGGTTTGATGGTATAAAATAATTATGTTATAGTATTTTTTATGTTTTGCTTTTCTGTGCATATTTATATAATAGTTTATGAGTTTAATACCAAGTTTAATTCATATATATATATATATATATATATATATATATATATATATATATATATTAAATAATCTAGTTTAGTCTTGAAGGGATGCTTTTCCCTATGAGGAGTAATAACAATCCGAGATTTAATCCAGGATGGAAAATTGTTTATAAAACCCCATATGTCATGACTAACGATTATGTCGATGATCATATTCAGAATACAAAAATTTAATGCGTCATAATAAAATAAAGCTACATAACCAAGTGATATATGAGATAATAAATCTATCCTAGATCCTTAAAGCATATTTTTCATGAATAGTAAGAAAAACACTACCTACATATTTTCTATGAGACCAAAATATAAATAATATCAAATCAGATCACAAGACAAGTTATGCAATTAATAAACATAATAAAAATACTTATCAATCATTTCTCTGATTTTCGACTAACTTGGGAACTGCCACATTCCTCCCAAACATAGATCTCAAACTATTCCTAGATTGTTTGACAGATCACCCCCGAGCCAAATCGAGCATGCCAAGAGACTAAAAGGCCTAGGGAAAACTTTATTATCTTTCTTACTAAGCACTCAATCCATACTCAAGGATGTATGACTTGCATCCTTCCAATCATCTTTTCAACAACCTTGTCCTTTGTACTGTCCTCCTATTTATAAGTTTTTCAATGAGGAGAAGGATCCTAGGGATTTTAATTTTAGATCACTTAGTTCAGTTACTGGATAGTGTTGACAATTTTTTTTCTTTATCTTATCTCTATTTAACTATTTGTTTTATTCAAAAGCTTCGAGTGCTTATAAATATATTTTTAAACTCTCAATGTTTATTTTATCTTTTAATAATTAAATCTATTAATAAACTCTCAATGTTTATTTTATCTTTTAATAATTAAATCTATTATTAAACTCTGATTGTTTATTTTATCTTTTAATAATTAAATCTATTATTAAAATCCCATTGTTTAATATAGGATTTCTTTTACTTACCCTATAATCTAGTCAACTTAGTTTATCAACTACTCGGTCATTCTAATCTCTTGCATGCTCGATTCCTCTTTGAGTGGCAGTACCAGTCAACCTTAGAAATAAAAGAAGGTAATTCATTTAAATAATAGGAAAATATGATTATTGATGATCTAGAGTTTTAGCTCAACATAAGTAATATAATGAGTTTTAATGCTTCCAGATCTTTATGCTCAACACTTTAAGTAAAGTAACTCTAGTGCTATTCTAGATCTTATGATCAACACTTTTAAGTAGAGTCACTCTAGCGCTATTCTGAAGCTTATGGTCAACACTAGCCTAGGTGTCATCAAATCCACACCTAGAGACAATGATCAAATTCTAGGTGATCCAGAGCTAATGATAAACACCCAATATAATAGTCCATGTGATCTAGGGATTATTCCCAACACATATTAAAGTAATCCATGTGCTCTAGATCTTACACTCAAGACATAATAAAGTAGTCCATGTGATCCAAATCTTACGCTCAACACATAATAAAGTAATCCATGTTCTCTAGATCTTACGCTCAAAACATAATAAAGTAGTCCATCTGATCCAGAGCTTACACTCAACACATAATAAAGTATTCCATATGATCCATATATTACGCTTAACACATAACAAATTAGTCCATGTTATCCATAGATTATGCCCAACACATATAAAACTAATCCATGTGCTCCAGAGCTTACTCTCAACACATAATAAAGTAGTCCATATGATCCAGAGCTTACGCTCAACACATAATAAAGTAGTATGTGTGGTCCAGATCTTACACTCAACACATAAAAAAGTAGTCCATGTGATCCAGGGCTTATGTCCAACACATATAAAATTAATCCATGTGTTCCAGAGCTTATGCTCAACACATAATAAAGTATTTCATGTGATCCAGAGCTTACGCTCAACACATAATAAAGTAGTTCATGTGATCCAGGGATTATGCCCAACACATATAAAAGTAATCCATGTGCTCCATAGCTTACGCTCAACACATAATAAAGTAGTCCATGTGATCCAGAGCTTATTCCCAACACATATAAAATTAATCCATGTCTCGGGATATTACATACACTCATATTATTATTTGTAGAGTGTGTTTATTATTGTGGTTTTTGGTTTCATGTAGCATCTTGGTTTCTTATTCTCATGGAGTAGTTGAGAGGTTTCATATTCATATGGAGTAGTTGCAATCTTATCCCTAAAAACTATCTATATTATTGTATTTAGTTGTTATTATTTAGTATCTTTCATCTTAGTTTGTTAAGGTTTTTTTTCTCATGTAAAGCTATAAAATATTGTTCTCCCTTAGTAAATTTTTATTTTATTTTTGTGCTTCACACTTTTGGCGCAGAACTTTCCTCATGAACGGACTATTCCCATATCACCCATATAACCCATAAAACTATCAAGATCGAAAAGTTACATGGATGAAATCAATGTAAAATGTACCAATGAAAACCAATAAAGCAATTTTTTTATAGAAGCTTAAGTATTTATATCGAACACTAAGTTCACTATCAAGTTAGAAGTGAATGGGAGCATCCCATACTTTGATGTGTTTGTTACTGAATGAAATATGGAACCCGTGGACATAATGCATTTAGGAAGAAAATCAATATTGAGATGTATATTCACACCGACTTACATTACCACCCTTCTCAAAATATTGTGGTTCTTATAAACAACCTAGATGAAAGGGAAATGAGAATCTTGGGCAATGAGCATCTTAAGCATGAAAAATACCGGAAAGAAATAGGAAGAAAAATACCTTGTAAAAAAAACTCCTTTTGCAAAAGAAATCTCCTTTGAAAACCCCTTAAAAAATATTTTGACCAAAAATATGCGAAAATAATGAATGTATTTAGTTTTATTTATACAAGTATAGACAACGTTATTTTTTTCTTTTTTCGGCCGACAATATTTTTTTGCACTTGGTTTTTCGGCCGAATAACCTTTGTTATAAATAACGGTTCCATTACGGAAAAAGGTTATTCGGCCGAATAACCTCTGAAACCTGAAAACTTCACGGTTCTGCATAGTTTTCAGGTTTCTCCATTTTCGGAAGGTAAAAACAATCTCTTGCACTACAAAGAAATTGTCGGACTTGATACCATTAGTTTCATCATTGAATCTACTTTCTATATGTATATATTTTTTTGTGTATATGTGAGATCTGATATTTTTAATTATTTTTTTTCTTAACATGAGTTGAGTTTGGTTTCATCTATTTCAAAATGCGGTGAAATGAAAAATACATAACATTAAAAAGACAACACCAAAAAAATTGAAACAAATATGGCGTAGTTAACAGCATGTCTACTTCAAAAGGGTATTCGTAGATTTTTTAGTTTTATAGTCAATTGAGAGAAAAGTGTTGTAAAACAAAACATGTTGAAAATCGACAAGGTTTCCCCATTGATCGAATTCAAAAAAATATAATATTTAGTATATAGATACATTGGTTACAAAATTATAGTCATGCAGTAGTATATTGTGTGTAGATTGTCATAGCATATTTTGTTTTTGCAAAAAAAACGTTTAACAATGATTTTACATTTGTAAGAAAACATGACTATTTTGTAGTCATTTCATTTTATAAGAACACACTGTCAAACATTTTCCAAATCGACATATCAAATCTCAATAAACAAAATTGAAAAAATTATGAATAGAAAGCTAACATAATTCTCTAAAAGTTTTCTTTTTAGTGAAATTGAAATTCTAAACAAAAATATCACTTTTATTCGCCCAAAGTTGAAAAACATAAAAAAAAATCATATTTATTTTCTCACAAGACTGTAATATCCCGAATTTTGGACTAACTATTTATGTTGTTATATTGAGCCATGGCCCCAGCACATATGTTTTATTTTGAGTATTGGGCATGAGCCCTAGCACCTATGATTTATTCTTTTATATATTGACATACTGGAAATGGACCCTGACTAACTTCATTATTTGAGTGTATACTGGGAGAGGAGGCCCTAAGGTTTTGATGATGTGCTTCAGCTTTGATATGGATACAAACCCTGATATACTGAGTTGATCTTTTGTCACTTACTGTGCAGAGCTATGATTTTACATGATTGACTTATGAGTGTGTTGAGCATGGACTCAGAAACACACATATAACCTACGTCCTAGGCATAATCCCCGATGTACCTAGAAGAATGTTTATGTACTGGGAGTAAGCCCTGAGGTACATTGAGTGTTTGGCATAATCCCTGGAGCACTCCAAGATTGATAAATGAATACTGGATCCAAGGCCACTTGAATATTCTAGATGTGCCTCATAACCACATTCTAGCACTGGTGTTGAGCAGGAAGCTCTGGAATTGCACTAGCGTAATGCCCATGTGAAAGTGTTGAGTTAAAAGGCTCTGAAGAGCACTCGGGGTTACTAAATATCAAAGTGTTGAGTCGGTAAGACTCTAAATAGCACTTCTACTTTCATCACATTTATATAATTTGATTAAATGAGTCATTTTTTATCTATCATCAAATACTCCGGGAACTACCATGTTAAACGAGGGAATCCAACATGCAAGAGAGGAACTAGAGGTGCCTATCCAAGTTTACCGAAAAAACCGTCCAAAGATTTGGACCATATCCTTAATGTTTAAAAGAAGTATCATGTGAAGATACATAATTAAATAAAAGATAATTGCCATAACCTAAAGTATGGAATGACTAAGAATAGTCTTATGATAACAAAATGCTTAAAGGCCTCAAGGCTAAATATTATTATTAAGAGCTTTAATACTAATATTGTTATTATTAGATATATTCTTTTATATATATATTTATGTGTAAGTGGGCTGCCACATTATTATATTATTTATTAATATTTAGGTTAAATTATAATTATTGTATTATTATTATTATGAAAAGATTAAAGATTAAAATCATTTATAGTTAAAACAAGTGATAAGTCCTAGTTCAAGAGGACAAAATATTTTAGTAAATAATATCTTTTAAATATTATAATATTATTTAATTTAAAGAAACTAATTATTCCGAGAGTCATAATTCAAGACTCCCCTACATAAAGAGGCAGATCCCAAGTTTGGGGATCATCATTCTTTTTCATTATCATTCTCTTATGGTAATTAGAGAGAAGTTTTCTACTCCAAGAAGTTGAAGCAGTCTCACCTAATAATTCCATATCTGAACCAGCCGTGAACCTAGGGCCTCTATCTCTTATTACATGTTGGAACCAAACTCTCGGGGATCTAGTTAGAACCAGGAGCGGTCTAAGGGTCATGTTTGGGAGGAACATGGTAGCCCTAAAGTTATCCAGCTAAGAAATCACTCTAACAGGTCAGCTCAGCTCAGAAGATTTCTACACTAATTATTGTTTGAGTGTGCAAGCCTGTATAAGGGCAGGTTGAATTTCAGGACAACCAGGTATGAATTATTAACTCACTAGTTCAATTTATATGGATAGCTAGGTAATTAATTCAGGCTTATTATTATTATAGTGATGTGTTTTCCCTTCACATTTCTAGCATTCACTTCCCCTATCGAGCAAGGGCATTTGGGCATAGGCTCTTGGGTTGTTATTTTTATAGGCATAAAACTTTATACTCATAATTTTATTACTGCAAAAACTTGTTTTAGAAAACCAATAGAATGTCTAGCAGGTCTAGCCAAGCTAGCCTGTGTTAGGCATCCGTTCTTTTCTTAAACCTAGAGTCTTTTCTCTATCGTTTTAAACATCATAGTTCTTTTGATTCTGGCAGCGTTACTAATGTAGATTGCTATAAGTCTTATTTTCATGCTTTCAGTTCTGCTACTCTTTTTAAAATAAATCTAGGAAGTTAAAACCTAGTCATGTTAGAGATCTCCCTTTTAAAACATAAATTATATCATTTCCATAACTTCCTTCCTAGATCTCATCGATTACATTACACTTTAGTAAGGAAAAACGCTTTATACAGTAGTACCAAATATTTTCAAATATCAACGAAATTCTTCAAACCCTTATCTATGTTTTTCAACCAGCAGTCAAACCATTAAATAGGAAAACACATCAGGCATTACAAGGAAGTTACGATTTCAAGCATAGACCCAGTCATTTCATATTACAGGGCTACATTATAATCTTTTAAACCCCAACATTACCTTTTCAAGGATCGAATCCCATAGTAAACGTAGTACTCACTCATCATTTTCCTTTTAAGATATCGACACACAAGTCAAGCTATCAAACCCCACAAACGACTTCACAATGGACCCTGTTATCATATAAATCGCTACAGCATAGTATTAACATATAGACCCCTGTTCTTCAACATCAAAGCGAATAGCAGCTAGGGTCACACTGTCAATTAAAACACAGGATTTTTTACATAGTTACTTCTCAACCAAGACGCTAGGTGAATCTTACATTTCACATAACCAAAATTACTTTCAACCAAATATTACGATTTTAGTTATCAAGTAGTATACAAGACAAGTCTTAAATACAAATGCAGGACATGGGATCGAATCCCTCTACTATTAAAACCCTTTCTATATATTGTAAACACCAGAAATGCAGCAGTAAGAACCAGAAGGTAAACTTCTCAAACATTATTTCTTTTCAACAGACAGAGCTTCACCCGTTATCATTTTTTACACACAGACATCAAATTGAAACACACAGGATAGAGCAACCATGAAAGAAAGATGCAGAATTCCTACATTCTTTTACATCACATTGATACAGGTTCAAATTCTAAAAGAAAATGCAGAGGCCAATGCTATCTCTTCATTTGGACATTCTACCAAATAGAAAACAAATGCAGGTCATCATGTACACCATTTCAAAACAACGAATTTATATATATACAAAAGTATGTATTTGTTTCCATTCTCCAAATGCCGAGAGAGATTATGGTTCCAAGATACTTCCAAAATGAAACCCTCCAGGGAAAACCAGACTTCATAACCTATTACATTATAACAAATGGTCCAACCAAATGGTGATCTTCTAGGAACTCTAAGAAGTTACAGTGAAACCCAAAAAGGGGATCCATGAAGTTCCTTATAATTGCTGCAAACGTGACTACTCCACAGAGGCGAGAGGAAAGGGTATCAATGGTGAAATATGGACTTACCCTTCCCGTGTCCAAGTCGTTGAAAGTCCTGAATACCTACAGCAAACCACATAGAAGTTCTCACCACCCTTCACCTGTCATCACCATAAACATACTCTGGTTAAACCCTGAGAAGCATAGACAACCAATGACTAAGTACTGAAGTAGAAGGAAAGGAATGACGATTAGAAAAGAAACATCACCTAAGAAGTGGTATTGTATTTCCATTCTCCATCATTTTAGAAGCTACTAGGTGCCCTGACCATGAGCGTAGCTCAGGTCAGGCAAGAAAACCCTCTCCCAAAAATGCAATGCAGGATGGAACCAAGCCAAATGAAAACGAAGAGTAACATTCACTAGTGCAAAACCCCAAACATCGAAACTCTCCATGCCAGTTGGTCTCACAATACATGTATCATAGGGGATAGTTATTATCCACCAACTCTCCATTAATGAGATTTGAATGACCACCCAAGTGCCATAGTATAAGGTCGTAGAAGGATATCAACAAATTTAGTAGTTTGCAAGCATATTTTTCCATAGTATTACACCATCGTAATATAGTATTACACCATGGTTATTACCCATAGCCATGTACACTTAGGGCATTCACATTTTTTTTCTTTACACTTCAATCACATAACATGCTAATATATGGTGGTAGGACTGGCAAAGGAAGAGTTTACCCATAGTAGTACCTGGACATAAACAAGGAATAACTACTTTAGCAATTTGCTAAGTAAGACCAAAACCTTCCAAGGCTACCCTTACCTCTCAGCAGCTCTGCCAGGGGTACTCTTTCGCTGTGTTACAAACCATCAGTGCCCCATCATGGGCCTTAAATTTCATCAACAAGAGTCCGTATCACCTGAGGTAACATCGAGACTTTTATAATATGCACATGGATCCTTAAAACAATAAACAAGAAGTTTCTTTTATTAAAACTCTAATATTGGCATATAGACAGTAGAATTACCTTACCTACACTACCCATCGGTTCTGCAGAACCAAGAAATGAAACAACCAGTGAGACTATGTAACTTAGGAAACTGAAGACATTAGAAATCATAAGAAAGTACCAGACATGTTTATCAATGCTGAAGTTAATTTACAAGTCCTCACCTCTTAAATTCTTTTATTTGCAGTAATGGGAAATTTTAAAATTTTCACTATTTTTAGGGACATTACAAGTGGTATTAGAGCCTAGCTACAAAACTAAGTGACCTATTGGGCTCATTACAAACAGAACATCCGGTGCAGATACTCAGTAAATAGAAACATACATTTATGAATTTGTTATTTTTATGTGAAAAATAAACTAACAGATTTTATGTTCTTAACACTTATATAACATTGCAGGTACAGTCATTGTCTGAAAATGAATGCAGAAGGGGGCAGCAGCATACATGGAAATATGAACTCTCCACCATGAGAGAAAGAAATTGTGGTGGAACTCAACTCAGATTTAATGAAATCCATGCAAAATCTACTGGCAGAATTCCAAAGTTTCAAGGATGACAACATGTAAGAAAGATGAGAACAATAAGCTATAAATGAAACTCTGCTTCAGACTTTGACAGGGAATAACCCCATGGACAGCCCACACTTTTATTCAACACCTTTAAAAAGGGAAACAGTGACACAAAGAGGACTTCCATCCCTAAGGGAGAAGGGCAAGGAGAACACATACTTGAATCAATGGAATAGGACTGTAAGAACTCTTCCAACGATGAAAGTTCACCACCTCCTTGCAAGAAAAGGAGGAAAAGTGACAAAATTTTACAAGGGGAATTTAGAAAGATAAAAGCCCCAACATATGATGGAGATATTAAATCCGGGGAGAAGGTTGAAGAGTGGATGCTAGGAATGAATAAGTACTTCAAAGTTCATAATTACTCCAGTGATATGCAAGCCCGACTAGCCATATACAACCTAAATGGTAAAGCTGCCAGATGGTGGTGGGACTTGAAACACATCAAAGGACAACAACTGAGAGACATAACATGGGACACTTTCAGCAGAATATTCCAGGACAAATATATGTCTAAGAGATTCTTTGACAAGAAAATTAAAGAATTTCATGAGTTGAAAATAGGCTCCCTAACCATGGAAGCATTCATAAACAGATTCTTAGACTTGCTACACTATGTCCCATACATCAAAGACGAAAAGGACAAGCTACAACAGTTCTTGGGAGGGCTGCCACCAAAATTCAGAGAAAAGATAGAGCTTGACATGCCCAAACCCTTGATGTGACCTTACATAAAGCAAGACTGTGTGATGAGCACGAACAGCCAAGGAAAGATAACATCAACAGAAACAGAGATAGGTTCAAAACCTTCACAGACAACCGCAGACTAGGTTTTAGACCTCCACCTTACTGGAAACATAACAATAGTTTTCCACCCAATAGAGGCTTCAACCAACCTCAAGCACGACCAAGTGAATGCCCACCACCTATGAATAGGCCAGCTTTCAACAAAGGCACCAAAGCTGTCCCACCAACCATTTCTTGTTGGAAATGCCAAGGGACCCACTACTACAGAGACTGCCCCAGCAAAACAGATGGATTTTTACACAACGTCCAAGCAGAACCTACCATAGGAGACATGGAAAAAACACCCAGGATTTATGCTACTCTTGACGACCAATAGGAAGATCACCAGGCCACCATGGTTGAAATTGAGGGTAAGATCTCAAACACAAACGTTTCAGTTTTAATAGATCCCGGCACATGCCAAAGTTATATCTCCCCTAAGATAGTGGACACTTGTAAGTTGACCCGAGAGCATCACGAAAAACCATGGTTGGTACAACTAGCCACCGGTACCAAAAGAAAGGTCTCTGAGTTAGTTAAAACTTGTGATATAGACTTAAATGGTTTTCCAACTAGTTTAGAATTAAACATTCTACCCCTAGGGTCGTACAATGTACTTATCAACATGGATTGGTTAGAAGAACACCATGTCCTACTTAATTGCTTAAACAAATCCTTACTCTACAAAGATGAACAAGGGAATCAGAAGACGATTCAGGGTATCCCTAAGAAAGTGTCTGCAAGGAAAATCTATGCCTTACAAGCAAATAAATGTATTAGGAAGGGTTGTAAACTCTTTTCCATCAATATCCAAAATATAGAAAAGGATAGGGAACAGAAGATCGAAGACTTCCCAGTCCTCGTAGAGTTCAAAGATGTATTTCCCTAGGAGATACCGGGGCTACCACCCAAATGAGAATTCGACTTTTCCATTGAACTAACACCTGGGTTAGTGCCAGCTTCCAAATCCTCTTACCGCATGAGCACACCCTAATTGGTGGAGATCAAGCTTCAGTTACAAGAGTTAATAGACAAGGGGTACATTCGACCGAGTGTGTCCCCTTGGGGAGCACCAATACTCTTCATCAAGAAGAAGGATGGAATGATGCGAATGTGCATCTATTACCGCCAACTCAACAAGATGACCATTAAGAACTACTACCCACTCCCTAGAATTGACGAATTGTTCAACTAGGTCGGAGGAGAAAAGATCTTCTCAAAGATCGACTTACGATTTGGATACCATCAGGTGAGAATCCGTGATGAGGATATCAACAAAACCGCATTTCAAACCCGTTACGGCCACTACGAGTTCGTAGTAATGCCCTTTGGGTTGACGAATGCAACAGCCAAATTTGTGTATGATGAACAACATCTTTAGTAAATACCTTGATAAGTTTGTTCTAGTCTTTATTGATGACATTTTGATCTAATCGAAGAACAATGTAGGGCATGAGGAACACCTCCAAATTGTTTTACATATACTACGGGAACACCAACTGTATGCCAAGTTTAGTAAGTGCAATTTCTACAAACCCCAGATTTAATACTTAGGACATATCATTTCCGAGAAGGGAATAGCCGTCAACCCTACAAAGGTCAAAGCTATCGAAGAATGGCCCACACCTACATGTGTATTCGATATAAGATCATTTTTAGGTTTAGCTAGCTACTACCGAAAGTTCATTGAGAACTTCTCATGGATTGCATGTCCCATGAATGCCTTGCAGAAGAAGGAAAACAAGTTTATCTGGACGGATAAGTGCAAAGAAATCTTTCAAAAGCTAAAGCAACTATTGATTAGTGCACCAATTTCGTGTATTGCGGATCCCAATGGGGACTTCATTGTTTGAACGGATGCAAGCAAGGATGGACTTGGGGGAGTCCTTATGCAAGATAACTTTTCCATCTGCTACGAATCAAGGAAATTGAAAGAACATGAGCAAAACTACCCTATGCACAATCTCGATCTAGCTGCCATCATCCATGCATTGAAGATGTCGCGACATTATCTTATGGGAAATAAATTCCTATTGATGACTGATAACATGAGTTTGAAGTACCTTTTCAACCAACCCGACCTAAACGCTAGGTAGGCCAGATGGTTAGCCTTCCTTAGTGAGTATCATTTCGAACTAAAGCACATTAAGGGCAAGGAAAACAAGATTGCAGATGCCTTGAGCCATTGAGCACATATGCTGTACGAGGTCACGGTGAGTCAAACCGACTCATATTGACACCACAAGATTCGAACGGCATGTAAGAGTGACTGTTACTACACGGAAATCCTTGCAAAGATCCAGGAGGACAAACTATTTCAACAATATAAGGAATATAATATAGACGAGTCGGGACTACTGTGGTCGAAAGAGCGACTTTACATCCCAGAGAGTGGAAATATTAGATCAAACATCCTCACTGAATTCCACCAGAAACCCTATTCAGGGCATACCAGATATCAAAAGATGATATCGGCAGTAAAGAAACATTAATTTTGGTCTAAGTTAAAAGATGACATCGCCATCTTCATCACGAAATGTCAGGAGTGCCAACTAGTCAAAGCAGAAAACCAACACCCCTCCAGATTACTTCAACCTTTACCCATTCCGGAATGGAAGTGGGAGGTAATATGTATGGACTTCATTATGTACTTACCCAAGAGTAAGAAACAGAACGACTCCATCTTTTTAGTGGTACACAAGCTGTCTAAAGTAGCCCATTTCATACCAGTGAAATCTACCTACAATGCAGTTCCCATCATGGAAATATTCTTAAAATAGATCTTTCGATTGCATGGGATACCCAAGCCAATCATTTTCGATCGAGACATGAAGTTCACTAGCAATTTCTGGAGAGCATTATTCTCCGGTTTGGAGACACAATTACAATTCAGTACCGCAAACCACCCCCAAACCGACGGACAAATGGAATGACTAAACCAAATTCTAGAAGACATGCTAAGAATGTACGTGATGAACAAGCCCACTAAGTGGCTGGAAGATTATTTGCACCTTGCAAAGTTTGCATACAACAACGGTTATCAAACCTCAGCCAAAATGAGTCATTTCGAGGTACTCTATGGAAAGAAATGTTGGACACCCGTGACTTGGGACAGTCCAGTAGATAGACATATGTTAGGACCCAACCTACTAAAAGACTTGGAACAACTAGTCTCCAAGGTACAACTGAACTTGAAAGAAGCACAAGACCACCAAAAGATTTATGCGGACAAGAAAATAAAATACAAAGACTACCAAGTCGGTGAACATGTGTTTCTAAAAATAAAGGCAAAACAAAGCTCGTTGAGCTTAGGACGTTGTGGGAAACTAGCCCCAAGATTTTGTGGACCTTTTGAGATACTGGCCAAGAAAGGCCCAGTGGCTTATGAGTTAGCCTTACCAGATCATATAAAATTTCATAATGTTTTTCATGCTTCATTATTAAAGAAATATGTATACGATACTAAACATGTAATTGATTGGTCCTTATTATAGGTGGAGCCCATAGGAGAGTTCAAGTCGGAACCACTCCACATTTTGGACAAGAGAGAGGTGCAGCATAGGAGGAGGACCACTACTCAGCTGAAAGTGCAATGGAGGCACTTTGGACCAGATGAGGCTACTTGGGAGAATGAGACCACCATGAAAGAGGCATACCACGCCTTGTTTCATCACCTCATTCCTAGTCCCTAGAAACACCACAACGGTGTTGTTTCTAAGCGGGGAGGGATGTAATATCCTGAATTTTGGACTAACTATTTCTGTTGTTATATTGGGCCACGGCCCCAACACATATGTTTTACTTTGAGTGCTAGGCATGAGCCCTAGCACCTATGATTTATTCTTTTATATATTGACATACTGGGCATGGACCCTGACTGACTTCATTATTTGAGTGTATACTGGGCAAGGAGGCCCTAAGGTTTTGATGATGTGCTTCAGCTTTGATATGGGTACAAACCCTAATATACTGAGTTGATCTTTTGTTAGTTACTGTGTAAAGCTATGATTTTACATGATTGAATTATGAGTGTGTTGAGCAATGAACTCAGAAACACACATATAACCTATGTACTAGGCATAAGCCCAGATGTACCTAGAAGAATGTTTATGTACTAGGAGTAAGCTCTGAGGTACATTGAGTGTTAGGCATAAGCCCTAGAGCACTCCAAGCTTGATAAATGAATATCGGATCCGAGGCCACTTGAATATTCTAGATGTGCCCTCACAACCACATTCTAGCACTTGTGTTGAGCAGGAAGCTCTGGAATTGCACTAGCATAACACCCATGTGAAAGTGTTGAGTTAAAAGGCTCTGAAGAGCACTCGGAGTTACTAAATATCAAAGTGTTGAGTCAGAAAGACTCTGAATAGCACTTCTACTTTCATCACATTTATTTAATTTGATTAAATGATTCATCTTTTATCTATCATAAAATATTGCGAGAACTACCATGTTAAATGAGGGAATCCAACATACAAGAGAGAGATAGAGGTGCCTATCCAAGCTTACCGAAAGACCGTCCAAATATTTGGACCATATCTTTAATGTTTAAAAGAAGTATCATGTGAAGATACATAACTAAATAAAATATAATTGCCATAACCTAAAGTATGGAATGACTAAGAATAGTCTTATGATAACAAAATGCTTAAAGGCCTCAAGGCTAAATATTATTATTAAGAGCTTTAATAATCATATTGTTATTATATATATTCTTATATATATATATATATATATATATATATATATATATATATATATTTATGCAGAAGTGGGTTGCCACATTATTATATTATTTATTAATATTTAGGTTAAATTATAATTATTGTATTATTATTATTATGAAAATATTAAAGATTAAAATCACTTATAGTTAAAACAAGTGCTAAGTCCTCGTTCAGGAGGACAAAATATTTTAGTAAATAATATCTTTTAAATATTATATTATTTCATTTAAAGAAACTAATTATTCCAACAATCATAATTCAAGACTCCCCTACATAAAGAGGGAAGATCCCAAGTTTGGGGATCATCATTCCTTTTCATTATCATTCTCTTATGGTAATCAGAGAGAAGTTTTCTACTCCAAGAAGTTGAAGCAGTCTCACCTAATAATTCAACATCTAAAATAGCAGTGAACCTAGGGCCTCTATCTCTTATTGCATGTTGGAACCAAGCTCGGGGGGATCCATTTAGAACCAGGAACGGTCTAAGGGTCATGGTTGGGAGGAACATGGTAGCCCCAAAGTTATCCAGCTAAGGAATCACTCTAACAGGTCAGCTTAGCTCAAAAGATTTCTACACTAATTATTGTTTGAGTGTGCAGGCCTGAACAGGGGCAGGTTGAATTTCAGGACAACTAGGTATGAATTATTAACTCACTAGTTCAATTTATATGGACAGCTAGGTAATTAATTCAGGCTTATTATTATTATAGTGATGTGTTTTCCCTTCACATTTCTAGCATTCACTTCCCCTATCGAGCAAGGGCTTTTGGGCATAGGCTCTTGGGTTGTTATTTTTATAGGCATAAAACTTTATACTCAGAATTTTATTACTGCAGAAACTTGTTTTAGAAAACCAACAGAATGTCTAGCAGGTCTAGCCAAGCTAGCCTGTGTTAGGCATCCGTGCATTTCTTAAACCTAGAGTCTTTTCTCTATCGTTCTAAACATCATAGCTCTTTTCATTCTGGCAGCATTACTCATGTAGATTGCTATCAGTCTTATTTTCATGCTTTCAGTTCTGTTACTCTTTTTAAAATAAATCTAGGAAGTTAAAACATAGTCATGTTAGAGATCTCCCCTTTAAAACATAAATTATATCATTTCCATAGCTTCCTTCCTAGATCTCATCGATTACATTACACTTTAGTAAGGAAAAACGGTTTACACAGTAGTACCAAAGCTTTTCAAATATCAACGAAATTATTCAAACCCTTATCTATGTTTTTCAACCACCATTCAAACCATTAAATAGGAAAATGCATCAGGCATTACAAGGAAGTTACGATTGCAATCATAGACCCAGGCATTTCATATTACACCCTACATTATAATCTTTTAAACCCCAATGTTACCTTTTCAAGGATCGAACCCCACAGTAAACATAGAACTCGCTCATCATTTTCCTTTTAACATATCGACACACAAGTCAAGAGATCAAACCCCACAAACGACTTCACAATTGACCCTATTATCATACAAATCGCTATAGCATAGTATTAACATAAAGACCCATGTTCTTTCAGCATCAAAGAAAATAGCAGCTAGGGTCACACTGTCAATTAAAACACAAGAGTTTTTACATAGTTACTTCTCAACCAAGACGCTAGGAAAATCTTACATTCCACAGAACCAAAATTACATTCAACCAAATATTACGATTGTAGTTAGCAAGTAGTATACAAGACGAGCCTTAAATATGAACGCAGGACATGGGATCGAATCCCTCTACTATTAAAACCCTTTCTATCTATTGCAAACACTAGAAACGCAGCAGTAAGAACCAGAAGGTAAACTTCTCAAACATTATTTCTTTTCAACAGACAGAGCTTCACCCATTCTCATTTTTTACACATAGATATCAAATCGAAACACACAGGATATAGAAACCATGAAAGAAAGATGCAAAAGTCCTACATTCTTTTACATCACATTGATACAGTTTCAAAGTCTAAAAGAAAGTGCATAGGACAACACTATCTCTTCATTTGGACATTGTACCGAATAGAAAACAAACGCAAGTCATCATGTGCACCATTTCAAAACAAGGAATTTATATATATACAAAAGTATGTATTCGTTTCCTTTCTCCAAATCCTGAGAGAGCTTATGGTTCCAAGCTATTTCCAGAACAAAACCCTCCAGTGCCAACAAGACTTCATAACCTATTACATTATAACAAATGGTCCATCCAAATGGTGACCTTCCAAAAACTCTAAGAAGTTACAGTGAAACCCAAAAAGGGGATCCACGAAGTTCCTTATAACGACTACAAACAAGACTACTTTACATAGGCAAGAGGAAAGGGTATCAATGATGAAATCTGGACTTACCCTTCCAGTGTCCAAGTCATCGAAAGTCCTGACTACCTATAGGAAACCGCGCATAAGTTCTCACCACCCTTCACCTGTCATCACCATAAACATACTCTAGTTAAAATCTGAGAAGCATAGACAACCAATGACTAAGTATTGAAGTAGAAGGAAAGGAATGACGATTAGAAGAGAAACATCACCTGAGCATTGGTATCGTATTTCCGTTATCCATTGTTTTATCAACTACTAGGTGTCCTAACCATGAGCGTAGCTCAGTCTAGGCACGAAAACCCTCTCCCAAAAATGCAATGCAGGATGGAACCAAGCCAAATGAAAATGCAGAGTAACATTCACTAGTGCAAAACCCCAAACATCGAAACCCTCCATGCCAACTGGTCTCACAATACGTGTATCATAGGGGATAGTTATTATCCACCAACTCTCTATTAATGAGATTTGAATGACCACCCAAGCGCCATAGTATAAGGTCGTAGAAGGATATCAACAAATTTAATAGTTTGCAAGCAGATTTTTCCATAGTATTACACCATCGTAATATAGTATTACACCATTGTTATTACCCATAGCCATGTACACTTGGGCCATTCACATTTTTGTGCTTTACACTTCAATCACATAACATGCTAGCACATGGTGGTAGGAGTGGAAAAGGAAGAGTTTCCCCATAGTAGTACCTGCATATAAACAAGGAATAAATACTTTATCAATTTGCTAAGTAAGACCAGAACCTTCCAAGGCTACCCTTACCTCTCGGCAGCTCTGCCGGGGGTACTCCTTCCCCTTGTTACAAACCATCAGTGCCCCATCATGGGCCTTAACTTTCATCAACAAGATTCCATATCACTTGAGGTAATAGTGAGACTTTTATAATATGCACATGGATCCTTAAAATAGTAAGAAGGAAGTTTCTTTTATTAAAACTCTAGTATTGGCATACTGACAGTAGAATTACCTTACCTACACTGCCCATCGCTTCCGCAGAACCAAGAAATGACTTTATCAGTGCTGAAGTTAATTTACAAGTCATCACCTCTTAAATAGTTTTATTTGTGGTAATGGGAAATTTTAAAATTTTCACTATTTTTAGGGACATTACAAAGACCCCCCAAAATAGACACCCATCTTCATGGATTCACCCTACCACCTAATCAAGGTATTGAATTTCATGATATAGGAGCAAGAAAATAAAAAAGGTAATGGATAAAGAAAGAAGTAGGTCTCATTATTACAAAATCAACCCTCTAATAAGAAGGTCTACCTTCCTTACATTTGAGGAGTCACTCACAAGATTGAAAATTTTCTAAGAAGGAAAATGCTACAATCCCATTCAAGTTCATAGAAACCATTAGATAGAAAATAAACGTCATAAACGACTAGATCAACCATCATGAATACAAAGGTGTTAGGAAGGTTGTTTTCTCCAATGAGAAATTAGAGAAACTAGGAATTCATTTCATGCAACGATAAAAGAGAATGGGGAAAAAATTAGGAATGAGCATATTCACACTTTGATATAAAAGGTGAGGATGGAAGATCCTCACCTCTCAATGGAGAAACCAAAATAACACTGAGAACCCAAAACAATACTCAAAAATCTAAAACACTCAAGAGACACACAAGAAAGGCACACACAAAAGCTTGTTTGTATTATGAGGCAAGGTGCCTTTTTATAACAATTACAAAAGGAGCACAATAAATGTTGCTCATTATTTAATACTAAGATATCTCTAATAATATAAATAACTAATACATTCATGGGAATAGAACCCAAATAATGCCTAATACATGAAGGGGGAGTGCGGGCCTCCCATACAGATCATTCCTCCCGGTCTAAGTGGAAAGCGTCCCTGCTTTCCTGCCTCCCAGTCTAAGTTTGAAGCCACATTTGCAAAGAGGAGAAGGCAAATGTAGTAGAAGCGCTGAGCTGATGAAGATCTCGAGGATGTGTAGATGGTGTAAGATGCGAGCAGGTGGGGATCTTTGCCCATGACACACTGCTTCTATCCATATTGTTGACCATGTGTACATCTTGGAGGTGGAGGTTTGCGCTTGAGGGAGACCTATGTATCCACCTGTGTTATTTGACTAATAAAAGGCTGTAAGCGACCTCAAAACATATGAAGGTACTTTCTCTACAAACAAAAACTATGTAGAGTGTTGGTGGAGGACTTGGCAACTATCAAGAATGGAACTGAAATAAAACCCACTGAAAGAGAACTAATATTGAAATACTATTGAAAAATAAACTGAACCAAAAATGTGAGCCCAGTGGTGAGCTGGGACTCAGAGAGGTACTAGGTCCCTATGAAAAGGCTGCTGAAGCTGAAGGAAATGAGAGCCATGTTGAAGATGGCATTGGCGAATGCCAAATAAACTTCTGGACTATGTTGAAGATGCTGACTTGTTGATGGTGTAAAAGAGGGTCTGCAAACGTATTAAGAGTTGCATGCAACATCTAACGAATTTCAGGCCTGGGCATCTGTCATCCTCCCATATGGGAAATACATGGAGTATGCCAAGAATATGATTCTCAAGGAAGGAGAACGCCCCTGAGATGGAATAGCTAGGCGTGCAGACCGAGGGAGTGTGAGGAAGGAGCCCAATGGGAATCACGTGGTATATTGGGAAAGGTGAGTATGTTGCTATGCTGAGTGAGGAAGAAGCATATTGGGGGAGAAGCGTGAGAGCTAGCCAGGCAAGAGAGTTGGGCAATGGTTTTTTTTTTTGGGTGGATAGCGTGGGAGTTGGAGGAATGAATGGGAGTGCAGATCCCCAAAGGGGCTGCTTGAGGGCAGATCCGTTAGGTTGGAGCTGATAGGCGCAGGTGGTAGGGTGCGAACCCCAAAGGGAGGAGTCAATGCTACTAATGGATGCACAGGTGGAGTTGGTAGGAATAGTGGGGAAATTTGTAGGTGAGAAGCTTAGAAGGTGTTGCGATGAGTGATGAAGAATATTAAAGGTGATCTGGGCATGACAGGAAGGGGGAAAGCAGCGTGAAAGCTGGGTGGGATTTTGAAGAAGCTAAGCACTGAAGGGGGGTGTGGATGCTAGAGCTACAAATGCATAAGCTAGGGTGTGAAGGGGGGGCTGCGTGAGATGGCAAGAAGGCAGATGCATGGAGAGCTGGCTGCGTAGAGAGATGGAAAGCAGCTGTGTTGGGGATGAATCAGCTGGACAATTAGGTATTTGAGTGAGGAATGAGTGCATGGATGGGAGTGAAGGCTGTGTGCAGGAGATGGAGCATGCCAAGGGAGGAGCATGCAGTATGTAGCGTGAATGAGGGTTGCGTGCAGGAGTAGAGGTGCTGGGCAGTGTGAGTGCAGGTTGGGGACAACGTGAGAGGGAGCAAGCTGGGCGTTAATGGTGCTGCATGGAGAAGAGTGCTGGTGATCAAAGGAGGGAATGCATGCAGCGATCAGAGGCATGGAGTTAGGGCAGCGATCAGAGGGGTGGTATGGAGATGCAGGTGTATCACAAATCGACTTCAGGAAATGTTGTATGGGAGCAGAAAACAAAAAGCGTGAAAGATGGGACTGGCATGGAGAGTGGGCAGAGAGAGATTGGAGGAGTGGAGGGAGAGAAGTGATGGTGGGAAGTGTCAGTGCAGGTGGAGATATTTAGGGTTTTCATATGATGGTGGGTAGTCTGGGCGTTAATGGAGGAGCAGCGCTGAAAGGGAGCAGTCTAGTAGGGGCTGTGCAAAAAATGTGAGGCAGCGTGAAATAAATGTTGAGCGGTGCAGTTATGTATGGCGTTGATGAAGGGAGTGTGAATGATGGGGCTAGGGTTAGCATCCTGGGTAGTGGTGGAATGCAGAAAATGGGAGTGCACAGCGTGAAGGTGTATGGTGGACAGCGTTAGGCTGTGCGAGTGAAGGGATAGCCATGGATTAGGCTAGCTCTTCAGAGATGAAGCATAAGTACTTAATCAAACCAGGGAATGGGCTCCCATACACAAACCAAAAAAAAAGTAAGACCAGGGAGTCGGCTCCCATACACAATGGAATCCAAAAACTTAACCCTATCAAAGAAGAAAAAGGAGAATGATTAGGTAGAGGAGCGAACTGCTCTGATACCAATTGATCTGCAAGGTGAGGCTAGAAGAGCCTCACCTCTCAATGGAGAAACCAAAATAACACTGAGAACCCAAAACAATATTTAGAAAACCTAAAACACTTAAGAGACACACAAGAATGGCACACAAACTTGTTTGTATTATGAGGCAAGGTGTCTTTTTATAGATTACAAAGGAAGAGCATATTAAATGTTATTCGTTATTTTAATAATATATCTAATATAATATTATCTCTAATACATTAAACCCGATATAATGAAACTAATACTAAAATGGAGAGTGTGGGCCTCCCATACAGATCACGCTTGAACCCCAGTAGAGCACTACCTCAATGCTTCACTCCATGTGCATTCTAAGGACACCAAAATCCTTGCGAAGGAAAGTCACTTGTAGTGACGATTTAGAGATGTTGTAGAGATAATAAGCACTTGAGCAACTTGAATAAGGAGGGTGATATCGAGATTAGTATGAACTACCTCCTCTTGATAAATTAACAAAAAATGAAAACAATGAAATATGGCATTTTACAAATTGCTTTTCATGAAAATAATAAAAAATTAAAAAATTAAAAAATCAATAAAAATAATAATAAAAATAAACAGGAAAAAATAATTAAAAATGAAAAAACTATAATTTTATAAAAAATTAAAAAATCAATAAATATAATAATAAAAATAAACACGAAAAAATAATTAAAAATGAAAAAACTGTAATTTTATTAAAAAATTGTGACAAGTTCTTTAAAATTTAAAATTAATCTCCTATATAATGTGAAATAACATTATTTATAAAGAAAATTAGTAATTATTGTGTATTCTATATGTTGCATATTTTCTTTTTTAATAGGGATGACATATTCTTTATTGGGAATGTAGATTAGGATCGCAATGTAAACTTACCTGTATTATTCGTCATATAATACAATAATGCTAATTTATAATCAAAACAAAAAAATATTAATAAAATTAAATTAAAAATATAAAATATTCATAATGCCAATTGACATTGTTTTTTAAAGTTCATTGTTGGTTTTTTATAAGTTTAGAATTAAGGATCTTTGATAGTATAAGGTCACGTTTAACGATGAGTCCTTTCATAATTGGTTAATAACTAACGTGCTTTTTATAATAAAAGAAAAAAATTATAGTATTCCTTTGTTAATTGAAACCAACAATATTAGAATTCCATAGAAATTGTTAACATGATAATAAAAAAAAATTTAAATCATTTACGATTATAATTATTGATATATAAGTTAAAAATGGAATACATTAAAAAATTGTTAAATTGGTTATTAAAATGTTATTAAGTAAGCTTTAACTTTATTGGTTAATAATTGAATTCTAAATGATTAAATTTTAGTTTAAGTATATGGAGATACTATGGAAAGGGAAGATGTTGAATTCTAATGAAAACAAAAATAAAATAGTTATTAATATGATGATGATAATGATGATGATGATGATTATTATTATTAATTCCACTCAAACCCATTTGGTCTAGCGGATTTTAAGAAACGAAAATGAATTATTTGGATTGTTGTAAAATTGTATTCCTATGATAAAAAATATTATAAAGAAGCATTCCTAGGTCACTATAGTTTTGACAAGTTAGAAGATCATAGAGGTTAGAAATGTAGCAAATATTAGGAAACTATGATCGAATGTGGGTGTACACATGTCACTCTAAAACAAAATCGTCCTCAATTCTCATAGACTCACAAAGATGGCAAATCCTTTCCACCCATCCCATTTTACGAGTTTCCCAACGCCTTGTTTCACTATAAATCTCATGGGAGTTCATTCTTATTTTAAGTACCATCACCAGTCCTTAATATCTTACTACCAAATTATCAGTTTATTTGTCTTTTCTATTTTTCATGTCTTCATTTAAACTCATTTTTGTTATGTTCTGTTTAGGATTAAAGTTCACTATGTAGGTGTAAATCAAATATAATGCTTGTGGGTGTAAACCAAATACAAAGAGTTAACATTTTTGTTCAGTTTTTAGCATCATTTAGTTTTCAATGGTTAAAAATAGAGGAAGAATATAGCATGTACATTACAGTTTATAACTTTCAAAACATAAAAATTGAAATACCTAATCATAAAATACCTGCAATATAGTATATTTGTCCCCACAAGATCCCCGCAACTAGAAAATCAACTACTAAATAGATTTACAACCCAACTAGCTAGAAACAACCTCGCTAGCTCCCTAGCTCAAAGAAACACAGTTTTTCCCCTTACAAAATCCTAAGAACAATCATCCGACCAATTCAAGTTCAAGTGTTTCCCCAATTAAAAATATCAATCATCCTCTATCAATTTTCCCAAAAACCTCTAAATCCCCCTTTTTCTTCTTCATCCCCCTCCTCTATATTTTCCTCACCCCATTTCTTTACTACCCTTATCTCCTTTCATTAATGTCTCAAATGCCTTCCCCATCTACTCTGTCATCCCATTAAATTTTATTTCCATTCATCACTCTAACCAGGGTCACATCTATTTAATCAACAACAGAACATTCTTTATCTAATATCTCAGTTACAGGGTCAAATAAAAAATTAATTCTCATATTCAATAAAGAACCATCGTCATTCTTTTCACTCATCAATTTAGTCATAACAAGTTATTGGTTTAATAAAATAAAACAACATTAATTTTGAAATAGCATACATTGTTTAATTAATATACCTCAACATTAAATTGACATAACATAATATTATTTAATAATATAGCTGAACATTAATTTGATATAAATATTTAATTAGAATTAATGCTAAACTAATATTTATTTATGAGTTAATTAATTCCCCTTCCAAAATCCAATGATCATTTATTTAACAATTACCACATTTAATAATCAAACTCAACTATATTGGGTATTCAAAGGCTTTTGGGAAAATAGACAGAGGAGGATTGCTTTTCTGAATTGGGAAAAAAATACTTGAACTTGAGCTAGTTGGATTTTTGTTCTTGGTATTTTGGAATGGGGGTCAAGGAATTGAGTTTCTTGGATCTAGGGAGCCAACGAGGTTGTCCCTAAATAGCTTGTGGGTAAATAAAATTTCCAGTAGAGTTTCTAGTTACAGAGAGCTTGCAGAGACAAATCTGATCTTGCAAGGTCAAATCTACTATCTTCTGGGTTTTTTTTATGATTAGGTATTTTAAGTTTTAAGTTTTGAAAGTTATAGAAAATAACTTACATGCTATATTCTTCTTCTGTCCTATAACTGTTGAAAACTAAATGAAACTATTAAGTCTTTGTATTTGGTTTATACTTGCAAGCATTATATTTTATTTACATTTACATAGTAAAATTTAATCCTAAATAGAACATAACAAAAATTAATTGAAATGAAGACATGAAAATAGAAAAAAAAATAAACTAATAACTTAGTATTAGGATCTTAACGACCAGTGATGTCCTTACACTTATCTTGGCTATATTAATTTTCTTCTTTGAACTTGTTAAGGAAGATAGATACTTTTGATCTCCTAGATTAGGGTTAATAACTTCCTTGTAATATCTTAATTTTGTTTTAACCTCTAAATCATTCTTGTCCCAAATTTTCTCTTTAAACTTAGATGTGATAGTATTTTTGAGGTTGTTGATATTCTGCAATGTGGAATTTTTTCCAATTCCCCAATGGTTTAACCAAGCCATGGCATCTTTATACCAACCTATCTTAATTCATAGATGGATTTGACAAGAATTTAAACCAATTTTAGGGAGTCTCTAGTCTTCCATAATATTTATTATTTTCTTGCATATCAGGTACCTATTCATAGCGATGTTTTCAATGGGGGAAAGACCCACTTATATAAGGAGAATAGGATAGGACATCTTGTTTTTAATTTTGAGGTTATATGTGATAAAACAATTTTGAATTTGCACAATATTTCTCCAAGATTCTCAAGAGATGCTGCAATGCCAAACTTCACACATGTACAAGATAATGAGGATGACGAGAGTTTCAAAAAGGAACTTCTTTTTATCCCACATTACCAAGTTTGTCGATTTGCAATTGTTTTCTAGGTCAAATAATATTTCTACCCACCATTAATCCTTTTCTCAATGCTATAATTACAATTGAGCTTGTGATGGATATCAATTACGAGATAATTGTAAGAGGACAATTCATCCAAGTTGTTATTACCATATTCAAAATTAGGGTAAGTGTATTTCTTGGACTTGATAATTATAACTCTAGTTTTGTCGGTGTTAGCACACATACATTAGTTAGAGAATCACTAATTGTTTATCAAGGTTGGAGGGGCACTTTGCCACAATAACGATATCATTACCATAGCGAAGGAGGAGGATGACTATTCCAACTAAGGTTGTTCCACCATAACCTTCTTCTTCTAAACAAATTTCTACCATACATATGTAAATGCTGAAAAGGGTAGGGGTAGGGGGGATCCTTGTTTTATCTTAAATTAAGTAAGGTTTAATTTTATGTGTTAATAATATGGTTATTAATACAATTTTAAATCAGGTTTAATTTTATGTGTTAATAATTGATTTATAAAATAATCATATATGATTTATAGATTATTAAATTTTAGTTTAATTGCATTGAGAGTATATGTATGGAAGATGTTGCTACCAAAAACATAAATTAATAAAAATTACTTCCTAATATATTTAATTCAATTTTATATTTTAAATAAAGTTGTTAAAAAAAATGAATCTTAAAATTATATTTAAAAAAATGTATTAAATTCATATCTATCAAACAATAAGAGATATAAAATTTATTAAATTGTAAATTTGTTTGATTTTAATTTTTTACACATAAAATAACTTAATATTAATTAAAATAATAATAATATATGATAAAAATATATTAATATATATCACAAATATTAATTTGTGAGAAGAAATATATCACAAACATTAATTCATCTAAAAAAATATCATATATATTAATATATATTATAAATCATATTTATATATTTAAAAAAAAAATTTATTGAAATGTAAATTTATTTTAGGATAAGTTTTGTATATATAAAAAAAACTTACACTGTAATAAATTTGATCTCTCTTAATAAATTACACCACAAAAATTAAGACTTGTATTTTGTACATTATCAATGACATCCATTATTTCTCAACATTATAAATTAATAATATTAATTAAAATAATAATAATAATAATATATGATAAAATATTAATATTTTATCGTATTTTGTACTGTATTAATGGCATCCATTATTTCTCAACATCATAAATTAATAATATTAATTAAATAATAATAATATATGATAAAATATTAATATTTTAATATATATAATAAAAATATTATAATATATGGTAAAAATATATTAACTTATATAGTAATATATAAATCAAATATTGATGATGATGATGATATTTATGATAATGGTTAATCGTTCACTAAGACCATATTTGGTCTATCAGATCTTACGAATAAATAAATGAATTATTTGCTTTGTTGTAAAAATTTCTTTTGATGGTAAAAAAACATAGAAAGAAGCATTCCTAGGTCATCATAGTTTTGACATGTTATAAGGTTAGGGAGGTGTGTATTGTAGAAAATTTTATGAAAATGGGATCTAATATTGGTATACCCAAGGCACTATAAGAGAATGTGGCTTTCACCCTCAACACTCATAGTCACATAGAGATGACAAATCCTTTCTATCCATGGTGTTTTAGGAATTGTCCAACACCTTTTTTCACTATGAAGCTCATGTCATTTTATTCTTATCTTGGGTATATTAATTTTATTATTCAAATTTACTAGTTAAAACATAGAGATGATTTTGATCTTCTATATTAGGGTTAATAACCTCCTTATAGTATCCTAATTTTCTTTCACCCTCTCGCTCTTTTTCACCCCACATTTACTCTTTAAAATTAGAAGTAATAATATTTTTAATTTTATTTATATTTTGCAAAGTGTCATTTTTCGTTAATACCCCAATGGTGTAACCAAGCTATGGTGTCTTCATACCAACCTCTCATGAGTCGTAGGTGGTCTTGACTTGATTTTGAAGTAATTTTATAAAGTCTCTAATCTCCCATGTTATTTAGTATGTATCTATACATCATGTACCTAGTCATTGCAATTCTATCGATGGGGGAAGCCCCACTTCTAATAGGAGGATAGGATGTGGCGTATTGCTTTTAATTTTATGTTTATAGGTTCTAAAATGATTCTGTGTTTGTTCTACATTTCTTCAATATTCTCTAGAGATGTTGCAACTCCAATCTTCACAACCATATAAGATAACGAGACTGAATCAAGTTCCAAAAAGGAACTTCTTTTGATCCCACATCACAAGGTTTGTTGATTTGCAATTGTTATAAATACCAAAATAATATTTCCACCCTCTATTAATCCTTTTCTCAATGCTATAGTTCCAGTTGAGCTTGTGATGGATATCAATACTGGGATATTTGTACGAAGACACTTCCTCTAAGTTGTTATTGTCATATGAAAAATTAGCAGAAGTGATCTTCTTGGACTCGATAATCATAACTTTTGTTTTGTTGGTGTTAACAGTCATACGCATATTAGAGCAGAAATCCTTGCGAATTATTAATTTCTTATTTGGAGAAAAGGGACACCTTGCCATAAGACCAAATCATCAACATAAAGAAGAAGGATGACGACTATTCCAGCCAAGGTAGTTCCAAGACAACCTAATTCTTCTAAACATCGTTCTAGTTTCAACATAGGGGAGAGGGATAAACCTTGCTTAAATAAAATATTACAATTAATATCTTACGACCACCCCTTAGTGCTATAAAACTTGGCAATTTTAGTCTCGTACAACCTTATTGCGACAACTCTTAAACCGAAGGGATCTTTTAGCCCTTCGAAACCATTCCACAGGTTATTTTTAGCAACTGTAATGAAAGCTTTTCAAAAGTACACAAAGAAGCATAAGAAATTGGATTTATTATTATAACATTAATTTGTAATGACCCTGAGCGTAAGTAGGCGGTTCGTGGTTGACTGATGTCTTCTCAATCATGTATGAACTTTAACTTGTTTACCTTAACTTTCTAGGCACACGTTGACTTTATTTTCTAAGATAATACCATATAGCTTGGCTAAGAGAGGGATAATAATAATGTTCTGATAGTTAGAGGGGTCATTTTTATCACCCCTTTTAAGAATATGAATAATGAGGCTTTGATTCCAAAGAGTAGAGAAACCTTTCTTGACTGATAGATTGAAGAGATTGTGGATGTGAGCGATGAGAACATGCTGTCCAATTTTTAAGATTTCTACTTGGTATCATTCCACTAGTACAAAATGAGAGAAAAGTTACTAGGCGACTAAAAACGTTAGTCACCATTGTTTTTTCAAGGGATAAATGACTAAAATTGAACAGTTTTAAATAAGCCAACTAAAAATGACTAAGATAAACGACTAATTTAGTCACGGGATCAAATATACGACTAGATAACAAGTGACTAAAATAAGAATGACTAACATAAATGACTAATTTGTTGATGTATATGTAACTTCGGAATGTATTTTATCTATGTATTTCATATATATTTATTGTACCCTTATAAGAGATGTGTTATTCCTCTATAAGGAAGTGTCGTCATGTGTATTGACAAGTGTCGCAAGTATGTTAACTTGCCGATGGGTTATTAGACCACCATGTGTGGGGCCGGCCCTATTTTATGTAATATGTAATTAATGTACCTAGCTAGACAAGTTGGCCCCATAAGGATATTGGGAAAACAGGTTAAGTATAGATAGATATTGGGAGATCTCTATTTGGATCATTCGAAAACTCATACTTGCTTCACTCAGAAAGTGGCGCACTAGTGAGGAGGAGGCTCATTTTCTACTAGGAGACTATCTTTGTGTATTTTGGTTGTACCTTGGTTGAACCATTGCTCTCTCTATCTCTGAGGAAGTTGTGGGGTTTTTCACCTTAGGGTTTTCCCCACAGAAACTCTATGTCTCTTGTCTCTCATGCTTTTGATTCTTGTGATGATTGACATGCTTGTTATGATTGTTATGCATTGATATACTGTACATGTTATTCTCTTAGTAAAGATCCTAGAATATTGTAAATTAATGCTCAAAATTTAACGTGCTATCAGAGCTAACCTGAGAAGAAGACATTATGTAGTGACAGAAACTAGGGTTTCTTGTTTATTGGGTTTCTCTCCATAGATTTTGGAAAAGCAGTATAGTAGATTGACTCTACTCATCCAAGAGAATCTATCTGTCCAATCAGAATTCAATTCTGAGCATTTTCATATTTGGCCCTAAAACTTAGGGTTTCCACAATAATCAGAATTTCTGAAATCTGAAGACATAGCTGGAAGCTCCTTGCAAAAATTGAAGTTTAGAGCTTTGGATCGATATTTTTTGCTGGGTAGATCTCCGGGAAACTCAAACCCTAATTCAGGGTCCTCCTTAGTGAACCCGGGAAGACAAAAAGGCATTTCTGAAGGGTGAAGCTTTGCAGATCTCAAATTCTAAATACACCAGGATGATCAGCTCATCAAGGCAAATCTTTCTATCCTTTTAGAAAGTTGAAATTCACTTTTGAATTTTTAGGGTTTTTCTGGCAAACCCTAATCCGGGACCAGATCCAGTTTTCAGCAAAGCAAGTGGTAAGACCTAAATCTTTTCTATTTCCATTTGAAGTACTCTGTAAGATGTCTCACCACACCAAGCTTGAGGATAATCTTGAAGGGGATGATAAATTTCGAGCCTGGAAGTATAGGATTGGGTTAATCCTAGAAGAGAATGAGTTGGACTCATATATAAAAGAAGACATCCCTATCCCAGAGGATGAAGAGGCTAAGATATTGCATAAGAAGAACTTGGTCAAGGAAAAGAGAATCATTGTTGATTATATCAAAGACCATCTCATCCCCCATGTGTCATCTCTGAAGACACCCAAAGAGATGTTTAACTCCCTGACCAAGTTATTTGAAGGGAAGAACATAAATCAGAAGATGACTCTATGGAATCAATTGAAAGGGGTCAAGATGTTGAATGGAGAAACCATTCAATCTTACTTCTCCAAGGTCTCTCAGATCAAGGAACAACTTGAAGCTATGGATGAAGTAGTGGACAATGGTGAAGTTGTTATGACCACTTTGAATGGCCTACCTAGGTCATGGGACTCCTTTATTCAAGGAATCTGTGCCAAAAAGAAATTGATCTCTTTCAGTAAACGGTGGGAGGAATGCTCTCAAGAAGAAGCTAGGCTTGTAGCTCGTGAAGAAAAGATCGGAGGTGAAGATCAAGCTCTCGCAACCCACACCAAAGAAAGCAAGCCCAAGAAGGAGCACTCTCACTACAAGAGATCCTATCACAACCAGCAAAAGAATAAGAAGGATATAAGATGTTTCACATGCAATGAGAAGGGTCACTTTGCTTCAGAATGTCCCAAGAACAAAAAGGATAACAACAACTCCACCAAGAATAAGAAGGGAAGCAAAAGAAAGTTCCATGCTCATGCTGCCGAAGATGATGAACCTCCAAAGAAGAAGGCTAGGGTAGAAAGTGATGATGACTCATCAAGTGAAGAAGAGTATGTTATAATCTCTGCTCTCACAGGTACTATCTCTCATAGTTGTAATGATTGGTTAATTGACAGTGGGCCTTCCAAACACATGACTGGGTTTAAAGAATCTTTTGTAAATTTATCTGAACATGAATCACCTCATAAAGCGAAACTTGGGGATGACTATCAATACCCCATCAAAGGAAGTGGTGAAGCATCCTACAACCTAGATTATGGAAAGTCCTTGAAGATGAAATAAGTTCTTTATGTACTTGGGCTCAAGAAGAATCTTCTCTCCATCTCTGCATTGGATGCAAAAGGCATGAGGGTTGCATTTGTAGATGGCCAAGCTCTGATGTGGCCAAAGGGTAAAACTATTTATGATGCAGTGGTGATTGGAGAGCAAGAGGGAGGATTGTATAAATTGAAGGGCCAATCTGAACATGCCATGGTGCATGATTTCATGGAGCCAAGTGAACTTTGGCATAGAAGACTTGCACATATGCACTACAAAGAATTACCAATTGCAAGTAAGGTTGTAGAAAGTCTTCCTGAAATTAAGACCAAGCATGAAGGTGTTTGCAAAGGATGTGCAAAATGTAAGAACATTAAGAAAGCTTTCCCAAGCAGTGAAAGCAAGGCAAAAGGTATCTTGGAAATTATCCACTCCGATGTATGCGGTCCAATGTCATCCAGTTCTTTGAGTGGGTATGTTTACTATGTCTCTTTCATTGATGAATTCTCCAGGAAGACTTGGATTTACTTCTTGGAGAATAAAGATGAAGTTTTTGATAAGTTCAAGGAATTAAAAACCTTGATGGAGAACCAAATTGATAAGAAGATCAAAACATTCAGATCCGAAAATGGTGGAGAATTCACCTCAAGTGACTTCAAGAAGCTATGCAGTGATTCAGGGATTAAGAGGGAGTTGACTGCTCCTTACAATCCACAACAGAATGGAGTTGCGGAAAGAAAGAACAAAACAATCATGGAAGCAGCAAGGGCAATGTTGCATGACCAGGATCTACCTATGCATCTATGGGCAGAGGCAGCTAGAACAACTATATATGTGCAGAACAGAACACCCCACGAGATATTGGACAACAAGACACCAGAAGAGGTCTTCTCTGGTTAGAAACCTGAAGTCAACCATCTCATAATATTTGGTTGTCCAGTATATACACATGTCCCAAAGGAAAAGAGGACAAAGCTGGATCCTTCAGGAAAGAAGGGTATCTTTGTGGGTTACAGTGAAAGCTCGAAGGCTTACAGAATATACTTTCCAGGGTTCAAGAAGATTGATGTCAGCAGAGATGTGACATTTGATGAAAACTCAACATTTATCAAATCAAGAAAGACACCTGTTGAAGATTATGAAGAACCTAAGGAAACTAGATTTCAAGACACTACCATGATTGAAGCTATTCCAGATGTTGATCGTGAAATTGAAGATCCGCAACAACCTATAGATACACCACGTGGGGACAACTCTCACAAGAGGAAACCTACATGGGCTAGAGAGATCATTCAAGATGTAGAGAGATTTGGCATTCCAGAAGAAGAACACAGAGCAAAGAAGAGAACTAGATCTCATACCAGCTATGTTACTTTACTCTGTGATATCATGAACAAAGAACCTTCCAGTTATGAAGAAGCAGCGAAAAAGAAAGAATGGAAGGATGCCATGGTCGAGGAATACCAATCAATAATGAAATATGATGTTTGGTATGTTATCCCAAGACCTGAAGGGAAGTCTATTGTGACTTCCAAATGGATCTACAAAATCAAACATGCTGCAGATGGCAGAATAGAAAAATACAAGGCAAGATTCATATCTCGTGGCTTCTCTCAGAAAGAGGGAATAGACTATGAAGAAACTTTTGCTACTGTAGCTAGGTACACTTCCATCAGATCAGTACTTGGCCTAGCTGTAGCGATGAAATGGAAGATACATCAAATGGATGTCAAGATTGCCTTCTTGAATGGTGTAGTTGAAGAGGAAGTGTATGTGGACCAGCCACTCGGTTTTGAAACACATGACAGGGAGTCATTTGTGTGCAGATTGAAGAAAGCCTTGTATGGCTTGAAGCAAGCTCCCAGAACTTGGTATGGTAGGATGGACAGTTTCCTATCTAGTTTGGGATTTACCAAGAGTAAAGTGGATTCCAACCTTTACTACAAGGTTGAGCAAGGGAATCTTGTGATTCTGCTCCTGTATGTGGATGACTTATTTGTAACAGGAGATGATAGATTGATTGCAGATACAAAGAGGAAGCTTGCTGCTGAGTTTGATATGAAGGACTTGGGGATGATGCACTATTTCCTAAGTATGGAGGTGTGGCAGAGTACAAATGGGATCTTCCTTGGACAAGGGAAGTGTACTGTAGATATCCTGAAGAGATTCGGGATGATGGATTGCAAATCCATGGCCACACCTATGGCATCGAATCTGAAGCTTCATCTAAGCCGGTTGATGTCTCTATGTATCGTCAGATGATTGGGTCCTTGATGTACCTGACGAACACGAGACCAGATATTTTCTTGGCAGTGAACACATTGAGCCAGTTCCTGACGGATCCAAGGAGTGTTCACCTGGTTGTTGTAAAGCATATTCTAAGGTACCTAAAGGGTACAGTTGATTATGGGCTCAGTTATGAAGTGAATCAAAAGTTTGACCTGCAAGGTTATGTCGATTCAGATTGGGCAGGCAGTGCTACATATAGGAAGAGCACATCTGGGTGCTGCTTCAGTATGGGATCAAGTGTGATATCTTGGTTTAGCAAGAAACAGTCCTGCATAGCACTGAGTATAGCCGAGGCAGAGTATGTTGTAGCTTGTTCGGCTAGTTGTGACGCAGTATGGATTCAGAAGCGACTGTCTGAGTTATTTGGTCTCTCGTTGGATGATACTGGTATCTTCTATGATAGCCAGAGTTGTGTGAAGCTGTCTGAGAACCCAGTGTTTCACGATAGGTCGAAACACATAGAGATCAAATATCACTATATCAAGGATATGGTGCAGAGAGGAGCAGTGAAGCTCCTGTACATTGCGACGGATGAACAGATTGCAAATGTGTTGACGAAGCCTCTAGCCAGAGTGAAGTTCGAGTACTTCAAAGAGAGGCTCGGTGTTCTTCCAATTGACGACACTTCGAGGAAGAAGTGATGGAGACATTTGCTGAAGCCATTCCAAGCATGTTGGAAGGAGGATCCTTCACATTGCTATGGATGTAAGTGTTGGATGATGAGCATCAGGATGATGCTCCAGTTACTACTCTGTATATACATCAGGATGATGTTGGATATGATCAGTTGGATCATTTATATGTATATGTATGTACGCATCAGGTCGATGCTGGATATGATTAGTTGGATCATTTATATGTATATGTATGTACACATCAAGTTGATGCTGGATATGATCAGTTGGATCATTTATATGTATTTTGTATATGCATCATGTTGGATGCTTGGACAATGTATCTGTTTATGTATCAGGTGGATACTATGTATGATCAGGTAGATCATGTATGTTGATATATATCAGTTAGATGCATTGTGTATCTATGTATGTATCAGGTGGATACATTGTATGATCAGGTGGATCATGTATGATGATATGTATTAGGTAGATACTTGGTATGCATCAGGTGGATGCAGTGTATGATCAAGATGATCATAGATGATGAGCTTCAGGACATTGCTCCAGATGATATGTAGTAGGATGTTGCAATGATGATGATTAGGATGATCATGTATGCATCAGGATGATGTATGGTGAGTATCAGGTTGATACTCTATGGTCGTGGATCAGGTTGTGCAGATGAGCATATAATTTGGCCCTGGGAGATTTGCAGATAGTCCTTTGAGGTTTTTCCTATGGCATGTAATCTGGCCCTGGGATATCTAGCAAATGCTCTTTCAAGGTTTTTCTCTGGGAGGACATATAATTTGGCTCTGGGAGATCTACAGATAGTTTTGCAAGGTTTTTCCTATGGCATATAATTTGGCCCTGGGATATCTGGCAGATGCTCTTTCGAGGTTTTGTCCTATGGCATATAATTTGGCCCTAGGAGATCCGATAGGTTGAGCTATGTGCTCGTAATAAGTCTTGGGGTGCTCTTGCAAGGTTTTTCCATGACAAC
The DNA here is from genome assembly GCA_027924585.1 of Larix kaempferi. Classification (NCBI taxonomy): domain Eukaryota; kingdom Viridiplantae; phylum Streptophyta; class Pinopsida; order Pinales; family Pinaceae; genus Larix; species Larix kaempferi. Next base: position 6,969,821 of record BSBM01001033.1, read on the forward strand.
ATGTAATCTGTCCCTGGGAGATCCTATAGGTAGAGTTGTGTTCTTGTAACATCCTGGGATGCTCTTGCAAGGTTTTGTGGTGAGGTCACATATAATATGGCCCTGGGAGATCCTATAGGTAGAGCTGTGTGCTCGTAATAGCCTGGGATGCTCTTGCAAGGTTTTGTGATGCACGTAATAAGTCCTGAGGATTCCATAGTATGGCCAGTGATGATGAAGACCTACAGGTGGTGGGCCTACATCCTGTATGAAAAAGGACTGGCTCTGTAGAACTTCCTATGACGAGTAGATGCAGAGATTGTTTGAGATAGCAGCAGCAGTGATGATGATGATGATTTGAGGATGATGCTTTGATGACGATGATCCATAGAAGAAGACTTGTGCTAGCAGATCTGTGTTGAGAAATACCTTCCTAGTTAAGAGGGAGTGTTGATGTATATGTAACTTCAGAATGTATTTCATCTATGTATTTCATATATATTTATTGTACCCTTATAAGAGATGTGTTATTCCTCTATAAGGAAGTGTTGTCATGTGTATTGACAAATGTCGCAAGTATGTTAACTTGCCGAGGGGTTATTAGACCACCATGTGTGGGGTCGGCCCTATTTTATGTAATATGTAATTAATGTACCTAGCTAGACAAGTCGGCCCCATAAGGTAATTGGGAAAATAGGTTAAGTATAAATAGAGATCGGGAGATCTCTATTTGGATCATTCGGAAACTCATACTTCCTTCACTCAGAAAGTGGCGCACTAGTGAGGAGGAGGATCATCTGCTACTAGGAGACTATCTCTGTGTATTTTGGTTGTACTTTGGTTGAGCCATTGCTCTCTCTATCTCTGAGGAAGTTGTGGGGTTTTTCACCTTAGGGTTTTCCCCACAGAAACTCTGTGTCTCTTGTCTCTCATGCTTTTGATTCTTATGATGATTGACATGATTGTTATGATTGTTATGCATTGATATACTCTACATTTTATTCTCTCAGTAAAGATCCTAGAGTATTGTGAATTAATGCTCAAAATTTAACATAATTTAGTCACGTGAATATAAATATGACTATCTAACAATGATTAATGTGAATTCGTCGTTTATGTTAGTCATTTTTAGTTGTGTTACACTAACAATGGAAAATTACAATTTTGATAATGAATTTGTACAATATTTTACTAAATTTTATCAATGCAGATGGATTTAGAGATCTTACTATGGGGGTCATGGTCCATGTGTGTGGTTCCAAATCACCACATTGACACTCCATAGGGGATATTTGGCCTGGAAGTGGGACGTGGTGCTCATTTTATAAGGATATTACCCCCCAAACTCTTCATCTAGTGCTCCTGAATCAAGTGGCCAATTAACCAGAACATGGATACAACCTATTCATACAACAACAAGTGGGTCTGAGTGGACCCAAGGTCCAAAATCCAATGCTCAAGCATAGAAAAGTCCTAAGATGGCTTCGAAAACTCCAGCTCATCCTTCTCAATGGAGTCGCTGTTTCCCCTAATTTCCTTCAGAATTGTGGCCATGTAGTCCCAAGTGTCCTGGGCCACCCTCGACTGCTCTTAGGTCACTCTTTTCTTCCCTCCCTTGAGCCTGCCCTGGATGGCCGCCTCAACATTCTCTGGCTCATACATGTCTTCCTCATGACCACACTTCCAACCACTATAACTAGTCATTAATGAGCTTAGACTTTCCACCTTCAACAGATATATGATAATTCCAAGCATTGATATAGCACAAGCCATCAACTTGATGACCTCAGAGATAAGGACGAGGGAATCATACCCGAGGACAATGAATCCACTATCAAAACTATGCCAATACCAGGGCTCATCCTCAAATGGGACATAAAAACACATTCCACACTTGCATCCAACTTCACCATAATTAATTTCCATAACTACTATCGTACCTCCCTTCTCCCTGCCCTTCTGATTCATAGTACCTTACCATGGGACTGATATAATTCACTTACATGCATAATAGAGCCCCATCCATGCTACACACAGTGTTCTCGAATGTCCATGTTCCATAATAATCTCCTCTTGTTAGTTATCTCCACCCGCATCCACGGATTAATTATTATAAGGTTGATTAACTTAATGATAATGAAATTGCAAGTTTATACCATGGTTGAAGATCTAATTTAACAAAGTTGAGGTCATGGCTTATCAACATAGTTCAAGGTCATGGTTATGATTAACAATATAGTTGGAGGTCATTATAGGTCATGGTTTATGATTAACATGTTTAGAGCCTGGAGGTCATGGTTTAATTGTGGGCTTAAACTTTTAATTATTAATATTTTTAATCTCACTTTAATGTTTTAATTTTCTAAATTTGTAATCTTTTAAAATTATATTTTGGCTTATTATATCTTTTAATTTCTAATTTTTAAATTATTAACCTTTTTAATATTATTTTAATGTTCTAAAATCCTAATTTTTTAATTTCTAATATTGTTAATAATATTATATATTAACTTATTAAATTGGTATTTTTAATTTTTTACTTTTTAAGGTAATATTTAATACTATTAGTCTTTTAGGTAATGTGATAAGAGCAGGAAAGATTATTGAAAGGAGGGAAAATGAAGTTCCACAAAATCCCCTACTCATTGAAAGCTAAGGGGAAAGGGGAAAAATGCACAACTGGACTAGCTCGCAACAGCTCAACTCATGACAAGGTATGAATGTTCAACCCCGCAAAGGTTTTGTACTTATGTGCAGAATCTCATTTTTTCACGAGTCTTTTCAGTATTTGAAATATATATATGACTCTTTGGGGCTTTCATCACTAGTGTTGCATTGACAGGGGCTTAGGGTTTGAAGCTTGAAGCTCAGAATTATAGGGTTTCTAAGGTTCTGATGCCAGAGGATACAACCAAGAGAAAAAACTAGGTGGTGCCAATCCATAAATGAGCCTATCCGAGTCTCCAATTTTTTTCTATATCTACGCAATCAGGTGCATTCTCATCACTCTACTCTACATATTTTTGGTATATATTTCTCACATTATTGAGAGTTCTGGTTTTGGTAAATTTCTAAGTTGAGAGTTATGGACATGCTATCTATCTATGGTCCATGTGCTATGTCCTCATAAATTTCACCTCCTTGCGACTATAAAATCTCCCAGTGACTACGTATAATTGGTTTGCGTATTGAAACCTCCTCCAGGTATACCTTCTCTCTACCACATAAATGGATAAATATTGTGATATAATGAGTTACACCGCTCTCATAAATGTGACAAATCAAATGATGTGTTGTCTTAGTAAATCCCATCTTATAATAAACCATACCATGGCAGCAAATCTGTAACAATTAAAAGTAGATTGTGCACCATAAAATTGCATATTTGAGTAAAGTTGTGAAGTTTGAGCAAACAATTTAGATTTCTTTGACTTAGGAGGCATGATGATGAATGGCATGAGGGTGACGGATCCTATCCTTAGTTAAGAGATTTTGTAGACAAAGGTGCATGCCTCAATATATTTGTTTGAAGAATGGTGCACACTGAAAATGACAATCAAGGTTTCATGATCAAGAGAGTAACCATGGGCAACATTTGATTCTGAAACCCCTGTTTCTTGCTCAATTCAATCTTCCTTGATAGGAATATCACATATCATTGAGTATCAACTCATGAGTCCATGAAACTCCCTATGACATCAGTTTCATATGAGTTTCTTTTTGGAGGATTTTGAGTTCCCCCCTTAATCTATTTAGTCTCATGCCTAGAAAGGGTTGAGGTAGCCTTTGGATGCATTTGATCTTAACGGGGTGATTATCTCATATTCCTAAATGACAAGTCTCAGAACTTGAACAAGGAATTCCAAAACTACTTGAATATTTACCATCCCTATGGTGCAATTTTATCCGGTCAGGACATCATCCAAGGTATTTATACCCGATCAAAGCATCAGCCAGGGAAAGGCACATTAGGGAAAGGTGTATATATATGACTCTTTGGATATTTGTCATCTTTCCCTTTGGGCATTGTCATGTCATGAAGTTAGTGTGATTGTGTTCGGCTCATCCTAGTAACTAGTTGCGTTCATAATTTGTTTGAATAAAATTGCTATCATTTGACCTTCTCGGCAGTCTATTAAAGTTTCGGCAAGTTCTTGTATTTTGTGTCATGTTAGCTAAAACTTGTCAATTTCACAACCTCCATTAATTCTCCATATGCATCCATTTGTCATGGTTCTCCTCGATGCAGTACATGTCATGTCATGAAGTTGGTGTCATTGTTTTTGGCTCGTCGTATTGGTTACATTCATATTTTGTTTGAACAAAATCATTGTTGTTTGACCCTCTCGATAGTCTATTAAAGTTTTGGTAACTTCATGCATGTTGTAGTAATTGTCAGTGAATATTTTCCTGTTTGCTAAGAATTTTACCCATTGAATTTTTGCCTGTTTTCTAATAATTTTACCCAATATTGAATCTTTAATAGAGACATAACCTTGCAGGGTTTAGAAGGCTTGTTTAAACTTTTGTAAATTTACTCCCTTGGGTGCAAAATTTGTTACTTATATATTACCTAGCTAACATCCAAGTCGTATGCCAAATGGAAAGCATTCATCCAAGTGTCAAAGTAAGATACCAAAGGATCCCTCGACCACATCTATGTGTACTAAATGAAAAATGAAATGTTGAAGATCCCTCTAAGTGAACTTGCAACCTAAATCCAAACAATAATATTCATTCCTATCATATGGTTCACTCAATTGATTGCATAATTAGGTACCTGGCGGAATGCTCTTTATAAAATATTCATATTTTGGATAGACACTCAGATCAACATCCCATGTGATTACTTTGTTTTAAAGGTCCACCCACATAAATATTATGGCCTTCTAGAATGATTTGTAAATTTTTTGGACCACCGCCAATTTCCCTCAATCTCTCAATCATTTAAAAACATGGCAGTGTGCCTGAAACAAACTATGTAGCTTCCATCAGTAGGGTTTTTAAACCACACCAATCTATCGTCTTCAAATATAATTTTGACAAATTATAAGAGAAACTTTAAACCAATCTATTCTGTGTGCCAATTAAAGGTCCCCAAGAGCACAATGTCATCTGCATGTTTACATCAACTTTGAAAAAAATAGTTTATGTTGTTAATTTTATTATAAATATTGTTACAAATTTTTTATTATCATTATAGTTAGTTTCCTGACCCATAATAACAATATTTTTTTAATTTAACATTATAATTTAGACAAACACCATAATTTATGAAACGAATCTCCCATTTCACAAAAAAAATTAATAAAAAAAATAAAACAAAACACACACACATATATCTTTAAAAACAATTTAAAAACAAAAAACATAAACAAAACAAAACAAAACATTATATGAAACTCAACTATTGGCGTTCCTCCTCGACCTTGTTCTTCCTGCACCCATCCCAATCCCACCATACATACTTTCTCTGTCCACTAGAACTGGACATATTTTCTCCGGTGTGGAGAGCACTGAAAATGGCGAAAAGGAATATGATATGTTTAAAATTCTAGCCGCTATGACGTTACTTTCTCTAGTTCCCTCGAGTTTTATGTTCTTTCTTATGTTGAATTCGCCCTTATTAGGGTTTAATTAATTTGAAAGGGATCTGTTTTTTTTCCTTCAAATTCCTGGTTTACACAAAGATGTTTGCTTTAACAAGTTGGATTAACTTTAGATTTACCTGATGTAGGCTCGAAGAGGGGGCATTGATGAGCCATTTGTAAGTTCGAGATGGCAGTACAGTATGGGTTTATTTACTCCCAACATTTCAGTTTGTGCAAGTGTTTATGTTAGGGATCCAGGTGATGTATTTAGTGTATATTGTTGTCACTGAGCATCCTTCCAATTTGATGGTCAATAAGTGTCTTCCCTATTCTGGGGTCCATGAAGCAACATTCCTTTAACATGTTTGATACCCAACTTGTTTGTGACATGTGGAGGGAAAACCCTAGATGCAAATTCTTTGCGAAATATGTCCTGGAATTGTTCACCAAGGCCACCGATGCCCAATTTTTGCAGGTCAAAATCCTTCTTCTTAAAAATGTTGTTGCCTGTTGCTTCACATTGGTTCATTATCTTTATGCCAGAATTTGGTGATGCTTCAAAGATAAAATATGTTTCTTTTGATAGCATTCCTCTATTTATATTTATGTTATCTTCCTTCCACAATAGTCTAATTCATAGTGAAGATGTAAATTGTTCCATGGCATTCAAACATAGCTCTCTGCCCCATAGTGAAAACCTGATATAAGAATATTTTTTGGAGCTGTTTAGAAAGAACTATGACATCAAGCTGTTCAATTTTCCCCTTAGTTTTCACTAACTCCAGTTGAAGCATTAACAAGACCAACTTGAATTTATTTTCTGGTGGAACAAAGCTAGTGACCGAAATGGTATCCCCAGTAGAAACGTTAGCATGGCGTTGTTGAATAGCATTCAAAGCAATAAAACCATCATCTATGCCTTCATGTAGGTGCTAGGTTAGGACCATAGAAGATCCAATGGATGCCAAGGCTTGACCAAGTCTCAGAATGATGAGCCTTCACAGATCAGAAGAAGAACAATATACACAATTTTTCAGTGCTAAATCTTCTCCTGGAGTGTTGGTGTTTGTGTCTGATATATAGTTTATGCACCCTATAAACTTCTACAGGTTTACTAGCATGACAAGGATATTTGAATCGATATCCAAGGGTAGACATGGGTTATAGAGTGACACGTGAACCATCCATAACAAGAGGTAAGTCTTTTGTATAAGGAAATCTGAATTTACCACATCAAATTCTTTTTATGTGTAAGCATATAGACTCAAGCATCATCAAGTTGAGTTTCAACCTTTGAAGAGACAACATAGCCATTTAATTTAATATTTCTCTTACATGACTCCACAACCACTGCATGTAATAAAAACGTGATAATTTATATTTGGACATTCAAACAGTTCAAGCATCCAAACATAGAGCATTAATAGTTCACAAGATAGATTTGATACAACAATAATTGAACAGAAGAGAGAGTCTAGGTATTTTTGTGGCAACTAGATATAACAAGTGTAACAAACCTTTATCATTGTCAAGAGCTACAACTGAACCAATGCCTTCTACTTCACAAGTGTAACCCATCTGTCTCTTGAGAAACACATACATGGCATCCAATAGTGCATTCTTAGTGTTATCCCTGTAATAGAAAACTAGTTTAAATTGGAAAAAAGAGCATAAGAATAAGGGTTTGTACTAACAACAATAAGAACCCCAAATAAATTTGCAAAGTAGATAGGGCACTATCTGCTCTAATCTTTTCAAAATATTTTAAAAACTGGGCAAGAGAGAAGTGAAGCACAAGAAGAAGTAAGGAATATCAAAACATTTAAGTTACATCAGTCCAATGTACAGAAACTACTTTAAAAACAAAATCGATTGCTCAACATAATGCATTTTTGGCTTGCTTTTCAGATTATACAAGTTGAAATGTGAATGTAATGAATTAAAATATTTCTACTCATGACAAGCATCAAAATATCGAATTAAAGTTTCCTATCATAATCATATTCCAATGAAAGGTCAATACAATGGATAGTGATTTACTTCATAGGAAAAGCACTCTTTGATGAATCAGACATAATGCATTATTGTCTTGCTTTTCAGATTAAACATGTTGAAACATCAATGTACTCAATTAAAATCTTTCTACTCCTGATGAGCATAAAAAATTCAATATATTGAACTAAATGCTGCTATAATATTATATTCATACATCATGACGAGTATCAATACATCATGATGAGTATCCATACATCATGTTTAAGGTCATAAGAGTTGCAAAAGATGAATTGTGGGCATCGTTCTAAGGCAGTCTCCACAACATCAGGCACAAATATCCCTATTTTCTAAATCTGATCCAAATTTGAAGCTTAAATTCCAATTTTGGGCATAAGCAACAATGATAAGAACCCTCATTTCTCAATTATAAGCTATTTAGGACGGTTATGGGTGCATTATGTGCCATATAACATCAACATACAGATATGATATTATCTTGTGAAGTAGAAATTGTGCCAAAAAGGGTGAAATAATAGTAAAACAACCTAAACTTCAATTTTGGTGTATTTAAACCATCATACAACAACCCTATTCTCTGATCTAGAGGTGAAAAATGTTCGGATATCCACATCATCTTTTTCGGGACCTTGCATGCAATTAGGTTTTGCATGAAAATTCTAGGGTTTGCATGCATTTTGCATGCATCCCAGTCACCAAGTTGATGCCTCCAACACCTTAGCCACCTTATTCTAGCACCCGGGAGCTTCTTACATCAGTTCTTTAGCCCTTCTAGTCATGAAGGCACCCTCTTCTCACCTACTGCCAGAGAAGGGTGCACTTCTTCACCTACCACCTCAGTTTACACTCAGTTAACTCCGATTCTCCCTGATTTGAGGCTAGTTTCACTCCCGACTGACTGTTTCACTCCGTTGGACCTCCATATTGACTAGATGACTTGTTCTTACTTTAGTTAAGCCTCCCATGCACCCTCCACTGAGTCTACTTCCCTATATCAGTGCTACACACTTCAATTACACATGTCACACTCAGTTACACTCAGATTGACACCTGGATGACTGGTTCTTGTGCATTGATGACCACCACTGATTGATGATGAGGACTCCTAGTTGGAGTCAAGCTACTCCATTCAGTGATTCGAATGGCCTACTTAGTCAATTCGAATTGCTCACTCACATTGTCAGATGATTGTATTGTAATTATTCACCCTTATTGGGATATTGAGCACTGTGCATGTTTTACACAGGTTTACACCATATTTTCTATGTTCATCTATTGTGATTGATTTACTTGTTCATTAGATCTGCTGTGACTAATTTTACAAAAAATAGTCATAAAATCCATGAAGTAATCGTTGTAGCAGCGTTTGGAAACAACAGTCATCCAACTTGAGGAAACCATCAGCTAATAGAGTACTTTCAAGTGATAGTTATCATATTCAAGTTGTTGTCCAGCTTTTACGAAGGTTTCATAATTAATTTAGAAGAGATTTGTGCACCAATAAACACAGTTTAAGTTGAATCTAATGGACAACACTCAGCCTTAAATGAAATGCCCTTGTTGTTGCCATGTTTCATCCATGAAAAGCTTCTCTCTCTTTTAGTTGCAAGAAGCTTCAATTGTTTGGGGTAGGAATTTGGTATGCATTATGCAGGGTTCCACGCAGTGGAAGAAATGCACAAGATGTGGTCCACTACATTTCTGGTACATTTTTAACCACTCCAAAGCCAGCTCTGCTCTACAAACTATTACAGTTATGGAACTGAATCACCTTGCATAACTTATCTACAAAATTTTGGATTTTATTGGGTACAGGAAGAGCTCCATGATTTCCAAATGCAGTGACTAAGCATACAAAGCAGTGCACACCTGAAGGCCAGTCAAGCAGACAGAGCTCCTTGATTTCAGTTTTACGAGATTTTCCCTACATGGCCCTTTTAGGACTTGGACACAAAGCACCAATGCTTTATAGTCTCTTCCATATTCTTTAGTCTTGGCAATATTTTTTGCACTTTATTTACATGATCAACTTTGTAATTTAGGTTAGTTGTGAATCGTGATTGAGGCATATCCCTATATATCTTTGAGCAGTTAATTGATTCGGCTATTAAACCAAGCTACACGTTTCACACAACACTACCATATAAACCCAGTATTCCTCAGAAGTCCCCCATGCCTTCACTTAGGCACTAGGAACACTTGGAATAAAGATGGAAAACAAAAGGTGTAATAGGAAAGAGAAAATTAAGCACATATGTAAGGCACAATATATAGCACCTGAAGCTTCTCCCATGAGCTCTCTTCTAAGCTATGGGTTTTTGCTAGGCTGGCCATTTATCAAGGGATCCCATCTAAAGCCAGGCTGAGTAAGAGTGGCATCTCTAATGGCCTCTTCCCAATATGTCACTAGCCAAATACCATCAAGCATATTTTCTGGGAGTGTTGATTCGCCAAGCCATGTTGGAGATTCTTCAAGGATCAACACACAACAGGCAATGTACTAGCAGCAGAGTGATAATCATATGATTTTCTCATCATCCCCTATGTGAATTCTCTACAACATCCAATATTACAGTCTGATAAGTAGCATCCAATGACTTAGTTTGTGGAAGAAGCTTTAACTTGGGATGCATCAAAACATTAGATTGCACATTAAATGAAGCATTTATGGCACTGGCTAGAACTGCATGGTTATTTTCGATCAATTCTGGTTTATGGTCACAAAGAGGGTTGTATTTAAAAATGTGCTCTCTTCAACATTATTCCTGCCGACCTCTTCATTGCCAAAATGTTCTATATGATAAGCTTGATCCCCATATATGATTGCTTGTGGTTATATTATATGAAACAGTTTGGTGTAGAGGGGTCTCTCTTCGTGGGTTTTTGCTTATCGACATGAGGGCTTGGCATCCATGTATGGTCTCATATGCTGGTCAGAAACAGGATTGTATTCTTAACTCTTGGCCTTGGTAAGTTGTTCATTGAGTTGAGTCTGTCTATTCTGATCCTGGTTTTTCTTTTTGGCATTTAATAAATTTGGGCTTGAAGATGAGGATTTTGTCTTGTAAAGAAGTACCTACTCTCACTACAATTTATCCATTTTAGTCCTTTTGTAAGTAAAATTTAAAAGCCATAATGAAACCCTTGCATATCCAGAATGTAGGCTTCTTACAGAATTGGATTTAAGTTTTAACCTGGGTTAATACATATAAAAGGTGATTGATACTGTCATTTGATTAATATTTAAAATTTGCACTCATTGAAATATTCTAGTCTTGGTTGGTGCACTTTTCCCTCTATTTTCTTGGTACACTTTATCATTATGAGAAAAGAACTAAGAAACAAGTTGCAACATGTATTTTGTCCATGCGTTGTTATGGTTTCTGTCATTTTTTGTGTGTATTTTTGTTTTTTCTTGTTAACAATGACATACAGGCTGTAATTTACATGGTGTTTTATGTTGCAGGTAAAGATCACCTTGAAGCAGGAGAATAAAGATGCAGGAAATGTAACCTATAATGAATATCACTATCTAGGGGGCTTAGTTGAATATGCATGTTGGTTGAACCGTGACAAGGTATAAATTTCATGCTTATATAGTTCAAGTGTAAGTTTAGATAGAAGTAAATTCAATTTTTGATAAATGTGATTGAGAAAAATATTTCTAGAATATCTAAATGCTGTGAATTTTGGGCTAGCATCTGCTAGATATATTTAGCAATTGAAAAAATAAACTATATCATTAGCTAGATATGTTTCGAAAAATTGGATATAGATGTTGCTAATGTAATGACAGGGCATCCTTTATTTTGTATAGTAGATTTCATTCACTCGCCTTGGAGAAATGGGAATGCCCTTTTCCAGCCATGAACGATCCTTACAATGCTGTCCGGTAGCATATATTTCGCTCGAAGGCATCACAAACAACATGTTTGATTTAAATATAACTTCCCAGTCCTAGTAAATAAGGTAAATTGATGTAATTTCATTGCTAATTTGCTAAGTTACTAGGATACACATACGGATTCGGATACGGATCTGGATCCGAATACTGATTTGATAGATTTTTTAAAACCCAGGATCCGAATACGGCGGGTAAACGACAAGTACAAAAAAATCTAAAAATATTTATATCATAAATAAAAATATAGAGTTAAGAATCAAAACTATTTATGAAGCACAAGAGTAGAACTATAAGTTATTGCCAAATAAGAGAGTTCATGTACCATAACTGATAATTTGATGAGTTGTAACCATGATTGATATTGATAATTTTAAAAACCATTTTAGTGTGAACTTGAAGCAGGTCATAATAGTGTTTTTGTGAGCCACATCCACATGTCCCTATCAACAGGGAATAAAGTGGTTTTCTTGAAGGCTACTGCAAGACTACATAACAGTGTAGGTGAAGTGAGAAACAACATAGCACATAAAGATAGATCAGCCTTTGACAACAGACCTTGACCATAAAGATAAATCGAATAAAAACATTGAAAGCGGAACTTGATATTGGTATATCAAAGTTCAAGAGCAGATATTGACATAAGGATAGATCAAACCTTGAGTAAGAATGGGTTTTACAGTTTTAGCCATTAGTTGTTTAGGGTTTTTTAATTTTTTTCATTATAAAACATTTTTTTGTGGGGATCAATGGGTCATAGAAGCACTGAAGTTTTAGGATCCATTTGAAAATTTCAAGAATTGTTTGATTTTTCACAAGATCCGTTTCATAGGACCAGGATACATTTCCTTCTGCAGGGGATCTGTCTCCATGATGAATCCTAGGCGAATCCAATCCGTATACATATCGAATCGGTGGATCTGCGGATCCTACACACTAGGGTGGCAGATCTAGTAACATAGCTAATTTGCTTTTAGATAATGCCAATTTTACCTTTTACAGCATGTCTTTCTTCCCAAAAGCTAGGGTTTATCAACACTCCAAGAAATATCAATAGCGATGAGAGAAAATTCCTCTACTCTTATATGAGGGTGAAGATGATTGTGGTCCTGAACTGTGATTTATTGAAGAATTAAGTAAATTGTATAGATATAAGCTATTTCAATTTTAAGGTCAAAGTTGCTTTTCAGAATTGATGCTATTTGATTACAAAAATAGAGAATAATCAATAACTAAATAGATCTTGAAGAGGACAAAGGAAGTGCTTTTAAATTGTTAATATTCTACATCAAAAATGACTTGAGGGTGGAAAGTAAAGCTTTATTCTATTGCATTTCAGTAGTATTGCTATTTAGTTAATTGTGACATGATAATTTTACAAGCTGGATCTTCGGGCTTGAAAATAGATACTGAAATTTATTTTGAATGTAAATACTAAATGGTTGTAAAAATTAATCTTTTTAGCATAGGTATTTATTTAGCAATGAGCATGCATGTTTAAATAAGTTAAAATGAGATAATTTTGTTGATGTCAAATATATTTGCTTGATTTAGCCTTAGTCCTTAGAGTTTTCAGATTCTATTTGCTGTTGATATATGTGCGTGGTTCCAGGCACCTATTCATAAGCCTATTTCCTTTACTAGGGAAAAGGATGGAGTTATTGTTGGCGTAGCCCTTTAGTGGTATGTGGGATAGATGTGCTCTTTTATTTGTATAGAAAAAAGGGCCTCTTTTATTCTAGTAACAACAAAATACATGTTCTACGGGTGCTCTGGTCGCAGTACAAAGGGGGAGGTTTATTTTGACAGAGAATTTTCTTAAAGGATGAAATCGTCTCTGGAATTAAGGAATATTGAATTTTCCTTGTTCTGTTCTTAGAGATCTTATCACAGGCCAAGGGGTCTTGTTTTTGTTTGCTTCGGGTTCTCTGATGCATGCACAAACACTTTGCTAGGATATGCAAACAGTATCCGAACAACTGATGGAGGTTCTCACATGGATGGTTTGAAATCCGAATTGACAAGAACATTTAATATCCTTGGACGGAAGTCAAAACTTATCAAGGTGAATTGAATCAGATCAGTTTCTTTTGTAAATTCATTAGTCTATAAAATACTGACAAGGTAAAATTCATTCAGTATATTTTGGTTATATAAAGTGTTTATGGTGTATAATGAGAAATGCAATCTAGATGAATATTGCAGTTTGTGAACATCTATAAGAAAGACACCCCATGGTTGATATTGAAATGACTTCAATATGCCCTCTTATCTATGGAAGCTTCTTTGCTGCACCACATATCTGTAAATTTACTATAGATAATTTTGAGTAGAATAGGTCTATTCTCATTGCTTTTAAGATATGTGTCTGGCCTCAAAACAAGATCTATATGCTGATCAATATGTCATGCCGTGCAACAGGATTTTGAATGAGTCTTCGGTTATCCTCATTTGGTCTAGGGAATACTTATCTAGGGCAGAGATGGCTATTTACATGCCTCTATTAGACTTGTTATATGCCTCAAAGTTTATGGTTCTTATGTTTCTGTTTAAGAAAAACTTGTTTGTTTCCTCTTCTTTTGTTGCCCTTTTCTAGGTTAAAGTTTGCATATGTAAGGGAAGCTTGTGACATCTGCCCATGTGTTCAATTCTATTTTCATTACTGGCAATGCAAAGCTTATGACCTTCATATTTAAAACTGGGAGTGCAAAAAGATTTAGTCTCCTTTTGATATTAATTTCAATAAAATTATGAGTGCTACTTGAGTCTGCAAGCACTTGATGTTGTTCTTCAAATGTCATTTGAGTTTGAGACTCCAAATCATTAAATGAGATGCTCATAGAGGTTTCTAACGACATCCAACTAGGCAGAATCCAGATACAACAAATATGCACAAAATAAGTAAAACAAAACACTTCAACATGTTCAAACTTGCATTACTGGTAGGGAAGCAGTATCTCAATTTAAACATACCAGCCCTTCAACAAGCTCCAATTGAGCCTGCCTGAAAGTATTCTCCAACATCCACTGCAGGTTCACAAGGAAAATGAAAACTGTAAGGGAGAAAATAAATTACTTCTCACCAAATCGTCAACACGTGACAAAATCAAAAATAAAATTTTGCAAGATTAACTTCATGCATTCCTTTGAAGTGGACACCATTCAATCAGATATTTTTACCTTAGCACAAAATGCATGAACCCACTGGTCATCAATAGTCCTCTTAAAAGCACCACTCAAACCACCACATAAAGCACACTCAACACCATAGCCATGTCTGCCATGGTTAACTATAGTTGGAAGCCGCATGCCTTGGTATTGCCAGTGTAATGCTTCATATGGCTGACAATACCATCCTCCAAAATTATTCCTTCAAATTCCATAGCAATCTTGGTGAACTGCTACCTGAAGTATAATGTTGGCATGCAACATTTAAGATGCCCAGTATGATCTACTGTAACAATATTGTAGTAAATAGAGAGAAAAATAAAATAGAAAAAGGAATAGCTAGATTACCCTGCAGTGATGACAAACATAAATCTTGTTTGAGCGAGTAGATTCATGTAGTCTACAAATATCACACAAAAGAGATTCTTCTTTTGGTGAGCTGGATGGCACCGGATAAGCATCAAAATGCCTTTCTGATGGAACTTTTGCAACAAGGGGCCTGGACAATGTCTCTTTAGCCCGCAACATTGTGTGAGAAGAAGAGCTTGGACGTCCATCTAAAATGTTACCTTTTAGATGTTTATGCAGTGATACTTTCATTTGCTGTGATGTAGAAAATATGCCAGCAAAAGCAGGTTTCACATTATTCCATTCATCTAGATGTGAATGCTTGCTAGGAAAGCTAACTTGGTGTAGACTGTGCTCTTCAACTACATTTCCAATTCCATCCTTCCTAGAAGAACTAGTCTTAGGAGAAGCTACAGCTGCTGCAGTAGCTGCAACCTGTTAAAATTCAATATGCTAAGACAGAAAATAGCAGCATTACATTCCATTTCACAATAATAGCATATACAGGATCACTGAAGAAACAACAAGCACAGCATAAACACAAGAGACAGAGATTTATCCTGGGAAACCCTCATGGGGTAGAAAACCCAGCAAAGCTTCCTCAATATAGATGACCAACAATATACAAAGATGAAACCCTGAGACATGATCTCCTCCTCCACAATAGCAGACCTCTCCTCCACAAGTGTGCTATCCTCAAGTGAGTGAATGTGTATAATGAGGAACACACCTCCTCTATTTATACACTACTCTGATATGTATTTTACACAAGTACATGTAGGCTCGTATTTAACCATTAGGTTAAATACCCCATTATAACTGACTGGGCCGACCCCTCTAGGGTGGTCTAATAACCCTTTGACCCACATAACACATACAGGGCCGACCCCCACTAGGGAAGTCTAATAACCCAAGTTACCACATTCCGACGGAGGAATAAACATCTCCGGATATACAATAAGATCTTCATGGAGGAATGAATCATCTCCGGAATAATAAAGTACAAATATAATATTCTTTGAAGTTACAATATCTCAACGCCTATGCCTCCTTATGCCTCCTCTCTTTTCTACCCTGCTTCTTAGCTTCTTTTGCCTGATTTAGGTTATCGTTTACTAGAAATGCATCACATCTTTGATTCCACAATGCTTGCTGGTCTTCAGACAAATTCATTATCACCCTGAGAATTAAATTATCTGCAAAGATATTCAAGGTAATATCATTACCAAAATAGACAAGGCAATAGATAATAAATTTAAATATTCACTGATATACAAAGAAAAGCATATCAAGGGTCAAACCAAAATGGGAGTGATTTGCCCTTGCATTTTCAAGCAGGTTGTTTTGCAAGAATAGAATTTCTCCTTCTAATTCATCTTCTGGTGCCATATTCAAAACCTCTATATCCCTTGCCTCAGAAAGCTGCTTCCAATGAGAATCTTCTGAGATCATTTCAATATTGGGTGAGATAAAAGAAGAATCCATTTTTTCCTTGGTATCTAACATTCCATGAAAGCAATCTCTTGTTCTCCAAACATCAGTGGGTCAAAATACCAAAGGATTACATTTCACATTAAAATATAGAACAACACTGATTGAGGATGATACAAAACTCTACAGTAAGACAATTTATAATTTAAGCATGAGCACTTGCTTACTTCCTACTAGACTCTTCTAGTATCCTATTGTTACAATTTTTGCTTGATCTCCTACCAAACTTGAACCAACAATATCTCTTTCCATTAACACATCCAGCTCTTCCTTAATTGAGAATCCCTTCAAAGAAGCATTGCTACAATCTGCTTCAGTATTCCCGAACTGTGTAAGCTCCATACAATTAGACACCTTCATAGCCTGTATTTTGAAGAAGCATGCTTTGAATTACTGTGCTTTTCAACAACAGAGTCACCAATTCCAGCTATCCAACATCTGACACACAGCAGAAGCTTCACTAAACATAACTATATTCATAAATCTAGACTATGCATATGATCAGTTAATGACTACAATGCCTTTAAACTGTTCAAAATCCTAGTTGACCCGTTACTTAGAGTGGAAGCATTTTATTAATTTTACCAAGATCGATATTATTGTTTCCCAATAAAACATACCTTCAGTTTCAGTAGGAAATCGTGCTAAATTATGCTTTGATTTTGTTGCTAAAGGAACTGGCTGTTGTTGCATTTCCTAGTTATCATCAAGATACATGGTATTTGTCAATAGGCTATTACATGCAAAATGTAGACAGAATTGCAGGCATTGAAATTAACATAACCCCTAGTAAAGGACTCATAAAGGAAGTTTGTAACTTTATCAGTTCAACAATGAACCATAGATGCAACAAACAGGGACAATAGAACACAGATGATGGAAAGTAACTGACATATATGAAATGAAATATTGCAGACAAGATTCAGTAAGATATAAGCAATGGTTGAATGAGATTGATCGCTATGCGAGTGAGAATGTCAACAAGTTGCTTGTTGGAAACAACTATGATTTGACTGCTAATAAAGCTATTGATTATGATATAGCCAAGTTAATGTTAAATGCTGAGTAGCTGTTGATTGCTGGTATCCTTGGTATACTCCATTATTTATTTAAATTTATGGCTTTATAATGATATTTTTCTTCTGTTGGCAGGTTGTTTATGATGTTACTGATCAGGAGAGTTTCAATAATGTGAAACAATGGTTGAATGAGATTGATCGCTATGCGAGTGAGAATGTCAACAAGTTGCTTGTTGGAAACAAATGTGATTTGACTGCTAATAAAGTTGTTGATTATGATACAACCAAGGTAATGTTAAATGTTGAGTAGCTTTGGCATCATGTGCACTGTTATGTGTTTCACTGTATGCATCATCATCTTTGACTTGATGAGGATTCAAATATGAGTGTTCCTTGAAGTTGTTGGTGCTCTGTTTTTTGCTAATTGCAACATTATGGTAGTTTGTGGTCTTAAGTTTGTTGACTTGGCTTGTAGATTATTTTTTTTATTAATCTCAAGGGTTAGTTTTTTTGTCACTTTTCAGTCTACATTTTTCTTGACATGCTTTGTGTATTTTGTTCTTCAAGGCATTTGTTGATGAGATTGGCATTCCATTTTTGAAGACAAGTGTGAAGAATTCAACAAATGTGGAGCAGGCTTTCATGACCATGGCTGCTGAGATAAAGAAAAGTTGCACTTTTTTGTTATGATGTTTTCCAACCTTTAACAAGCACCTATATTATACAATTGTGATGTTAGATGTTTGTTTGACTCCCTAATTTTAATTGTGTAATGGTGTAAACCTATGCCGACTAATCCTAATGAATCCAAGTGAGATTCTACTTTTTCTATGATCCTGCTATTTTATGATAAAGTTAAGTGGTGATACATGATTCAAATTACATGTCGCGACTATTGGTAATATTATTGGTTTGAGACATGTTCCTATTGTCTATTTTATTGGGCACAACTGATATAACATTGGGAAAATACTGGTTTTTTTAGGTTCTGATAGAGTGTTGTAACTCTATACCTTGTCCACTCATTGCTTTGAAATCAACACTGTAGATGAACTCGCAAATTTTTATGGCCAAGTGAATTGTATATAGAAGTTTGTATTTTGCAAGCATATAAATACTCATGCCTATCATGTATCTATTTAAAAATTTTGTTGCATATGTATCGAACCTTCATCTATATTCTATCATTGTTTTCTTGTTTACTTGTGTGGGCATTAACGTATGACTTGTCTCTGTTCTAGTGACTCAGATATAAAATTTGATAAACCTCATTGATTGCATTTGAAAAGGGGCATTAAATAACTACATCCCACACTCTACTTGTTATTCCTAAACAATTTCTTGTATGTCTTGTCTCCGTAGAGCAACAGTGCCAATGATTATGCCATTTTTAGTTCCTGAACCTAGACATTTTAATATCTGGGTTGCATGCATTCACATCACTAACCTTTCTTCATAAAAATTTTGGTCAGGCTCCAGGCTTCCAGGCTATAAAATCTTGCAAGAATCTTGAGCATATCTATCAATATGCTCAAGATATTCATGCCCAAGTGAATTGTATCCAAAAGTTTGCATGTTGCAAGCATATAAAATTATAAATACTCATGCCCATCATTTATTTATTTGAAATTTTTGTTGCATATGGATTGAACCTTCAACCATATTCTATTATTGCTGCCTCTTTACTTGTGGTTGCATTACCATATGAATTTTCCCTATTTGAGTGACTCAGATATTTTAACATAAAAAATTTAAATATCAAATTTGATTAACCTCTCATTGATTGCATTTGATCCACGACATCAAAGAACTATATCCCACACTTTATTTGTTGTTTCTAAACAATTTCTTAGAGTCAACAGTGCCAATGATAATTCCATTTTCAGTTAAGCTTTTGCCTGGGCCTGGACATTTGTAATTTCTGGGTTGCATGCATTCGTATCACTAACCCATCTTCGTAAAAATTTTGTTGAGGCTCCAGGCTTTAAAATCTTGCTAGCATTTTAAGCATATTTATCGAGCAAAGCCTTGTTTTCATGAAATTGTTGAACCACAGAGAGACTGATATGTTTCTCTTTTTACATGGAATTCTTTCCTAAGATGCAGCATAGCCTTGAAAGAGGGTTTTCGACAAAATGACTTCCCCTATACTCCAGAATAGAGCATCCTATATAGAGTCCTCATTGTGACATCTTGCTTTTAAGGAGATTATATTTTCTATTTTCTATGGAATACTATTGACTTAACTCCATTTATTTTGTATTGTAAGATGGCAAGTCAGCCTGCCATGAATAGCAGCAGACCTACTACTGTACAAATGAAAGGGCATCCTGTTGTTAAAAAAAGTGGTTGTTGCTCATAAGACAATTCCTAGAATAATTTTTACTGCAAATGGTTTTGAAGAAGTGAAGTTGAAGATAATTGTATGTATTTTAGATCTGAGACAAGCAAATGTCTCTAGCCATCGAGAGATCAACAATTGATAGACAATTAAAACAAATTTATTGCAAGTTGGATCTTGTATTCTTTTCTGTCTGTGAAGGGAAGCAGCTTGCTTTTGTTCCTGATAATTTGTACATCTATGGATTATTGTACTCATGCGTAGTTTGTAAGATCATTCTTCTTTGAATTTTCATAATTGTCACAGTTGAACTACTATATCTTAGAATTATTTTAGTACTTGAAGCATTATTCTTGAATATGTTTGACATTCATTTTGTTCCCATGAAAAATTTGTTTGAATATCATCATTGTCAAGCAATAACAACTTCTTAAAGGGTGCTAGCTCAATGGTAGAGCACCTGCCTAATTATAGGCAGGAGATTGGTGGTTTGATTCCTCCGTACCCTATCATAAATTAGTGACTAAGAAAACGACTAAATTCTCATAGATACGACTATTAGTAGCTAATTTCCAGTATCTTATAGCATGACTAATGTTTAGTAGTATTTAGCTTAGTCATTAATATGTTATCATCTAGTAGTTTATTTAGTCGTATATTTGGTCATTAATTGTGACAATCAATGACTAAATCAGTGAGTATCAATGACTAAATCAATGACTTAATCAGTGACTAAATGAGTGAGTATCAATGAATAAATCAATGACTATCAATGACTAATAAGTCAACCAATTAATGACTAGTGAAATACGACTAGAGATAAGATAGTGGAAATCGGATAATATTAGTCACTGACTCAAAAATAGTTGTTTATAGTCGAATTTAGTCATTTTTTTAGTCATTAATTTCTCATTTTGTACTAGTGTTCAATGTCCTTAAATTTTCCATTTTATAGGTGCTTAACCACAAAATCAATGGCTTCTAACAAGAATACTTCCTATGTCGTATGGAGGGTTTGGATGTTTTATATGGCATCTGGTGATTTTTAATGCTTTTTAAGGTAGGAATTCCAATACTTCAAAGTTATCCTATAATTATATATTTAGTTTTTCTAATGAGAATTTACCTCTAGAATTTCTTAGGAGCTACCTTAAAGAGATGTAAAATATTTTCCTTCTTGTTATTTATACAATGCATTTTTTTTTGTAATTAGGGCTTTGTATCTATTTATCTTATCAATCTTTGCAGACTCTAGCTTCCTTGATTTCTCTTATTGCAATTTTACCTTCTTTATTATACTAGGGGTTGGTTTTTCTATTTTTTGTTTTACCTGAATCTTCGATGGACAATTTGTTGATGGCAGTCTGGCTCGTGGTCTTTCAATATGTCTAGATGTCACATACCCAAAAATCTGAATATTTTATGTTGTGAGAAAAACATTATGTTATAAGTTATTGTAAATTTTTCTATGATTATTGACCAAGTGGGGTCAAGGATGATTGTAATTAATTACTGTAATATTTTTATTACTAATAAATAAAAGAGGAGACAAATATCCAAATGAGACTGTTAAAGAGTGTTCACTGACCCACTAGGAGGAATGAACTGGGGTGGAGAGCAAATTGACAAGTGGCAGCATCTTCATTCACTTCTAGTTGTTGCAAGGGGAAACTTCCCTATATTTATGGTCATGTTCCCCATGAAAGTGGAACATAGCAGGTGGCTCAATAATTATGAAACTGACCAAAAGACCTAGGCACTCTTTTAATCACATCGAATTGAGCAGGTGGCTCACTATGTTTTTCCTTGTGACAATTCTGAGAACACAAGGTGAGAATGCACAAGAGATTCAATGAGGGGAAGGATAGGGAGTGAATGATAGAAATAATTATGCATATTGAATTAGTACTGTTGAATGCAGGTTCAATACTGCTGAATACAGAAGTCGTATTACTGAGTACATAAAACATTATTGCTGAGTTGTAGAAGGATAAACACTTTCCTCCACACGGTATCTTCGTTCTGGTGGTTCACTGAACATGCTCGGGGGTCCTAAGGCAAGCAACATTGGTTGTCTTCAGGAAAAAGGTTGGGTGGAACGGGCTCCTTTGGGTGTTTTTCCCCGGTTCTTCATTATTTTACTTATTTAATTCTAGATTGATAGTCTATTTCTTAAATTTGTATTTACTTAACTGCTAGATTAGAAATACTGGACTATTAGTTTATTTCTGAATGAATGAATAAATGATTGAATAGAATTATTCTCTATATTTTTCCACTCACAATTTGTGACGTACTCTAGTACAGAAAAGTTGGTTTAAAGAATAGATTATAACTCTTCAACATTTAAAATAGACTCTTGGTTATTTATTTTACAATAGATACAACTCTCAAATGAATACCGAAATAATACTCATAATACTTAGAATTACAGTTTGTTTCCTCTATAGGTTCATATGTATTGCAAAACTATAGCCAGTTTAAATGCTAGCACATATTGTTAGAGAACCCAAGGCTTCACAGTCACTATTTTATGCTAAGTAATTAATCATAGATATAGTTTATATGTATATTTTGGTCATTGTATAAACATGATACCTAACATAGAAGCAATTAGGAAAATATATTACATTTATTACAATCTCTAATATTATAAATTATCAATAGAATGATTGTGTGCATCATCATGAATTAATTTCATACTCTACAAGAAGTCATTATATTGTTATAAACCGAACTAGAAATAACTCATGATATAAATATAAATTCTATTTAGATTAACATCATATCGATTATGTAAACTACAGTCACGGGGTTTAAAAATAACTAGGCAACATAATATAAAAGATACGATAAGATATTTCCCAAAATCACCCAAGAATCAATATAAAAATTACAACATAATCTTACTACTAAAATGAATCACTAATAAACTTTTCAAGTATCAAAAGTTAACTAAGTCGTTGTCTACTTTTTATTTTCATTAAGCAAATAAATATAAAAGAATTTAGGGTTTAATAAACTTCCTTAAATACTTTACAGTCCCTAAAGTTCCAAATATAAATTCTAGGGTTTGAAACCAACAAGTTTCACCGTGTATCTCAACATTAACACTTTTCGAAATGGGTCGGTTCAGGATCAAACCCATTTCTTTTTCTCTCAAGTCTAAGATAAAAAACCTAAATACTTGAGCACACATAGTTTATAAAACTAAACAGAGACCCAAGAGAAATACGAACACTGTAAATATCAATACTTTAATTCTTACACCATCGTAACACCCAAGCAAATTAACCTACAGCATAAACGCAACCAGGGCGATTGCCAAGTTTTATCATAATAATATTATTATTATACATCGAAATCAAAGAGCCCAACTCTGTAACTAAATTCAACTAATGCTTAAAACAACTGAAAAAAAGGTCGAGAAATTTACAGGACCGTAAGGTCTTAAATCCATTTTAACAAAATAGAAAACAACAACGTAAACATAAAGGGGTTTTGCCCAGCAAGTATTTCGAATTGTACTAAGGTAACGCCGAAATGGCCCAAGTTTAACAAAACACAAAGTTCCTGTATGGGCTCACATTATGCCCAAAAATCCAAAATTACAAACAAATGTCACAGGGATAAACCCTAAACATACCGAGTTCATCCATTATCAAGTTGTAAGCAAAAGAACTTAAGTTTCATTCGAAACTCTAACCAAAACGAAGATTACATGAGCTGTGGCTCCAAGGATACAAACCCTTTAAATTACTTTATAGCGTTTTGCCTTACGGCGCAATATCTTAACAAAAAGAAACATTAATTACATGCTAGTAATCTCCACAGAACCGGCATCAATGCCCAAGCCCCTCTCGTTTACACAGGATAGTATAGAGATAGGTTGAAGGAAGTTCCAAGAGACTTCCCAAAGCTTACCAGGGTTGTGAGTCCAACATCTTGGGGAAGCAGTCGCTCACTGTGCACAGTCAACAACATTCTGAAGGGATACCCTCGAAAACAACATCGATGCAAGCAAAATAACAACAGAGTTAGAACTTGATGTAAATAGGATTAAAAACTTAAAACTAAATGAATGCTTTCAAACAAAACGTATTGGCTTACCTTCTATGCATGGCACAAAGCAACAAGTTTCACCATCGAACCCTGAGAACAAATAGCATTCAAACACTGAGTTACAGGCTGCGATTTTCACCATCGAAACCCTATGTGTTACTTTTGGCATTCAAACCCCGAAATGGCCGAGATCCTATCGGCTCTTCTATGCAAACAAATGTCAATTGAATGAGTTAAACGACGGTGTGATGGACATTCAATGCATGGCTAGGGTTTTACCAAAACCCTATGTCCATCACGTGGACCTTGCCAACGGTGCATTCCACTAAACCTTAAATCTTTTGTTTTGCCTATAGTCGAGAGCCCTGTTCAATTACCAAAGCATTATCTCTGTACACAAGCTGAAGGTCTTAGTCTATAGTTTGAATTTTGGATTGGTTAAGCATTCTATTAACAACAGCTTTTGTAAGTATTTTCAACATGGAATGTATACATGTTCTTTTTAGAGCTCAATTATAATACAATCACATCACTAAAAAAGTGTTCGAAATAAATATTATGGTACAATATTCAAACCAATTATAAATGCAAATATATATCATATGTCTATTCTAAAACAAGAAGAGGACAATAAAGTCTTTATCCCTAGGTAATACCCATTATACAGACCAAGAATTATAACGTAACATTATCGTAAATAATGTCATGGCTAGGGTATGTTCTACCCTAATCTTTAAGTTAAAACATTCATATGCAAGTTAAAACATTCATATGCATGCCAATAACATAGAATCTAACATAAGAACTTTAAGATAGTTTGGCGTACACTATATTTAATCTTCGATTGTCAAAACTCTTAAAAACCTGGAAGTACATTTCTTTCATGCACATCTCTATAGGATTAATAAGTGTGGTAGCTAGATAATAGCTAAGTAAGCCTTGGGGTACCCATAGGACCCCTTCATCAAAGGAAAATAAAAGGTTAGTAACCATGATCACATACATATAAAGTTGTACTGATATAGAATAATGTCAATCTTTGAATTCGACTAATAAATGATGATGCATTAAAGATAAACATTTAGACAATAAAGTTAAGACGCATTTATGCATAGGTTACTCAGGACATGGGTAATTATTACATTAAATTCAGACAAGGATTACATCTAGGTATTTATGTCGTTACAACACATTAATTATTTTACGATTATATGTAAATAAGCATTTGTTGTCACTAGAAATATGGTTGAACAGTCATAAAGGGTAAACTATCAATTAATATACTTTCCGCATTTTGAATATTAACATCAATTCTTACACAGAAAAATTTTATTTTTTTATTAAAATTTGGGGATGTTACACTAGATTTATCATTTTGTTGTGTAAAGGGGTATCATATATGACATAATCCACCACACTACTACTAAGACGATGAAAATAAGTCATCTAGTTAGAATTTGGCCACTTCATTAGACTATTGCAAATTATAAGATCTTGTGTGTTATAGAGTTTGACTATCTCAGCCGAACAAATTTTCACCTAGATTTGCAAAAATTCTTTTGTACTTGTTATCCAAAGGAGGTTCTTCGTCTAGCCAAAGGGGATTAAGGTTGGAATAATTGTTGAAAATAATAGCTTGGTTACTTGAATTTCAAGTGTTAAAGTCACCCATTAAGAGTATGTTTATTTTGTTCCTTAGACTAGAAATATCAGTTTCTAAGCCACTATAAGGACAATTTTTATCTAAATTGTTTATTTTTATAAAGTAGAGTTAATAGGGGGAAAATAACATATTACGATGTAGCTTTTTTTTAGCATTAATGTTTGCAATCTCTATCCAAATATATTGTTTGTAAGGGTCTTTCTTGTAAATCCTAGCATGGAGAAATATGTTCTCCCTAATGTAGCAAGTTATAAATTCCTCTACAACGAAATCACTTGTTCCAAAGTGACCATAGGACAAATCCTTCTATGTTAGAAAGCTTGGATTCTTCGTGTTCCTAGGTTTCAACAAGAAGAACAATATCAATTTCACTTGGGATCCATCTTAGTTGGGGCGTTTGTTCCATGGGAAAACTCCATAGTTGCAAGAGAGGATCTAGAACATGTATCATAAATATTAATTCCTCCGAAAAAATATCACATATATGAATATATATGATAAAAACTAATGATATATTTTACACATTTTTTTTATTGAGGTGTAAAGTTGTTTTATCTTAAGTTTTTACACATAAGAAAAACTACACCACAAAATTCATGACTTGTATTTTTTACTTCACTAATGACATCCATTATTGCCATCATTATAAATTAATGATATGAATTAAAATAATATTAATATATGATAAAAAATTATTAATATATCAAAAAAATATTATAATATATAATGAAAATATATTAATATATGTATTACTATATATCCCAAATATTAATTCTTTGGTCTCAAATTTGAAATAAATAATTATATATATATATAAATAATTGGTAGCTATGTATTAGTTTGCTATGCTCTTAGCAATAATGCATGGGAACAAGTCACTTTATTGTATCATTTAACTTATGACCTATCCATGTTCACCAACCACAAGTTAAATTATTGTACTAGTTTATACTTATAGATCTATTATTATAAATATAAACATATTTAATAATATTAATAATTTCTACCACAAACTCAATATTAATTTTCTTCCAATAAAATAAACTTAGTCTCTCATAATATCCCATATCAAGAAGGACAATATGGCAATATCAATATTTATTATATTAGTATTTGTTATTGTTGTTTGAAAAATAATCGAGACAGACAAAAGCTAAATGCCAACATAGTTGGATCTATCCGCCTCTCCGGTCATATAGGGCAGCATTTGTATTGTTTGACATCCTTCCGAGTTCCGACGTTACGTGAGGTACAATTCAACCGGCATGTTCAATGCAATTTCAATTTATTAATCTTGGCAGCTAATGGATGGGACAACTGATGATATTATAAGGAAGTGTACGCCACCCAATGATTATTCTACATTATCATCTTACGTTGAATCGTTCTACGCATTCTCATAAATTCATTTCCAATCACATCTCTGTCGAGGAGGAAATAATTTGTGTTATCATATTCACACGGTCGCCGATTTCAGTCAGTCTTCTTATGGGTTAATCGTTTGTTTTGTCTCTAATATTAATTAATAAATATTTGCCATACATCATACATCCCTTCGTGGCTCGTAGAAGAGTAGCCAGTTCCCGTTTCCAGGACAGGATATGCTGTTGTCGGCATTTTTCCTTAAAGCTTCAAAAATCCCATGAGCAAACCGAACCTACATGCGCCGCACATACCAGCTAGACGCTCTCAGAAACAGAGTTCCCTTCGGCTCTGCTCGGCTAGACAGCTTTAAAATAGGGTAAGTTCTATCTCCTCTCAGCCTCTTAGGTTAACCTGGGATTTGTTAAGGGTAAATATCCAGTTTAATGTCTATAGTCGCTTAAAAGAAGAACGTTAAAGACCTATACTGTCTTCTCAAGATGCGACTAGGGTTTAGTGTATATTGACTGTAAATCAAGTGGCCAACACACCGTTGTATGAAATCGTTGGGCTTTTTTTCTGTATTTAAATCTATCCGCTACACGAATCTATCTGCTACACACTGAGTCCATAAACTAATATTTGTAGTTTGTTCGGTCGTTCTTTATGTCATGAACTAAATTACTACAGATCTACCTTAACTCTAATTGTAATGTATGTCACTATACTATAGATCTACCTTAGTATTTAGATCTATCTTAACGACTAATGATGCCATATATACTATAATTTCGAATTCATCTACGGTAGTATCTAGATCTACTTTGACAATTAATGATACTCCCACCATAACTCCGAATTTTTGAGATGATAAAAAAATTGGAAGGAAAATCTCAAGGTTTTGTTGCCCTTGTTTTACAGGAGACATGAGTAAATAAAGTGTTGAAGACTTTCTTACCTGAGCTGCCGAGCATCTACCGTAATTCAGGAGCTGAACGAACTTCTCTGCTCATCTTGGTCCGTCTGTTGGGCTTTGATGGCACTGAAACAGAGTAATACTCTTTCTCGCATTCAACATAGTTGCATGGGCCGGATTCGGAGTAGCAGGAAACAACACAAAATAGGAAGAGGATATAAAGGGATTTACTCGTCACTGGTATTTGCGGCTCTACGTGCAGCAGTTCCCAGAAGGAAGGTAACTATGTCCCAAGTATTTCCCTTCCTTAGGTATTTGAATCATATACAAACGTTGCCAATTACAGATTTATTTTATGTTTTGATTGACAGGTAGATAAGAAGTGGTTTCGGCCTGTTTCCTGTCGAAAAGTTTCAAACCCTACTAAAGGTCCCCAAAATAAAACCGACAGAGTTGAAGGCCATCCGTCATTAATCATGAGAAAAACTGTGGATCAGAGGGATACTACTAGAGAAAAACAAGATGGGTTTAATCCCAACGTCACCATAGGAACAATGGGAGCTCATTATTGGATTAGAATCTCGACGTATAAAAAATATACTCCTCTGTCTAATTATCTTGCCACGTTTGAGTTAGACAACATGGAGGTTATGAACCTTACTATGTTTACAAGTATAAATAATGTGTTCTATAGTATAATACTGGAGGTGAGCATCTCCATATCCCTCTGCTGCAGTCATTATTATCGCATTAGTTTGGGTTTATTTACTTATTACTTAAGTCCGTCTGGATCTCATCATTTCTCGGAATTTAAGATTTTATTTTCTTATATTGAGTTGATTTTGTCAGGCTTCAGTGAAATCCAAATTGGAAATAGATCTCTTGCGCGACAGGCTTCAACGTCTAGCTTCAACGAAATGCGAGCCAAACTAAGAGGTGGAAAAACGAAGTTCTGGGAACAGTGGCTCCATGATTTCTGATCTCAGCGATGTAGTTGTAACTTTGCACCAATACATCCTATCAGCTGCTTTGTTTGACTTATGGTACACAAGATAAATTTTACTTCATTATACAGTAGAGAGTGTACGATTTTTTAGAACTCGTAGGTGGAATTATAAGGTGTAAATTAGTGTGAGTTTAAAATATCTAATTTAATAGGTTTCTTGGGTTTTAAAGTTTATAGGTTCCAAACAGCAATCTTATAAGAAGAGGATGTAAATGACTTCTATATATTATTTTACATTTTGCTTTTTATAATAAAAATACAAATATTATTGTAAATAATTTGATATTGTTTTTTCTTTTCTTTTAATATTTTTTTTAATATTTTTTTCTAATATAATAATTATTATAAACATAGGTTAAGCATTGTGTTACACATTTTTATTATTTTATATTTATGTTTTACTATAGGCACAACTCAAATGATTCTAAGAGCTTATGCTTATGTTTCTATAAGTATTTTTTATTTTATTTTTGAGTATTGTGTTATCTATTTTTATTTTATATTTGTTTTTCTATAGTTAACAATCTGATTTTAAAAGTTTATGTTTCTAATTTTATATTTGCAACAATGTTTATGTTTTTGTATATGTTGATGGTACTTTATGGCTATCATCCTCCTTCCATCTCACTATACTTGAAAAAGAAAGAACCAAGGTTCACATAGAGCACCCACAATAAGTTCTCCAATTATTGAATGATAACTTAGTTTTAGCACAAAATATGATGAAACAACAAGCCCATTAGCATCACACTAAAAGGGAATTTAAAGTGGGAGATTAGGTATTTTTTAGGATACAACCATACAAATAGATATCTCTCAAGCAATAATAGAAGGAAAACAAATTAGTAGCAAAGTACTATGGTCCCTATAAGGTGTTGCAAAGGACTTGAAGTATGCCTTATAAATTGGAGTTACCATGCGAACTTCACATGTACATCCAATCTTCCATGTTTCTTACCTAAAAAAGGTACTTGGTCACAAGATCGCAGTCCAGACTATTTTACCAGAGATTGACGAAGAAGGAAAATTTTAATAATAGAACCCGAATCAATCATTGAGAGAAGGATCACAAAACAATAAAATTGGGCAATTACTAAATGGAATAACTTGGCAGTAGAAGAGACACAGCATCGAAAGATGAGTTCTTCATGCACAAACATCCATAGAGAATCAAATGTTATGGGAAACACTTGTTTGAAGGGAAAGGGCATGTTAATCCCTATATATTGTGACGTTGGATTTCTATTAGCATATTAGTATTATTAGGACTATTTGCATTGGTCAACGAGGACCTTAATTGTGTAGGATGTAGAATGGTAGTGTTACCCTTTATCTCACACACACACACACACACACACACACACACACACACACACACTTACACACACACCAAAGAGATATAGCTTGCAGTGATATTGTATTATCTTTTTTGTATCTAAAATATGAAGGAGGTTTCCCCCTCGAAGAGGCTGGCTATTCATATTTTTATCGCATTCTTAAGGAATTCGAAACTATTGCTATTGTTTTATGCTATTTTGGGGAATTTGGAGAATACGAATTTATTTTTTCATTTATTTGTAATTGTGAGTCATAATGAGTGCCGCAACTAATACAAAATTGGAATTTATTAGAAGAACTAAGGTGAGATTTGTAGTAGTAAGGATAGAATAGAAATGAAGTTTAGAAGGAGGAGAATGTTTACGAGAGGAAGGTGTAGAGTGAAAGTTCATAGGTTAGGACAGTGCGGGGAAGTGAAGGAGTTAGGGTTAGAGATAGGATTAGGGTTGTTGGAATGTGTAATTTTAATAATTACATGTGTAATGATGTCCAGTTGAAGTTGTAAGATGTCATAACTAGCATTGGAAGACAAAAGCAAACAAAATAACTCTTAATATTATAATGTTAAGTTATCCCACATTTATAATGGAGAAAAATACTCCTTTTAAATTCATTATATAAAGTGGTGGAAAATCATTTATCCCACATGTATTTTGGGATGTTATTCTTCCTTACCTCTTGGTATATAATAGGGTGGGGGCAAGCCTTTGGAGGTATCTTGTAATTGCATTGAGATGTATTTGTAATACCTTGGGATAGCAAATGTGGAGTGGATCTCAAATTTTAATGTCCAAGATTTTTTGAATTCTTATTATACTAATCACATGACTTGTTTAGCTTCTTTTTTGAATTCTTATGATACTAAAAAGCACATACAACATAAAGCATCTATCATTGATGGTAATCATCTTTCGATTTTAGGATATGTTAATGTTAGTGTTCCTAATGGTACTTTGGAAGTTGTGTTTGATGTTCAAGGAATTCCCATCAACTTGCTTTCTATTTATTGTCCATGTCATAAAGGTTATAAATTTCAATCTTTTCCTAATAAGTATGTTTTAAAAGATATCAAACAAAAATTCAAATTTCAAACAAAGATAATAAGTATGGATTATATAAGTTTATTAGTTTTAATTTATGTAAAAAAAAACCATTTTATTCATATTTTTCTCATCCCAATGAACTAAGAAAATTATGGCATGAAATATTACGTCACTTGAATTATGGAAAAATGCAAATAATGCCTACAATGGTACATGGCTTACCTTCAATTTCTTCCACTAAGGGTGTTTATAAAGATTGTGTTCTTGGTAAACATCATAAGGAAATGTTTGTTAAAGGTAAATCTTGGTGTGCTAAAGAACCATCACAACTAATTCATAGTGATATGTTTGGTCATTTTGAAACTTATTCTTTGTCTCATGCAGTCTATTTTATTACTTTTATTGATGATTATAGTCGCACGTATTCAGTTTATTATTTGAAACATAAAAGTGAAACCTTTGCTATTTTTCAAAAAAGTTAATCTATGATTGAAAATGAATACGGTAAAAGTATTAAGACTTTAACCACTAATAATGATGGGGAATTCTGTGAGATTTTCAATTGCTAAGATGTAGATTCATAAGACAATTTCACATGGAATTTTTCAAACAATGAGAGAAGAAGAATAGAGAAGAAAAATTGTGGAAATCACTTTGTATTTTATTCATCAATATGATAACAATATATAATACATATTCCATGGAGAAAATCAAATGCCTTGGAGGAAATTTGGAAAGAGCAAAGAGAAAAGGCTTAGATAAGGGAAAAAACCCCCTAGGTGGAAAAAGCAGTTTCAAAAATTGTCCTAGAGGCTCACGAATTTGCTAAGTATGGTATGGAAGCTCATGAGTGAGGTATATGGAATGTAATGATGGATTTTGGAGAGAAGAAAAGGCCCGGAGGTTGAATTTCCCAAGTGGTAAGAGTTTCCAAGTCAACTAGCTTTTCCTTATCCACTAGAAAGTAGAAAAACAACATAAAGCTGTCTAAATCAGGAAACTGTCTTTCTAATTCAGGAATAGAATAAAATCAGACAGAATCCAAGGAAATCTTATTGCGAATCCATCCAAATTCGTTTTGGTGAGTTAGGATGGCATGTGTTCCACTAAAAGACAAAACTGGCCTATTTTACCTAGTCAAAACTTAGGAAATTAATCATAAACGATTAATTAATTTATCCTAAGTCTAAAATGGCATAGGTGGGTTTTTTAATATTCCAAAACCCCCCCTTAAGTATAACTTTATGTGATGGAAATCAGAAAAATATCAGAAATATAGGGCCTAAGCAACAAGGCTTATGGTCACCCCAATGCAAAAATAACTAGTCCATGTAAAATGAGGAAACAGGGAAAACCCTCCCTAAAAAATGGACATGCTTGGATGTCTTCATATTGTCTTGTTTCTAATTTTGAGGAGCTGAATGAGTTGAATGAGATGAATGGGATGCTTCTGAGTAACAGACTTGATGAATATATTGTGGATGTCATGATCATCCATCAGTGCATCAATGTTGTGTAGGAAAGAATCATGTGTGGAAGCTCCATGAAGCTCATCTTATGATGATGGAGGATCATCAAATGAATTTTTCTTTATGTTGTAACATATATAATCAGATCTGAAAGCATAATAAATAATGGAAAGAATATCTATGCATGCTCCTTCCCAAGAAAAATCAATGAACTCAATAGGATCAATTTCTTCTGTAGCTGGAATGTGGTGCACTAGTTCTTGTACCGCTTCTTCTCAAACTGATGTAGAACCTTTATGATATTTAGAATGAGATCATGAATCAATGAAATATCAGAATTTGAGTCATATGGAGAAGAAACCAATAAATATATGGATTCTC
Organism: Larix kaempferi; assembly: GCA_027924585.1. NCBI lineage: Eukaryota > Viridiplantae > Streptophyta > Pinopsida > Pinales > Pinaceae > Larix > Larix kaempferi. The sequence continues at coordinate 7,002,912 of BSBM01001033.1, forward strand.
CATGATCAAACAGAGTTTCAATAGGAAAACTGTGAGAAACTAGGTCACCCTGACAACTGAGCGATCCTGGAGAGTGTGAGGACTTGACTTTTGAACCATGAGTGATGGGGTCAGGTCCATATGTGTGGAATATCAGACCAATGATGGCCAAATACATGTCTTTCCAACCAATTAAATATATGAAAGACATAAGAGCAACAAAGGCAAGTGACAGAGTGTAGGAAAACATGGAATTTTGTAGTTTCCTAACTGGAGATCTTGGGGGTTGTAGGGTATTTTTTGCATCCAATAGTTGGTAAAATGATGTGGGAGGTTTCATGAGCTGCATATCAAACTGTATATCATCTTCAAAATAATAATCTAAAATATTTGAATGGAGGTGGAAATACCTTTCAGAAGACAAGTCAAAAGCTAGTAAAAATGACTAGTTTCGAGAGTAGGCTTAGGTGAACTGACTGAAGATTGTACCAAGGAAGAGGTGGAGGTTTCTGATTCTGATATATCAGAATGTGAATCAAAATTAGAGACAGAATAATTATATTTCACTCTATTACTCAAATCATAAGCATTATTATCTTTGGGAAATGCTTGGAAACAATGTTCTTGTTCTACAACAAGCTTGCCTTGTTCTTTATTTGCAAAGTGAGGAACATCTAGTTTATGCTCTTCAAGCATCTTGTCCATGATGTCCAATTTCTTTTGAAATGAGATTTCTCAGAATGAGTGCCTTTGCAGCAATAAGAACACTTGGGCTTCTCCTTCTTCATCTTCTTGGATTTGGAATCTTCATCAGAATCCTCTTCATCTCACAACATCTTCTATTTGGATTTGTCATTCTTGAAACTCTTTGCTCCATGAACAGCAAGAGCAAAGTCCTTGGATGGTGTTAGATCCCTCATTTGGACCATATTGTCCTTCTCCTTAGTGAGTGAATTAATGAATGCATCCAATCTTGGCATATTCCAATTAGGAACTGCAAGTCTTGTAGTATGAAAAGTAGACACAAATACTAAGAATTCAGAGCTCGGTTTTGATAGAATGGTAAGGATTAACTACTGATCCTTCTTATCTATGCCACATTGCTTGAGTTGAAGCACCAGGTTCTTGAATTTTGAGATGACCTCTTCCATTGAATCGAAATTACTTGGATTAAGTGAGATCAGCTCAATCTCCAATAAATGACCTATGAGCTTGTTGTGTTTTCCAAAGAGAGACTCTAGCTTTGTCCACACTTGATTTGGAGTAGATAGAGAATCAATATCGAATAGAAGATATGGAGATAAAGAGAGACAAAGTAACCCATAAGATTCATCAAGACTATTGAACCATTTGGAGTTTAATGCAACAACTCATGGCTCAGTTTCAAGCCCCATAGTGACTCTATACAATCCTTTGCTTCAAAGCTGGATGATCATATGCACCTTCCAGTCAAAGTAGTTGAAGGGATTGAGAGTCACAACTTTGGCTTGATTTTGATCCATACTGATGCACTCCTGGTAATGGAAATACCTGTAAAAAATACTCTTGTAAATTGTTTTGAATCAATCTATCTCTGATACCATGTGATATTTTCAATTTCTAAGATCTAGATTCATAAGACAATTTCACATGGAATATTTCAGACAATGAGAGAAGAAGAATAGAGAAGATAAATTGTGGAAATCACTTTGTATTTTATTCATCAATATGATAACAATATTTAATACATATTCCATGGATAAAATCGAATGCCTTTGAGGCAATTTGGAAAGAGAAAAACTAAAAGGCTTAGATAAGGAAAAAAAACCCTAGGTGGCAAAAGCAGTTTCCTAAACTATCCTAAAGGCTCACGAATTTGCTAAGTATGGTATGGTAGATAATGAATGAGGTAAATTTAATTTGATGATGGCTTTAGGAGAGAATAAAAGGTGTGTAGGTCGAATTTCCCAAGTGGTAAGAGTTTCCAAGTCAACTCGATTTTCCTTATCCACTAGAAAGTAGAAAAAATAGGATAAAGTTGTCTAAATCAAGAAACTATCTTTGTAATTCAGGAATAGAATAAAATCAAACAAAATCCAAGGAAATCTTATCAAGAATCCATCCAAATTCATTTTGGTGAGTTAGGATGGCATGTGGTCCACTAAAAGACAAAACTGGCCTATTTTACCTAATCAAAACTCAAGAACTTAATCATAAATGATTAATTAATTTATCCTAAGTCTAAAATGGTATAGGTGGTTTTTTTAATATTCCAAAAAAATCATTAAATATAAATTTAATGCATATTTATCTAACCATGATATTCAACATCATAATAATGTTCCTTATACACCTCAACAAAATTGGGTGGCTGAAAGAAAGAATAAAACTATGGTTTAAATGGATAGATGTATGCTTCATTATAAATGATTACATAATTTTTTTTTGGATGTTTCTATTTGTTGTGTTAACTATATTGAATAGAGTTCCTACTAAAGCAATTTTGCAGGTTACTTCTGAGGAAAAGTGGAATGGAAGAAACCTGATATTACTATCTTTAAGTTATTTGGTAGTGAATGTTGGGAATATATCCCAAATGAAAACTGGAAAAAGTTAGAACTCAATTCTTACAAATGTATCTTCATTAGTTATTGTGAGGATTCTAAAGTGTACATGTTGTTTGATCCTTCTACCTAAGGTGTCATTATTAGGAAAGATGTTCACTTTCATGAAGTCTCTCATCATCCCGAGTTTGTTGAATCTCATGTTACCTTGAATTTGCCTTCATCTTTTGTTACTCTTATATATGTTACTCCTTCCACACCTTATGTGCCTATTATTAATCCTAGTTTATCCTATTCTTCAAGTGATCCACCTGAATACTTGGAAGATACTAGTATGGATCCTTCCACTACTTCTCTTCGTATTTGGGCTCAACAAAATCTTTAATATACAAGTTCTAACATTGGTATTATTTTCGATACTTGTCGAGCTAGATCTGAATTTTATCTTATGACTATATTTTTGGCCACAGATGGTCCTTTTACCTACTCTCAATTTAATGATAGTCTTGAATGGGAGAAAGCAATGTAACCTTAGTATCATCATTAATGAAGAACAAGACTTGGAATCTTATTCCCCTTCCTCCTCGAAAGAATTTAATTAGATTGAAGTGTATACATAAAACAAAGTTTAATATAGATGGACATATTGAAAAACATAAAGCTTGTTTAGTAGCAAAAGGATTCTCTTGACAAGAAGGTATAGATTATACTAAAAAAATTTCTCCAGTTGCTAAAATGAGCACAATAAGAACTATTATTTCTCTTGCTACATCATATCAATGGGAAATGTACACCAAATGGATGTCATTAGTTTGTTTTTGAATGTTGATATTAGTGAAGAAATTTATATGCAATAACCACTTGGATTTGTTACTGTTGAAACTTTAGGTATGATATGCAAATTGAACAATTCTTTCTATGGCCTTAAGCAAGCACCTAAAGATTGGTATCAAAATATTAATGCATATTTCTTGAAGAATGGTTTTAAGCAGTGTGTATTTGATCCAAATTTCTATGTGAAGCACTTTGATGATGATATTCTCATAATTGTATTTTATGTGGATGATATTGTTATTACTGGCAACAAACAATATACATTGATACAGGAAATGAAAGATAACATTAAAAGTGAATATGAAATGATCGATTTAGGCCTATTACATTATTTTTTGGGTCAACATATTTGGAATATGGAAGATGGTATTTTACACTCTCAATATAAGTATGAGATAGATTTGCTTACTCAGTTTCATATGAGTGATTGTAAGAAGTCACTTACACAATTTTAATCCAGTGTAAAGTTAGTTGTTGATTGTGATACTCCTCTTGTTGGTGCGTGTTGGAGGGGACCCTAATTCTCACCATATATTAACATGTTATGCAATAAAGAAAATAAATGAATGATTAGTTGGATCAACTGCAGCCTATCCAAGCATATATTCTATGTATAAATACCTATCAATTACATGAATACAACTAAATTGGATTTCCCTTTCCAATATTATGTGTAGTTGGTTATATGTGCGTGTTCTCCAATGTAGTATCTCTTGCTTGAATGATGTGTTGAATCCTTCCCGTTCATACTTTCGTGCCATTGCCTCTCTCTTTTGGCCTTGGTGACAACAACAACAAAACAGAGTGGCTTGAATCCAGAAGAGAGTGAGATTCTCATATGGACCTGCAAGAAATGGTAAAGACTACTCAGTATGTAGGTGCTATGAACCGATAGAGGAAGAAAATATGAAAGCTTGCAAGAAAAAGATTCAAGATTGCTCGAGTTCCTATGGATTAAAAATAATAATCTTGTTGTTCTTGAGGATGACGGAAATGCCCGCTTAAAGATATTGTAAGTTGGATACTCCATTACTTTGTTGTTCTAGAAATTAATGAGTGATAAGGGTGTAGTCGGTTGGTTATTTTGAGAAATCAAATGTCGAGGTGTGAAAATAAAAATATGAATCGACTCATCTTCCACTGAGTCTTGTCATGAAAAAATCCATAGAGAACCTGCAACTTGCAATTGTCCTCCTAAACCAACTATACTTTGAAAGCCAATAAAGTTTAGCTAAATACTACACATCATGTCCTTCAACTTACTTGGATTTTTTGAGATAGTTACACAAAACATCTTGCATTGAGTAAAAAAGATGAAATAAAGGAAATTGAATCATGTTTCCAAATATATAAATTTTATGTATTAAAAATTTTCATAACTATGTCAAGTTTCATCTTTTCTAACAATCACATTTTATTTTTTTGGAAAATGATAAGGTTTATGTCTTTGTTAGTTCATCTTTTGAGTGCCTAAATGATGGTTTCAGGATACAACGATTGGTAGACATGTAGAAAACAAGTAGCACTAGTGCAATACTATTTTTCCATAGTTAATTTTAATTTTAATTTTTTTCTTAATTATCTAAGTGATCAAACCTTGAAAATGATACGTCAAATGTGGTTAAAATTTATGAAGGTCTTAATGCAATGATTCTGAAATATATTTTTTATAGCATGTAGAGGTCTGTGTCTAGTAGTGCATCATACAATTTTTTTTTTAAATTCTTATGAAATGAAAAGGTTATGGAAGAAACACTAACAATGTGTTTTTTGAGTTAAGGAGTCATGAAACAAGAAAATTAGGAAAAAAATACAATATATATATATATATATATATATATATACATATATTTAATACATATTCAAAGAATCTATAGAAAAAATGTATCTGTGTCTAAAATTTCATAAAAAATTGTGTCTATTATACTGTAAAGAGCAGCGAAAGACAGGCATACTGAGAAAAATAAGGAAATGTCCAATTAACTATGGTTTACCATATTCCATAGCATAGGGTTAGTAAATATGAACCAAACATGTAGGATTGTAGTTGAACCATAGGTGCATTAGGAGGCATGTTCTAGGTGCTAAGGAATGCTCACACATTACCTTTAAATTTAAATTTGTATTCCCACCTTTGGTGTCAACGGAAACACTCTAGTTTTTTTTCTCTACGAAACTCGCAAGAATTTATTATTTACAAAATGCTCTAGCATTTCTTGTTTACAAAATGCTCTAGTTTTATGGAGTTACAAAATTCTCTAGTGTTTCTTGTTTAGAAAATGCTCTAGTGTTATGAATCACATAAACTATGTTCTAATTAATGGATGAAATAAAGGGCATTAGACAGAGAAGGGATATGAGAGGGGGGGGGACTATATTCTAACTAATGGATATTGGAGGTAAGGGGGGTGAGAGAGAGAGGGGATACAAGAGGTGGGGAAATGGACATAAACGTAGGGAAGGGGAGAGAGGAATGAGGAGGGACGAAATTAAAGACCTAAACCCATAATCCCTAAGGAAAAAAACCCTTAAACCCCTAAACCTCTAAGTCTTTAGCTCCTGAGCACCTAATACTTTAACACAAAATCCATTATCACTTTAACCCCATGACACTTAACCCTAACCTTTTATACCTTACCCCATGAATAATCGATCCCTAAATCCATTAAACTATAAAGGATCTAATACCTAAAGCCTTAGTCCATTAATTAACCCCTTATCTCCCATGCCCTTACTCTTTAAACCCGAACGCCCTAAGCCCTTAACCCATTATAATCCCTTAACACTATAACACCTAATCCTTTAATTCCTAGCCACTTAAAACCAAAACCCATAACCCCAAAGCCCTAAATCCATTTTCCCGTAAATCCCCTAACCCATAAACCCCTTAAGTCCTTTAATTTTTTACCTCTAATCTTTTAACGATTAGCCTCTAAGCTCTAGTTTACCCCCTAGAGGTAAAATAATTGTTTACTCTAATATATGTTTGAATGTGTGACCTCCCTTGTGCAAGTGCACCTTGAATTTCATTTTGGACTCTACATTTGCATGTTCAATCTCTGTTTGCATGCAATGTACCTAGTGTAGTGAGTAGGCACACTAGCTTGGAGACAAGCAAAAAAACTAAATTTCCCCCAATTGAATTCTAGCACCTAGGGACCTTTCCAAATTTCTTCCCAAACAAACACAGAGCTATAATAAATTCAATATGGATAGTATAATGCACTTATAGTTATGCAAAACATAAAACATAAAGGTTTAGATTCCATACAATCAACAGTGGCACATTCTCTGGATGCATCACACCTAGGACGACCCTTTAGCAAAGCCAAAGACTCCAAGGTAATAACCCCGAGAAATATGTGGAACCAAATGGATTTAGGTGCTGGAATGGATGTATATAAAACTTATGTAGACTAATTTAACTATTCCCAATCTGAGATGGAATTTATCGGGATGGATAGACAAATGTTTGAACTCAAAGAGAGAAACTAGTTACAAGGTTCCAAACTAGGACTAGGGAGAGAGACAATTTCCAAACCAATTTGAATCGCCTCAAAGGATTCCTAAATTATGTTCTATGAGTGTGGATAGTATCAAATTCCTCTTATTAATCTGTAGGGGCCTTCTTTTCATAAATTAGAAGCATAGGAAATAGTCAATGGTATTACATACAGAAACTAGCTAAATTTCTCCTCTATAGAGGAACCATGGAAATAAGAGGCTCTCAAATGGAATCCCAAGTCATCAATTATACAATAAATCTTGATGAAGAAATCATATAGATGTAATTCAATAGGAACATACCCGAATCATATTTCTAGGGGTGCATACAACCGTTAACCATTGCAAAACTTTTAGGATATCAAAATTTCACTTGGATTGCATACATAGAAACATGAGTAATATGATCTAGAGTAAGAAAGCATTTCTTTGCTATTGGATCCATGAATAGAGTAGGATTACATCATATTACATCAGAATATTTTTATATGAGCAGTTTCTAGATTACAGGGGGTGCAATCCTTGAACTCTCCTCTTCACTGGCCAAAATACATTGAACTAGATATGTTGCAGCTATAGGATTCTAACAATTAGATTGAGAATGAAAACACATCACATTATAGATCATATCAGTCCTACAAATAAAATGCAATGGAAACATTAAACTCCATGAAAAGTACTAGGTGTCCTCTTTCTCAAACTCCAATAGGAGGATCTCTCAATCTCTCTACTAGATCAATGATTGCAAAGGGGCACATCACCCAATGCTCGCAAGGGGCACACCACCCAAGCCTATGAGATGAAAATACTTCTCAAGATGAATAATAAAAATGAAAAAAGATGTCAATGGGTGCACTCCGGCTTCTTTTATAACATTATTGGATTTAAGATATAATGAATGTGGTCATCCACCTCAACCAATGTGCCCTCATTGACTAATTTTGAACCTGCAGCTTTTACCTTTAGTTTCCCTTGCTTTGTTTCCTTTCTACTTTGGTATGCTTTGGAAACATCTTGATTTTGCCTGGATTTTCTCTACTTTCCTATTTTTCCAAATATTTTCCTAATTTTTTGCTTCTTTCTTTTTTTATGAGATTTCCTTCTATTCTTCTGCTTTCTAATTTTCTGAGTTTTCCTATTTTTATGCTTTCTTCCATCTTTTGAGTGGATTTATTGATTTTCTCTACTTTTCTCCTAGTTTCCATTGTGGATGAAATATAATAGGGTCCACAATATCTCTATGTGCCATCCTGGGTCACCTAATCATATCCACTCATCACATAATTAAATAAAAATAAAATATTTACGTTTTATGTATTACACACTTCCCTAATTTTTGAATTAGATTAACTAGACAATTAATGCATTCAAAATTAACCCCTACACTTATTGAATTTTTTCCAAAACCTATACAGGTTGATAATGTAGGATAATGACCATGGATCCCTCAGCGAGGGGACATTACTGTCCCTCCTACCCAAAAATGCTTATCCTCAAGCAATTGTTGTCTTGGATGCTCAACTGTTTTGTTTGGTGGTCTATCGGGAGGAAGGTTCCCAAGAACCTTCTCATGCCACCTTCTTCCACCGCGCTTATTTATAACACAAAGAGTCTTTCGAAGACTCACAAAACACCAGGAAGAAACACAATGTTTCCATCCATCATAGCAATTCCCACTTAGGAAACTAAACCATTGCTTCCCATGGATAGACTGTTAAAAGTTAAGGTTGACTCGCCCTCTAGTATCCCATAAACATATTTATAGTGCATCACTACCAATGCCTCTGAGAATAATTTCCAATTGACCCAAAAAGGTTTGGATCTACCCTTAGGCCATAAATTTTCTTCCTTACAATGTTGTATCTAATATTCCATGATTATAGATTAATCCTCTATCAGGTGGCCTACCCTGTGGAAGGCATCCAAAATCCTTCTCATGCTTTCGAGGAAATTCCTTGATTTCTTTAGGGTGTTGTGAAACATCTATGGTGGTTCCTTGAGTGGCGTTGAGGCACTCATCAGCTCATGCAATGTCTCCATGTATCAAGATTTCTCTCATACTATGTGAAGACACCACTTGACTATGATAGGTGTTGATGCCTTGCAAATTTATCTGCTTCTCATTAGAATCTTTGAAGCTTATTTGATACACCTTATAATTCATGGAACACTCTCCAATGGATTACATCCATTGTACTCCCAAAACCAAGTTGGTGTCAGCAACATTAACAACATATAAATTATCTGTTAAGGTATAATATCATATGGTTACTTGCATATTTGGAATCCATTTAGTACAATCCATGGAGTTATTACCTGGTATGATGAATTTGAAACCTTCGAAGGTTTCAGTAGGTAGCTCCCTTCTTTCCACCAAGGATGAGACAATGAAGTTATGAGTAACACATCCATCAACCAAAATTGTAACTCTCTACCCTTGCACCACTCCCTTAAATTTGAGAGTGTGGAAACAAGGTACTCTTATCATGACTGCATCTTGTCACTTGCGGGTGGTAGGTGTTTTTCATCTGATGTCTCATAACCACCATATGCTTCAACTGGTACTTCCTCGTCTTCCTCCTCAACTTCACTATATGAAAATCCCTCAATGTAGTGTTCCTTACCCTTAGCACACTTGTGGGGCAGAGCCCATGACTCCTGGAAAGAGAAGCATAACTTTCTCCTCCTTAATTCATCTCGATCTCTGAAAGTGATCTCCTTCTTGAAATTTTCCATTGAATATTTTTGGGGATGTTTCTTGTCCATGACTTCAGACGGAATATTGGTTCTTGGTGAAAACCTTGTTCTTGGTATGGAACACTGTAGATCTCTTGTTTTTCTCATTACATCCTGCAATGTAGATGGTCTATAGGATTTAACTAATCCTTTCAGTGACTCTACTAATCCTTCTGTGAAAAAAAGGATTAAGAAAGCTTCAAATATATTAGTGACCATCAAAACTATATTTTGGAACTTAGAAGCATATGCCTTGGGAGTTCCTATCTGTCTCATATGCGCTAGCTCCCCGAAGGATATCTTAGCATCCTTACGATAAAAATATCGGCCAATATTCTAGTGAAATACTCATAGGTTGACACTTGGTCATGACCCAAGGTCTTCATACCATGGAACCACAAATAATTGGCCTCTCCATCCATATGTAGGGTATCCATTTTGATGGCATTCCTTTCATTCATGGGGTTCAATTGAAAATATGTATCCAATTTTTGAATCCATGCACTTGGATGAACCATCAAAATATGGAAGGGATGTCTTACCAATAACATTCTTCAACTGAAAATTTTGTGTAGGAATCCTTTTTCCCCATCTTGGATGGAATCTGTATTGGGATTCACAAAAGTTCTTGAAGGAAAATGATCTCCTGCAAACTTCACTCAGATTCTAGTACTCTGCATAGGGATCCTCCCATGTAGCAATGGATCCATTTTGCACTTTTGGTTCTTCTTCATTCTCTTTAGTAACTTGGGCATGGTAGGCCATGGCTAACTCTTAATCTCACTCTTGAACTCATGAGGCCGACTATGAGGACATTTTTTTGGAAAGAGAGTCTCACCAAAGACCTTATTTCCTTCATGTTGAGAGCCATTGTTTCTCCCTTCTCCATCTTCATTCACCAATTGCTTGGAAAGGAATTCCCAAGTTTCGTGACCCGACTTGATGATTTTCTAGGATATGTATTGCATTCCCTTTAGCATGATCTGAAAAAAATATCTAAACTCTTATCCTTCATCCATGTTAGACATGTCTTATACTCCTTGAATCTTTCCTTTAGTGGAGTCAACCTCCACTTCAAGAAAAAATTATTCTAGATCATTCCCTTTAGGATATGGATTTATCTTCGAACTCATCAAGGATAACCACGAGTAGGTTAATAGGACCATGGTTTGGTACCATTTTAATGTACCTAGTGTTGATTAAGTTGTCATTGATGCCAACAGTGCCTGGTCATTGATGCCAACAGTTGAGTCTTGGTTCCCCTTGTGGAGCCCCTGAGGGTTAGTGTTTGATTTTTGGTTGTCTGTGTTAAGAGGAGACCTTTTGACTCTGTCCAAGCCCAAGCTTGAAGCCCTTGGAGGCCTATGGACATTGGAAAAATCTCTGAACACCCTTTAGAGTGTTTAAGTACCCCTAAGTTGTTTCTTTGGTTCCCCATACCACAACCTATGCCCTAGTTTCCTAGGAAGTGTCCTTGTTGGGTTGAAGAAGTTCTGAAGAATTCCTTGGTTCCACACTTAGTGGATTGATGACCTTGCAACCCCTGTTGGGGTCATGGATCTCTTGTATGTGATGATGTCATAAATGACTTGAAGAAGAATTGGAACCCTTGATGAAGACCTCGATGCCCCTGGTATGGTCTTGGAACCCACTACTTGCACTTGACATGGTTAGATGGCATGATGATGTGGTCATTGATGACTTAATAAAGTCATGGAACCTTTGTGAAGATCTTGATTCCCACTATTTGCAATTGATGTGGTTAAGGAACCCACACACATATTGGCTTGATGTTGGAGTTGACAATGGTCCATGTTCCCATTTGGTGACAAGCTTGAAGCTCATGATGCCACCTTGCACATGGCATGCCATTGAAAGCCCTAATGGCTTGATGAAGGACATGATGGCTGTTAAAATTCAATATGCTAAGACAAAAAATAGCAGCATTACATTCCATTTCACAATAATAGCATATACAGGATCACTGAAGAAACAACAAGCATAGTATAAACACAAGAGACACAGATTTATCCTGGGAAACCCTGATGGGGTAGAAAACCCAGCAAAGATTTCCTCAATAAGATGATAAACCAAAATACAAGATGTGCTCCCTCCTTCTAATCCTCCTTAGAAAATATCCCAGACAAGTGCTCCTCTTTTCAAGTGTGTGAGTGTGTCAAATGAGGAACACACCTCCTCTATTTATACACTACTCTGACATATATTTTACACAAGTACATGTAGGCTTGTATTTAACCATTAGGTTAAATACCCTATTATAACTGACTGGGCTGACCCCCACATGGTGGGTCTAATAACCCTAGTTACGACAACCAATTCGGAGGAATAAACATCTCCAGATTCATAGTATAATCACATGGGAGGTATGGAACATCTCCGAAAGAAATAATATACAAATATAATATTCTTAGAAGTTACAATATTCAACACTCCCCCTTAATGAGAAGGATATTATAACAACATCTGCAGGAGCAAGGAGTCATTGACTACATCATCTATATATCATCGGAAGCTTTCTTCAATTCATCATCATCAGTAACTCAACTAGTTACTGGAACATCAACATCATCAGAGTTGATATTACTCGATCATCAGCATCATCATCACATGATCACACGATCATCAGCATCGTCATCACACGATCATCAGCATTGTCATTACACGATCATCAGCATCGTCATCACACGATCATCAACATCATCATCACACGATCATCAGCATTGTCATCACACGATCATCAACATCGTCATCATACGATCAGCATCGTCATCATACGATCATCATCATCATCACACGATCAACAGCATCGTCATCACACGATCAGCATCGTCATCATATGATCAGCATCGTCATCACACGATCGGCAGCATCGTCATCACACGATCAACATCGTCATCATACGATCAGCATCGTCATCACACGATCGGCAGCATCGTCATCACACGATCAACATCGTCATCATACGATCAGCATCGTCATCACACGATCGGCAGCATCATCATCACACGATCATATTACAGGATGATCAATCCTGCTCTCTTTAGTACATAGGTCCATGGATGATGCAATCCAGATCAAGTTCCAGGATGATCAATCCTTATCTCTTTAAGACAAGTCTCATGTCTAGGGACAATCCAATCCCAACCACAGTGCCAGTCCTTTTTCATACTGGATGTGACCTAGATTAGATCTAGGATTTACCGCCACAGAGCCAGTCCTTTTTCATACTGGATGTGTCACATCTACAGAGCCAACCCTGTTTCATGCTGGATGTATCACATCTACAGAGCCAGCCCTGTTTCATGCTGGATGTATCACATCTACAGAGCCAGCCCTGTTTCATGCTGGATGTATCACATCTACAGAGCCAGCCCTGTTTCATGCTGGATGTATCACATCTACAGAGCCAGCCCTGTTTCATGCTGGATGTATCACATCTACAGAGCCAGCCCTGTTTCATGCTGGATGTATCACATCTACAGAGCCAGCCCTGTTTCATGCTGGATGTAACATATCTACAGAGCCAGCCCTGTTTCATGCTGGATGTAACCTAGAACAATTCTAGGATTTGTCACGTACATTTTGAACCGAGGTCCAGGGACGATCTAGTCCTATCATGTACCTTTTGAACCGAAGTCCAGGGACGATCCAGTCCTATCATGTACCTTTTGAACCGAAGTACAGGGACGATCCATTCCTATCATGTACCTTTTGAACCGAAGTCCATGGACGATCCAGTCCTATCATGTACCTTTTGAACCGAAGTCCAGAAACGATCCAGTCCTATCATGTACCTTTTGAACCAAAGTCCAGGGACGATCCAGTCCTATCATTCAATTCTCGGAGACCTCATGTCTACGGCTCAATTCAAAGGACCATAGTCCGAGGACGATCCAATCCCCTTACCTGTTCATTCAGGATTTAGTTCTCGGAGACATCATGTCTACGGCTCAATTCAAAGGACCATAGTCCGAGGACGATCCAATCCCCTTACCTGTTCATTCAGGATTTAGTTCTCGGAGACATCATGTCTACGGCTCAATTCAAAGGACTAAAGTCCGAGGACAATCCAATCCCCTTACCTGTTCATTCAGGATTTTGTTCTCGGAGACATCATGTCTACGGCTCTCTTTAGTACTGAAGTCCAGGGATGATCCAATCCCCTCAATTCCACCAAGGAATTCATTCTCGAAGACATACGTCTACGGCTCTCTTTAGGACTGAAGTCCAGGGATGATCCAATCCCCTCAAGTCCACCAAGGACTTCATTCTCGAAGACATATGTCTACGGCTCTTCTTTCGGACTGAAGTCCAGGGATGATCCAATCCCCTCACATGTTCACCAAGAAATTCATTCTCGAAGACATACATCTACGGCTCTCTTTAGGACTGAAGTCCAGGGATGATCCAATCCCCTCAAGTCCACCAAGGACTTCATTCTCGAAGACATACGTCTACGGCTCTCTTTAGGACTGAAGTCCAGGGATGATCCAATCCCCTCAAGTCCACCAAGGACTTCATTCTCGAAGACATATGTCTACGGCTCTTCTTTCGAACTGAAGTCCAGGGATGATCCAATCCCCTTACATGTTCACCAAGAACTTCATTCTCGAAGACATACGTCTATGGCTCTCTTTAGGACTGAAGTCCAGGGATGATCCAATCCCCTCAAGTCCACCAAGGACTTCATTCTCGAAGACATATGTCTACGGCTCTTCTTTCGGACTGAAGTCCAGGGATGATCCAATCCCCTCACATGTTTACCAAGAACTTCATCAAAACATGTGTCAATCATGTATCCTCATCATCAAAACATGTATAACAAAACATGTATCCTCATCATCAAAACATGTATAACAAAACATGTATCCTCATCATCAAAACATGTATAACAAAACATGTATCCTCATCATCAAAACATGCATAACATCTATCATCAAAAGCATGTATACATCTATCATCAAAAGCATGTATACATCTATCATCAAAAGTATGTATATCTAACATCAAAAGCATGTATACGTCTATCATCAAAAGCATGTATACATCTATCATCAAAAGAAAAAATATAAGATTCCTAAATCTAAATAATTCTAAGTAACTAGGTGCAGTAAATAGGTAACCTCATCATTGATGAGATAGACTTGTTATCAGATACTATGTTACTCCCCCTTTCGAGGAGGGTCCTTCTGGACTATACCAAGCTTGTCTCGGAAGTATTCAAACTTTACTCGAGACAGAGGTTTAGTCAAGATATCATAAATCTGATCCTCAGTGCTTATATACTTGAGCTTGATAGCTCCTCTCTGCACCATATCTCGTATATAGAAGTATCGGATCTCTATGTGTTTTTTGACTTATCGTGGAATACAAGATTTTCTATCTTGATGCAGTTTTGAATGTCACACATAATCATAGTGGAATCCATTTCTAAGTCAAACACTCCATATAATAGTTTTCTGAAGCCACATTGCTTCACAACTGGCAGAGCAGACAGCTATATATATATTCTACTTCAGCAGTACTGAGAGCCACACTAGATTGTTCCTTGCTGAACCATGAGATCATGGCAGATTCAAGACTATAACATCCACCTGATGTACTCTTTCTGTCTGAGGCACTTCCTGCCCAGTCAGAATCTGAGTAACCATGTAAACGGAGTTCATGACCTCCAAGATAATATAGACCAAAATCTAATGTACCTTTTAGGTACCTCACTACATGCTTTGTAGTTATTAAGTGAACCTTTCTAGGTTCTACTAGATACTAACTTAGGCTATTTGCAGCAAAGCATATATCTGGCCTAGTATTTGTTAAATACATCAATGACCCAATGATTTGTCTATATAGGGTTAGGTCCACTAAATACGATGAGTCATTAACTAACAACTTCAAGTTGGAGTCCATAGGAGTGGCCATGGATTTATACTCCAACATATCAAATCTTTTTAGAAACTTCACAGCATACTTACCTTGAATTAAAACATTCCTTTTGGATCTTGCCATACTTCTAGACCTAAGAAGTAGTGCATTAATCCGAGATCTTTCATTTTCATTTCTGCAGCCATTTTCATGACCTGTTTCTCATTCCTTGTCAGAAAGAGATCATCGTCATACAATAATGGTATGATAGGTTCATCATACACAACCTTAAGGTAAAGGTTAGGAACAGCTTTACTTCTGGTAAAGCCCAAGCTTTGTCATGAAGCTGTCAATTGTCCATTATTCACACGCAGCATTGAGTGATCTTCTGCATATCTATCTGTGCCATCTCTCGTCAGATGGTTCTACTAATATGAGCCTCAAAATCATTCGAACTCTGTGGTGAGTTCCTTCTTGCATCCATGTCATATGTGTATAGAACTCATATTCAACCTTGTAGCAAAGGTTGAGATGCACATCACCCATGATGATTATTAAGCTCATCAATTGACTACCGATTTTGGGAACCCATACAGAACCTGATTACATTATTAAGAGAATGGTCTTATCTAGTCCCTTGGAGCAAAACATCTCATCATGATTCTCTTCCTCTTTCTAAGAGAATCTCTTAACCACAAGCTTTCTATAGTGTGTTTGATTTGTAAATCTTTTGTTGAACATCCATCGCTTGTTCAGAGTTCATCATTCATCATGATCTTTCCTACAAATCAAAATTAAGTACATGATTAGTAATACTTCATAATCATCAAATCATATTTGACATGATAACCTATTATGCATACAGATATCATTTACATAGTTATGCAACTATTTTCACCAATACTTTGGCACAACACTTTCCCATATCCTGTATGCATACAGTGGCTATCTAGATGCCTTCCATCTCTACCAGAACATACTATCGAGAGTGTGCACAGCTCTCAGCATGTCAGCAAAGAGGTTTCATTCTAGACAAGCAACAATGGAATGTTTGTCCAACTTACCAATCATATGCATATTAGTAGTATACTGTTCAATGCTTTATGAATGTTTACACTCAGCATGATATATTCTAGGAATACAAATATGCATACAAGCAATATCATTTACTATTTCTAATAAAAACTCAAATACTTATCTAGTATGTTTGTGTGGTTGCCTCCCGCTTGATCTTCTGTATGTCTTCTGAACTTCTATTCATTTTGTACCAATGTGCATGCTCAAGTGTACACTAGTGTCATCCTCGTGAGTCTTTGTCTTGATGTTGTCATGGTCATGGAACTTGATTTGTCTTTTGTAATATACCTGTGTCTTGTTAGCAGACAACATCAACCTCACACAACACCATAATGCATAAGTACAATCATATAGCCCTAATCAATGAATGTCTTCGATCATTCACATGCATTCATATTGTTACTAGGGTGATAAGACAATTAATAACATTAATCAAGATTGTACTAATAAATAACATGAAGACAAACACATTATGAACTTAATCAAGAATCAGATTTCAAGGCATACCTGAACCTCCTTAAGTCATACCTGTCGAGACTTTTTGTAGTCTTCTTATGTAAGGCCTTAGCCTCAACTCCCCGTGAAACTTGATCTGGAGCTTGATTAGGGTTTGCTAGAGAAACCCTAAAAATTCAATCTTTGACTTTCATACTTCTGAATGGATGGAAGAATGTGTCTTGCTGAGCTTATCAACCTAGCATTCTTCAATTTTGAAATCTCCAAAATTTGACCCCTCAAAATTGCCTTCGAAACTTCTGGATCTTCTGGACAGGAACCCGAACTAGGGTTTGATGAAGCCCACCCTTCTGTCCAATCAAAAGGTTCGATCCAAGGCTCTAAACTCTTATTTTTCTGAGGATCTTCCAGCCGTGGTTACAAACTTCAAAAAAATTCCAACTTTCTCCGAAAACCCTAAATTCTGGAAGCCATGAATAAAGGTGCTAAAAATAATTCTGTTTTGACAGAAATATGCACCTGATTGCTTCTGCTATAACTCTGAAATTTTTGCTCCACAGGGTCTGAAAACTTTTTCTGCAGTAGCCTGACCTATCATCTTTCCATACTGATAGGTCTGATCTCAATTGGATTTTCTGAGAGAGTGTTATGCCAAGTGTCGCAATGTGACCTGTTTATGGGATAAAACAGGAGAGCGAACTTGTACGGCGTTCCATGTGTCACATTTTGAACTTCAGCCTCTGAAAAAGTTTCCTGAGATATTACAGTCTGTGTACTACCTGTCACTTTTTACGAAATTTCATTTGGAGCTTCCTAGCCCAAGTTATGACCTTTTTTCCAAGGTCACCTGATTTTGACTGAGATCTGGAAGAGGCCGAAACCCTAACTTGTACTGATCATAACTCATAAAGTACAACGAATCTGAGGGTTCCCTTTGGACACAAGGTACCTGGGGATGTTATCTTCGACCTGTAAACTTTTCAGACCCTGAACCTTCTCAGAAATGGATTTATAGAGAAAGTTCCACGATGACTGGTTTTTTCTATGTAAAACCCTAACCTTCAAATTGTCGTAAGTAAAGCAAGTGTCGTAAGTGCCATACCTTGTCTTCCTTCAGGTTAGCTCTGATACCATGTTAAAATTCAATATGATAAGACAGAAAATAGCAGCATTACATTCCATTTCACAATAATAGCATATACAGGATCACTGAAGAAACAACAAGCATAGCATAAACACAAGAGACACAGATTTATCGTGGGAAACCCTCATGGGGTAGAAAACCCAGCAAAGCTTTCCTCAATAAGATGATAAACCAAAATACAAGATGTGCTCCCTCCTTCTAATCCTCCTTAGCAAATCTCCCAGACAAGTGCTCCTCTTTTCAAGTGTGTGAGTGTGTCAAATGAGGAACACACCTCTTCTATTTATACACTACTCTGACATATATTTTACACAAGTACATGTAGGCTCGTATTTAACCATTAGGTTAAATACCCTATTATAACTGACTGGGTCGACCCCCACATGGTGGGTCTAATAACCCTAGCTACCACAACCAATTCGGAGGAATAAACATCTCCGGATTCATAGTATAATCACATCGGAGGTATGGAACATCTCCGAAATAAATAATATACAAATATAATATTCTTAGAAGTTACAATATTCAACAATGGCACCCACTTGGTCACCTAGACACACTAAATGATGGTGACCTTGAAGACATACCCTTGAAGATGGGGTCTTTGATGTCCTAAACAAATTGAAGAATTTAAGGGTATTGGACCATGTATTTGCAAATAAGCCCTCTGTAAAATGATAGTCCTCTTCAATCCCTTTTCGTTGATATGTGGAGCATCTCCTAACACCGCATGGTTGAAGAGATTTGAATTTTTGAAGTTAATGATTAAATTCAAAATTTAAATTGTACTTTGAAAATATCTGTTGAGAGGTCGACTCCATATAAAGATTTAAAATAAATAAAAATAAAAATTGTTTTTATTACAAGTCGGCTCCATAGAATTTTTTGTGGAAAATGAGTATAAATTCCCAGTCATATCTTCACTTTTGAGGGGAGAAAATTCAGATCTGTGAATAGCTCTGCAATTTCGGGTCTGTCTGAGGCATCATCTGAGAAATTTCGGGTACTGTAGCAGCTACAATAGACTGAAATATTTTTAGCTCTGCTTTTTTTGGGGTTTACTAAGGCAGCCAGTAAGGAAAACAATCTTGAAGATGATTGCTGTTTGACTGAGATTTTTGGACTGTTTCTGAGGAAGATTTTCACTGGTACAGGAGACTGATTTTTTTGATAGTGGCAGCAGGTCACTGTTGATAGAGAAGACTTTGAAGTTTTACGACAGCTCTATGGCATCTGCAAATCAACAGTCAATCCTTTTTTTTTCCTTTTGTTCTCCTCATGAATTCAGGCTTCACCAAGGCATCCGAATAACAGCATTAGATAGTGAAGAATCAAGTCTGAAAGTTGTAGCAGAGATCAATTTTAAAGTCAAGTTAATTCGGTGGACAGTTAAGATCAGCAGTCTGATCCTGTAAAATTTTCGGTGGTCTATTTGCTAAGTCTGTCTTGCAATTCGATGGATATCTCTGAATTCGGGTATATAGGAGTACTGTGACAGCAAGCAAGTCTGAAGCTGCTCTGACTTCCAAAAGACAAGAAAATCATGGCATGTATTTGAAATTGATCTCTGAACTTCGGTCAAGCAAGAAATGAAGACTTAATCTCCAGTTTCTCACGTGTTGGCAGCTGGAGATCTCAAATGTTAAACTCAACTCTAATTTGAAGCAGGCCTCTGATCATCTACAACATAGTTTCCTACAGGAGGTATATCCCAAAAATAATCCTACTCAGTTTGAGATAGTAGACACTCTTGTAACAGTAAGCTTCCATTGACTTGGAAAGATAATTGAGTAGCATCTTTCATAAGCTCGGGCTCAAGTTAACTGAGGCAGCAACAGTTATGTTTGAAGTTCTTCATACTTTCTGAGTTTCATCTAAAGAGGTTCATAAAATTCTGAGACATTGAAAGACCATAATATTCTACACTAGATGATGATTGATGGACAGAGACAAGTGAAGGGTATGATCCTTGAATTAATCTAAACTTATCAAGCTACAAGCTTTATGACTTTGATGAGAAGACCTCTTGATGTCTAGACATGAATGAAAAGAATAATATGATGACAGTGACATAGTGATCAAATGTGCATGACAGTGATAGCCACAGCAGGAGCAATTTGACAATGACTTGATTAACATGACGGGATTTGTGACATGTGAAGATGATTGAAGATGTTGCAGCAGTTGATTGATAGTGCCAGTAGTGGACTGAGTTTATGACAGTGATTACAGTCGAGAATAAAAGTATGCCCTAACTCAAGCAAAAAACAGCAGACTCCCTTTTGGTTCAACAGTTAGCAGCATTGTTTTGGTTGTGGAATAAATAGTCAATAGCAGACCTTTTCGTGGGTATAGATTTCTCCACAGTGGAAGCAGACCCGAATTCTTCAGAAATACATTTTTTGGGGTGTTAAAGAGGTTGACGACTGATGTTTTTGCCATGATCTGAGTTTTGTTACAGTCCATGATCCAGTACAGTTTTACAGTAACAAGGTATGTATAAGTATATGTGATATGTACAAGTATATGTGCAAATGGTGTATGTAATAAGTGGTATCAGTATACAGTTATGTACAGCAGTGTGTGAACAGTATTGATTGCTCAGTGGTATATTGATACATGCTAGAAGTGAAAGCAGAGCAGAATTACTTGTTCAGTGATTGTGAATGATGAGGATGTACATGAGAAGTGTATAGCAGTCAAACGATATATCAGTGTACTTGATGACTTGGCAGTGATCAGAGAGCAGAAATTATCAGCAGCAGGTTCAGTGATTGGTTTAACAGGTCCATAGGTTTGTTAACACCTAAAAAGTGCTCACCAGCTCATTTCCCTATTCACATGACCCATTTGTCCACTTTTTCACCATCGGAGCCTCTAAAACCAACAAAAGGTCACCAAAAGACCTGAGTACACCCCTTTTTCCATTAAAAAAGATTATTTTTCCTGAAAAGCATAAAAAACCCTAAAAAAGGGTCCAAATTCCCAAAAATATTAAAAAGGGAATTAAAATATTATTTTTATTCAAAAAAAGGAAAAAGGAGGGAAAAGTACCTAAACCATGTTGGTCAATACCATTTGGTTTTCACAAAACCACAAATGGTATTCCCCACCACCAAAACCTATAAAAAGGTGGTAGGGGCTCCTCATTTCACATCCATCCATATTCCTATCCTCATGCTGCCAAAATATCCCTTGAGTATTTGGCCATTGTAGCAAGCCTTGGAGAAAGGACCCATTGGAGATTGGAGCTGCTCACCATTGGAGCCATTCAACAACCTTCATCATTTGGAGGTATTGTACTTGCAAGCGTTTGCTTGCCCCATTGTCAATACAAACATTATTTTTTATCTTTCTTGTTCTTGTTCTTTAAATGTTTACACTATTTGCTTAAATTATTGCATAGATCCATGATTAGTTTAGTTTAGATTAGATTGTTATTTATTTCTATTGAAACTGCTGCTACTAGTTAGCAGGTGCCCATAGCACTAAGCCTGGTTGCAAAACCGGGCCAACAAGGTTCAATCATCTTTTTCTTCAGGGTGGTACGGTGGTGCCAGGGCTCACAATTTTGTGAGCTGAGTTGTTGTAGCAGCTCGTCAGTTGCAGCTGACGAAGCCTAGGGGTTGTAGCCCCTTCCAGTTGTAGCTGGAGAAGTTGTATTAAATTTGAATCCACAGTTGTTGCTGGGTCAAAGTTTATCATAAAAGGCTTCCGTGGTTTTACCCCCAGGACTTGGGTTTCCACGTAAAAATATTGTGTACTGTGCATCTTGTTATCTTTCATGAATGTTAATGATATGTTGTTATGATTGGTGATTAGCAACTTGCTCTTGACTGAAATTTTTAAGACTTGGCAAATACTGATTCACCCCCCTCTCAGTATTTCAACACCTAGGGTAGTGAGTAGGCACACTAGCTCGGATACAAACAAAAAAATCTAGATTTTCCCCAATTGAATTCTAGCACCTAGAACACATATTTCATTAAAATTGGAATTAAACAGTGGATCTAGAATTCCAAAATAACTAAAAGAGTCAATTTTGGTGTTTTCCTTGGAATAAAATGTTTCCATTTTTAATGAAATATGTGTTCTAGGGACTATTCTAAATTTCCTCCCAAAAAAACCTAGGGATGTAATAAATTCAATATGGACTATAGCATGAACCTACAAGTATTCAAAACATAAATAAAAAATATTTATATTCCATACATTGGACAGCGGCATATTCTTTGGGTGCATCACACCTAGGATGACCCTTTGGCAAAGCCAAAGTCTCTGAGGTAATAACCCCAAGAATTATGTGGAACCCAATGGATTTTGTTGTAGAAATGGATGTCTATAGACCTTAGGTAGAATAATTTAACTATCCCCAACCTAATATGGAAGTTATTGTTGGGTATGTGTTATATTCTCTGCATGTATGTGAAGGGGAGAGTGCGCCTGTCAGCGGCACATGTGACGATCCCTCCGACACCTTATAGGGATCGCATGCAATTTTTGGGGATTATTCTAAAGATATGTAATTTAATCCCGGTTAAGGGATTGGGGTCTATTTACTAATCTGGGTTAACGGATTAGGGTTTTCAATGCTACAGAATACCTATATTGTATTTTGAGTGATTCATAATGACATGATGAGAAAAATAGGAGTGGTGGCTCCAAGCTTTGTTGGTTTTCCTAGTTAAGGGTTTCCAGGGTAAATCTGTGTGTACTATGTGTGAATGCTGTGGTGTAATCTCTGTTTTTCTTAAAAGAATCTGTATGCCTTGATTCTCTACACAGGTTTAAAACTTACATGTGATATCAGAGCTCAATTTATTTGGTTTCAGGGGGACGCCTCTGTTGCTAAGAGTTCGACGCGGTTGATAGATCTTGGGTCTGTGATAAACCTGGGTTCAGTGGGAGCTTTGCAGTCTCTATTTGTGCATTGAAAGAGAATGGTGAGCAGTTCAAGAATTAAGATCAAGAAGTTTAACGGCCATAAATTTGAGCTATGAAAGCTCAACATGGAGGATCTTCTTATAGATCAAGATCAGTGGATTGTTGTGGATTTGGGTACACAACCCACTGGAATGTCGAAAGAATATTGGGAGAAATTAGATAGAAGGGAGAGGAGTAAAATTCAACTGTGCTTATCAGACTTTATTTTATTGAACATATCTGGAGAAGATACTGTGTTAAAGCTTTGGATGAAAGTAGGGAGTTTGAATCAATCAAAATCCCTTCTGAACATGTTGTTTATGCAAAAGAAACTGTATCACCTCAGAATGGGTGATAATGGCATAGAGACGAAGCTAATAAATTTCTACAATACTATGGTAAGTCAAATAACCTATGTTGGCATTACAATGGTTGAAGAAGATAAATGTATTACATTATTGTGTTCTTTACCAAATTCCTGGGACAATCTAATTGTGGCAATAGGCAGTGCTAATCAAGCAACTCTAAAATTTGATGAAATAGTATCATCCCTGCTATCAGAAGAGATGAGGCGGAAAGCCATGGATACTCATAGCATGGATGCCTTGTATGTGAGAGGTATCCACCAGGAGAGAAACAAAAATAAGGGATTTGGGGGGAGATCTAAATCTAAGGGTAGATATAAATCCCCAGGAAAATTTATAAGGAAGTGTTGGAAATGCAGTAAAGTTGGGCACTATAAAAAGGATTGTAGATTTAAGAATATTAATAAAGGAAAGGGTTCAGAGGATACCTATACCATAGAGGAAAAGACTTACTCAGAAGGAGGAGGGGATGTGTACCTAGCGTCTAATGGGAATCCTTCAGAACATGATATATGGTTGATTGACTCAGGTGCGTCGCGTCATATGACCCCTCACAAGGAGTGGTTCTATGAATATGAAGAGTACAATGGAAGAGATGTGTTTATGGGAGATGACTCACCAACTAGTATCATTGGGCGTGGTAAAGTCAAGTTGAAACTAAAGGATGGAAGGATTAGAACTCTCCCAGGAGTACTACACATTCCAAATATAGCAAGAAATTTGATTTATGTCGGAAATATGGATATTGCAGGTGTAAAGACTGTGTGTGGAGATGGTGGTTGCAAAATGGTTCGAGGATCAATGATATTGATGAGGGGAATTCGGTATGGAACTCTATACAAAATATTGGCAAGAACCATCATTGGTGAATGTAACAATTATGTTGTCCTTGAGGGGGGAGATACAAAAGACAGAACCCTAACTGCATCAAGAGCAAAGACAATGCTATGGAATCAAAGATTGGGGCATATCAGAGAAAAGGGCCTTCACGCATTACAAGGTAAAAGTATGGTTGAAGGTATGACTGATTGCACTCTAGATTTTGATTTATGTGAACATTGCGTATATGGAAAACAAAATCGAGTAAGATTTGCATCTGGTTCTACAAGAGAAAAGGGAATTTTAGAGTTAATACACAGTGATGTGTTTGGACCGGTGCTTGTTCCATCACCAGGTAGATCTGTATATTATGTTTCATTTATAGATGATTTGTCAAGGAAAACATGGATTTATTTCCTTCAAAATAAATCTAAAGTATTTTTTAAGTTCAAATAATTTAAGACTATTGTAGAAAATCAAATGGAAAAGAAAATAAAGGTGTTGAGGACAGATAATGGTGGAGAGTTCTGTGGGAATGAATTCAAGGAATTATGTAAGAAGTGAGGTATAGCAAGGAAAAATACTACTCCATACACACCTCAACAGAATGGAGTTGCTGTCACCTACCCAAATTTTGAGACTATATATTTTATTTGCAAAAACATTATGTTAAATTATAATTACAAAGTTTTGTAATTATGACCAAATCTGGTCAAGGATGATTGTAATAACATATTATTATTATTTAATAAATTAAAATAGGAGACAAACACCCAAGGGAACTATTAAATCAGTGTTCACTGACCCACTAGGAGGAATGGAAGTTGCTAGAAGGCATGGGCAGGTGTCAGCAATTGCACTCCACCACTAGTTGTTGGTTATGGGACAATTACCCCTAAATTTGTGGCATTATCCCCCAGGTGGGTGGAAGAGAGCTGTTAGCTCATTAATGACCAGGCTAACCACTAAAAGGGCCTAGGCAGCCTAGATAAGGCATTTCGAATTGAACAGGGATCTCCACATTATTTTTCTGCAGAAATAATTCCTCAAGTGTACCAGGTGATCACTGAGAGCTTCGAATAGGGAAGCTAAGTGGAAGTGCATTGTGAGTCTGCTGAAATTTATTTTGAGAAGGAAAGCAGAGGTGCTGGTGCACATCTCTTTGAATTCTAATTCTATATGACTGAATGATCTATAGTGTTGCTACAAGTTGATGACCTAAAGCTTCTACAGATTCTTCTTCCTAGTGGTTCAGTGAACATGCTCGTGAGTCCTAAGGAAAGTAATTTAGCTGTCTTCGAGAGTAGGTTGGGTGGAACAAGCTCCTTGGGTTGTTTGTTTCTCCTACATTCATCAGGTTCTACTGTTTTTTCTTGATTATTTTCAGTTAAATGATTTTATGCATTTGTAGATTTAGTATTTACAGTTAATGGTATACAGAAGTAACTGTTTCAATTTCTGACCTAGGTATGATTCTGTATAATGTTCGGCAGAATGCCAAGTGAATGATTAGACTAACACTATGGTATTTTATTTTAATTTTTCAATATCAATTATATATGTCTAAACTCAGAATATAGAACAGCATATCATAAAACAAATATTGTAGCATTTTATTTACCTAGTAACAAAAGTAAAATATTTCATCTCTACACAAAACTAGGTTTTTCAATTATCACTATCTATTTTTGAAAGCTAATGCTATGAATTCTATTATTATTCTGTCCAACAGTAAGGTGATATAACTCCAATCATTTTAGGCATCAGCATTTCTAGAAATTTCACAGCTGCAATTTAAAATATTCTATTTACACAGAGTTGTTACTCAGTACAAATAACGCTAAATAGATACTTATTATTCACAAATAGAAGTACCATTGTATATTACTATTTCATTTCGGTATCCATATCTCATATTTCGATTTAATTATCAAATATAGATATTAAATTCAAACACTTTCATCATAGGCAGAACCCCAACTCTTTTTCACTTATTGTTTAGCATTCCCTTGCAAAAACGTTAAACATAGAATCAAAACCCTTAACATGGAAACAAATCATTTACATTATCGTGACAGGTTCATAACTGGTTCAAAGGTCACATACTTAAACAACTTACATCAACCCTTTGAGTTATAAACACAAGTAAGTTAAAAGCCTCTCTCTTTAGAAGTAAAGACTTTTTAGTTACGATTTCTTTTAACCAAACAAGAAAACATATTTTAGAGTTCTTAACAAATTTTTGGCCAAACCCTTATATTCGAAATAAACAACTCAAATATTATCAATTTCCAAATATATTATAGATATATGTTCATTATTGAAAATTACAGTCGCAAAAATATTTAGAATTGGCTCTCAGCCAATATCAAAACTGATGAACATTAACACCTTTTTACACAGAGTATTGTTTCAAATACAATATCAAAACTACAGGTTGAACCCTTCACCTTTATCTAACAGTCGAGGGTTAAGACCCTGATAAACAGGAAATACATTTCATTATACAGTAAAAACCATAGAATACATTTTGAGACTAGGTCGAGGATTTCATCCTCTCTACGTTGCTTACAGAATGGAATCATTGCAACATCAATGATTTCCTCAGAAGATCGGAAGCTCTGACCATTTCAAACACAACCAACAGATTTCCAAGAGAATCCATAAGAGAAACCACCGAGACATACCACTACACACAGTAGTTTCCACCTAAAATGGAGCGTAGAGTCCTGTGAGTGGTAGCACCTACAATTATTACAAGGTGGTTAAATTTAAGTTCAAATCTTGCAACATTGTAGACAGTTGCATCTAAACGAAAAATAAAAACTACAGAAGAGACATTACCTTCACATTTAAAAGAAAAACGAAGGCCAAATCCAACAGCATCTGCAACAGGATTGAAAACCCAAAGTCGCATACAACTTGTGGAGCGCAGATATTACACTCATAGCAACTGGTTCAATTCTTTTTAATCACTGACCATGATATTGAAACTAGGTATGGAGCATTTAAGAACTCATTTCAAAATCCAAACCCTTCGGCAATCAGCATGTTATTCCTAAGCTTTCTGAATGTCAAAAACAAAACAGAAAATTTCCACGCCTGAGCTCATCTCTCACACTATCGTCTTGTAACAGTAATTGTTCTTAGGTCACGGGTTCAAATCACTCGAGTACTCTCAAAAAACTGCTATCAAACCCTAGGTATCCACATATCGGTCGGCCTCTCCCCAAAACCACTCTCAACACAATGAATGACAAGGGAAAATAGTAACTATGAGGTTTTGGTGGAAGTTTACGGTTAAGTCCCAAAGCCCGAGAACAAAATGTAAGATCAACGGTGGAGATTACTTATCATAGCACCACATATTTCCAAGCAACCACCTTATTTATGACCCCATTGATAACCATCGCCACCGTGGATACCAGCTCGGATCATGTTCAAACTAAAACACATACATCTCGACCACGTTGGTTGTTTCATCACGATGCCTTCATGAGCTAAGTACCACAATGGTAGCCACTAAGAATTTCCACCGAGCTTGTAGATAAGAGTAATAAATGCCAAGTTGGTTCACTATCGCCTGCCAACACATATCCACTTCAACATTAATAACCATGTCCTTATATTACGTTGATTTGAAGTTTGATAGGAACCTTGTCACATTATATATATGTTAATATAAGTTATACCTTAGTGTGAAACCATTTAGGTATAAAGTATATGTTTAAAATCTCACGATAATACTTATGGTTTCCTATTTTTGGTACATAGGACCCATGCATAAACACTTGGCATATAGTGAAATGATATAGTTTAAACATGGAAATAATACATAGTTTTCATATTGTGAAATATATTACATAGATTGCATATAGTTAAATCTTATAGGATTTGCATATAATTCGTATGCTATGAGATTTGCATATAGTTTACACTATACGCTTCACATTACTTGAATAACCATGTAATATACATATAGTGCACACATTATAGTAATACAAAAATATCATGCATTTAGCCTATGTTTTGTAAGTCACATTACTCCTGTGCCAAATATTAGTAACGCGTGATATCCTGCATCAAAGCTTTGACACTGTTTTCATCATTTAAATATTAAACAAAGAATATACCTGAGTTGTTTAGTTATCAAAAAACAAACTATAGATGGATCGATGTATTAGTACCTTAGAAATTTATACGCAGAACCCTTAAAAGCTAACTGAAAGTACTCTTTAAATTATGTTTGTATTACTTGAACTGGTGTTCCACCTTACCTATATCTGCGGAAGGGAAAGTCCAAATGCTTTAGCATAAATACTAAGTAAGCCTCGGGGTACTCTTAGGACCCCTTCCATCATCAAAAGAAGAACAACAGTTAGCACTTATAAATGTTATATTGTTTGAACATTGATACAAGTAATATAAATCATAGCTGTGATGAGAATAATATCCATTGGCATCTTATTGTAGACTTCGATTCCATTTCATAATAAAACGATAAACAGTACACCGTATAATAGTCACAAACTTTAATACAACATTTAGATTTATAATTAACACAAGTAAAACTAATGTCGTATTTTGTGTTAAGAAGTATGAAGTGTCGTCATCATATTTTGTTATTAGTTAAAAGGATTAGCATTTATTTTATTTTTGCATCAGCAAGTACAACATTTAATGCTACTTTAAAATTTTTAAATTTTGTGAATTTTTGGGATGTTACATGTGGTATCAGAGCTCATGTTCGAACTCTTGGCCTAAAAAGGTCCAAAGAACACGCAACGGAAAAAATTTTATGACATCAAAAATCTTTACTAATTAAATTATTTTGTATACAGAAAATTGTTTTCTAAATTATAGGTATGGAAGGATCAGCTGAACACATGCAGGACAGATTTCGATCGAATAGTCATACCAACAATAGCACGGGACAACATTATGAAGAAGAGGTCCATGGTGAATTGAATGATAATTCATCAGAATTGTTACGTGCATTTCAGGAGTTGAAAGCATAAACAAGATCTATTAAATAGGATAATCAGAGAATTTTGAAGGCACAAGAAGAACTGAACCAAGTACTGTACGACCAGTGCCCAACTGATGAACAAGATATAAAAGTTGAAAATACCTCCAATATTGAAAACTTATCTCATGGGAAAAAGGGTAAGAAAGTGAAAACTGATGATGAGAAAAACAGTTCAACATCATCAGGAGCTGCCAATGAGATACATAAAAAGAAACGTAATTATTCAAGTGATAGCAGTGAAGGGGATTACAAACCAAAAAGAAAAAGACATAAACAATATGAGCAGATTTATGGGGAGTTCAAGAAGATCAAACACCCAACCTTTAATGGTGAAACTGAGAAAGGAGAGACAGCTAAAGCATGGTTGTCCAGCATGAAGAAATACTTTCAAATTTATGATTATTCAGAATCATTGAAAGAAAAGATGGCCATATACAACCTCATCTGGAAGGAAGACATTTGGTGGGAGGACATCAAAAGAATGAAGGGCATCAAGGACAAGGATGTGAATTGGATCACTTTTAAACGGTACTTCAAGAAGAAGTTCCTATCTGAACAATATTACGAATAAAAGTCCAAGGAATTTTATGATTTTAGACTGGGAACCATGAACATGAAAGAGCTGAACAACAAATTTTTGAATTTGCTAAGATATGTGCCATATCTTGTGGAGGAGAAACAAAAGATTCAGAGGTATCTGAGTTGTCTACCTTTCAACATCAAGGACAGAATAGAGTATGACAATCCAAATACCTTAGAAGAAGCCATGAGGAAAGCAACTTTCTGCTATGATCAGAACCGGAAAAGAGAAGGGATATCTAATTGGAAAAATCATAAACCCAACAACTTTGAGCTGAAGAAGAATAATTTCAGGTTCAATGGAAATTCTGGTTTTCAAAAGAAAGACTTTCCAAATCAAAATTTCCAAGGAAACAGACCCAGAAATAATCAACAGCAGAATTTTACAGCTCCTATAAATACACCTAATGTTACCAGAACTAATCACCAGAGGACACCTATAAAATGTTTTGAGTGTCAAGGTCCTCATTATGCTTCAAACTATCCCAATAAGAAGTGGACAACTAATAATATTCACTCCATACAATCTAAACCTACTGTGGGATACTTGACAAGAGAGATGCCCAAAATTAATGCAGCTCTAGACAACAGGAAAGCAGAGAATCAAGTCTCTATGGTAGAGATTGAAGGTATGCTACAAAACCACCTTGTTTCTATTTTGATTAATCCAGGTGCTAGCCTGAGTTATATATCTCTAGATATTGTAGAAAATTTTAATCTGAAAACAGAAAAAATTTAATAAATCTTGGTTGGTTAGACTAGCAACAGGAACAAAAAGAAAAGTGTTTGATTTTGTTGAAAGTTGTGTTTTATCTATGAATCAGTTAAAGACACGAACCAAGTTAAATGTTTTACCTTTAGGATCTTATGACATCTTAATTGGAATGGACTAGTTAGAAGCACATCATGTTATTTTGAATTGTTATGAGAAAAGTTTTACCTGTCTAAATGATGAAGGAGAAACAGTAGAAGTGAAGAGTATTCCTAGAAAGACATCACTTAGACAGATTTCAGCTATGCAAGTAAAAAGAGCAGTTAGAAAAGGATGTAATATGTTCGTAGTGAATTTAGTACATGAGGAGTCAATTACAAAAGTGGACAAACTGAAACTAGAAGATATACCTGTCCTAAAAGAATGCCTGGATGTTTTTCCAGAAAAGATTCCAGGATTACCCCCGAAGAGAGATCTAGATTTTACCATTGAGCTGATACCGGGTGCGGTTCCGAACTCCAAAGCTCCATATATTGGAATTAAATGAGTTAAAATCACAGTTGAAGGAACTGGTTGATAAAAACTATATAAGGCCCAACGTGTCTCCTTGGGGAGCACCTATTATTTTTGTGAAGAAGAAGGATGGCACTTTAAGGCTTTGCATAGATTATTGCCAACTGAACAAGATGACAATCAAGAATTGATATATGTTGCCCCGTATTGATGATCTATTTGATCAGCTGCGTGGAGCAACGATATTTTCGAAGATTGATTTAAGGTTAGGATATCATCAAGTTCGTGTGAAGGATGAAGATATTTTGAAAACAGCCTTTAGGACTCGTTATGGACATTATGAGTTCGTGGTCATGCCATTTGGGTTGACTAATGCCCCGACAGTATTTATGTGCTTAATGAATAATATTCTGCACAAGTATTTGGATAAGTTCGTCATTGTATTTATAGATGGAATTCTAGTATATTCTAAAAGTAAGGAAGAACATGACGAACATCTGCGTATTATTTTACAAGTTCTGAGAGATCATCAGTTATATGCAAAGTTTAGTAAGTGTGACTTTCACAAGGATAAGATTCAGTATTTAGGTCACATAATCTCTAAAGAAGGAATTTCAGTTGATCCTAATAAGATAAAAGACATTAATGAATGGTCGGTTCCTAAGGATGTGTCGGACGTACGATCATTTATGGGGGTTACAGGATATTATAGAAAATCCATAGAAGGTTTTTCGAATATTGCAAACCCCATAACCTCCTTACAGAAGAAGGGAAAGAAGTTTGTATGCGATCAAAAGTGTGCAGACAGTTTTAAGAAGTTGAAGGAATTACTAACTACAACGCCTATTCTGAGAATTTTAGATCCTAATAAAGATTTTATAGTATGCACTGATGCATGTAATGACGAACTCGGTGGAGTCCTAACACAAGGGGGATATGTTGTTGCATATGAGTCTCGAAAGCTGAAAATACATGAGAAAAATTATTCTACATATGATCTAGAATTATTAGCAGTAATACATGCCTTAAAAACGTGGCGTTACCATCTTATTGGCAGAAAGTTTACTTTGATGACAGATAACATGGGGCTGAAGTATTTGCTAGATCAAACGAACTTGAATGCTAGACAAGCTAGATGGCTAACCTTTCTAAGTGAATATGATTTTGAAATTCAGCATATAAAGGGTAAAGAGAACAAGGTTGCTGATGCTTTAAGTCGGAATGCAAAGTTAAATTTTATTTCAGCCATAAGTACATACACAACAAATTTAGAAAATCAGATTTCCGAAGGGATTAAAACTGATGAAGAGTACAGAAATTTACATGAAAAGACAGCAGAAAGTAATTCTGAAAATTCTATGGCAGATTTTAGTTTAAAAAAAATGGATTGCTACTGTACAAGAACAAATTATATGTGCCCAATGTACGAAAGATAAAAATTCTAATTTTAGATGAGATGCACAAAAGTCATTATTCTGGTCATCCAGGTTATCAGAAAACCATAACTATGTTACGAAAGATTATTATTAGCCCAAGATGAAGGATAAAGTAGTAGAATATATAGCTAAATGCAATGTCTGTCAAAGAGTAAAGGTTGAACATCAGCATCCGGCTGGACTGTTACAGCCATTACCTATAACTAGTTGGAAATGGGAGATCATAAGCATAGATTTTATTACCGGACTACCCAAGAATCATAAACAAAATGATTCCATCATGGTGGTAGTGGAAAAACTCAGCAAGGCAACACATTTTATACCAGTAAAAACTACTTATAAGGCTTCAGATATTGCAAAAATTTTCATGAAATGGATTTTTCGATTACATGGAATACCAAAAGTGATAGTTTCAGACCATAATTCTAAGTTTACTGGGACCTTTTGGAGATCTTTTTCTAAAGGGTTGAATACAACCTTAAAATTCAGCACAACATTTCATCCACAAACGGATGGATAGACAGAAAGAGTGAATAAGATATTGGAAGACATGCTAAGGATGTATGTTAAGGACCAGCCTGGTAAGTGGGAGGACTACTTGTATTTAGCAGAATTTGCATATAATAACCATTACCATGTATTAGCCAGGCTTAGCACTTTGAAATTCTTTATGGTAGGAAATGTAATGCACCAGTTTCTTGGAATGACCCAGTTAATAGAGTTATTTTAGGACCTGAATTGTTGAAGGAAATAGAATTAACTGTGCAACAGTTACAAAGAAATCTTAAAGCTGCCCAAGATAGGAAAAAGCATCAAGCAGATCTTAAAAGGACTCATAAAGAGTTCCGGGTTGGTGAGCATGTTTTCATTAAGGTAGGACCGAAGAAGAGCTCATTAAAATTGGGAAGCTATGCCAAGATGGCACCCAGGTATTGTGGTCCTTTCGAAATTTTGTCAAGGGTTGGACCCATTACATATCAACTAGATTTGCCACCAAATTTAAGAATACATAATGTTTTTCATATTTCATTTTTCAAGAAATATGTACACGACGCTACTCATGTTATAAATTGGAATGATGTATAGGTGGAACAAGATGGCGATTTTCAGGTGGAACTGGATTGTATCCTCGAAAGGAGGGAAACTCTACTCCGGAATTGCACCATTGGGAAGGTAAAGGTGCAATGGAAGCACCTTAGTCCAAAAGAGGCAACTTGGGAGTTGGAGAGTAGTATGCGAGTAGCATACCCAGCTCTGTTTCAGGAATACTAAGAAAATGAATGAACAACATCGAGGACAATGTTGAGACTCAAGGGGGGGTGTATGTCACCTACCCAAATTTTGAGACTATTTATTTTATTTGCAAAAACATTTTGTTAAAT
Source organism: Larix kaempferi (assembly GCA_027924585.1). NCBI lineage: Eukaryota > Viridiplantae > Streptophyta > Pinopsida > Pinales > Pinaceae > Larix > Larix kaempferi. The sequence continues at coordinate 7,036,826 of BSBM01001033.1, forward strand.
TATAATTACAAAGTTTTGTAATTATGACCAAATTTGGTCAAGGATGATAGTACTAACATATTATTATTATTTAATAAATTAAAATAGCAGACAAACACCCAAGGGAAATGTTAAATGAGTGTTCACTGACAAACTAGGAGGAATGGAAGCTGCTAGAAGGCATGGGACAGGTGTCAGCAATTGCACTCCACCACTAGCTGTTGGTTATGGGACAACTACCCCTAAATTTTTGGCATTATCCCCTAGGTGGGTGGAAGAGAGATGTTAGCTCATTAATGACCAAGTTAACCACTAAAAAGGCCTAAGCAGCCTAGATAAGGCAATTCGAATTAAGCAGGGAAATCCACATTATTTTTCCGCAGAAATAATTCCACAAGTGTATCAGGTGATCATTGAGAGATTCGAATAGTGAGGCTAAGTGGAAGTGCATTGTGAGTCTACTGAAATTTATTTTGCGAAGGAAACCAGAGGTGCTGGTGCAGGTCTCTTTGACTGCTAAGTCTATATGATTGAATGATCTACAATGTTGCTGCAAGTTGATGACCTAAAGCTTCTATAGATTCTTCTTCCTAGTGGTTCAATGAATAGGCTCGGGGGTCCTAAGGAAAGTAATTTGGTTGTCTTCAGGAGTAGGTTGCGTGGAACAGGTTCCTTGGGTTGTTTTTTTCTCCTACATTCATCAGGTTCTATTGTTCTGTCTTGATTATTTTTAGTTAAATTATTTTCTGCATTTGTAGATTTAGTATTTACAGTTAATGGTATATAGAAGTAATTGTTTCAATTTATGACCTAGGTATGATTCTGTATAATGTTGGGAAGAATGCCAAGTGAATGATTAGACTAACACTATGGTATTTTCTTTTAATTTTACAATATCAATTATATATGTCTAAACTCAGAATATAGAATAGCATATCATAAAACAGATATTGTAGCATTTTATTTACCTAGTAACAAAAGTAAACTATTTCATCTCTGCACAAAACTAGGTTTTTCAATTATCACTATCTATTTTTGAAAGCTAATGCTATGCATTCTATTATTATTTTGTCCAACAGTAAGGTGATATAATTCCACTCATTTCAGGCATCATCATTTCTAGAAATTTCACAGCTACAATTTAAAATATTCTATTTACACATAGTTGTTACTCAGTACAAATAATGCTAAATAGATACTTATTATTCACAAATAATAGTATCACTGTGTATTACTATTTCATTTCAGTATCCATATCTCATATTTCAATTTAATTATCAAATACGACTATTAAATTCAAACACTTTCATCATAGGCAGAACCCAGCTCTTTTTCACTTATTGTTTAGCATTCCCTTGCAAAACGTTAGACATAGAATCGGAACCCTTAACAAGGAAACAAATCATTTACATTATCGTGAGAAGTTCATTACTAGTTCGACGATCACATACTTAAATAGCTTACATCAACCCTTCGAGTTATAAACACAACGTCTCTCTTCAGAAGTAAAGACTTTTTAGTTACAATTTCTTTTAACCAAACAAGAAAATGTATTTTAGCATTCTTAACAAATCTTTGTCCAAACCCTTATATTCAAAATAAACAACTCAAATATCATTAGTTTCCAAATATATTATCAAAAATTACAATCGCAAAAATATTTAGAATTGGCTCCCGGCCAATATCAAAACTGATGAACATTAACACCTTTTTACACAGAGTATTGTTTCAAATATAGTATCAAAACTACAGGTTGAACCCTTCACCTATATCTAAAAGTCGAGGGTTAAGACCCTGATAAACAGGAAATACATTTCATATAAAGTAAAAACCGTAGAATACATTTTGAGAGTAGGTCAAGGATTTCATCCTCCCTACGTTTCTTACAAAATGGAATCATTGCAACATCAACAATTTCCTCGAAAGATCGTAAGCTCTGACCATTTCAAACACAACCAACAAATTTCCAAGAGAATCCATAAGAGAAACCACCGAGACTTACCACTACATGCAATAGTTTCCACCTAAACTAGAGCGTAGACTCCTGTGAGTGGTAGCACCCGCAATTATTACAAGGTGGTTAAATTTAAGTTCAAATCTTACAACATTGCAGACAGTTGCATCTAAACGAAAAATAAAAACTACAGAAGATACATTACCTTCACATCTAAAAGAGAAACGCAGGACAAATCCAATAGCGTCTGCAACCGGCTTGAAAACCCATAGTCGCATACAACTTGTGGAGCATAGATATTACACTCACAGCAACTAGTTCAATTGTTTTTAAACACTGACCGTGATATTGAAACTAGGGATGGAGTATTTAATAACTCATTTCAAAAGACAAACCCTTCGGCAATCAGCATGTTATTACTGAGCTTTCTGACTGTCAAAAACAAAACAGAAAATTTCCATGCCTGAGCTCAGCTCTCACACTATCGTCTTGTAATAGTAATCATTCTCAGGTAATGGGTTCAAATCACTAGAAAACTCTCAAAAAATTGCTATCAAACCCTAGGTATCCGCAGGCCGATCAGCCTCTCCCCAAAACCACTCTCGACACAATGAATGATAAGGGAAAACAGAAACTATGAGGTTTTGGTGGAAGTTTAGGGTTAAGTCCCAAATCCTGAGAACAAAATGTAAGATCAATGGTGGAGATTACTTATAACAGCACCATGTATTTCTAAGCAACCACCTTATTTATGACTCCATTGATAACCATCGCCACCGTGGATACTAGCTCGGATCATGTTCAAACTAAAACACATACAGATCGACCACGTTGGTTGTTTCATCACGATGCCTTCATGAGTTAAGTACCATGATGGTAGCCACTGATGATTTCCACCGAGCTGGTAGATAAGAGTAATAAATGCCAAGTTGGTTCACTATCGCCTACTAGCACATATCCACTTCAACATTAATAGCCATATCCTTATATTACATTGTTTCGAAGTTTGATAGGAACCATGTCACATTATATATATGTTAATATAAGTTATACCTTAGTGTGGAACCATTTAGGTATCAAGTGCATGTTTAAAGGCTCACGATAATACTTATGGTTTCCTATTGTTGGTACATAGGACCCATGCATAAACACTTGGCATATAGTGAACTGATATAGTTAAAACATGGAAATAATACATAGTTTTCATATTGTGAAATATATTACATAGATTGCATATACTTAAATGTTAGAGGATTTGCATATAATCCTTATGCTATGAGATTTGCATATAGTTTACACTATATGGTTCACACTACTTGAATAACCATGTAATATACATATAGTGCACACATTATAGTAATACCAAAATATCATGCATTTATCCTATGTTTTGTAAGTCACATTACCCCTGTGCCAAATATTAGTAACGCATGATATCCTACATCAAAGCTTTGACACTCCATTTTCATCATTTAAATGTTAAACAAAGAATATACCTAAGTTGTTTAGTTATCAAAAAACAAACTATAGACGGATCGATGTATTAGTACCCCTTAGAAATTTATATGCAGAACCCTTGAAAGCTAACTGAAAGTACTCTTTAAATTATGTTTGTATTACTTGAACTGGTCTGCCACCTTACCTGTATCTGCGGAAGGGAAAGTCCAAATGCTTTAGCATAAATGCTAAGTAAACCTCAGGTTACTCTTAGGACCCCTTCCATCATCAAAATAAGAACAACAGTTAACACTTATAAACGTTATACCGTTTGAACATTGATACAAGTAATATAAATCATAGCTGTGATGAGAAGAATATCCATTGGCATCTTATTGTAGACTTCGATTACATTTCATAATAAAACGATAAACAGTACACCATATGATAGTCACAAACTTTAATACAACATTTAGATTTATAATTAACACAAGTAAAACTAATGTCGTATTTTGTGTTAAGAAGTATGAAGTGTCGTCATCATATTTTGTTATTAGTTAAAATGATTAGCATTTATTTTATTTCCGCATTAGCAAGTACATCATTTAATGCTACTTTAAAATTTTAAAATTTTTGTGAATTTTTTGGATGTTACAGTTGCTGAAAGGATGAATAGGACGCTGATGGAAAAAACAAGAAGCATGCTAAGCAATGCAGGGATAGGATAGGAATTATGGGCAGAGGCAGTGAAGACATCATGTTACTTGGTAAATCGATCACCCACATCAGCTTTGGTTGACAAAAAACCACAAGAGGTATGGATTGGTAAGAAAACCTCTATTAAACATTTGAAATTTTTTGGCTGTGATGCTTATGTACATGTTCCAAAGGAGAAAAGGAGTAAACTGGACAATAAAGCTTAAAAATGTATCTTTATTAGTTATAAAGATGGTATGAAAGGTTATACGATTTGAAATACTGTAACTAAGAATATTGTCTATAGTCAAGATGTTGTGTTTAGAGAGGTCAAAGAACTACCCAGAAAGGGAGTGAATCAAATGGAGAAGGAACCAAAGAAGATAGTGTTTGAGTTAGAAGATGAAGAATGTGACTCAATGGAAGAAGATGAATCAGAAGAAGAAGAACCTCATACCACAATTTTGAGGAGATCATCTCGAGAAAGAAGGAAATCGGAAAGGTATTCCCCTCTTGATTTTCAGTCTAGTTTTTTCTTTATCTATTACTAATGATGATCCTAGAAATGTGAAGGAAGTTGTTGATTCAGAGGATAGATATCTATGGAAGAAGGCCATGCTTGAAGAAATGGAATCCTTGGACAAAAATAGAGCGTGGGATCTAGTTTAGCTACCTGCTGGAAAAAAAGTTGTTGGTAGAAAATGGATATTTAAAAGAAGTTAAATGCAGAAGGTAAGGTGGAGAAGTACAAATCTTGCGTGTTAGCAAAGGGATATTCTCAGGTAGAGGGAATTGATTTCGGTGAAATATTTTCCCGAGTTGCAAAATTATCTTCCATCATATTTCTTCTTTCTATTGTTGCTACTTTTGATCTTGAAGTAGAGCAGATGGATGTGAAGACAACGTTCTTACATGGGGATCTAGAACAAGAAATCTACATGAAACAACCAGAAGGGTTCACAATAAATGGAAATAAAGAGCTGGTATGTAAACTAAAGAAGTCCCTGTATGATTTAAAGTAATCTCCAAGGATGTGGTACCAAAATTTTGACACATACATACTTGAATTGGGATTTGTGAGAAGCAAAGTTGATCACTGTGTATACTCGAAACAAGTTAGTGATCACTTCATTAACATAGTATTGTATCTTAATGACATGTTGCTAATTGGATCTAACTATCTCTCATGGAAGACAAAGATGGTTAGCATGCTTATGAGTAAGAACTTATTGAGGTTAACTGAAGGTGTTCTCTCCAAACCAACCAATGAAAAAGAGTTGGAAAAATTGGAAGAGAGATGTGAGCATGCAAGAGGACTCATTGGACGAACTATTTCATATAGCTTACAAGTACACATTAAGGTTGAGGATAGTCTTATTGAGTATGGAAAACTCTATCTTCATTATTTGATAAAAGTGATGATGTTTCTGTTTACTATTTAGATAAGAAAATCCATGAGTTAGACCCTAAATATTTTGATATAATAGAGTCATTTCTTGCTGAAATTAAAATTTATAAGGAAAAAAAAATTGTGGTGAAGATTACAAGAAGAATGGCATTGCTCTAACTATTCTTGTTGAACAAAGATTACCTTCATGCTTTGATATGTTCATCCAAAAAATGAATAGGGCCATTTAAATGTCAAAAGGTATTCACACATGCTCTTTTGATGATTTTTGTGAAAGTTTGATAAATGAGCAACTTAGAATTAATTGCTAATGGTCAATTGTCTAATAATAAATCTCTAATGGCAGATAGTAAAAATAATCCTAATAAGAATTTTAAAAATTCTAAACCATATAGTCAAGGATCAAGTTCTATTGATGATGCTTCTAATGTTTCTAACATGGTGTCTAAAAAAAAGAAAGTGTTTAATGTTTGTAATTATTGTGGAAAACCAAACCACCCTCAAAAGAGTTGTTTTCAACGGAGATGTGAACTTGTGAAAGCAAAGAGAAAGTATTCAGAAGAACAATGGGTGACCTTGTGTGCTTCTTCTATTCAACCAAGTAATTCTTCTTATTATGAAGAATGGATAATGGATTCTGGTGCTTCTAATCACATGAGTTGTTTAGCTTTTTTTTGAATTCTTATGATACTAAAAATCACATACAACATAAAGCATCTATAAGTGATGGTAATCATCCTTCAATTTTAGGATCATTTAATGTTAGTGTTCCTAATGGTACTTTGGAAGATATGTTTGATGTTCAAGGAATGCCCATCAACTTGCTTTCTATTTATTGTGCATGTCATAAAGGTTATAAATTTGAATCTTTTCCTAATAAGTATGTGTTAAAACATATCAAACAAAAATTCAAAATTCAAACAAAGATAATAAGTATGGATTATATAAGTTTATTAGTTTTAATTTATGTAAAAAACAACCCTTTTATTCATATTTTGCTCATCCCAATGAACTAAGAAAATTATGGCATGAAATATTACGTCACTTGAATTATGGAAAAATGCAAATAATGCCTAAAATGGTACATGGCTTAGCTTCAATTTCTTCCACTAAAGGTTTTTATGAATATTGTGTTCTTGGTAAAGATCATAAGGAAATGTTTGTTAAAGGTAAATCTTGGTGTGCTAAAGAACCATCGCAACTAATTCATAGTGATATTTTTGGTCCTTTTGAAACTTATTCTTTGTCTCATGCATTCTATTTTATTACTTTTATTGTGATTATAGTCACACACATTCAATTTATTATTTGAAACATAAAAGTGAAACCTTTGTTATTTTTCAAAAAAAATAATCTATGATTGCAAATGAATACGGTAAAAGTATTAAGACTTTGACCACTAATAATGATGGGGAATTCATTAAAAATAAATTTAATGCATATTGATCTAAGCATGATATTCAACATAAGAAGAATGTTCCTTATACACCTCAACAAAACCAGGTGGCTAAAAGAAAGAATATAACTATAGTTGAAATGGATAGATGTATGCTTCATTATAAATGATTACACAAACTTTTTTTGGATGTTTCTATTTGTTGTGTTAACTATATTTTGAATAGAGTTCCTACTAAAGCAATTTTGCAGGTTACTCCTAAGGAAAAAGTGGAATGGAAGAAAATATGATATTACTATCTTTAAGTTATTTGGTAGTGAATGTTGGGCATATATCATGAAAAATGGAAAAAGTTAGAACCCAAGTATTACAAATGTATCTTCATTATTTATTGTGAGGATTCTAAAGTGTACATGTTGTTTGATCCTTCTACCCAAGGTGTCATTATTAGGAAAGGTGTTCACTTTCATGAAGTCTCTCATCCTCCTGAGTTTGTTGAATCTCGTGTTACCATGAATTTTCCTTCATCTTGTGTTACTCTTATATATGTTACTCCTTCCACACCTTTTGTGCCTATTATTGATCCTATTTCACCCTCTTCTTCAAGTGCTCCACTTGAATGCTTTGAAGATACTAGTATGTATCCTTCCACTACTTCTCTTCGTATTTGGGCTCAACAAAATCTTGAATCTACAAGTTCTAAGATTGGTCTTCTTTTCGATACTTGTCGAACTAGATCTGACTTTGCTCTTATGACTATAGTTTTGGCCACAGATGGTCCCTTTACCTACTCTCAAGTCAATGATAATATTGAATGGGAGAAAGCAATGTAACCTTAGTATGACTGGTTAATGAAGAACAAGACGTGGACTCTTATTCTACTTCCTCCTCGAAAGAATTTAATTGGATTGAAGTGTATACATAAAACAAATTTTACTATAGATGGACATATTGAAAAACGTAAATCTTGTTTAGTAGAAAAATGATTCTCTCGACAAGAAGGTATATATTATACTAAAAAAATTTCTCCAATTGCTAAAATGAGCAGAATAAGAACTATTATTTCACTTGCTACATCATATCAATGGGAAATACACCAAATGGATGTCATTAGTTTGTTTTTGAATGGTGATCTTAGTGAAGAAATTTATATGCAACAACCACTTGGCTTTGTTACTGTTGAAACTTCAAGTATGATATGCAAATTGAACAATTATTTCTATGGTATTAAGAAAGCACCTAGAGATAATTGGTATCAAAATATTAATGTGTATTTCTTGAAGAATAGTTTTAAGAAGTGTGTATTTGATCCAAATATGTATATGAATCACTTTGATGATGATGTTCTCATAATTGTACTTTATGTGGATGATCTTATTATTACTAGCAGCAAACATACTTTGATACAGGATTGAAGGATAATATTAAAAGTGAATATGAAATGATCGATTTAGGATTATTACAATATTTTTGGGTCAACATATTTGGAATATGAAAGATGGTATTTTACAATCTCAATATAATTATGAGATAGATTTTCTTACTCACTTTTGTATGACTAATTGTAAGACGTCACTGACACCATTTCAGTCTAGTGTAAAGTTAGTTGTTGATAGTGATACTCCTCTTGTTGGTGTGTGTTGGAGGGGACCCTAATTCTCACCACATATTAACATGTTATACAATAGAGAAAATAAATGAATGATTATTTGGAGAAGTTGCACCCTATCCAACCATATATGCTATGTATAAATATCTATCAATTACAGGAATACAACTGAATTGGATGTACCGTTCCAATATTATGTGTAGTTGGTTATATGTGTGTGTTCTCCAATGTAGTCTCTCTTGCTTGAATGAAGTGTTAAGTCCTTCCCGTTCAAAAATTTGGTTCCATTGCCTCTCTCTTTCGGCCTTGCTGTCAACAACAAAAAAAGAGAGTGGCTCGAATCCAGAAGAGAGTGAGATGCTCATATGGACTTGCAAGAAATGGTAAATACTACTCAGTATGGAGGTGCTATGAACCGATAGAGGCAAAAAATAGGAAAGCTTGCAAGAAAAAGATTCAATATTGCTTGAGTGCTTATGGATTAAAAATAATAATCTTGTTGTTCTTGAGGATGATGGAAATGCTCACTTAAATATATATTGTAAGTTGGATGATCCATTACTTTTTTTTCTAGAAATTAAAGAGTGATAAGGATGTAGTTGGTTGGTTATTTTGATAAATCAAATTTCGATGTTTGAAAATAAAAATATGAATCGAGTCATCTTCCACCGATTCCTGTCATGAAAAAATCCTTAGAGAACCACCAACTTGCAATTGTCCACCTAAACCAACTATACTTTGAAAGTCAATAAATTTCAGCTAAATACTCTACACCATGTCCTTCAACTTACTTGTATTTTTTGAGAGAGTTAAACAAAATATCTTGCATTGAGTAAAAAAGATGAAATATAGGAAATTGAATCATGTTTCCAAATATATAAATTTTATGTATTAAAAATTTTCATAACTATGTCAAGTTTCATATTTTCTAACAATCACATTTTATTTTTTTGGAAAATGATAAGTTATATGCCTTTGTTGGTGCATCCTTTGGGTGCCTAAATGATGGTTTCAGAATACAATGATTGGTCCACATGTAGAGAACAAGTAGTACTGGTGCAGTACTATTTTTACATAGTTAATTTTAATTTTATCTTTTAATTGTCTAAGTGATCAAAACTCGAAAATGATACGTCAAATGTGGGTAAAAATTTTGAAGGTATTAATACAATGATTTTGAAATATATTTTTTATAGCATGCAGAGGTCTGTGTCTAATAGTGCAGCATACAATTTTTTTGAAAAATGATTATGAAATGAAAAAGTTATGGAAGAAACACTAACAATGTGTTCTTTGATTTAAGGAGTCGTGAAACAAGAAAATTAGGAGAAAAATAGAAAATTTTAATATTTAAAAAAAAATACATATTTGGAATCTATAGAAAAAAAATTATCTATGTCAAAAATTTCATAAAAATATATTGTGTCTATTATACTGTAAAGAGTAGCGAATGATAGGGATACTGAGAAAATGAAGGAGATGTCCAATTATATATGGTTTACCATATTCCATAGCATAGGGTTAGTAACTCTGAACCAAACATATAGGATTGCAGTTGGAACATGGGTGCATGAGGAGGCATGTTCTAGGTGCTAAGGAATGCTCACGTGTTACCTTTAAATTTAAATTTTCATTCCAACCTTTTGTGTCAACGGAAACACTCTAATGTTTTTGCTCTACGAAACGCGCAAGAATTTATTATTTACAAAATGCTCTAGCATTTCTTGTTTACAAAATTCTCTAGTGTTATGGAGTTACAAAATTCCCTAGCATTTCTTGTCTAGAAAATGCTCTAGTGTTATGGATCACATGAAATATGTTCTAAATAACGGATGAAATAAGGGGGGTGAGACAGAGAAGCGATATGAGAGCAGGGGGAACTATATGCTAAGTAATAGATGGAGGTAAGCGGGGTGAGAGAGAGAGGGGATACAAGAGGCGGGTTAAGGGACATAAATGTAGGTAAGGGAAGAGATGGCTGAGGAGGGAGGAAATTAAAGGCCTAAACCCATAATACCTAAGGAAAAAACCCCCAAAAGCACTAAACATGTACGTCTTTAGCTCATGAGCACCTAATCCATTAACACGGAATCCATTATCAGTTTAACCCCTTGACACTTAACCCTAACCTTTTATACCTTAACCCATGAATAGTCGATCCCTAGTTCCATTAACCTATAAAGGATCTAATACCTAAATCCTTACTCCATTAATTAAATATTGAGGGGTAAATACCTAAATCCTTAGTCCATAATGGCTTAGAGCCTAGTCCTTTAATTTTTTACCTCTAATATTTTAACCATTAGTATCTAAGCTCTAGTTTACCCCCTAGAGGTAAAATAATTGTTTACCTCTAATATCTATTTGAATGTGTTACCTCCCTTTTGAAAGTGCACCTTGGATTTCCTTTTGTACTCTACATTTGCATGTGCAATCTATGTTTTCATGCAACGTACCTAGGGTAGTGAGTAGGCACACTAGCTTGGAGACAAGCAAAAAAAACTAAATTTTCCCCAATTGAATTCTACCACCTAGGGACCTTTCCAAATTTAATCCCAAACATACACAAAGATGTAATAAATTCAATATGGATTTTAGAATGCACCTACATTTATGCAAAAAATAAAACATAAAGTTCTAGAGTCCATACATTCGATAGTGGCACATTCTCTGGGTGCATCACATTTGGGAAGACCCTTTGGAAAAGCCAAATACTTTGAGGTAATAACCCCGAGAATTATATGGAAACCAATGGATTTTTATTCTGAAATGGATGTATCTAGACCTTATGTAGATTTATTTAACTATTCCCAACCTGATATGTAATTTATCGGGATGGATAGACAAGAGTTTGACCTCAAAGAGGGAAACTAGTTGCAAGGATCCAAACTAGGACTGGGGAGAGAGACAATTTCCAAACCAATTTGAATATCCTCAAAAGATTCCTAAATTATGTTCTATGAGTGTGGATAGAATCAAATTCCTCTTATTATTCTTTAGGGACCTTCTTTTCATAAAATTAGAAGCATAGGAAATAATCAATGGCATTAAATAAAAAAAACTTGCTAAATTTCTCCTCTATAGCGGAAACATGGAATGCAGAGGCTCTCAAATGGAATCCCAAGTCATGAATTCTACAATAAATATTGTGGAAGAGATCATATAGATGTAATTCAATAGGAACATACCGCAATCATATGTCTAGGGGTGCATACAACAATTAACCATTGCAAAACATTTAGGATATCAAACTTTCACTTGGATTGCATACATAGAAACATGAGTAATATGATCTAGAGTAAGAAAGAACATCTTTTCTATTGGATCCATGAATAGAGAAGGAGTACATCATATTACATCATAATTTTTTCATTTGAGCAGTTTCTAGATCACAGGGGGTGCAATCCTTCGATTCTCCTCTTCACTAGCCAAAATACATTGAACTAGATATGTTGCAACTACAAGATTCTAACACTTAGCTTGATATTGAAACCACATACCATTATAGCTCATATCAGTCCTACAAATACACTCCAATCGCTGCATTAAACTCCATGAAAAGGACTAGGCGTCCTCTTTCTCAAACTCTGACAGAAGGATCTCTCAATCGCTCTCTAGATCAATGATTGCAAAGTGGCACATCACCCAATGCTTGCAAGGGGCACAACACCCAATCCTATGAGATGCAAATATCTCTCAAGATGAATAATCAAAATGAAAAAATATGTCAATGGGTGTACTCTAGCTTCTTTTATAACATGAATTGGATTCAAGATACAATGAATGTGGTCATCCACCTCAACCAATGTGCCCTCCTTGAATAATTTTGAACCTACAGCTTTTACCTTTCTTTCACCTTTCTTTTCCCTTGCTTTGTTTCCTTTCTACTTTGGTCTACAAGGAAACATCTTGATTTTCCTGGATTTTCTCTAGTTTCCTATTTTTCCAAATATTTTTCTTCTTTTCTGCTTCTTTCTTCTTTTATGAGATTTCCTTCTTTTTTCTTGCTTTCTTCATTTCTGAGTTTTCCTTCTTTTATGATTTCTTTCATCTTTTGAGTGGATTTATTGATTTTCTCTGCTTTTATCCTAGTTTCCATTGTGGATGAAATATACTAGGGTCCACAATATCTCTATGTGCCCTCCTAGTCCACCTAATCATATCCATTCATCACATAATTAATAAAAAAATAAAATATTTACATTTGATGTATTACACACTTCCCTAATTTTTGAATTAGATTAACTAGACATTTAATGCATTCAAAATTAACCCCTACACTTATTTAATTTTTTCCAAAACCTATAGGGGTTGAAAATGTAGGAGGATGACCATTGATCCCTTGGGGAAGGGAAATTATATTCCTGCCTACCCAAAAATGTTTGTCCTCAAGCAATTGTTGTTTTGGATGCTCAATTGTTTTGTCTGGTGGTCTACCAGGAGGAAGGTTCCCAAGAACCATCTCATGCCACCTCCTTCACCGCGATTATTGCTAACAAAAAGAGTCTTTTGAAAACTCGCAAAACACTAGGAATAAACACAATGTTTCCATCCATCATAAAAATTACCATGTAAGAAACTAAACCACTGCTTCCCATCGATAGACTGCTGAAAGTTAAGGTTGACTCGCCATCTAGGATACCATAAACATATTGATAGTGCATCACTACCAATTCCTCTGAGAATAATTTTCATTTGACCAAAAATGGTTTGGATCTCGCCTTAGGCCATCAATTTTCTCCCTTGCAATGTTGTATCCAATATTCCATGATTATAGATTAATACTCTATCAGGTGGCCTACGCTGTGGGAGGTCTCCAAAATACTTCTCATGCTTTCGGGTAAATTCCTTGATGTATTTAGGGTGTTGTGAAACATTTATGGTGGGGCCTTGATTGGTGTTGAGACACTCAGCAACCCATTCAATGTATCCATGTCTCAATATTGCTCTCATACTATGTGAAGACACCACTTGACTAGGATAGGTGTTGATGCCTTGCAAATTTATCTACTTCTCATTAGAATCTTAGAATCTTATTTGATACACTTGATAATTCATGGAACACTCTCCAATGTATTACATCCATTATACTCCTAACACCAAGTTGGTGTCGGTAATATTAAAAACATAGAAATTATCTGTTAAGGTATAATATCATATGGTTACTTGCATATTTCGAATCCATTTAGTACAATCCATGGAGTTATTACCTGGTATGATGACTGTGAAACCTTCAAAGGTTTAAGTAGGTAGCTTCCTTCTTTCCACCAAGGATGAGACAATGAAATTATGAGTAGCACCTCCATCAACCAAAATTCTAACTCTCTACCCTTGCACCACTCCCTTGAATTTTTCAATGTGGAAATGAGGTACTCTCGCCATGACTACATCTTGTCACTTGTAGGTGGTAGGTGTTTTTCATGTGATGTCTCATAACCACCATATGCTTCAACCGGTACTTCCTCATCTTCCTCCCCATCTTCACTCTCTGAAAATACCTCAATGTAGCGCTCCTTACCCTTAGCACACCTGAGGGACGGAGCCCATCACTCTTGGAAAGAGAAGCATAGATTTATCCTCCTTAATTCATATTGGTCTCTGAAAGTGATCTCCTTCTTGAAATTTTCCATTGAATATTTTTGGGGAGTTTTCTTTTCGATGACTTCAGACGTAATATTGGTTCTTGTTTGAAACCTTGTTATTGGTATGGCATCCTGTAGATCTCTTTTTTTTCTCATTGCATCCTGCAATGTAGATGGTATATAGGCTTTAACTAATAATTTTAGTGGATCTACTAATCCTTCTGTGAATAAAAGGATTAAGAAATATTCAAATATATCAGTGACCATCACAACTAGATTTTGGAACTTAGAAACATATTCCTTGGGAGTTCCTATATGTCTTAGATGCACTAGATCCATGAAGGATATCTTAGTATCCTTCTGATACAATCTATCGACCAATATTCTAGTGAAATACTCATAGGTTGACACTTGGTCATGACCCAAGGTCTTCATACCATGGAACCACCAATAATTGGCCTCTCCATCAAGATGTAGGGTAGCCATTTTGATGGCATCCCTTTCAGCCATGGGTTTCAATTGAAAATATGTATCCAATTTTTGGATACATGCACTTGTAGTGCACTTGGATGAACCATCAAAATATTGAAGGTATGTCTTACCAATAAAATTCTTCAACTCAAAATTTTGTGCAAGAATCATGTTTCCCCATCTTGGATGGATCTGTATTGGGATTCACAGAAGTTATTGAAGGGAAATTATCTCCTGCAAACTTCACTCATATTCTAGTACTTTGCATAGGGATCCTCCCATGTAGCAATGGATACATTTTTCACTTTTGGTTCTTCTTTATTCTCTTTAGTAACTTGGGAATGGTAGACCATGGATAAATCTTGATCTCACTCTTGAACTCATGAGGCCAACTTTGAGGCCATGTTTTTGAAAAGAAAGTCCCACCAAAGACCAAGCTTCTTTCCTTCATGTTGAGAGACATTGTTTCTCCCTTCTCCATATTCATTCAACAATTTCTTGGAAAGGAATTCACTGTAATGTCCCTTTTTCAAAAATTTATTAAAATGACCAATTTTCCACTTTCTCCCCAATTTCGACCCTTGACTAGTTTTGTTGTTTTGGCCTCCAAATTAACCCAAATGCTCCCAAATATTCTGTAAGGGTATATGAATGATATTTAGAATTGAATATTAGGTTCATGGATGATTTATAACCCTCAAAATAATTCTGCAAATTTGATTTATATTCTGGTCAATGTATGGTATTTTAACTAGCAATTTATGCATCAAATCCCTTGTGGGTAAACACTGAAATGGCCTCCCAAATGATTCCAAAATCCCTTGAAGTTATGAAAAGAGGTAGGGGATGTGTTAAGGATTTTATTAAGGTATCATGTGCATCATTAGTTGATTATTATCTATGTTCCAACCCTCTCCCATTCAGCTTCAAAAATCACCAATTTGACCCTTGGGGAAATGGCACTATTTCTTCTCCCAATGCAATTAAACTAAGTAAAAATACTTCAAATGCTCAAGTACAGTACATGAAACTCGTAAAATACATCTATGGCATTCTATTAATCATAAATTCATCAGATAATCATCCATTCATTCAAAACCATCAGCATTATCATGCTATACATCAATGTAGTGGGGAAATGGACATTGTTTACTCATTAATCAACATTTTTGCATACAACCAGTGGGTATTTCTACCTGATACTTTTTGAATATGAATAAAAGAGGATATGAAGCTATTAAAATCAGAAATACATAATTAAAATCTCTCCCAAGAAGCACAAGAGCTCACCAAAAATGCCCTCCGTCAAGGAGCATGAATATCTCTTCAAAATTGGAAATGGTTGAGAGATGGTGCTGCACTAAACAAAAACATGAGCTTCCCTGTAGCTGATACCTACAAATAAAACTCCATTAAATCTCCATGAAATACCCGAGTGGCCTCTCCAAACACCAACTTGGATGGGAATCTTTCACCCTCGAAATTGGCTAAGGCAAGAAACTAGTCATCCACTAGCTCTCTCTTCACAAATGCAATTTTTCTCAAATCATCAAAAGACATTCTCATACTTGATTTATACATTTTATAACCAACATTAGCATTCTAAGGGTCGAAATCCTCTCATTATCTTCTAGAGATTTCCACCTAGGAAATATTCCACATTTTCCACTTGTCTCCTAGTTTCCAACCCTCCATCTTCTCCCAAATTCGAATAGGAGTCTCTTTAGCTTCCCCCAACTCCATGAGTGCCTTCTTGAGCCTATTTTTGGGGATGACATGTCATAATGGTCAGGTGTAAGAAGTCATATCTGAATTTTTTCATAGATGTCATAGATGCTTCATCATTGTTGTTATAAGACTAGGGAATCTAGCGCAAGTGTCCACTAGTCTCCAATTTGACTCTTCCTCTTCCATGGAGGTTACTATTCCATCACATTTAGACCTAAGATGTTCCATGCCATGTGTATGCCTTACCAACTCACCCAATAATGTTTTCCTTCCCATGGATTTGAAATGCCAAGTGAGATTTTCCATGTGGCAGTGAGAAACCAAGCTAGTGGGGGTCCCACATCCTCCAAATGTCCTCAAAACCATTTGCCACCTATAATTTCTCTTGGATTCATTTATTCAACTTATTTATTAAAATAATTAGACTATTCTAATGTGTAAATATTATTCCTTTTCTCCCTTATTACAATTCCCAATGTACCCATTCAACCTAGGGAACTTGGTAGGATTGATGGGGATTGTCTGCTATACAATTATTTGAATGGGGACATTACAATCCTCCCCACCCAAGATTTATTGTCCTCAAGCAATAACAAATTATGATGCTTCAAAATCTTCTCCTCTTCCCATGTGGCATCTTCATTTGGTAGGTCCTTCCATTGTACTAAATATTCTTTGATAATTCTACTCCTCAACCTCTTTTTCCGTGTCTTCAAAATCTTTTATGGAACAAGTGTGAGATGACCTTCATCATCCAAGGGAGGAAGTATTTATGAAGTGATTATTTTCTGACCAAGGGATTTCTTGAGACAAGAAACATGGAATACATTATGTATTTTACTCCCTTCCGAAAGTTCTAGTTCATATGCTACTTCTCCAATCTTTTGCACTACCTTGTATGGCCCATAGTACCTTGGTTTTAATTTTTCTGCTCCATTCTTTTTGAGAGATGTTTGCTTATATGGATGCAACCTTAAATATACTAAATCATTGACCTGAAAGGTTATTTCTTCCCTATGTCTATCAACATATTGTTTTTGTTGATTTTGAGCAACCTGTAAATTGTCTTTCAAGAGATTTAAAATGTATTGGCTCTCTTCCACCCAATATTTAGCCTTTGGGGCTCTACTATCACCAAATATGATTTCAGAAAATGTAAGTGCATCATAACCATATAATGCTTCGAAAGGAAACATCCCTATTGAAATATGATAAGTGGTGTTGTAGCAAAACTCACCCAAGTGTAGCCATTTTGCCCATGCCTTTTGCTGCTCTCCCATATAGTTTCTTAGGTACCCTTCCAACCACTGATTCACCCTCTTTGTTTGTCCATTAGTTTGTGGATGATCACTGGTACTTGGAGTCAATTGAGGCCCACCAATCTTAAAAGGTATTGCCAAAAGGAACCCATGAATCTACTATCTCTGTCACTGACAATGCTCTTGGGGAGCCCATGCAATCTGAAGATTTCTTTGAAAACAATATCAGCCACTTGTGTAGCACTAAAAGATGATGTAACAACAAAGAAATGAGCAAATTTTTTCAACCTATCCACTACCACATAGATGCAATCCTTACCCAAATATTTAGGAAAACCGGTGATGAAATCCATGGAGATACTGTCCCATTTTTGCTCCGGAATGGGCAATGGTTGTAATAGCCCAGCTGGACATGTGAGTTTTGATTTGTTTTGTTGACATACTTTACATTCATTCGCATATTTTTTAACATCTTCCTTCAACCCTTTCCAAAAACCCTTTGCCTCAACTGTCTATAAGTTTTGAATATCCTCGGATGGACCGCTAGTGGGGAATCATGCGCTTCTTGCAAAATTCGGTACTTGAGCTTTGAGTTCTGAACTAAATAAATTCCACCCTTATAATATATCATCCCATTCAAAATCCTATATTTATCATCCCCTTTGATTCCATCCAACACATCACAAGCAAATTGGTCTTTAGCATATTCAACTAGTAGCATGTTTTTCCAATCCTTGGAAATGTCCATGAGAGAAAAAGAAGGTCTTCTTGACAAAGCATCTGCTACTAAATTATTCTTTCCCTTGATATATTCAATATAAAAATCATAAGCTTGGATTTTGCTTACCCACTTTTTTTTCCTTTCATTTAGATCTTTTTGGGTGAGAAAGTGTCCTAGACTATTGTGGTCAGTGTTCACCACAAACTTGCTACCCACCAAGTATTGTCTGAATTTTGCCAATGCATGCATAATGGCCAGCATTTCTTTATCATAGATGGAGTAAATGTTTTTATGAGGCTGCAACTTTCTGCTCTCAAAGGCTATGGGGTGTTGTCCTTACTTTAGGACAGCCCCTATTCCTCCACCTGAAGCATCACATTCCACAACAAAAGGTTTAGTAAAATATGGAAGTGAAAATATGGGACAACTACTCATTACCTCTTTCATTTTTTGGAAGGCCTTTTTAGCCTCTTCATCCCACTTGAAAGCATCCTTCTTAGTCAAATCAGTGAGTGGAGAAGTCATCTTGTAGAATCCCTTCACAAATTTTCTGTAGTATGTGCATATGCCAATAAAACCCCTCAATTCGGTGATGGTTTTTGGTGATGGCCATTCTAAGATAGCCCTAATTTTTTCCATGTGTACCTTCACTCCTTGCCCAATAATGTGCCCAAGATACAGTAATTCTTTCATCCCAAATTCACACTTTGACAACTTAGCAAATAAGGCCTCTTCTTGCAAAACCTTCAACACAATCTCTAATTGTTGCAAATGCTCTTCCCATGTTTTACTGTAAATGAGAATATCATCAAAGAAAACCAAAACAAACCTTCTTAGTTGCATGCAAAAGATCCTATTCATGCATGCCTGAAATGTGGCTAGAGCATTAGTTAACCCAAAAGGCATGACAAGAAATTCAAAGTGACCATAATGACATCAAAAAGCAGTCTTTTGCACATCTTCATCTTTCATTCGAATGATGATACCCTGATCTAAGGTCAATTTTAGAGAATTATTTGGCCCCATGTAGCTCATCCATGAGCTCATCAATCCTAGGAATAGGATACCTATTCTTGATAGTCTTTTTGTTCAAATCTCTAAAGTCTATGCACATTCTCAATGTTCCATCTTTTTTCTTCATTAGCACTACTGAAGAAGCATAAGCGCTAGAGCTTGGTCTAATGTGTCCCAACTATAGGAGTTCTTGGATAGATTTTTCAATCTCATCTCTGAACCTTTTAGAATGTCTATAAGGTGTTATCTGAATGGGTGAAGTACCCTCCTCCAAAATAATGCTATGCTCAACCCCCCTATCTGGTGGTCTACCATGTGGAAGGTCTCTAAAAACTTTTTCATATTTTTGCAAAAGTCTCTCTATCTCCTTTGGGTGTTCAACAACATTTATATTTGACTTGGGATATGTAATATGACATTCAACAACCCATTCTATGTCTCCATGCCTCAATATAGATCTCATACTATTGCAAGTCACTACTTGATTTGGATAAGTGTGTTTCCCTCTCACAAATCTTTGTACTCCTTTTGAATATTGGAATTTCATTTTGGGAATTTGATAATTTACTGTATTCTCTCCTATTGAATACAACCATTTCACTCCCAAAACCACACTAGTATCAGCAACATCAACCACATAAAAACTATCAACAAAAGTATAGTTACCTACGGTGACTTGCAGCTTGGGAACCCATGTTTTGCATTGCATTGTATTGTGACCGGGAATGACAACCCTGAAGCCATCAAATGGTTCAATAGGTAAATTTCTTTTCTCCAGCATCTCTGCATCAATGAAGTTATGGGTGGCTCCTCCATCTACCAAAACTGAAGTTCTTTGTCCTTGTACCACACCCTTGCATCGGATAGTATGATAGCAAGGTACTGCTGAAAGTACTTCCATTCTTGCTTTGTCCGGTGAAGGTTGATTTTCTTCTTGTATTTCCTCTTCTACTGCTGTCTCATATGCCTATTCTTGATATTAAATATGTCCATATTCATCCATTCCCCCCTCATACCCCTCATTATCATAAAATACTTCTATGTATTGAGCCTTTCCTTTAGTACATTTGTGCCCTGGTGTCCATGGTTGGAAGCATGTGAAGCACAGTTTCTTTTTTCGAAGTTCATCCCTGTTTAGTCCTTCTTTTTTATTCCTTTCAAATGACTCTCTTTTCCAAGGTTTCTTATCATATCCATCTTTTCCAAGGTTTCTTTTCAAATTTGTAGCTAGGCTTGGGAGGAAATCTTGTTCTAGGAAACACATTTTGGAGATCCCTAGTCAAGCTCATTGCATCTTTTAATGTAGTTGACTTGTGGGATTTGACCAAACCTATTAAGGGTTCATCCAAACATTTAGTGAACAGAAATACTAATCTTCCCATAGATACATCAACCACCTTGACTGATAATTTTTTAAAGTCCAACATATATTCAGTAGGGGACCCAGTTTGCTTCAATTGAGCTAGTTCTTTGAAAAGCAATTCTGGATCTTTTTGTTCAAATCTTTCTAGTACCTTGCCAACAAATTCTCCATATGTTTTAACCTGATTATGACCCAAGGTTTTCATCCCATGAAACCACCATTCATTGGAATCTCCTTCCAAATGCAAAATGGCCATTTTTAATGCATCCTCTTCCAACATAGGATTCAGCTGAAAATATACATCCAATTTTTGCACCCAAGTGTTAGCAGAATTTTGAGAAGAACCATTAAAAGTAGGAAGTGACATTTTTACAATAGCACTATTTAATTCTTTGTTTTGGAATGGACTCCTATTGTCTTCCTTCCTTTTAATTTTTTGTATAGCATCAATGTAGTCACTAAGTGGTACACCTCTTTTACACTCTTCATTCAAATCATTCCAATCGTTTACCAGTTTCTTATAATCCACCTCAATATTGGGCTCTTCTTTGGGTGTGAGAAATTTAGATGTAGTGTGCCTTTGTGTGCTTTGGAATTCATTAGGTCTATTATGTGGTCCCGTGCTTGAAAAAATATGCTCACTCCCTTTTATCTTTTCCCCTGAATGTGAACCACTGTTATCTCCTATCATCCCTTTGCCTGAAAGTTGGCTACCCAACAATTAAAAAAATTTCATCATTTTTTTACTCATCTCTAGCATAACCATGGTAATTCCATCAAAACATGGTTTTAAGGCTTCAATAAATTCCTCTTTATGTCTTAATTTTTCCTCCTCCTCTCTATCCATTGTTTTAGAAAAAAACTATTTGTCTGCTACTATCTCTTCTTCAACCAAAACTTCTTCAACTACTGATTCAAAGGGTGGTGGTTTATTTGTTTGACTTATTGTTAATACCATCAAGTTCCAAGACCATGCTCTGATACCACTTGTAATTTCCATTTTTCAAAATGATCAATTTTCCACTTTTTCTCCAATTTTGACCCTTGACTAGTTTTGTTGTTTTGGCCTCCAAATTAACCCAAATGCTCCCAAATATTCTGTAAGGGTATCTTAATGATATTTAGAATTGAATATTAGGTTCATGGATGATTTATAACCCTCAAAATACTTCCACAAATTTGATTTATATTCTAGTCAATGTATGGTATTTTAACTAGCAATTTATGCATCAAATCCCCCCTGGGTAAACACTGAAATGGCCTCCCAAATGCTTCCAAACTCCCTCTAATTTCTGAAAAGAGGTAGGGTATGTGTTAATTATTTTATTAAGGTCTCATTTTCATCATTAATTGATTATTATCTCTGTTCCAACCCTATCCAATTCAGCTGCAAAAATCACCAATTCGACCCTTGGGGAAATGGCACTATTTCTTCTCCCAATGCAATTAAACTGAGTAAAAATACTTCAAATGCTGAAGTACAGTACATGAAACTTGTAAAATACATCCATGTAAGTCTATTAATCATAAATTCATCGTATAATCATCCATTCATTCGAAACCATCAGCATTATCATGCTATACATCAATGTAGTGGGGAAATGGACATTGTTTGCTCATTAATCAACATTTTTGCATACAACCAGTGGGTATTTCAACCCGATACTTTTTTACTATGAATAACATAGGATATGAATCTATTACAATCAGAAATACATAATCAAAATCTCTCCCAAGAAGCACAAGAGCTCACCAAAAACGCCCTCCCTCAAGGAGCATGAATATGCCTTCAAAACTAGAAATGGTTGAGAGATGGTGCTGCACTAAACAAAACCATGAGCTTCCTTGTAGCTGATACCTACAAATAAAAATCCATTAAATCTCCATGAAATACCTGAGTGGACTCTCCAAACACCAACTTGGATGGGAATCTTTCACCCTTGAAATTGGCTAAGGCAAGAAACTAGTCATCCACTAGCTCTCTCTTCACAAATGCAATTTTTCTCAAATAATCAAAGCCATTCTCATACTTGATTTATACATTTTATAACCAACATTATCCTTATAAGGGTCGAAATCCTCTCATTATCTTTTAGAGATTTCCACTTAGGAAATATTCCACATTTGCCACTTGTCTCCTAGTTTCCAACCCTCCATCTTCTCCCAAATTCGAATAGGAGTCTCTTTAGCTTCCCCCAACTCCATGAGCACCTTCTTGAGCCTATTTTTGGGGCTGACATGTCATAATGGTCAGGTGTAAGAAGTCACATCTGAATTTTTTCATAGATGCCATAGATGCTTCATCATTGTTGTCATAAGACTAGGGAATCTATCCCTAGTGTCCATTAGTCTCCAATTTGACTCTTCCTCTTCCATGGAGGTTACTATTCCATCACATTTCGACCTAATATTCTCCATTCCATGTGTATGCCTTACCAACTCACCCAATAATGTTTTCCTTCCCATGGATTTGAAATGCCAAGTGAGATTTTCCATGTGGCAGTGAGAAACCAAGCTAGTGGGGGTCCCACATCCTCCAAATGTCCTCAAAATCATTTGCCACCTATAATTACTATTGGATTCATTTATTCAACTTATTTATTAAATACTTGGACTATTCTAATGTGTAAACATTATTCCTTTTCTCCCTTATTACAATTCCCAATGTACCCATTCAACCTAGGGAACTTGGTAGGATTGATGGGGATTGTCTGCTATACAATTATTTGAATGGGGACATTACATTCACGAGTTTCTTGAACCGAATTGATGATGTTCTTCAATATGTATTGCATTCCCTTTATCATGATCTGAAAAAAAATATATGAACTCTTATCTTTCATCCATGTTAGACATGTCTTTTACTCCTTGAACCTTTCCTTTAGTGGAGTCAACCTCCACTTCAAGGAAAAACTTCTTATGGATCATTCCCTTTGGGAGATGGATTTCTCTTCGAAATAATCAAGGATAACCACAAGTAGGTTCATAGGAACATGGTATGGTACCATTGTAATGTACATATGGTAGTGAGTAGGCACACTAGCTCGGAGACGAGCAAAAAAAACTAGATTTTCCCTAATTGAATTCTAGCACCTAGGGACTATTCCAAATTTCCTCCCAAACAAAAACAGGGATGTAATAAATTCAATATGGAATATAGCATGCACCTACAAGTATTCAAAACATTAATAAGAAAGTTTTATATTCCATACATTGGACAGTAGCACATTCTCTGGGCGCATCACACCTAGGACGACCATTTGGCAAAGCCAAAGACTCTGAGGTAATAACCCCAAGAATTATGTGGAACCTAATGGATTTTGGTATTGAAATGGATGTATCTATAACTTAGGTAGAATAATTTAACTATCACCAACCTAATATGTAATTTATTAGTATGGATAGACAAAATTTTGACCTCAAAGAGAGAAACTAGTTGCAAGGTTCCAAACTAGGACTAGGGAGAGAGAAATTCCAAACCAATTTGAATGGCCTCAAAGACATAATAAATGTTGTTATATGAGTTTTTATAGGATAAAATTCATCTAATTACTATAGGGACCTTCTTTTCATAAATTAAAATCACAGGAAATAATAAATGGCATTAAATCATAAAACTAGCTAAATTTCTCCTCCATAGCGCAACCACGAAAATCAAAGAATCTCAAATGGCATTCCAAGGTCACGAATTATGCAATAAATATTTTGGAAGATATAAGATACCTGTAATTCAATAGGAAAATAACCCAATCATATTTATAGGGGTGCATACAACAATTAACCATTGACAAACATTCAGTATATCAAACTTTCACTAGGATTGCATACACATAAACATGAGTAATATAATCTAGAGCAGGAAAGAAGTTATTTGCTATTGAATCAGTGAATAGAGAAGTACATCATATTACATTAGACTATTGAAATATGATCACTTGCTAGCTGACATGGGGCACAATCCTTCAATTCTCTTCTTCACTGGCCAAAATACACTGAACTAGATATGTTGCAGCTACATGATTCTAACACTTAGCTGAAGATTCAAACAACAAAAGATTATAGATCAAATTAGTATTGCAAATAGACTTCATTTGATGCATTAAACTCCATGAAAAGGACTAGGTGTCCTCTTCATCAAACTCCAATAGAAGGATCTCTCAACCTCTCAACTGGATCAATGATTGCAAAGGGGCACATAATCCAATGCTGGAAAGGGGCACACCACCCAATCCTATGAGATGCACAAAGCTCTCAATATAAATAGTGAAAATGATAAAATATGTATGTGGGTGCACTCCACCTTCTTTTATAAAATGAATTGGAATCAAGATACAATGAATGTGGTCATCCACCTCAACCAATGCGCCCTCATTGACTGATTTTGAACCTGCAGCTTTTACCTTTCTTTTTCCTTCCTTTGCCACCTTTCTTATTTGGTATTCTTTTATTATTTTGGAAACATCTTTCTTTTCCTGGATTTTATCTTCTTTCCTTGTTTTGAAAAATGTTCCCTACTTTTATGCTTCCTTCCAAATTTTTAATGGATTTATTGATTTTCTCTACTTTTCTCCTAGTTTCCATTGTGGATGACAACTCCTAAGGTCCACAAGATCTCTATGCGCCCTCCTGGGCCACCTAATCATATCCACTCATCACATAATTAAATAAAAATAAAGTATTTACATTTTATGCATTACACACTTACCTAAGTTTCAAATTAAATTAACTAGGCAATTAATGCATTCAAAATTAACCCCTACACTTATTGATTTTTTTCTAGAACCTGTAGGGGTTGATAATGTGGGAGGATGACCATGGAGCCCTCAGGATTACAATCAGTAGTAAATTATCATGAATTCTTCAATACATCTGATAGATAACATCAACCATATGACCATGAACAATAGAAAGCTTTAATTAGAGTTTTAGAGCAACAAAAGTTAGTTTATTAAAGCCAAACTTACAGAAATTCCATAATCTTAAGATTTTACAACATAGCAACAGTAATATTGTATCTAAGAATGAAAGGAAGGAATTTCACAACTGGATCAAATCCATGGGTAGGAAAGGACCATATCACTGCTCATTGAAGGAACATGCGGAGTTGTAACAACTCATAGGGGGCACAAATGCTTAGATTACCCTCTTATCTAGCCAAAACATATCACAATCAAAACACAATTGTAACTATCTCTTGAAAATCTCTTGGGATTCGAACACTTCATGCTATGGGATGGATCAGGTCCACAAATAACACTCTCATGGTTGCATTAGACTCTATGAAGAAGATTGGACATCCTCTTCCTCAAGAACCCAATAGAACACCTCTCAATATTTCAATTAGATCAAGGTTTGCAATGGGGCACATCACCCAATGCTAGCTAGGGGTGCATCACCGAAGCCTTAGCGATGCACAAAGCTCTCAAGATGAATACTCAAAATGAAAAAATATGTCAATGGGTGCACTTTACCTTCTTTTATAACATGATTTGGATTCAAGATGCAATGAGTGTGGTCATCCACCTCAACCAATGCGTCCTTATTGACTAATTTTGAACATGCAGCTTTTACCTTTCTTTTTCCTTGCTTTATTGTCTTTCTGCTTTTGTTTGATTTTCTACTTTTGCAAAATCTTGATTTTCCTGGATTTTCTCTATTTTTATACGCTTCCAAAGATTTTCTTCTGCTTTCTGCTTTTCTCAGTTTTCTTTCTTTTATACTTCCTTCCATGTTTTTAATGGATTTATTGATTTTCTCTGCTTTTCTCCTAGTTTCAATTGTAGATGACATCTCCTCAAGTCCACAATATCTCTATGCACCCTCCTGGGCCGCATAATCATATCCACTCATCACATAATTAAATAAAAATAAAATATTTACATTTTATGCATTACACACTTCCCTAAGTTTCAAATTAAATTACCTAGACAATTAATGCATTCAAAACTAACCTCTACACTTATTGAATTTTTTCTAGAATGGATAGGGGTTGATAATGTAGGAGGATGACCAAGGAGCCCTCAGGGAAAGGACATCACATTGCATGAGAGCTGTATGTTTTCTTTAAATATCCTACTTGGGCTTGATCATTCCTCTCTCGACTTGGTAACTTTTGCTTGGGATTGTACATTATCCTCTAAGATATATTTTACCCATTATAAGCCTTTAACCATTTAACCTGTTCACCCTTAACACCTAACCTCATAAACCCTAACCTCCTAACCCCATAGCACTAAATCCTTTAACCCCTAAATACCCTAACCCCTAAACCCCTTAACCACTTTACTTCTAATCCCACAACCCCTAACTCATAAGACCTAGTCCACCCCTAACCCCTATGCAACCTACACCCTAATACTTAAGGAGAGAGATGGTGGGGGAGAGAGATGGGGGCAGAGAGAGAGAGTAGGGTAGAGAGAGGGAAAGAGATGTATGTAGCGATGAGAGAGGGGGATGGTTGTGGGGGAACATAGAGAAAGAGATATAAAGGGAGGGAGGGGTATGGATATAAAGACAAAGGGGGTGAGATATGGAGGTAGAACGAGAGAGGGGGAGTGTGGGAGGGAGGGATATAGATGGAAAGTTATGGAGGGAGAGAGAGAGAGAGAGAGAGAGAGAGAGAGAGAGAGAGAGATGGGGATATATATATATATAGAGAGAGAGGGGGGGGATAAGGAATGAGAGGTTGATGGATGGAGATGTAGAGAGGGAGGGAGATAGAGAGGAATGGAGGGAGATAGAGGGGAATGGAGAGAGAGAGAGAGAGAGAGAGATAGAGAGAGAGAGAGAGGCATATAAAGAGAGAGTTATTGATAGAGATGGTGTAGGGGGAGAGATTGAGAGGGGTATATGGGGGAGGACACATAGAGAGACAGATATAGAGGGAGGGAGGGAGTGATGGTATGGACATATAGAGAAAGTTGGGAGATATGGAGGGGGAGAGAGAGTTATGGAGGGAGGGAGGGGTAGGGACATAGAGAGAAAGGGGGGAGATATGGAAGGAGAGAGAGAAAGAGTTAGGGAGGGAGGGATAGAGAGAAGGTTAAGGAAGTAATATGTAATATAAAACGCTATAATGTTTTGTAACTACAAAACGCTAGAGTATTTTGTAGTTAAAAAACGTGTGAGTGTTATGTAGTTAAAAATGCACTAGACTTTTTTTCTTGATCCTATGTGTAAACTGACATGGCAGACTCAGGCCCTCCCATGTCAAGTTAAAAGAAAAACTGGATCATTTTGGTTTTACTAAACTCTCGCAGGTTTCACGAAACTAAGATTGCATCTTAAAGGTCCCTCAACTTCGTGCGAGGACTATATATATATATATATATATATATATATGTATGTATGTATGTATGTATGTATGTATGTATGTATGTATGTATGTATATGTATATATCATGTTTTTGGCACCAAAGTGACCATATCGATCTTTCAAAGATACTTCAATGAAGAGTACGCTATCAACCAGCAGAATTTGTTCAACAAGGTTATCTAGTCGAGAAGGTTTTTGTTGTATATTTCTGGTTATTTGGGCAATTCTCATATCCATAATATATTGAACTTTATTATGGGCGAACCAAATGATTATTGGTTTCAATCGAATGTGCAGTTGACTACCAAGCTCGTTGACCAAAGAACTCATCCCACAAGAGATCTGATTGAATATACATCTACTTGAATTGCTTAACTACACAATGGAATCAACCAAAATTTTGAAAGATTTGTAATTTACTCATCTTCCCATTGACTACAACATTGCCGGATATGATTGAACCGACCACATAATATTGTTGGTAGTTACTCTAACCATCGATAAGGTTGTAACTACCTCTCTTGATCAAAATCATATTCTTGCAATGGAAATGAAATGCATGCCCAAAGAAGAACAATCATAGTTGTTCAAAGCATATCATGTGTAATGGAGATTTACATCATTGGAGTGGTCGACTAAATTACATTCATGCCAAGCGGACAACATTGACATATATGGTAGTCGAAGGATGGACATAAAAGTTGTTTTATTTCGATGTGAATCATATCACTAGTCGATAATTAACATATATATAATCGACTTTAACAGTTTAATCTTATTTTTTCTGTGTCATTTAGTCGATGAGTGACTCTACGTTTGGTTGAGTAAAAGTATATGGTGGATATTGCTTATAAACAAATATATAGTGTTGTGGTCGATGCCAAATTGTTGGTCATTATTGTAAAATTGCAGTCTATCTCTATGGTCGATATTAAAAAGTTTTGGTTGATATGTAAAATAGGTTTATGGTCGACATTAATTTTTGGTCTATGCAAAAGTTAGGTCAAGCAATAGTATGATGGTTAATGATAAATTTTGTGGTCAAACCTTCACCTATGGTCGACTCTTAATCTCTAGTCGATTCTTTTTATTGAAATTTCCATATGTTAAATTCATCAAACCCTTTTTAGTTGAATTGCATGAGTTATTATATGAAAGTCAAAATTGATGGCTTGAGTATAGTAAAAACATATGTAAGAGTCAAGTCCCTATAGTCATGTTGAGGGATTTTGAGTGGATTGAGTTTTTAATCCCAATGTAACTCTATTATAAAAATTGAAGCACTTAGAACATAGGGGTTTAAACGTGATTCTTCTTGAAGGAAAGGGATTCCCTTTCCCATTTAAAATAAAGTCGGTCTCTATCCAACTCTTTTCTATCGATTTGAGTCAAGTCAGTCAAGTTTTAGTAGTCATACTCAATTTAGTAAAGAAAGTACAAGAGCACTTGCATTGAATAGGAATTATTAATCCCCAATTCACAGGAAGATCACATTCAAGCATAAGACATTAAACAATCTCACATTTCAGAGCTTAACGAAAGATGATGACACAAAGAACACTTGAATATATTGAGCTCCATGGTGTGGAAATGTAGAAGTAGTTCTTAAGTTGTTACCTTGGAATTTGAAGATAGAGAAATGGTATAGAAAGAAGAGCCCAAAGACCTAACAATTTTGAGTCGATGGAGGTGAATACTAGCCAAATGATTAAAATGTGAGGCTTCAATTGAATACTACTATATGGAAGATGGATGTTGAATAATCACATGTCAAGGTTGTTCCTACATACTTGTTCTCTTAGAGACAAAGAAGATTTTTTGGGTGGGAGAGACGTTGGAGGGGGACCTAATTGTCACCATATATTAGCATGTTATGTAATAGAGGAAATAAATGAATGAATAGTTGGAGTAGTCGCACTGTCTCAAACAATATTTTCTATGTATAAATACCTTGCAATTACATGAATACAATAGAATCAGACGTCCCTTTCCAATATTCTATGTAGTTGATTATATGTTTGTGTTCTCCAATGTAGTCTCTCTTGCTTGAAAGCTGTGTTGAATCTTTCTTGTTCAATAGTGCGACATTGTATCATCAGCTTGTGAGAAGTTTGATATATTTAATGCATAGTAGATGAGATATTTATTTTGCGGTCAACATGGTTTCAAGGTTTATACAAAATCCTCATGAAATCCATTGGAGAACAACAAAGATAATTCGCAAATATTTACAGGGGACATTACATTATGGTGTGTTCTATTCTAGTAGGGTTACAGTCTCACTCCTTGGTTATACATATTCTCATTGGGAAAGGGATACTTCAGATAGAAGATCTACTATAAGATATATATTTATTATTAATTCATGTCTAATTTCATGGTCTAGTAAGAAGTTGAGAACTGTTTCTCTTTATTCTTGTAAAGCTGAGTACAAGGCATCTAAGGAATCAACTAAACAAATAGTTTGGATCTTCCATGTTATGATAAAGCTTGGGCTAGTATAGAAGTCTCTTACTGAGTTGAGATGTGACAATTAAAGTGCGATTTACATTGTGTACAATGCATTGTATCACTCCAAAACTAAACACATTGTGTCAAAACTCAAATTTTCCGAAAAATTTAAAATTTTTAAAATAGCATGTAATATTATTAAATGCAGTCATTTAACTATTTGATTAGCTTAAGTGATCATAATGTTGTCTGAATGATCTTTTATTATACTTAAATTTTAATATGAGTTTCTTTACAGTTACTGATTTTTTTTTGTTTTGCAACCACAAGGGGGAATTGCCATAACAGACTAGGCTTACTTAGCTTCCGAGCTAATGCAACAGATTTTCTTTCTCTTACAGATATACAGGTAATGTGCGGGTCGCTACAATTAAATCTTTAAAGTATTTTAAATCCAATTGATGTACCAAAACATCCAGTAGAAGTATTAGCATGCTAACCAGGTCTATCAAGCTTTTAAAGGTAGAATTCTTCCTGCATCATGCCAAGTTCAATTTAGAATATGTTTTGATTTACACTTTAATTGCAAAGGACTGGGAGTTAATAATATCACTATGTTTATACTTTTTTTATCTTCAGCAATTTCAAGGATTACCTGTCAATACAAGTCTCCTATTATTAATTTAAGGGTTTGCATTGATTGGAATCTACTTTTGTTTCCATAAATGATACTTGAATAAAATCTATGAGCACTTATCGAAATAGTCCTCAACTATCATAATTGATTAAACTCGTTGGGTATTAAGGATAGCAAAAGTCTATTTTTCTTGTCTAGATCACTAGGAGCCTGAGACTATTAAGAGATTCTTGTTATATTGTAACTAGAAGTAGCAAGGACTAGGGTATCCTTAATCCAATTTTTATGAGTTGTATAGCTTGAATTCCACCAGCTAAAGTCCCATAATTAAGAAATGACAAGTCTTATACTATCTGTGCAAAACTATAACAAACGGCAATTTGTAGTGTAATTGTAACAGCTAAACCCTAATATCATTACATTATCTTACAGGCTTAACGAAATAATCTATATCATGTCACATGAGAAATAGGGTGAATGGAAATGTCGTGATAAGTTTTATGAACAACATCTAACTCGCTTGATACCTACATCCTTAGGATTTTTATAGTTAAAAATATAACCCTCCATATTTTAAACACTTTAAGACTTGATTTTGAACGTTATTATAATGCATAGTGTAAATGGAACATAAGGCAAGGTTTCATAAAAAAAAATATGCAAGGTTCAAAGATTTTGTTCTAACTCTTTGATTTTGTAAACATGATAGGTGATACTATGGTATCGTGTGCATAAAGGATATTTGAACTATGATTTGGTTTGGAAAACAAGTAAAGGAGAATCTCGTTGTAAGACTATAGCTCATCGACCCACTGCATGGAAATTATTAAACAGCTACGTGGTTGCTCCAGGGCCACGCATTTGTGATATTAAAACGTTGACTAACCCTACTTTGTCATTTTTCCATTTCCTTCGGGCTTGGTCGCTCTGCGAACCCTCCTGGTCCAGTCTCTGCTGTTACTGTGTGCTATCAGCTTCTATGCTGCCTCAAGCCTTCGTGTTTGTCCATCGTATCGTTTGAAACTCATTATAATTTTGTTGTTGGCAGCTGTAGTTTGTTATGAACCTAGGGTTTATCGTTTTGTTATCAAAATTAACCCTGTCATGGCATGACCATAACTCTCGGCTTGGTTCTCTTAAGGCTCCCATCGTGGAAGATACCCTTTGCTTCTGCCACCTTGTTCATTCGGTGTCAAGGGTGGGGTTTTACACTTATTGTGTTCGTGGTTATCAGGCCATTTATTGTGTTTGTAGCCTCCTTCAACGCTGGTAAGCTACTATATTTCTCTTTCGTGTTTCAGTTAAAAGAATTTGTTTTTAAAAATAAAAAAATTGGTAACTAATACTATTCTATCATTTGCAGGTCCTGGCTCCACTTGCAGCATGGATGGCACGAGCTTCGACAATTGGTTAATTTCCCCGGTAAGCCTGGTTTTCACCATGGCGTTTCCTCCTTGCTGGTTGTTTTAGGATGGTTAGGGTTTTGCCTTTGAGTAGTGCGGCTCTTAGATAACTCCAGTTCTAAACAGTTTTCCAGCTGTATGTTAAGTGGACTCTTAATAGGTTTAACCCTGCATTGTGTAATGATGTTATGGCTTCGGTTACTGTGGTCATTATTCGCCTTCTTTTGGTATTTAGGGTTTTTCTGAAGAAGAATTATTGTATAGCTAGAAAGATAACAAATTCTGTAACCTATTTGTAGATGAGGTTACGGCCTCGTTCCTTTGTTTTATTTTCGTTACTGCACTCTTAAATAGTTCAGGGTTATCACCCAGGGTTTTGAAATTTGACTTAATATGAAGTTTTTCTTGTATAATGGGCTTGTTTATCACCTGTGTTTTTAGTTCTAATGCTATGTACAGTTGTAAGTAAGTTTAAGTTGTTAAACCACTTATTCTGTGAATTTGTGATGCGGCTGTAGGTGAAAACATGGTCTTAATTTTCAGTATTTATTTCTACTTTTAAATCTGGAATGATAGGGTTCAATCTAAATCTTACAGTTGTGAATTTGTTTAGTTTCTCATTCTGTCATTGCGATTCTGACTTTCTCAGAAATTGAGATTTTTAATGAAGGATAATACTATGCTATTTAAGCTCGACATTGAGCTAAATATTGTTCTGTTAACCCTACAGTTTTAAATTAATAGCTAGGTTATTTTAACTGTTGATAAATTTCTTATGATAAATTTTTGTTAGGGTTTTGCACAATGATTTAGTTGCTATGAAATGAATGGTTAAATTTTAATTAGGGTTTGTATATTGATTAAATTAATAGGTTATGACTGGTTAACTTTTGACTAGGGTTTGTACCCTGATATAGCTATTCTAATTATAGCTACAACTCTTCTGCAATATTATCGATAATGATATCAATACTGTAATTTATTTGGTTATGTTTTATTACTGTCTCCTATGGTTGTTTAATCGATTTTGTAAACACAGAGAATAATTATTGTATACTTAAACCTTACTTATCTATTCGTCAATTATAATTACTAGGTTTATAATTGTAATAATAAATTATTACTTAAGGTATTACTATTATACTGAATGCATTATAGAGACATTAATAATAATGTAATAATGATATTTACTTCTTACTAGGGATGCTGACAAAACACAGTAACTCTACCAAATTTAACTATGGCTATTCTGAGATTCTAACTTTCTAATTAATTACTCCTCGGACATATAGAAATTAAACACAACATACATCCATTCATATTTAATAAACATAAAGGAATAAAATAACAATCATAAAGGAATAAAATAACAGAACCTGTTTAAGCTGTGGACAACAACAGCAATGGGAGGCAGTTCCTCCCTACCAACTCCTGGAAAGTGCTCAGGCAGCAACTTCTCAGAACCCCCAAGCTTGCTCTGGTGTCCCTAGCTGAAACTAGGTGCAGCAAATTGAATTCTCTCATCCCAAACAGCTATAATGGAACCAAGTTATTGCAACATTCCTCTCAAACAACTTCCTTACTGTATTTCCCTCTTCCTCAATCGATTTCCTGAATAACATTCACCTGAATGTATTCTCTCTAGAAAATTCGAGACCCCGGATCTGTTCATTGAGTTCTTTTTAAAAGATTGCCTAGGTCTTTGTTGGGTTACTGTCATTAATGACCCACCTGCTCTGATTGCACTTTCTTGGGCAATTATGACCCCAAATATAGGGAAGTTGCCACCTGCATCTTAGGAAGTGCTTGAGGATGCTGCCACTTGTCTTTTGCCTTTCCACCTAGTTCCATCCACTAGTTTGACCAGTAACCTCTTTTTAACAGCTCTCCCATGCTGTTGTCTCCATAATTTATTTATTAATAATACAATATTCTAAATTACACTCCATTTCTAGTGACTCTGCTGAGTCATCAATTCCTACTTAGCATTAAATTTAACATAATGTCTCAAAAATATAATAAAACAATTACATAATTTTTACAAAATTGGGGTATGTGACATACAAACCCCCTTAAAATGTAACATTGTCCTCGATGTTACTTATTCCTCATCCTCTGCAACCTTCTGGAACATATTTGGGTATGCTTCCTGCATCTTACTTTCCAGTTCCCAGGTAGATTCTTCAAGACTAAGGTGCTTCCATTGCACCTTCAACTGTCCAATTGTGCGGTTCCGCAGAGTAATTTCCCTCCTCCCGAGGATACAATCCGGTTCCACCAGAACTTCCCCTTCTGGTTCTACCTGTACAACGTTCCAATCAATCACATGAGTAGCATCATGAACATACTTTTTCAAAACAGAAATATGAAAAATATTGTGCACTTTTAAATTAGGTGGTAATGCTAGCTGATATGGAACTTGACCAATTCTAGATAAAATTTCAAACGGACCACAGTAACGTGGCGCTAATTTTGCACAACTCCCCAATCTTAAGGAGCTCTTCTTTGGTCTTACCTTTATGAACACATGTTCACCCACCTGGAACTCTTTAGAAGTTCTTTTCAAATCTACTTGGCTCTTTTGCTGATCCTGGGCAATCTTCAAGTTTTCCTGCACTTGTTTCACAATCTGTTCCATTTCTTTTAATAATTCAGGACCTAACACTAATCTATCTACTGGATTATTCCAATAGATAGGAGTGTTACATTTACGCCCATACAGAATTTCAAAAGGACTGAACTTAGCTGACGATTGATAGTTGTTATTGTATGCAAATTATGCTAAATGTAAATAATCCTCCCACTTACCTGGTTGATCCTTAACATACATTCTTAGCAGATCTTCCAATACCTGATTAACTCTTTCAATCTATCCATCCGTTTGAGGATGGAAAGAAGTGCTGAAATTCAGTGTTGTGTTTAATCCCTTAAACAAAGATTTCCATAAATTCCCTGTGAATTTAGGATCCCTGTCTGAAATAATAACCTTTGGAACACCATGTAACCGAAAAATCTGCTTCAGAAATATATCATCTATGTTTGCAGCCTTGTAAGTGGTTTTAACGGGAATAAAATGTGTTGATTTACTTAATTTATCTACTACCACCATAATTGAATCATTCAGATTTTGATTTCTGGGTAATCCAGTAATGAAATCTAAGCTTATTATTTCCCACTTCCAACTAGGAACAGGCAAAGGTTGCAGTAACCCAGCTGGATGTTGATGTTCTGTTTTCACTTGTTGACAGTCCAAACATCTAGCTATATACTCAGCTGCTTCAGATTTCATATTAGGCCAAAAATAGTATTTTCTCAACATGGTGACAGTCTTCTGGTAGCCTGGATGCCCTGAGTAAGGGGTTTTATGAACTTCATCCAGAATCAGCAATTTAACTTTAGATACATTAGGCACATACAGTCTGTCTTTAAACAATAAAAATCCATCTTTATTTAGACTATAACCCTTTATTAAACTTTCTGTAGGTTCTTCTTTAGCTGTAGCTTGTAAATTTTGATAAATTTCATCCAATTTTATCCCTTCAGCCAACTGTTCATTTAAATCAGAGGTAAAAGTACTGATAGCTGTTGTAAAATTCAGCTTTGCATTTCTGCTCAAAGCATCAGCCACCTTATTTTCCTTTCCTTTTATGTGCTGAATTTCGAAATCATATTCACTTAAGAAGGCCAACCATCTTGCTTGCCTTGCATTTAAGTTAGGCTGATCTAAAAGGTATTTTAGACCCTTATTATCAGTCATTAAAGTAAACTTTATGCCTATTAAGTGGTGTCGCCACATCTTTAAGGCATGAATAACAGCAGTTAGTTCTAAATCATAAGTGGCATAATTCTTTTCATGAATCTTTAGCTTATTGGACTCATAGGCAATGACATGCCCATCCTGAGTCAGTACTCTGCCTAGACCGTCATTACAAGCATCGGTGCAAACCACGAAATCCTTATTAGGATCCGTTATTCTTAGAATAGGCGCAGTTGTTAATAAAGTCTTCAATTTATTAAAGCTTTCTTCACACTTTAAGTTCCAATCAAATTTCTTGCCTTTCTTTTGCAAAGAAGTGATTGGGTTGGCTATTTTTGAAAAGCCTTCTATGAATCTCCGGTAATAACCGGTAATCCCCATGAAGGACCTAACATCTGTTACATATTTTGGTACTGGCCATTCTTCGATTGCCCGGATCTTTTCGGGATCAACTGAAATCCCTTCCTTAGTCACTACATGACCTAAGTATTGGATTTCATCCCTGAAGAAGTCACACTTACTGAACTTCGCAAAGAGATG
The DNA here is from genome assembly GCA_027924585.1 of Larix kaempferi. NCBI lineage: Eukaryota > Viridiplantae > Streptophyta > Pinopsida > Pinales > Pinaceae > Larix > Larix kaempferi. Next base: position 7,073,546 of record BSBM01001033.1, read on the forward strand.
TTGCTCTCGCAGTTCTTATAAGACTATCCGTAAATGTTTTTGATGTTCCTCTTCGTTTTTAGAATAAATTAAAATGTCATCGATGAATACGACAACAAATTTATCCAAGTATTTATGCATTATGTTATTTATTAGACACATAAAGACGGCTGGGGCATTAGTAAGCCCAAATGGCATTACGACAAATTCGTAATGTTCATACCTTGTTCTGCAAGCTATCTTGAATATGTCTTCTTCTTTAATTCTTACCTGATGATAACCTGATCTCAAGTCTATCTTAGAGAACACCGTAGCTCCACGTAGCTGATCAAACAGATCATCTATGCGGGGCAACGGATATCTGTTTTTAATTGTCATCTTATTTAGTTGACGGTAATCTATGCAAAGTCGCATAGTCCCATCCTTCTTTTTAACAAAAATTATTGGTGCTCCCCAAGGGGACACACTAGGTCGAATGTATTTCTTATCTATTAATTCCTTTAACTGGGATTTTAACTCATTAAGCTCCAGAATATTCATGCGATATGGAGCCTTCGAACTGGGTACAGCACCTGGTACCAGCTCAATTGTGAAATCCAGTTCCCTCTTGCGAGGTAATCCTAGAATTTCCTCCGGAAAAACATCAGTAAATTCATTTACTACAGGAATATCCTCAACTTTTATCTTGCTTATTTCAGACTTAACTGCCTCATCTGTAATAGTTACAGCATAGGCTTTGCACCCTTTTCTGACTGCTCTTTTAAGTTGTAAAGCAGAAATCTACCTGATTACAGTTTTCCTAGGAATAACCTTAACTGTTACAGGCTGTTCGTCATTATTTACACATGTAAAAGTTTTATCAAAACAGTTTAAAACTACCTTATGCTGTTCTAACCAGTCCATAACAATAAGCATGTCATACGAGCCAAGTGGAAAAACATTTAATTTAACATTAGTTTTAAAATCATTCATATCTAGAGCACATTCCTTAACATAACAGGTCACCTTCCTTTTTGCCCCAGTGGCCAGTTGTACTGACCAAGAGTTATCAAACCTTTCAACAGTCAGATTACACTTTTCTACTATCTGCGGTGAAATATAACTAAGACTAGCACCTGGATCTATTAAAATAGTTACAGGGGTTTTGTTAACCATACCTTCTACTTCCACCATGGAAGTTTGATAATCAGCTTGGCGGTTCTCCAACGCTGCATTGATTCGGGGCATAGTCCTTGCAAAGTATCCAACAGTCATTTCATCTTGTATAGTATGAATATTGCTGTTTGGTTTCTTCTGATTTAGGAAAACTGAAGCATAGTGTGGGCCATTGCACTCCCAGCACTTAACAGGTTCCTTCTGTTCGAAATTCTTAGTGAAATTTCCATGATTGTTAGAAGCCTCCTTGCTGCCCTTGAAGTTATTAGAATGATTAGAAGCACCATTTTTGCTTCCCTAGAAGTTCTTACCATTAGAATGGTTTATGTTATTGTTATTCCTAAAATTTTTCTGGGGTACAAACTCCTTTTTCCTGAACTCAGGCTAATTACTGTTCTTTTTAGCCTTCCAGTTGGCTATTCCTTCTTTCTTTTTGTTCTGTTCAAAACAGATATTAGCCTTTCGCATGGCTTCTTCCAGAGTTTTGGGGTTATCATATTCGATTCTGTCCTTTATATGATATGGCAGGCAGCTGAGAAACCGCTGTACTTTAGGTTTCTCTTCAACAAAATATGACAATATCTTAACAGACTTAATAACTTACTGTTTAAGTCCTTCATCGTCATAGATCCTAGCTTTAACTCATAAAATTCCTTCGCCCTTTCTTCATAGTATTGTTCGGACATAAATTTCTTTTTGAAGTACCTTTTAAAGGTACTCCAATTGACCTCTTTTTCTTTGATCCCTTTGACCCTTTTTAAGTCTTGCCACCATATATCCACCTTTCTAGAAAGGTTATAGATGGCCATTCTTTCCTTCAGCTGATTTGAATAGTTGTATATCTGAAAATATTTTCTCATCCCGGATAACCAGGATTCTGCCTCTTCTCCTGTTTCAATTTCTCCATTGAAAGTTGGGGGTTTTATTTTCTTGAACTCCCCAGAAATCTCTTCATAAGGCCTGTACTTTTTCTTTCTGTTATACAACTCAGCCTCACTACTGTCACTAGTAGTGTGATAGCTTTGTTGTTCCCTTCTTCCTTCAGATGATGAACTACTATCCGATTTAGCTAGTTTCATCTTTTTAGACCCTTTTTGATGGCTAGCTTCTTCAGATTCAGATCTTTTGCTTCTCCCTTCAGTCTGAAATTTTTCCATCAAAATTTGATTTAACTGCTCTTGAGTTTTCAGAATCATTTCATTATCCTTCTTGACTGATTCTATCTCAGTCTTTAAACCCTTTATAGTCTGCATCAGCTCTGAGGAGTGAGCAGTCACCTCCTCTATCACAGGTTCTCTAGACATCTGTCTTGTCTCAGTGTTTGAAGATTCCTCCTCAGCATATTCTCCTAGCTTCTCCATACCTGCCTGTTAGTTTCAGAAAATCTGCGATTTTACATGAAACAGAAATACAAGTTAATACATTATATATATATACATACATTTTTCTTTTTCTTTTTACTGTCCTGCGGAAACTAGTTGGGCCACATCAAGGCCTAGTATTTGAACCATGCTCTGATACCACATGTCAAAACCCAAATTTTTCGAAAAATTTAAAATTTTTAAAATAGCATGTAATATTATTAAATACAGTCATTTAACTGTTTTATTAGATTAAGTGATCATAATGGTGTCTGAATGATCTTTTATTATACTTAAATTTTAATATGAGTTTCTTTACAGTTACTGATTGTTTTTCTGTTTTGCAACCACAAGGGGGAATTGCCATAACAGACTGGGCTTACTTAGCTTCCGAGCTAATACAACAGATTTTCTTTCTCTTACAGATATACAGGTAATGTGCGGGTCGCTACAATTAAATCTTTAAAGTATTTTAAATCCAATTGCTATACCAAAACATCCAGTAGAAGTATTAGCATGCTAACCAGGTCTATCAAGCTTTTAAAGGTAGAATTCTTCCTACATCATGCCAAGTTCAAATTTAGAATATGTTTTGATTTACACTTTAACTGCAAAGGACTGGGAGTTAATAATATCACTATGTTTATACTTTTTTATCTTCAGCAATTTCAAGGATTACCTTTTTTCCCCGATTTTTCAAGGATTACCTGTCAATACAAGTCTCCTATTATTAATTTAAGGGTTTGCATTGATTGGAATCTAATTTTGTTTCCATAAATGATACTTGAATAAAATATATGAGCACTTATCGAAATAGTCCTCAACTATCATAATTGATTAAACTCGTTGGGTATTAAGGATAGCAAAAGTCTATTTTTCTTGTCTAGATCACTAGGAGCGTGACACTATTAAGAGATTCTTGTTATATTGTAACTAGAAGTAGCAAGGACTAGGGTATCCTTAATCCAATTTTTATGAGTTGTATAGCTTGAATTCCACCAGCTAAAGTCCCATAATGAAGAAATGACAAGTCTTATACTATCTGTGCAAAACTATAACAAACGGCAATTTGTAGTGGAATTGTAACAGCTAAACCCTAATATCATTACATTATCTTACAGGCTTAACGAAATAATCTATATCATGTCACATGAGAAATAGGGTGAATGGCAATGTCGTGATAAGTTTTATGAACAACATCTAACTCGCTTGATACCTACATCCTTGGAATTTTTATAGTTAAAAATCTAACCCTCCATATTTTAAACACTTTAAGACTTGATTTTGAACGTTATTATAATGCATAGTGTAAATGGAACGTAAGGCAAGGTTTCATAAAAAAAAATATGCAAGGTTCAAAGATTTTGTTCTAACTCTTTGATTTTGTAAACATGATAGGTGATACTATGGTATCGTGTGCATAAAGGATATTCGAACTATGATTTGGTTTGGAAAACAAGTAAAGGAGAATATCGTTGTAAGACTTTAGCTCGTCGACCCACTACATGGAAATTATTAAACAGCTACATGGTTGCTCCAGGGCCATGCATTTGTGATATTAAAATGTTGACTAACCCTACTTTGTCATTTCTCCTTTGCCTTCGGGCTTGGTCGCTCTGCGAACCCTCCTGGTCCAGTCTCTGCTGTTACTGTGTGCTAGTAGCTTCTATGCTGCCTCAGGCCTTCGTGTTTGTCCATCGTATCGTTTGAAACTCATTATAATTTTGCTGTTGGCAGTTGTAGTTTGTTATGAACCTAGGGTTTATCCTTTTGTTATCAAAATTAACCCTGTCATGGCGTGACCATAACTCTCGGCTTGTTCTGTTAAGGCTTTCATCGTGGAAGATACCCTTTGCTTCTACCAGCTTGTTCATTCGGTGGCAAGGGTGGGGTTTTACACTTATTATGTTCGTGGTTATCAGGCCATTTACTGTGTTTGCAGCCTCCTTCAACGCAGGTAAGCTACTATATTTCTCTTTCGTGTTTCATTTAAAAGAATTTGTTTTTAAAAATAAATAAAAATGGTAACTAATAGTATTCTATCGTTTGCAGGTCCTGGCTCCACTTGCAGCATGGATGGCACGAGCTTTGGCAATTGGTTAATTTCCCCGGTAAGCCTGGTTTTCACCATGGTGTTTCCTCCTTGCTGGTTGTTTTAGGATGGTTAGGGTTTTTCCTTTGAGTAGTATGGCTCTTAGATAACTCCAGTTCTAAACAGTCTTCCAGCTGTATGTTAAGTGGACTCTTAATAGGTTTAACCCTGCATTGTGTAATGATGTTATGGCTTCGGTTACTGTGGTCATTATTCGCCTTCTTTTGGTATTTAGGGTTTTTCTGAAGAAGAATTATTGTATAGCTAGAAAGATAACAAAGTCTATAACCTGTTTGTAGATGAGGTTACGGCCTCGTTCGTTTGTTTTATTTTCATTACTGCACTCTTAAATAGTTCAGGGTTATCACCCAGGGTTTTGAAATTTGACTTAATATGAAGTTTTTCTTATATAATGGGCTTGTTTATCGCCTGCGTTTTTAGTTCTAATGCTATGTATAGTTGTAAGTAAGTTTAAGTTGTTAAACCACTTATTCTATGAATTTGTGACGCGGCTGTAGGTGAAAACATGGTCTTAATTTTCAGTATTTATTTCTACTTGTAAATCTGGAATGATAGGGTTCAATCTAAATCTTACAGTTGTGAGTTTGTTTAGTTGCTCATTCTGTCATTGCGATTCTGACTCTGTCAGAAATTGAGATTTTTAATGAAGGATAATACTATTCTATTTAAGCTCGACATTGAGCTAAATATTGTTCTGTTAACCCTACAGTTTTAAATTAATAGCTAGGTTATTTTAACTGTTGATAAATTTCTTATGATAAATTTCTGTTAGGGTTTTGCACAATGATCTAGTTGCTATGAAATGACTGGTTAAATTTTAATTAGGGTTTGTATATTGATTTAATTAATAGGTTATGACTGGTTAACTTTTGACTAGGGTTTGTACCCTGAAATAGCTATTCTAATTATAGCTACAACTCTTCTGCAATATTATCGATAATGATATCAATACTGTAATTTATTTGCTTATGTTTTATTACTGTCTCCTATGGTTGTTTAATCGATTTTGTAAACACAAAGAATAATTACTGTATACGTAAACCTTACTTATCTATTCGTCAATTATAATTACTAGGTTTATAATCGTAATAATAAATTATTACTTAAGGTATTACTATTATACTGAATGCATTATAGAGACATTAATAATAATGTAATAATGATATTTACTTCTTACTAGGGATGCTGACAAAACACAGTAACTCTACCAAATTTAACTATGGCTATTCTGAGATTCTAACTTTCTAATTAATTACTCCTCGGACATATAGAAATTAAACACAACATACATCCACTCATATTTAATAAACATAAAGGAATAAAATAACAATCATAAAGGAATAAAATAACAGAACCTGTTTAAGCTGTGGACAACAACAGCAATGGGAGGCAGTTCCTCCCTACCAACTCCTAGAAAGTGCTCAGACAGCAACTTCTCAGGACCCCCGAGCTTGCTCTAGTCTCCCTGGCTGGAACTAGGTGCAGCAAAGTGAATTCTCTCAGCCCAAACAGCTATAATGGAACCAAGTTACTGCAGCATTCCTCTCAAACAAATTCCTTACTGTATTTCCCTCTTCCTCAATCGATTTCCTGAATAACATTCACCTGAATGTATTCTCTCTGGAAAATTCGAGCCCCCAGCTCTGTTCATTGAGTTCTTTTTAAAAGATTGCCTAGGCCTTTGTTGGGTTACTGTCATTAATGAGCCACCTGCTCTGATTCCACTTTCTTGGGGAATCATGACCCCAAATATAGGGAAGTTGCCACCTGCAACTTAGGAAGTGTTTGAGGATGCTGCCACTTATCTTTTTCCTTTCCACCTAGTTCCATCCACCAGTTTGACCAGTAACCTCTTTTTAACAGCTCTCCCATGCTGTTGTCTCCATAATTTATTTATTAATAATAAAATATTCTAAATTACACTCCATTACTGGTGACTCTGCTGAGTCATCAATTTTTTACTTAGCATTGAATTTAACATAATGTCTCAGGAATATAATAAAACAATTACATAATTTTTACAAAATTGGGGTATGTGACACATTGACTTGGATACTCATTATATCAGAGATCTTGTTGCAGATGGTGTTATTTGTTTGGAGTATTGTCCCATAGAAAAGGAAGTAGTTGATATGTTCACCAAATCCATGATAGAAGAAAATTTCGTCTATCTTTGTAGTTTTTTGGGAATGTAGGAAGTTGTCATCAAGGGGGATAGTTGATGTAATGAAATATTCTTCATTTTATGCATCTTCTCCCAGCCATCATTCAGGGGAAGTGTTGGAATGTGTAATTTTAATAATTACATATGTAATGATATCTTTTTCATGTTGTAATATGTCATAACTAGCATTGAAGGAAAAAATCAAACAAAATAACTCTTAATATTATAATACTGAGTTATCCCACATTTAGAATGGAGAAAACTACTCTTTTACCATTCATTATATAAAGAGGTGTAAAATCATGTATCCCACATGTATTTTGGGATGCTATTCTTCCATACCTCTTGGTATGCAATAGAGGTGAGGGGGAGCCTTTGGAGGTATCTTGTAAATGCATTGTGATGTCTTTGTAATAATCTATGATAGCATCTGTGGAGTAGATCTCATGTTTTATTGTTGGAAATGTTTTGAGGAATCAAAAGATTTTTCCCTTCTTGTGGATGTTTCCCCATTTGGGGTTTTACCATGTATATCTGGTGTTCTCTTGTCTATTATATTATCTCCATTTGTTTTCATGTTCTTTATTGTTTGGTTAATAGAAATCTATAATAGCTCATGCCTTGCATGTTTTGTATTGTTGTATGACTTTCTCATTTTCTCAATATTATAACAAGGGTTAGGGCTACAGAAGGGTGTGAATCAATGTCTCTTGTCAACCTTGTATTTGATTACTAGGATGTGGAAAAAGGATTGGTCTACATTGGTTACAGGCATAGAATAATGAATACCTAAATAAATTTCTAAGCGTTGTTCCCTAGAGCTTCATGCAACTGCAACAACCTACACATTAGGTTTGATAAATAACCTACATGATAGAAATTCATTTTTAGTCTATGGTTGATTTTCAACATAATTTGATCCCGAAATTACAAGATGATTAAATGTGTAGAAATATTATTTAATCCCTTAGTAGGTAATATAGATTCTTTTCTTACATACAATGAGGATTTTGTAAAACACATTAAGGATGAGAAACTAAAACTTGAGGAAATTCTCATAAGCTTTGGCATTGTTTCACGCTTCTGGAAAAATCACATGGACTAAGGTTGTGTATGTTATAGAGTCACAAACCCATAGGCAACTTGAATAGAACAGGTAAGTCTCCACTCAAATTTCTTTACTTTTCAATAATATTTCTATGAGAATAATATATAGTGGTGTAGAAATGGGGTCTCTTCTCTCACCCATTGTTGCCAAAATATTCATGGAACAATTTGAGAAAATGACTCTTCTCTCTTACCTTGTTGATAATGATTATTCATTATATGTTTTCCTTAACCTATGGTTTGTTTCATATGAGATACTATGCTCATGTTATTATTTCTAATGTGTTTTCATTATTGTGCTTTTTGGTTTGATGTAGAATCTTGGTTTCTTATTCTCATGGATTAGTTGAGAGGTTTCCTATGCATATGGAGTAGTTGCAAGTGTGTCCCTAACAACTAGTTTTATTGTTGTATTTAATTCTTATTATTTAGGATCTTTCATCTTAGTTTGTTAAGTTTTGTTTTCTCATGTAAATCTACAAAATGTTGTTCTCCCTGAATGAAATTTGTTTGTGATTTTTTTTCTTCACACCTTTAGTGCAAAAATTTCCTCATGAATGGATTATTCCCATATCATCCATGAAACCATCAATGGGTTATTCCCATATCACCCGTGAAACTATGAAGATGGAAAATTTACATGGATTAAATAAAAGAAAAATATCCCAATGAAAATGATGAAACAATCTTTTATAGAACCTTAACTATCTATATGGAACAATAAGTTCACTATTAGGTTATAAGTGAATGGGAGCATGTCATTATTCGCTGTGTTTGTTACTATAATGAAATATGGAACTATTGGACATAATGTATTTCAGAAGAAAATGCATATTGAGATGTATATTCACACTGACTTACATCAGCACCCTTCTCAAAATATTTTGGTTCTAATAAACATCCTAGATGTAAGGGAAATGAGAATCTTGGACAATCAGCATCTTAAGCATGGAAAAGACCACCTAATCAAGGCATTTAATTTCATAGGATACAGGAATAAGAAAATAAAAAAAGGTAATGGAGAAAGAAAGAAGTAGGTCTCATTATTGCAATAATCAACCCTCTAATAAGAAGGCTTGCCTTACTTACATTTGAGGAGTCACTCACAATATTGCAAAACTTTTAAGATGTAAAATACTACAATCCCATTTGAGTTTACAGAAACCATTAGATAGAAAATAATCCTCAAAAAGGACTAGATCAACCATCATGAATAAAAAGGTGTTAGGAAGGTTGCTTTCTCCTACGAGGAATGTTATATTAGATAACCTAGGAATTCATTTCATACAAGGATAATAGATCACAGGAAACAAATAGGAATGAGCATATTCAAACATCAACCATAGTAGAGCACTACCTCAAAGTTGTGCTCCATGTGCATCCCGAGAACACCAAAATCCTTGCGACAGAAAATCACTATTACAAGTGACAATTTAGAGATGTTATAGAGATAATAAGCATTGAGCAACTTGAATAAGAACAATGATATTGGGATTAGTATGAACTAATTCCTCTTGATAAATTAAAAAAATGAAAAAAAAAATAACTATAGCATTTTATATATTGCTTTTAATTATTGAAAGATAATAAAATAATTTAAAAATAAAAAATAATTTAAAATAATAATTAAAATAATAAGAAAAAATAAATAAAAATGAATCAACTATAATTCTATTTAAAAATAGAAATAATGACAAGTTCTCTAAAATTTAAAATTGATCTCATAAATAATATGAAATAAAATTATTTAAAACGAAAATTGGTAAGTATTATATATTCTATATGCTTTATAGATATAGATATAGATATAGATATAGATATATCTTATGTATGGAAAATATCTATCACTTTAAATAAAGAGTGATTATAGACTGCCCATGAAGGACTACATACTGAAGCAAAAGTGATAATTCAAAATAAACTGTTGCATACCATTTTGGTATTTTAGCATTATCTCCAAAATTGAAGAAAATTTATTACACCATTGTAGCTCATCCCCCTGTTCTTTATAGTTATACATTCATCAAAAAAAAGGGGAAGAGAATCCCATCCAACCTAAAACAGAGGCTCAAAAACCCTTAACGAAAACCTATTCAATGGCGTTCATTCAATCTTCTAATTTCCATACAGAGCTGGCTGAAAGGAAGGATGAAATTCCACTCTTATATCTCCTGGTGGGATCAGCAGCGCATTCTTTGAAAGTAAATCGACTTCAGAATTGAGTTCCCTACATACATGGCTGAAGGAGATCGAGCTGAAAAAAGAAATCACGTTCTGAATTTGAGACAGCAAGGACTGAAGGTGAGGTGCTCTGATCTAAACCCTTTGATTTTCCCAGTCAAAAACCATTCTTGAATCTCCAAATACTTGAAGGTTGGTTATGTGATGACTAAGAGCAGTGTGGAGAACTGCCCAAAGCGCAGTCAATTCCACCTTGTTGTTAGTGCCATGCCCAGTTCCATAGAGGATGGTAAATTTTGCGTGTTCATTTATATAAATAACTCCTCTAGATCCACCTAATTGAGGGTGGCCTTGGATAGCCCCATCAAAATAAGCCCATGGAATACTTTTGTCAATGTTTGGGTGAAGCAACAATATATGTTTTTTCTGCTTTTCCTCAAGTTTGAGTTCTTTGGTCCACTGCATAATAAGGGCTGAAGCGACCTCAGTTGGGACGAAATTTTCAAGAAAAATGACAGAATTCCTTTCCCACCACAGGACATATATGAAAAGGGAGGGGAGGGCATCGAAACTGCATACCAATGGGTTCTCTCACCACTTTCGACACCAGCTTTCTACAGACGTATCCAAAGGAATAACAGTTTTGGTAAGATACTTAGTGGCATCCTTCCAAACTGCTTCTACATAATTACAAGAGGAGAAGAAGTGAGAAGAAGTTTCAATAGAATCTTGGCACAAAGGGCATTGACTGGGACCTATCCAACCCCATTTTAGCAGGTTGTCCCAGGTTAAAAGCTTATCACTATGGTCTAGCCATAAAACTAATTTTGCTTTCAAGGGGCCAGTAGTCTTCTAGATCACAAACTACCACCATTTTTTTCACTAACGAAAAGAAATTTGTTATAAGCTTCGTAACCAAGTTTTGTTGTGAAATCACCATTTGTTCAATTCAAAGTCCATACTAGCTTATCTTCTAAGTCTTCGTTAGGAGATACAAAAGTCAGCTGTAGCAAAGAAATGAAATGAGACCATTCTGCAGCTTCTTCCTCAACTAATCATATATTTGTCGCGGTCATCCAACTTCCATCTTGATTGCCATTCGTCTTTATGTCATCTAATACTAGAAAGTTGAGACTTCTTAGCTTCTAGACTACACCTTCACAGAGGCGATACCCATCTCCAACCCCAACCCAGGGATCAGTGCCCAAACAAACCTATCTTTCATTTTCGATTCTCCAAGCAGTCCAATTCCCAATAAGAGGGAAAGAGAGAACGAAATCCTTCCACCCAATTGATCCTCCTTTGTGAGATTTTTCTCTGCATCTAAACCAGTCCACAATCGAGGCATTTGGACAATATTTGGAAATGAGAGTTTTTCCCTAGAGAGAGGTAGGGTGTTGTGCTAATCTCCAAAATGTTTTTGCTTCCAGAGCTTGATAGAAGGTAAGAGGGTTTTTTATCCCCCATCCCCCTAGCTCTTTTAAATTGGCTATAGTGGACCATTTAACCAGAGGAATACCATCTCTTTTATTTCTTTTTGTCAAGAGAAAGGAGAGACACTTCTTTCGGATCTTGACTAGGATCCCTTTGGGAATGTAAGACACCGAATCCCAATACACCGATATGCTCTGTAAAACTACTTTTAATAATGTTAGTCTTCCTCCTCTTGAAAGGAACCTGTTAGCCCAGCAGGAGATTCGAGCTTCTACCTTCTCAAAGAGACAAATTCAATCTTTGAACGAGTAAGCATTTGGTTTTAATTGAAAGCCAAAATATTTAAAATCATTTTGGAAAGAGGAGATAGGAAAAGACAGGAAGGAAGCTTCTTTTTGACGAAGATCTTTAGGAAAACCAAAAACAATCAAGTTTGATTTTTCGACATTAACCTCCATGCCTGTGGATTTTTGATACAAGGAGAGAAAATTAGCTATTGTGCTCAAATTTTCCGCTGATCCTTTCCCTAAGAGAAGAACATCATCTACGAACAGTAAATGATTAAGGATATCAAAATCTGATACTTGTATCCTTTGGAAGGAAACTGAGTTCCTAGCCCGATACATTAGTTTACTTAGGGCTTCAGCTATAAGAAGAAAAAGAAAGGGGGAGAGATGGCAGCCTTGTCTCAAACCTCTTGAAGAACGAAAGAAAGGAGACTGAAGAAACACAATCCATAAGCCAATTCACCAGGTCTAAGGAAAAACCAACTTGAATAAGCAGGATTCTTAGAAAGGTACAATTCACTCTATCATAAGCCTTAGAGAGGTCCAATTTCAGAGAGAAATCTCTTTCCTTTTTCAATTTTATTGTGTGAAGAATTTCCTGAGCCAGGGAGACAACATCGTGTATTTGGAAATTGTACAAGAATCCAAACTATTCTTTTGATATGATCTCACTCAAGACAGGCTTCAATCTGAGAGCAATAACTTTGTCTATAATTTTATAGACCAGATTGCAACACGAAATTGGTCTGAAATCAACAAAGGAAAGGGCCTTCTGTTTTTTAGGTATGAGGGCTAGAAAAGTGGAATTGATAGCAACCAGCACTTTACCAGAGTTTTGAGATTCTTGGATAGTTAATAAAGTATCAGTTTTCAATAGATCATAAAACCCAGAAAGAATTCCACTGAGAAACCATCAGGACCTGGACTCTTGCCTTTTTGAAAAGAAGATAATGGAGCTTTCAATTCTTCCTCTCAGACTTCCTGCATTAAGGAATCATTCATTTATTCCGTGATGGATCTAGGAAAGAGTCTAAGGACTTGTAATATCTCTTGAATGTGACAACCTTGTCTTTCTTTAAAAAGGGAGATGAAGAAACCAACTCCTACTTCAGCTTTATATTTAAATTTTGAAACCACAATACCCTCCTCATTTTGGATTTCACCTATTCTGTTTAAATTGCGCCGATAGGAGGCATATCAATGAAAAAAATTAGTATTATTATCTCCTTCCTCAATCCAGACAGCTCTTCTTTTCAATATCCATAAGCATTCTTCTTTTGCTAGAAGGTCTGATCTAGTTGTTTCAAGAGCCTTTAATTTTTCCACTTCTTCTGGGGAGAAAGTCCCAATAAGACTTTTTTTGTACAGGGCCGAGATATCTGCCTCCACTTCCTTTAGACGAGCTTGTTGGATTTTGTTATAATTATAGGCCCATTTCTTAGAAGCTTTTTTTGCTTTGGATAAGTTGTCCATTAATTGCTTCATACACGAATATTGAGAGGAAGGATTTACAGGGACCCATAGATGTGTAATCAGTTGTAAATAACTCTCATCTTTAAGCCAAATCGGGTTGAAACAAAAGGGTGCTTTTGGCTTGTCATCCTGCGCAATTGAAAGGAGGATGGGTCGATGGTCCGAGAGACCCCCCTCCTCCACCCATGAGGAGACAGAGAGGTGACTATCCATTAAACGGTCTGAGACTAGAAATCTGTCAAGTATTTTTGAGATTGTTGTGTCCCCGCTTCTTCTGTTGCGCCATGTAGGTTCAAGTTTACACGGGGAGACATAAATAAGACTGTTGGCTTCAAACAACGAGATGAAAAAGTTACTCAAAGAATATGATCTTGGGATATTCCCCCAAATTTCTCTGTCTGAGACTGTGAGGTTGAGATCTCCACCTAAAATTATATTGTGATCCTCTAGGATTCCTTGAGCTGGCACATTCTCCCAAAAAGATATTTGGTTTAAGAAAGGACTATACAAATTTAGGAAGGAGAAGGATAAACTTGACAAAGAGTCTTTTCAGACTGATTTTATGACCGATTCATAGCAGGCGGATGAAGATCTTTCCATCCCCAGGATCCAACCAGTTAGCAGACCTACAGAGTGACCATCCACGTCCAGAGTGTCAAAAGACCAGTATTTAACCAGTGACTGAGAATACTTTGAGCCTTGGAACCTTCTGTCAAAGTTTCTTGGAGTAAAATTATTGTTGGTTTCAGGGTTGTCAGGGTTGTAATCAACCATTTGAGGGAATTTTGCTTGGAGGGGCCCCCTAACCCCCTACAATTGAAGGAGAGAATTAACATTAAGGGCCCTTTTGTTAGGCACTGCCTGCTCTAAGGGACCTATTGATGGTAGAATGCTTTCCATATTTAATCTCTAAAATTGCTTGTTTCTTAGCCTTTGACAAGAAAGACTTTCTTCCTAAGGAAATATTGGGGGTAGGATGTTGGTTGTGGAGCCAGATATTCCAGTCTCATAGATGATATTGTCTTAGTCGTGCACCTTAGAGGACTGTAGACTCATGCCCCTACCTTTAGGGTTGTTTTCGCCAACAGTTTTTGGGCCCATGGTTTTGGGTAACCCGTGGTATTTTCCCATTGTATCTCCCTTATAAAAGAAAGAGATTGTAATACGGATAGGTTTGGATGTATTAGGTTTTATGCATTGTAAAGATCTCTGAGATCTGAAGAGAGACTGTGAGATAGTGAAGAGGAAGTGCAGCGGTTGTGATGCAGGTTGTATCCCTTCACTTTTCTGAACGGAATAATAATAAGGACTGGCAACTTCAGTGTGGACGTAGCCCAAGTTGGGGTGAACCACAATATATCTGTGTATCTCTTGTAATGTGTGTGTGATTATATTTGCATTTTTGTTTATTTTTATTGCTCTGCGATCCTATTTTTCTAACAATTGGTATCAAAGCCAAAGGTCTATTTAGCAGATAAACGTGCAGGAAGCTAGGGTTTCTGGTTCGAGTGGGAGCAATGGAAGAAGAATGAAAGTTTAAGGTTGAGAAGTTTAACAGCCAAAACGTCCAGTTATGGAAGATGCAAATGGAGGACTATCTGTACCAGAAGGATCTATTCCTACCGTTAAGAGGAAGAGCAAAGCAGCTGGCGGCTATGAAGGACGAAGAATGGGAGGTTCTTGATAGAAAGGCTTTGGGAACAATACGGCTGAGCCTGGCTTCATCGGTGGCTTTCAATATCTCAAAAGAAACGACAATGGAGGGTTTGATGAGTGCATTGGGTATGCTATATGAAAAACCCTCGGCCTCCAACAAGGTATTTCTAATGAAGCGTTTATTTAATATGAAGATGTTTGAAGGTGGATCTGTTACTGATCATTTAAATGAGTTTAATACGGTTACAAATCAGCTAACTTCTATAAGTGTGATCTTTGATGATGAGGTTAGGGCTCTTCTAAGCTTGTGTTCATTGCCAGAAAGCTGGAATAGCTTGGTCATGGCTGTAAGTAGCTCTGTCTCTGGTTCAAACACCTTGAAGTTTGATGATTTTATTGGTGTTATTCTTAGTGAAGAAATTCGAAGAAAAAGCACAGGTGAGATATCAGGTAATGCGTTGACCATGGAGAGCAGGGGAAGACAAAAGGAGAGAGGAAAGAGCTAAGGTAATCGCAGCAACTCTAAAAAGGGCATATCCAAGTCCAGACTAGGAAAAATAGAGTGTTGGAACTGTGGAAAGAAAGGACATCTGAAGAAAGACTGCAAATCTCTAAAGAAGAAAGCAGATGGATAGAAGGAAACTAGCAAGGAAGCAAATGTAGCAGGTGATGTGTTACAATATGCTTTGATTCTTGCATTAGATAATACTAGTGATTATTGGGTAGTAAATTCAGGGGATTCATGTCATGCTACACCCCATAGGAAGTATTTTCATGATTATGTTCCAGGCAATTTTGGACATATTTTATTGGGTGATGATGAGCCATGTAAAATTGTTGGAATGGGTAAGGTATGAATAAAAGTTAAGAATGGAACTTATTGGCTGTTAAAATATGTTAGGAATATTCCTACTATGAAAAGAAATCTGATCTCAATAGGTCAGTTGGGAGATGGCGCATGTCTATCTACATTTGGTGAAAAGTGGTGGAAGATCACTAAAGGATCAATGGTGATACCAAAAGGAGGCAGGATAGGGACGTTGTATTTATGTCCTCATAATACTGACCATTCTATCTCTTTAGCTTCCACAAGAACAAATACAGCATTGTGGCATCATAGGATTGACCACATGAGTGAAAAGGGGATGCAAATTCTCCACTCAAGGAAGTTGCTTCCATATTTGAAGCAGGTAAGTTTGGAATTCTGTGAAAACTGTGTTTATGGAAAACATAAGAGAGTCATATTTCTCAGGGTTGGGAAACAAAAGAAGAATGAAAAGTTAGAGCTAGTGCATACAGATGTATGGGGATCGGCTCAGGTACAATCTCTTAGTGGCTCTCATTATTATGTTACATTTATTGATGATGCAACTAGGAAAACTTGGGTTTATTGCATTAGACATAAATTTGATGTGTTTGTTACTTTTAAGAAGTGGAAAGCTTTGGTTGAGAATGAGACAGGGAAAAGGTTGAAGTGTCTCATATCTGATAATGGAGGTGAGTACTGCGGCAGGGAGTTTGATAGTTACTGTTCATACCATGGGATTCGTAGAGAGAAGACAGTCCTAGGCACACCACAAGAAAATGGTGTGTCTGAAAGGATGAACAGAATGATCATGGAGTGTACAAGGTGTATGAGACTACATGCAGGGTTTCCCTTATAGTTTTGGGCGGATGCTGTAAATACTGTTGTTTATTTAATAAACAAAGGACCTTCAAGTGCTTTGGATGGTGGTATTCTAGAGGAGGCATGGACAGATAATAAGGTAAACTAATCACTTCTGAGAACGTTTGGTTGTGAAGCATTTGTCCATATTGATAAAGAAAATAGAACAAAGCTTGAAGCTAAATCCAAGAAATATACCTTTATTGGATATGGGGTTGATGATTTTGGTTATCGTTTAAGGGATTATGAAAATCACAAAATCATTAGAAGTAGAGATGTCATATTCAATGAAAAGGTCACGTATAAAGATCAGTTGCAGGGAAAGAAACAATTAAAGGAAAACACAGAGTACATAGTACTTGATGAAATCCAAGAAATTGAAGTTCCAAAGGTGCCAGAAAATCAAGAACAACAGCAAGTACCTGAAACTCCTGCAACTGCAAGAAGATCTACCAGGTTAAGTAGACTCCTTGAACGATACTCTCCTTTAATGTATTATTTGTTGATGACTGATGCTGGTGAACTAGAATGTTATGCAGAAGCAATGCAGGTGGAAACTAGAAAGAAGTGGGAGCAAGGCATGAATGAGGAGATCGACTCATTGGTAGGAAGCCAGAATTGGGATTTGGTTCAGCTACCTGCTGGTAAAAGAGCATTGCAGAACAAATGGATTTACAGGTTGAAGGAAGAAGAAGGAGGTAAGAAGCGGTACAAGGCGAGACTTGTTGTAAAGGGGTTTGCACAAAAGAAAGGAATAGATTTTGATGAAATATTTTCTCCTATTGTTAAGATGACTTCAATTAGGACTATCTTAAGTCTAGTGGCGGTAGAAGATTTGCATCTTGAACAGTTAGATGTAAAAACGGCCTTTCTCCATGGGGATTTGGAGGAAGAGATATATATGCAGCAGCCACAAGGGCATGAGGCCAAAGGTAAAGAGAACTTGGTATGTAGGTTGAAAAAGAGTTTGTATGGCTTGAAGCAAGCTCCAGGGCAGTGGTATCTAAAATTTGACAGGTTTATGACAGAACAAGGTTATAGTAGATGTCATTCTAACCACTGTGTTTATTTCAAGAAGCTAGACAATGAAAGATATATTATCTTGTTATTGTATGTGGATGACATGCTTGTTGCAGGGTCTAACATGCAGGATATAAATGTACTCAAAAGGAAGCTAGCTAATTCATTTGCGATGAAGGATTTGGGTGCTGCAAATCAAATCCTTAGTATGAGAATAACAAGAGACAGGAAAAATCGCAAATTGACATTGTCTCAGGGTGAGTACATACAAAAGGTGTTGGAGAGGTTCAGAATGCAAAATGCAAAACCAATTAGTACACCTTTTGCCATCCATTTCAGTCTAAGTAAGCAAATGTGTCCCAAGACACAGGAAGAGACAGATTACATGTCCAAGATTCCCTATCAATCAGCAGTTAGCAGCTTGATGTATGCCATGGTGTGCACAAGACCAGATATTGCACAAGCAGTGGGATTTGTGAGTAGATATATGAACAATCCAGGTAAAGAATATTGGAAGGCAGTACATTGGATTCTCAGGTATTTAAAAGGTACTACCACTCAGGCATTATGTTTTGGAGGTTCAGACACTGTTCTACGGGGATATGTTGATGCAGATATGGCAGGTGATAAGGATAGCAGGAGGAGCACCACAGGGTATGTGTTTACTGTAGGTGGAACAACAGTAAGTTGGATTTCGAGATTGCAAAAGGTTGTTGCACTTTCAACAACGGAAGCAGAGTATGTTGTTGTTACAGAGGATAGTAAAGAGATTATTTGGTTGCAGAGGTTTATGGAGGAAGTGGGTAAGAAGCAGAAGGATAGCAGGTTGTATAGTGACAGCCAGAGTGCCATTCATCTTGCAAAGAACTCAGCATTCCATTCCAGAACTAAACATATACAACTCAAGTACCATTTCATACGCTCTGTTCTGGAAGACGAACTGTTGAAGCTGGAAAAGATACACACTAGCTAGAATCCTGGAGACATGTTCACAAAGGTAGTGACTAGAGAGAAACTGAGTTCCTACTCAGTTTCAGTTGGCCTTCTAGCATGAAGGTGAAGAGGAGAAAGTTGCCAAGTCCAAGGTCTAGCAAGTACAGCAGCGCTGGATTTCTTGTGATCAGTCTCCAAGTGGGAGATTGTTAGTTGTGGAGCCAGATCTTCTAGTCTCGTAGATGATATTGTCTTAATCGTGCACCTCAGGGGATTGTACACTCATGTCCCTACCTTGGGATTCAAGGGCAGCACCCCCAAGAAAAAAGTTTGCGGTTGTTTTCGCCAATAGTTTTCGGGCTCATGGTTTTGGGTAACCCATGGTATTTTCCCATTGTATCTCCCTTATCAAAGAAAGACATTGCAATATGGCTAGAGTTGGATGTATTAGGTTTTATGCATTGTAAAGATCTCTGAGATCTGAAGAGATTATGAGACAGTGAAGAGGAAGTGCAGCGGTTGTGTTGCAGGTTGTATCCCTTCACTTTGCTGGACGGAATAATAATAAGAACTGGAAACTTCAGTGTGGACGTATCCCAATTTGGGGTGAACCACAATATATCTATGTCTCTCTTGCAATGTGTGTGTGATTATATTTGCATTTATGTTTATTGTTATTGCTTTGTGATCCTGTTTTTCTAACATAGGATCCATCTCCAATCTGCCAACTTCCTCTTCAAATATTTTTCCAACAGTACCAAGTTTCTCAAGAGATATTGTTCTTGACCGTGTATTATAAATCTTTAGTGGGATAAGTCTAGAGGAAGAAAGGGGAGAGGTAGAGGGTGACACTTCAACAGAATTTTTTGGGGAAGATGAAGTGTTCACCAATAAATGAAGGAATTGGGGAGTTACAAGAGGGACTGACACATCAGATAATAAGACAGCTGAAGGAACATAAAGAGGGGGTGAGGTGTAAATATTACCGGGAGAGGATGGTGAGAAACCAAGATATGATCCAAGCTGTATTGTTGTCGGTTCTTCAAAGTCCAAGAGCGTTGTACCCATCCCAATTGCTATTGGATCCAGATATGTAATGCCCGTACTAAAACTGTTAGTGTCATTTTGCACCATTTTTTTAACCCAAAATTTTTTCCCTCTGAGGGGATAAATGGGGTTTGGATAGTCCCGAGCCAAATGGCCAACCTGTCGGCACCCATAGCATCTGAAGGGGATTTTCCAGTAATCCATCCTCTGATTCCAAATCGTACCAAACATTTCAATTTTTATTTCTTCATAGATCCCATCCTGTAATTTTAATTCCACCAAAATTCTTGCACATCTTCTGTCAAATTAGGTGTCCCAATTATCCTCCATTGCAATGAAATGGCCCAACTTACCACCAATGGCTTCTAAGATTTGTTTCTACCAAAACAATAGTGGTAGGCCAGGACGGATAACCTAGACCTGCAGAAAATTTTGGGGTTCTCTTCTGGCGTCAAATTCCACATTCCATTCTTTTAGAATTAAGTCGGACGGACCCCATTTCCAGTTTTGGTTTAAAAGGTTTTGCCTGTCCAATTCAGAGTGTAACTTGAAAAGGATCCAGCCTCCAGATAGAATGTGAAAAGAAGGTGTTAACACCCAAATCGTACCTCCAGGGTTGTGGAGAGGCAGAATCAGGGTAACCACTAACCACTTTGGACTAATGCTACTAACCCACCATAGTCTGAGAGGGATCTCTCTACAAATATCTTGAAAGACTGGAAATATTCAAAGGAATCAATAGTGAACAAACACACCAGCCTTCATTACTCAAACAATATTCAATTAAAACATTTATAGAAGGTCAGATTTCTAATGGGACTAAGTGTGTGAAAGTGTTTGAGGGATAATCACAAGGGAAAAATAATTGGGCGATGGAGTCAAGGCATTACACATAAATCAGATAACAGTGATATAATGTGGACTACTCTAATAGAGGCAAGATAGACACCCACTT
Organism: Larix kaempferi; assembly: GCA_027924585.1. Classification (NCBI taxonomy): domain Eukaryota; kingdom Viridiplantae; phylum Streptophyta; class Pinopsida; order Pinales; family Pinaceae; genus Larix; species Larix kaempferi. The sequence goes on from BSBM01001033.1 coordinate 7,094,077, forward strand.
GCCGTCATACTGCTTTTTTCTGGTGGTAAAAGAATAAAATAAGAACAGACCATTGATATGAGCATCCAGCAAAGATGAATTCAATATCAACTTTAGTAGGATTATTTAGTGAATACCTAAGATAATAGCCGGAGCTTTTTTCCAAGAAATCCAAACTATTATACATTAATCTCAGGCATGAAGTGAAAAACATAATGTAAAGGCATAATAGGAAGCACATGCACATAGAGAAGAAGGAAAAACTAACTACAAGTTAGAGCGACACAGGAATCTCTGCAAACCAGTCTACCATAGGCACTGCACATTGTATTAATAGGAAAGTCTCAAAACCGGGCTCGCCCCTCAGGCCTTAGCCGAATGATTTTCCAAACCCTAGTTATTCTACTACAATGCTTTTATAGGCCATTGGCCTTGAATTGGTCCTTAGGAAATAAACAAAATTATGCTGCCACCTTGACAGCCCCAAATCTGAAATATTACATACGTTTCATGTTCACAACAAAATGATTAAGATGGAAAATAAAAATACCATGAGCATGGCGCCACCTCACTCCGAAGTCTTCAATTGGCCTTGCGAATCAAAGAAGTCCTCTATCTTCAATGAGCTGTCATCCTGCGATTCGTCTGCTGGAGGGGGAGGTGTCATTTTGTCAGTGGGGATCACGAAGTCTTTGAAAATCTTAGTGCCATGCTGGAAACCTTGCTCCTTTTTAGGAGGGTCTTTCTTTCCTCAACATTGGATTCTTCTGAACACCTGTCGTCCTTCAGTATCCTCACCTTCACTAGCGGAGCTGGAATCTACATGGTCGAATACCATAGGAGACAAAGGAGCATTCTCTTCCTCCACCTCGGACCACGCCTGCTCTGGCATGAAAACCACTCCAGATTCCTGCTCTTTCTCCATAATCCAACTCTAACTGAAAGATGCCCAGAAAGTCAACTGCACCACCTTCTCTATATCTCGATTTCGGATAAGGGATGTAAAGACCATATCCATAACTGTCATGATGATGACAACAGCTACGTGTGGCCATAATTGTCATGATAACCTGATCGAACCCCCTAATCAAATAACAATGATTCCCAAGGTTTGAGCTGACCTGAAACACACTTGACAAAGATCTCCGGATAGACGGCGGAGCATATGACGATGCTAAGGTGGCCTCCATCGCATCGAAAATCATTATGGTGGCAGTAGAGATGCCTTTAAGTTGCCCATCCACCTGGTATTTCCTACGTCACAAAACTTCACCTCATTTCTCCTCCGTATGCCAAACGACGCGAGTCACATCACCCTCACAGCTTCTCAGGTCGCCCAACTGTCTGCACGAGTAATCTTACTCTTAGCCCGCACTTCTATCACCCGCTACTCTGGTTCCTTTATCTCCATCGCTGACCAAACCATAACCTGCCTTGCCTGTTAGAACCATACCAGCGCTCGTAACGCTCGGCCTCTTCAACCCTTTGAGGTTTTGTTGGTACCCACGGAGAAAACCCATCTCGGAGCAATGAAGACAGACCTCCTTGAAAAATCCCCGGATCAGAGAAGAAAATAACTTTGATAGATGCAACAAAGGTCAGACGGCCACTAAAATCTCCCATCCAATCCTGAACCCTTATTTCCTTCCTGATTGCAGGTATAGAACGCCGACCTTCTGAACCAGGCGCCTTCAAACCCTATGCTCCATAACTATTTAACCCTAACCTTCCCAGAAACTAGTTCTTGGCCTGCTCTCTTTCCTCAAACAAACTTAGATTTGATAACAATGGAGGCCATAAGACCCTTCCTATCACTAAGAGGCCATGAGAGCGAATCCTTCTGTCATTTTCTCCATCTTCCGCATGCTCGGAGGCGCCCGAACCTGACAGACCCCAAGATACAAATGTCAACCTCCATGTCCGTCTTTATATTTATAACCCTTTTCCTTAAGCTTCGGTCTTCTTTATCAGCCATCCAATTCTCTCCTCCGTTGATCTCCTAAGCGAAGATCTAGGCCATTGGATATGACCCCCCTTTATTGATTCGACCTCTCATCCTTTTCCTACCGTTGGATCATTCCATGTGTTCTAATCTCCACCATCCGTCCCTAAGAGCCATACCTCGACGGAGTGGGATTGCATTCCCCTAAAATGGTTTTGCTTTACCACCCATCCTCTTGCGACAAGCTTTGGTGGTGACACCTGGAAAATGGGTTTTCCTATCGCAACCACCCCTTCGTTTATCTAGCTTGCATCTTCCCGATGCGACGGTCATCAAGGACCGTCAATCCTCCCAAGACCATCTATACTGTTTCTTTTGTCACATTGCACTTGCTGCTGTGGGACCCTCATCCTTTACCCACGTGGCTCACCTTGGCCCGCCTTGTCCATCCACATGGGAATATATCTACCTTTATGCTTTGGCGATAATGCATGCAGCTAAAATTCCCTGCTGTAATTGAAAATGCCAAAAACTTGGGGCTTATTTATATACAGCCTACTCTACTTGAGAGGTTGCGGCTCTAAGTAATGTAGAAATTCTAGTGTAACCAGTCCAGCAACAGACACCCCAGTCAGGTCTTCTCATCATGCTCGACTGATTCCAAAATAGCGAGGGTCAATGGCCTGAGGCAACGGCGATGGACGAGGACCCTTCGAGTGAAACCAAAACCCTTACTCCAGCTATGGAACTCTTCCATATATTTTTCCACTGGATCATAAAAAATACGGTATGCTCTACATACCCCTCACACCACAACAAACTTTCTTTCAAAAGAGCCTTACGAATGTCGTTTTGTTCCCCCGGTGCTCGAGTCAGGCCCTAGGGTGACATACCTCTGACAAATATCCATCAAAACCTGACACTCATGTGTGCCAAAACCTCCGCACGACTTGGTAAGACTGAAATAATGAACTCCAAACAAATTTCTTTTTGAGCTTCTCATGATTCCTGGATTGGAAACCCGGTTCTGCTCTAGAACTTCAAAAGAAACTTCACCTTATCCACTGAAAGGGTCAAGAGAAGGCCATTCTCCTTGCAACTCGGACTCCAGGCCTGACAGGCCCACCTGAAAATATTGCTGCCCAGCCTGGTCTCCCCCAAACATCCCGAGTATCTGGTCAGCTGGTTGGAGATACTGGCCCAGCCCAAAAACCTCCTCAAGGAGTCTATAATCGCCTTCATCCCCCCAAGTGGATTCCGTATAAGAATCATGTGGGTCCTCCCACTCATCCTCCATCCTTTCATCAATCTATTCCATCTATCGGAGGTGTTCGCTAGACCTGAGAACTCCTTCCAAAACCCCATATTTTTCTTCAAGGCTCACATATTCTTCCTCAAGGATTCTATATTCCTCCTCCAGGACCTTGTATTCCCTTTCATCTTGAACTCAAAAAGAGGCCTCTGCCTGCTGGAAGTCAATACTCCGATGAATCTCAATGGTGGTTCCCGGACTTGCCACTGAGTCTTCCCCTTTGGCTGACCTCCTCGACTGGCTACACGAAGGTTCATCTTTATCCTCTACTGTAGAGAAGCTCATGAAATTCTCCAAGAATCTCTCTCCATAGTCATCATATTTGGGTGGACTGAAAACTTCATTAGAACCATCAGCAATAGGAGCTTCAGCAGACTAGTCACAATTTGAATAAAATAAACCGGGATTACCTTCTTCTTGTACCTCACCGAGTCGATCAATTCTCTGATCATTCTAGGAAAAATTGGACTATAAGGGAAGTTCCCCTTGTTCATGTCCTTCTTCAAATCTTAGCTCTTCTTCGATCCTTTCATCATTATCTTGGTTTGATAACTTCCCAGACATTCTACAATTGTCTTCACCCTCCAATGCATCAGTGAACATAAGCTGCAAACTGGAAGACCTTCTCTCCAACAGATGAAAAGACAAATCAGGAGGCAAAATAGATGCGTAGTGTAATTTAGCAGTGTTCTCCAGGAGCCGAATTTATTTGGGCATGTCGTAATAGAATATTGCAAACCTCCTGTTAAAGCTAGACATGGCTTCGTCCCTTTTCCTTCTCATAGAGTAAAACTCTGAGAGAACTAGATCCCATGGCCTTCTTCTACCCCAAAACTCCAAAAAGGATTCAGCCAACTCTCCCCAAGTATTAATAGACTCAGGCTGCAAATGCTTGAACCATCTCTTCACATATCCTTGGAGGGACTTTGCAAAATCCCTCATATCGACATCATCATGTTCTATTTCAAAAAGATCTAGAAAATGCTCAAAACCCTGGAGATGTTTCTCGCTAGTGAGGATCTCAGATTCTCCATCAAAAACAGGGAGGTGTTTATGGTAGTCCGGAGGGAAATCATGAAGGACAGGGGGAAACCTTAAAGGGCCATATCTTAGCTGAGCTCTGGAAGGCAAAGGAGTAGGTATAGGTAGGATATCATTGGTCTTACTCTCGGGGAATTCAGAAGGCCGGTGGTGGTTTATACACGGTTCAAAAGAGAGGATGGGATCAACTCTAGGGGTGAAAGGCGAATGTACATTTTCGAATTCAAGTGAAGGATATACAAAGGAGGCTCTCTCATGACCTAGAGTTCTCTAGTGAAACACATTTTTTTTGATATATATATACAAAGGTAAAAGGATGCCAACATAGAAGAATAAGGCCTCTTTGAAGAGATTGATACTTTGATTCCTGGAACTTAATCCATGTCTAAGGCAGCTGGCCTCGTTCTCCAGTGGAGTCTACAAATTGAACTTGAATAATGAGTGGAGTCGCCAGGTGGATGATGTGCAACCCTTCTGGTGTCTGAATGTTGTCCACCATCAACAATCAAATCTGAAACCTTGTCGTTTTCCCAGGGATGATGATACAATCGCTCCCTTGCAGCGGTGCCAATTTGTTAACACCCAAATCGTACCTCCAGGGTTGTCGAGAGGAAGAATCGAGGTAACCACTAACCACTTTGGACTAATGCTACTGATCGAGCATAGTCTGAGAGGGATCTCTCTACAAATCTCTTGAAAGACTGAAAATATTCAAAGGCGTCAACAGTGAACAAACATACCAGCCTTCATTACACAAACAATATTCAATTAAAACATTTACAAAAGGTCATATTTCTGATGGGACAAAGTGTGTGAAAATTTTGGAGGGATAATCACAAGGGAAAAAACAATTGGGTGATGGAGTCAAGGCATTACACATAAATCAGATAATAGTGTTGTAATGTGGACTACTCTAACAGAGGCAAGGTAGTCACCCGCTTGCCGTCATACTATTGTTTTCTGGTGGCAAAAGAAGAAAATAAGAACAGACCATTGATATGAGCATCCAGCAAAGATGAATTCAATATCAACTTTAGTAGCAATATTTAGTGAATACCTGAAATAATAGCCGGAGCTTGTTTCCAAGAATTCCAAACTATTCTACATTGATCTCAGGCATGAAATGAAAAACATAATGTAAAGGCATAACAGGAAGCACATGCGCATAGAGAAGAAGGAAAAACTGACTACAAGTTAGAGAGCACAGGAATCTCTGCAAAACAGTCTACCATAGGCACTGCACATTGTATTAATATGAAAGTCTCAAAATCGGGCTTACCCCTCAGGCCTTACCCAAATGATTTTCCAACCCCTAGTTATTCTATTACAATGCTTTTATAGGCCCTTGGCCTTGAATTGGTCCTTAGGAAATAAACAAAATTACGCTACCACCTTGACATCCCCAAATCGGGAATATTACATACGTGTCATGTTCACAACAGAATGATTAAGACGGAAAACAAAAATACCATGAGCAGGGCGCCACCTCACTCTGAAGTCTTCAATTGGCCTTGCGAATCAAAGAAGTCCTGTATCTTCAGGGAGCTGTCATCCTGTGATTCGTCTGCTGGAGGGGGAGGTATTGTTTTTTCAGTGGGGATCACGAAGTCTTTTAAAATCTCAGTGCCATGCTGGAAACCTTGCTCCTCTTTAGGAGGCTCTTTCTTTCCCCGTCGTCGGATTCTTCTGAACACCTATCATCCTCCAGGCTCCTCACCTTCACTAACGGAGCTAGAATCTACGTGGTGAATACCATAGGAGATGAAGGAGCATGCTCTTCCTCCACTTCGGACCACGCCTGCTCTGGCATGAAAACCACCCTAGATTCCTGCTCTTTCTCCATAATCCAACTCTAACTGAAATATTCATAGACTGCCAAGTGCACCACCTTCTCTATATCCTAGTTTCGAACAGGGAACGTAAAGACCATATCCATAATTTTCGTGATGATGACAGCAACTACGTGTGGCTATAACTATCATGATAACCTGATCGAACCCCTTAATCAAATAGTAATGATGCCCAAGGTCCAAGCTGACCTAAAACATGCTTAGAAAATATCTCCAGATAGATGGCAGAGCATATGACAATGCTAAGGTGGCCTCCATCACATCGACAGTCATTATGGTGGTAGTAGAGATGCCTTTAAGCCTCCCATCCACCTGGTATTTCCTATGTCACAAAACTACACCTCATTTCTCCTCTATACACCGAATGACGCAAGTCACATCACCCTCACAGCTTCTCAAGTCGCCTAACAGTCTACACGAGTAATCTTACTCTTAGCCCGCACCTCTATCGCCTGCTACTCCAGTTCCTTTATCTCCGTCACTGACCAAACCATAACCTGCCTTGCCTATTAGCACCATACTAGCACTCGTAGCGCTCGGCCTCTTCAATCCTTTGAAGTTTTGGTGGTACCCATGGAGAAAACCCATCTCGGAGCAGTGACGACAGACCTCCTTGAAAAATCCCTAGCTCTGAGAAGAACATATCTTTGACAGATGCGACAAAGGGAAGACGACCACTGAAATCCCCCATCCAAGCCTGAACCCTTATTTCCTTCCTGATTGCAGGTATAGAACGTCGACCTTCTGAACCAGGCGCCTTCAAACCCTATGCTCCAAAACCGTTTAACCCTAACCTTCCCAGAAACTGGTTCTCGGCCTGCTCTCTTTCCTCAAACAGACTTAGATTTGCTAACAATGGAGGCCATAAGACCCTTCCTGTCACTGAGAGGCCATGAGAGCAAATCCTTCTGTCATTTTCTCCATCTTCTGCATGCCCGGAGGTCCCTGACCCTGACAGGACCGAAGATACAAATGTCAACCTCCGTGTGCGTCTTTATATTTGTAACCCTTTTTCTTAAGCTTCAGTCTTCCTTGTCGGCCATCCAATTCTCTCCTCCATTGATCTCCTAAGTGAATATCTAGGTCATTGGATATGAACCCCCTTTATTGATTCGACCTCTCATCCTTTTTCCTGCCGTTGGATCATTCCATGTGTCCTAATCTCCACCGTCCGTCCCTAAGCACCATAACTCAACGGAGTGGGATCGCATTCCCCTAAAACGGTTTTTCTTTACCGCCCATCCTCTTGTGACAAGCTTTGGTGGTGACACCTAGCAAATGGGTTTTCCCATCTCAACCACCCCTTCGTTTATCTAGATTGCATCTTCCCGATGCGATGGTCATCAAGGACCGTCGATCCTCCCAAGACCATCTATACCGTTTCTTTTGTCACATTGCACTTTCTACTGTGGGACCCTCATCCTTTATCCATGTGGCTCACCTTGGCCCACCTTGTTCGTCCACGTGGGTAGATATCTACCTTTATGCTTTGGCGGTATCGCATGCTGTTGAAATGGTATTGCTTACCTCTTATCGTCCTCGCGACGTTTCCCTCATCTACCATCTATCCAGTGGATTTTCCCATTGCAACCGCCCTTATGACTATTCCCCACACCCCTTGTCCATGCGACCATCAACAGGGACCATTGATCCCCTTCTCGTTCCCATCCAACGGTGGAAACCGGTGCGGTGGTTACCCTTTCCATTATCTCTTTCAGACTATAGACTTAGGCTCTTTTTTGGGCTTACTCTGGTCGCATTTTAATGCTTTCTTCCCCACTATTTTCCCTTCCTTGCATATTTAACGCCCCCATATGTATTTTTCTCATACTTTTAGCACCTCGTCATGGAAAACAAAGGAGACTATGGCTTTCCTCGAGAAATTTTTGAGATACCCTCTATCCCACCTCCATGTCTATGCTGTAAAAAATCAGGTGCTAACAGAAGGCATCTGTTCCAGCACATTACTCCAATTTTATTCCATCCATCTTCTCAGAGTTTGTTTACTAACAATCTTAACGCATAATCTACTGACCATAGCTATTGAGAGATAATCCGAGACCTCTTCAATACCGATATCTTTGCCAACGACTAGTGAAGCCACCACCTTTCTGGCATGAGCTCCGGTTTTACGTCGTCTAGTTTTTGCAATGACCTATTGAGGAGTACGAATGCCACTATGGGAGGGTGCGGAGATGAAGTCTAAATTATTGTCAAGCAAGTGTACAGGTCGTTGTTCCGTCACCTCGATTATCTTTTCCATACTGAAGAATTCATTATCTAAAAAGATGTTGTCATGAGTAGGCAAGTGTTCATAATCAACCTCGTCCAGTTCCATTCTGTTGGAGCAGGGAGAGTAACAGAGGATGACGCAAGGAAGGGTGAAAGAGGGATACGTGGAGGAGCAGGAGAAGGAATGCGGGTCAGAGAAACAAGAAGGGTAATGGGAACGTGGGAAGAGAGAGAGAGAGAGAGAGAGAGAGAGAGAGAGAGAGAGAGCGGGACCGAGAGAAAGAGGAGCGAAGGGAGAAAAGCAAAGAAAGGAAAGGCCAGAAAAAAGAATTAGAACATAACTTCGATCTTCGGGCTAATAACCTCGCGCTTCAGACTGAACCATGGTGCTGACCCCCCACCAAAAAAAAATTCCCCCCCATATATATCTATATCTATATATATATATATATATAATAATGATATATTATTTATTTATGATGTGGGTTATGATTGCAATGTAAAATTACCTATATTATTCTTCATCAATACAATAATATTAATTGATAATTAAAAATATATATATCAATAAAATTAAATTTAAAATATTAAAATACTAATCATGCCAATTGACATTGTTTTTTATAAGTTCATAGTTGTTTTTTTAATAAATTTAGATTTAAGGATCTTTGATAGGATAAAGTTACTCTAAGGTCGGGTTTAACGATGAGTCATTTCATAATTAATTAACAAATAAAGTGCTTTTTATAATAAAATAATAATTCTAGTATACGTTTGTGAATTGAAACCAACAATATTAGAATTCCATAGAAATGTTTAACACAGTAAAAGAAAAAAAAAATCATTTACGATTATAATTATTGATATATAATTTAGGAATAGAATACATTAAAAAATTATTAAAATTGTTATTAATATGTTATTAAATAAGGTTTAATTTTATTGATTAATTATTGATTTATAAATTATTAAATTTTAGTTTAAGTGCATGGAGAGATTATGAAAACGGAAGATTGTGAGTTGTTACCAAAATAAAAATAAAATGGTTATTATTATGATGATGATGGTGAAGATTAACATATACTGAGACTTATTTGGTCTATTCGATTTAAAGAAAAGAAAATGAATATTTGGATTACTGTAAAATTGTATTCATGTAATAAAAAAGCTTAGAAAGAAGCATTACTAGGTCACCATTGCTTTGAAAAGTTAGAAGATCATAGAGGTTAGAAATGTAGCAAAGATTAGGAAACTAAGATCAAATGTGGGTGTACGCAAGGTACTCTAAAATAAAATGACATTCGTTCTCAATGCTCATAGACTTAGGGAGCTAGAAAATCCTTTCCAACCATGGTGTTTTAGGAGTTTCCCAATGCCTTGTTTCACTATGAAGCTCATGGGAGTTCATTCTTATTGTAAGTACCATCACTAATCCTTAAGATCTTAATACTAAGTTACCAGTTTATTTGTCTTTTATAGTTTTCATGTCCTCATTTCAACTAATTTTTGTTATGTTCTATTTAGGATTAAAGTTCACTATGCAGGTGTAAATCAAATATAATGCTTGAAAGTATAAACCAAATACAAAGACTTAACAGTTTCATTTAGTTTTCAATATATTTTAGTTTTCAACAGTTACAGGATAGAGGAAGAATATAGCATTTACATTATAGTCTATAACTTTAAAAACCTAAAAGTTGAAATATCTAATCATAAAACACCTGCATGATAGTAGATTTGTCCCTGCAAGCTCCCTGCAACCAGAAAATCAAGTGCCAAATAGATTTACCACCCAGAAAGATAGGAACAACCTCCCTATCTCCCTAGCTCCAAAAAGCTCAATTTCTTTTTCCCCGTTCCCAAAGCCCGAGAACAAAAATCTGACCAATTCAAATTCAAGTTTTTTCCCAGTTCAAAAAACCAATCCTGTTAATTTTTTTCAAAAACCTCTGAATCCCCCTTCTTCTTCATCCCGCTTTCTCTATATTTTCCTAACCGTTTTTCCCTCCATCCTTTAATACTCTTATCTCCTTTTATTAATGTCTCAACTTCCTTCCCCATCTATTGTCATCCCCTTACGTTTTCCATGCATTCATCACTCGAACAAGGGTCACATCTATTTAATCAACAATAAAATATTCTTTATCCAATATCTTGTTTAGAGGGTCACATGAAAAATTAATTATCGTATTTAATAAAGAACCATCGTCATTCGTTTCACTCATCAATTCGGTGATAACAGGTTATTTGTTTGTTTAATAAAACACTTCAATGTTATTTTTGACATCACATACATTATTTAATTATTGTACCCAACATTAAATTGACATAACAAAATATTATTTAATAATATACTTCAACATTAATTTGAAATCAATATTTAATTATTATTAACACTTAACTCATATTTATTTATTAATTAATTAATACCCCTTTCAAACTCCAATTATCATTTATTTAATAATTACCACATTCAATAATCAAACATAACTATATTTTGAGATTGAGAGGCTTTTAATTTATTTAATAATTACCATATTTAATAATCAAACATAACTATATTTTGAGATTTAGAGGCTTTGGGGAAAATCGATAGAGGAGGATTGATTTTCTAAATTGGAGGAAAACACTTCAACTTGAACTAGTCAGATGATTGAACTTTGGTAAGAAAATGTGTTTCTTGGAACTAGGGAGATGGCGAGGTTGTTCCTAGATGTCTAGGTGGAAAATCTAATTGTCGATGAGTTTCTAATTGTGGGGAGCATGCACGGACAAGTTTGAGCTTGCAAAAACAAAACTACTATCTTGCAAGTTTTTTTATGATTACTTATTTCAATTTTTAGATTTTGAAAGTTATAGATTATAATGTATGTGCTCTATTCTTCCTTTATCCCGTAACTATTGAAAACTAAATGAAACTATTAAGTCTTTATATTTGGTTTATACCTACATGTATTATATAATTTTTACACCTACATAGTGAACTTTATTATTGAACAAAAGAGAACATAAATTAGTTGAAAAGAAGACATGAAAAATAGAAAAAACAAATAAACTAATAACTTATTATTAATATATTAAGGACTAGTAATGTCCTTACACTTATCTTGTCTATATTGATTTTCTTCTTCGAACTTGTTAAGGAAGAGAGATACTTTTGATCTCTCACATTAGGGTTAATAACTTCCTTATAATATATTAATTTTACTTTAACCTATAAATCTTTATTGTCCCAAATTTTCTCTTTAAACTTAGGTGTGATACTATTATAATCATAACTTTAGTTTTGTTGGTGTTAATAGACATACCCATGTTAGAGAAAAATCCTTGAGAATCATTAATTTTTTATCAAGATTGGAGGGGAAACTTTCCATAAGAACAATATCATCAACATAGAGAAGGAATATGATGACTATTCTAGCTAAGGTCGTTCTGAAAGCATAAATTAATAAAAATTACTTTGTAACATCTTTAATTCAATTTTATATTTTAATAAAGTTTAGAAAATAAATGGAACTTGAATCTATATATAAAAAAATTAAATGCATATTAAACTCATAAAAATCTATCGAGCAACAAGAAAAATAAAATTTAATGAAATGTAAATTTGTTTTATCTTAAATTTTTTACACATTAACAAACTTAATAATAATTAAAATAATAATAATATATGATAAATATATATATTAATTCCTAAGAAGAAATATGTCACAAATAGTAATTCATCCAAAACATATATCACATATATGATAAATAATATTGATATATTTTACACATTAAAAAATATTTTAAAATATTGAGCTGTAAATTTGTTTTATCCTAAATTTTGTATACATAATAAAGTTGATCCCTCTTAACACTTCAATATGATAAAGTACACAACAAAAATCATGACTTGTATTTTATACTTTATCAATGACATCCATTATCTTCCAACATTATGAATTAAAATAATATTAATTAAAATAATATTAATTAAAATAATGATAATATATAATAAACTATTAATATTTTAATATATCATAAAATATTATAATATATGGTCAAAAATATTAACATATGTAGTTATATATATATATGATGATAATGATGGTTAATTGTCCACTGAGATTATCTTTAGTCTATCAATCCTTAAGAGTAAAGAAATGAATTATTTGGTTTGCTATAAAATTTTCTTTTGATGCTCAGAAAAATTAGAAAGAAGCATTTCTAGGTCACCACAGTGTTGACATGTTAGAACGTTAGGGAGGTATATACTGTAGAAAATTTTATGAAAATGCAATCTAATGTTGGTATACCCAAGGCACTATAAGAGAAAGTCACTTTCATCATCAATGCTCATAGTCACACAAAGATGAAAAATCCTTTCCATCCATGGTGTTTTAGGAATTATCCAGTGACTTCTTTTACTATGAAGGTCATGTGATTTCATCCTTATCTTTTCTATATTAATTTTCTTCTTCGAAGTTACTAGTTAAAACAAAGAGATACTTTTCATCTTCTATATTAGGGTTAATGACCTCCTTATAGTATCTTAATTTTCTTTTACCCTCTAGCTCTTTTTTGCCCCACATTTTCTCTTTAAAATTAGAAGTAATAATATTTTTAATGTTATTGATATTTTGCAAAGTTTCATTTTCATCAATCCCCAATGGTGTAACCAAATCATGGTGTCTTCATACAAACCTCTCTTGAGTCGTAGGTGGTCTTGACTTGATTTTGAAGTAGTTTTATGAAGTCTCTAATCTCCCATGTTATTTAGTATGTATTTATACATCAGGCACCTATTCATTGCAATGTTATCTATGGAGGAAGTCCCACTTCTAATAGGAGGATAGGATGTGGCGTATTGCTTTTAATTTTAATTTTATAGGTTATAAAATGTTTTTGGGTTTATTCTATATTTATCCAAGATTCTCTATAGTTGTTGCAATCCAAATATTCACAACCAACCGCACATCACAAGGTTTGTTGATTCACAATTGTTATCAATACCAAAATAAGCTTTCCACCCTCCATTAATCATTTCTCAATTATATAGCTCCAATTGTGCTTGTGATGGATATCAATACTGAGATATTTGTACGAAGACACTTCCTCCAAGTTGTTATTGTCATATACAAAATTAGCGTAAGTGACCTGCTTGGACTTGCTAATCATGACTTTTATTTTCCGAATGTTAACAGCGATGCCCATATTAGAGCAGAAATCTTTGATAATTCTTAATTGCTTATAAAGAGAAAATGGACACCTTGTAATAAGAACAAATCATCAGCATAAAGAAGAAGGATAACGACTATTCCAACTAAGGTAGTGCAATCACAACCTGCTTCTCCTAAACATCGTTCTAGCTTATCGATGTATATGCTAAAAAGGGAAGGGTAAAGGGGGGAACCTTGATTAAATCCAATATTACAATTAATATCTCGTGACCACCCCTTAGTGCTATAAAACATGGCAATGACAGTCTTGTACAAACTTATTACGACAATTTTCAAACCAAAAGGAACATTTAGCTCTTCCAATATATTCCATGGGTTATTTCTAGGAACTCTATCAAAAGATTTTCCAATGTCCACAAAGAAGCAGAAGATATTGTATTTACTATTACAAAATTAATTTTCAATGATCCTAAGTGTAACTAGGTGGTTCATGGTTGAAGGATGTCTTCTAAATCATGTCTTTCTTATAGCCCACTTACTTTCACTTCCTAGGCATATGTTGATTTCCTTTTACAAGATAATACCATATAGCTTGTCTAAGAGAGCGCTAATCATAATGGTATGATATTTATAGGGGTTACTTTTATCACCTCTTTTAAGAATAGGAATAATGAGGCTTTGAGTCTAAAGAGTAGGGAAACCTTGCTTGACTGCTAGATTGAAGAGTTTGCTTCAATGTGAGTGTGAAAATCAATTCACAGGCTTATCTTGCAAAGCAAACATTACTCTCACAAAATTGTTAAGAAAAATAGAAAACTTGGGCTATGTAATAGCTGTCCAAATATATAATTACATCAGATATTTGAAATCCAAAGAAGGCATTCGAAATCCTCACAAAAGAAGGTTTACTAAAATTGAAAAAAAAAAACAACGTGGAAAAAATAACTTTCCAAATCAATCAAGAGGATCATAAATTGGAAAAATCAATTTTGGTAGGTGATGAGTGAAGGAAAAGAAATCAGATCCTAGATTTTGGAGATAAAATCAAGGATGTGTTGGCCTAGTAATAGACAACTTTCCAAGCCAAACTAGAGCTTTATCCTTATCCACTAAAAGCAGAAAAAGGAGGACAAAAATGTCTAAGGATGGAAAGCGCACTTACTAATTTAGGACAGTCATAAAATCAGATAGGATCTTATCTAAAATATTTCCAAGTGTTCTTCTATGGCTAATGATGGAAAGTGGTGGCATAAGAAGCCAAAATGAGGCCAACTACCTAGTCAACACCTAGGAAATTAATCAAAAATTACTAATAAGTTATATCCTAAGTATGGATTCGGTTTTTAATGTTCTAACACCCCCCCTTAACCTTGACTTTATGTGATCAAAATTATAAATATAGGGCCCATAAACTAGGCTTGGTCACCCATTTTACATATTGCTTGTCCACAAAACAAAGAAAGAAGGAAAACCTAATGGGAAAAAAATCCCTTAAAACATGGACATGAACAAAATTGAAAATTTTGCTTTTCAATCATTCTTCACCATATGTTCACCCATCCCAAGTAGAGACATAATATGGCTTAAAGTCTTCTCAGTGAATGATTTGGTGAAGATGTCTACAACTTGCTCAGAAGATGGGAAAAACTGCAAAGCAATGATGTGATCATGCACTAGATGTCAGATGTAGTGCATGTGTATCTCTATATTCTTGGTCCTTTGTATTTGTAATGGGTCAATTGACATCCTTATATCACTTTGATTATAAAAAAATATGACTGTGGGAGTGCTAAATTCAATCCCAAAATATGAAAGTATACCTTGCAACCATACACACTGAGTAGCTACATTTACACCTCCTTTGTACTCATCCTCTACTAAACAAAGTGCAATAGTAGTTTTCTTTTCACTTGACCAACAAATTGGACCCCCTACAAGCATGAAAAAAAAATCAGAATTTTATTTCGGGTATGAGATATCTTCAACCCAATCAAGATCTAAAAAATCATGAAGATCTAAGGAAGAATCAACAACATAATGAATCCCGTGAGACTTGGTTCCATGCACATAGTGCAAGATCCTTTTGGAAACTCTCCAATGAATCTCATGTGGCTTCTCCATGTACCTTGATGTATCACTCACTACATATGAAATATTAGGTCGAGTGTGAGTAAGATACAACAAACTTCCAACTAGTTGTCTATACATCGTGTTGTTCACCAAAGGAGTAGATTTTTCATCTTCAAGTCTTACCCCTGAAAGGAAAGGAGTCATAGCTGGATTTCATTCTTCCATTATGAAATTATTTATAAGATATGATGCATATTTTCACTAAGATACTTTGATTCCTGAGTTGGACTGAGAGATCTCAAGTCCTATAAATTGTCTAAGTATTCCCAAGTTAGTCATGGAAAAAGCATGATGCAAAGCAGTCTTCAATGAAACAATCTCATCAATATGGATTCCTTTGATCAAAATTTCATCAACATATAACACAATAATAAAAATAGAACCATTAATTAGCTTCATGTACACATTTGGATCAGATTTGCATCTCCTTAAACTTTATGACCAGAGAAAACTATCTGTCTTGGCATACCAAGATCTATGAGCTTGCTTAAGCCCATATAGTGACTTCTTCAAACTACTCACAAGAGAGGGGTCATTAATATAACCTTATTTCTACTTCATATAGATCTCCTCCTCAATATCTTCATGGAGTAAATCACTTCTTACATCCATGTGATGTATTTCTGATCACTTGGATGTTGTAATTGCAAGAACTAGTCTTATTGAATCCATGTTTCCAACCACTGCAAAGGTCTCATTGTAGTCTAGGAATTGGAAATGAGAGAATCCCTTAGACACCAACCTTTATTTTCACTTCACTTATGCACCATATTAGAGCATTCTCAAATTGAGATCTAGTCCTCTTAGGATGTTGAGGATCACCCACAAGTTCTCCAGTTGCTTCAATTGTTTTTGCATCCCACTTAGTAATTGTAGGTGAAATTGGATCTTCAATCATGTGGTATTCATCATCAGAAAAATCAGAATAATAAAATTCATGAGAAGCTTCACTTACTTGAACAGGTGGTGGTTTAAAGGATTCTCCAATTTCAACTTCCTCCAAGGGTTCTTCTTCAAATTGAAATTTTTTTAATGAAATATTTTTTAGTGTTCAAATTGAGCAAATTGTAACCCTTTGAGACTTATAGATAGCCAAAAAATATGCATGGTTTGCTTTGGGGCTTCAAATCCCTTCTCTTCTCAGGAGTAATTCTAGCCCATGCCTTTGAGCCAAAAATTCTTAAATGAGACACATCAAGATTCTGTCCACTCCAAGATTCAAAAGGAGTGATTCCTTTCAAGTCTTTGTGTAACACCGTATTATAAACATAGGCTTCACAGTTGATGGATTCAACCCAAATTCTTGGAGACAAAGACTTGGAATCCAACATGCAAGTAGCCATCTCCTTGAGAGAACTATTATTCCACTCAGCTGCACCATTTTGCTGAGGTGTGTAGGGAACTGCATGCTGCATCTAAATGCCAACATAAGCACAGAGTTTCTGAAAATCAGACTTGATATACTCCCCACCATTGTATGTTCTAAGGGCTCTAATCTTCCTACTAGATAAATTCTCTACAGAGGCTTCAAAAATCTTGAAAAAAACAAAAAAATCTTACTTGAATTGAAGAGGGAAGACCCAACAGAATATTGAAAATTCATCAATGAATGAAGGACATATTTGACATTATTGAAGGACATATGAGGAAATGGGACTAATATATCACTATGGATTATCTCAAGGGGTGCAAATGTTCATTCAATTCTAGCTCTCTCATACTTTCACTCAGGGTGTTTTCCAACTATACAGGCTTGACAAATTCCTTTGGAAAATTTGATGTTTGGAATCCCTATAACCATGTTGTTCTCATAAAAATAAGATAATTACTTGTATTTAAGGTGTCCAAATACATCATGCCATAATTTGCTTGCTTCATTGGCATGAGTGAGGAGTGCAGAGTATGATGAGAAAGGAACAAAGTGAGAAAACTTGTAGAATTTTGAGCTATGGTCAGTAGTACCTATGGAAACAAATCTACTTGTAGAAATTTCATAAATTTCCACATAATTGGGGGTAAAGATGACCTTCTTAGGAGACCAATTATGATTCATCTGATAAACTAAAAGGATATTGGTAGAAAGACCTGGGACAAACAAAATATTAGTGAAAGAACCATGGTCAAGATCTATTCTACCCTTCCCTTTGGATGCAATTTCATAGTCATGTCCCAACACAATTGTTAGACCACTAGAAGAATCAACAGAGGAAAACGACTCCCTTGTGGAGACCATATATCTGGATGCTCCAGAATCAATGATAAAAGAGTAATATTTTGATGTGTTGGCCATCAAAGCATGAAATATTTCCTTGACTTCTTAATCTGAACCTCCTTCCTTCGTCCTTGCACATCTGGAAGAGGGATGTTTTTCTTCTCATGAAGTTGATCCATCATGTCAATGGTCTTCTTCATGCAGGAACTCTCAGGATGAAAGCCCATATTGCAGTATGCACACTTGCTTTTCTCCTTATTTTTCTGTGTATTCTTCTTGGAGCTTAAGGGATCCTCTTGTGCTTTTTGTTTCTCTTTATTATGATCTAATGGCCTTTTGGAATTATCCTTGTTCTTTCCTTTTGAGTTATTTGAATCTCCAACAACCAAAACATGATCTTTTGATAGCTTTATGGATACCACCAATACCAACTTGTCTTGCACATGAGTCAATGATTTCATGAAATCTGCTAGAGAGCGCATCTTCGATTTTCGAACTATGATCTTGGTAGCATGGAAGGTCGAAACAAAGACTAAATAATCAAGTCCCAAATTTGAAAGAATGGAAAAGATCAATTTATTAGCTTTCTTCTCAATTTGACATTGCTTCAGCTAAAGAACAAGAGACTTAAACTTAGAGAAGTAGTTTTGTAAGGTCTCAAGATAGATTGGACTCAGAGAAATTAATTCACTATCTAGTTGATGGCCCCTCAATTCATCTGTCTTTCCAAACAAATCTTGGAGTTTGACCCAAACTTCATTAGGAGTGGTAAGACCATCTAGATGAAAAAGAAGATCCCTAGAGGTACTGAGACACAAGAAACCATATGCTTCATCTATTCTATTATTACACTTGGCCTTCTCAATGATTGCAGTAGGCTCAATCGCACTAGTCATAGTCAATCTGTAGAGCCCTTTTATCCTCATCATAATCTCAAGCTATGCCTTCCAATCGAAGTATTTGAAAGGAGTCAAGATGATTGGTTGAGACTACTCCATGGATTCATTGATTACGCCCATGTGAGACTGGTTTGATCTTGCACAAGATACAAAACAACTATAACAGAATACTACTAATAAAGGTGCTTTGATACCATGTTAAAATCAATTCACAGGCTAATCTTGTAAATAAAACATTACTTTCACAAAATTGTTAAGCAAAAACTATCATAGATCACTCAAAAGAGTTATTGAATTGATGCACACAATACAAGTCTATTGATTAAGAGTACATCATCCAAAATTGGGCTATGTAATAGTTTTCCAAATATATAATTACATGATATATTTGAAATCCAAAGAAGGCATTTGAAATCCTCACAAAAGAAGGCTTACTAAAATTGCCAAAAAAAAACCAAGGGGCCAAAATCACTTTCCAAATCACTCAAGAGGCTCACGAATTGGCATAAGCAATTGTGGTAGGTGATGAGTGAAGGAAAAGCAATCAGATCATGGATTTTAGAGAGAAAATCATCGAGGATGTGTTTTCCTAATAATAGATAGCTTGCCAAGTCAAAGTAACTTTATCCTTATCCACTAAAAGCATAAAAAACATGACAAAACTGTCTAAGGAAGGAAAGCACACTTGCTAATTCAGGACATTCATAAAAGTAGATATGATCTTATCCATAATATTTCCATGTATGCTCCTATGGCTAATGATGGCAAGTGGTGGAATAAGAAGCCAAAATGAGGCCAACTACCTAGTCAACACCTAGGAAATTAATCAAAAATTACTAATAAATTATATCCTAAGTATGGCATGGGTTTTTAATGTTCTAACAATGAGGGATGAGAAAATGCCCTCCAATTTTTAAGATTTCTACCTAATATCATTCAATGTCCTTAGCCTTATCAATTTCCTAGGCACTTAACCACAAAAAAATGGCTTCTAAAGAGAAGATGTCCTTTGTTGTGAGGGTTGGAATGTTGTCTATGACATCCAATGACTTGTAAAGTTTTTTAATATAGGAATTCCAACACTTCAAAGCAATCCTATTATTAGCTTTAGTTTTCCTAATGAGAATTTACCTCTAGGATTTCTTAGGAGCTACCTTACATAATTGTAAAAGATTTTCCTTCTTTTTGTTTATACAACACATTATTTTTCTTATAATTATGGCTTTGTATCTATTTATCTTATCATTTTTTAGAGACTCTTCAATAATTCATTGATTCCTCTTATTACGTTTTTACATTCTTTATCATACTAGGGGTTGGTTCTTCTATTTCTCTTTTTACCCAAAACTTCGATGGGCAACTTGTTGATGGAATATGAAAGGACTATAATAAAATTATGATAGAGTTCTTCTATATTATATGTACTTGATAGAGGTGACAAGTAATTTTTTAAATCATTTAGAAAGAATTCATCCTTATTTCTATTGAATATCCAATGCTTTTGAACATGGGAATTTTCTCTTGTGGGATCGCTATTCTTGATGAAATTGAGGGTAACAATTAAAGGTCTATGATCGCAGTTTGACGCATGGTCATTTAATATGTCTAGATTTATCATTTTGTTGTATAAATGAATATCATATATGACATAATCCACCACATTAATTCCAAGACCATGAATACAAGTCATCTAGTTAGAATTTGACCACTTCGTTAGACTATTGCAAATTATAAGATCTTGTGTGCTACAAAGTTTGACTAGCTTGGAGTCAAACAAATTTTCACTTAAATCTGCATAACATCTTTTGAACTTGTTATATAAACGAGGGTCTTTGTCTAACCAAAGAGGATTAGGGTTGGAATGATTGCTTGGAATAATTGCTGAAAAGAATATCTTGGTTACTTGAAGTTCAAGCATTAAATTCACCTATTAAGATTATATTTCTTTTGTTCCTTAGACTAGAAATATCATTTTCTAAGCCACTCTATGAACAATTTTTATCTAAATTGTTTTTTTTTATATAAAAGTTAGAGTTAATGGGGAGGAAATAAGACATTTCTATGTAGTTTTTTATAGCATTAATGTCTGACATCTCTATCCAAATATATTGGTTGTAAAGGTCTTTCTTGTAAATCCTAGCATGGAGAGAGATGTTCTCCCTGATGTAACAAGCTTTATACCAATAATTCCTCTACGACATGATAGTTTGTTCTAAACTAACCATAGGACAAATCCTTCTATGTTGGAAACCTTAGATTCTTCTTGTTCCCAAGTTTCAACTCCATCTTAGCTGGGGCCTTTGTTCCATGGGAAAACTCCACAATTGCAAGAGAGGATTCATAACATGTATCACATATATTAATTCCCAGCAAAGGATATATCACATATATGAATATATATGATAAAATCTATTGATATATTTTATGCAATTTTTTTTAATTGAGGTGTAAATTTGTTTTATCTTAGGTTTTTTACACTTAAGAAAAACTACACCACAAAATTCATTACTTGTATGTTTTACTGAATTAATGACATCCATTATCTTTCATCATTATAAATTAATGATATTAATTAATATAATATTAATATATTATAAAAAATATTATAATATATAATGGAAATATATATTAATATATGTATTACTATATATAATAAATATTAATTATTTGGAAATATTATATCAAATATATGAATATATATGGTAAAAAATATGTACAACCACTTAACTTGTGGCTAGTGAACATAGATAGATCACAAGTTAAATGTCATAAATAACTTGTTCTCCTTGTTGTTGTATATACATCAACCCCCCATTACATTCTTTATTTAAATGGGTTCCAAATTTGAAATAAACAATTGTATATATATAATTGGTAGCTACTCATTAGATTGGATAGTTATGCAGTTCGCAAAAATATACGGAGAACAAGTAACTTGCTCTTGTCACTTAACTTGTGATTTAACAATGTTAACCAACCACAAGTAATTAAATGGATGTGGTAGTTTATAATTATTTTTTTAGCAGAAAAAAACGTATTGTTGTTATTCAAGGTGAATCAAATAGTACAAAGATAGTTCTAGATCTTTCACAAGATCCCGAATGCTAATAACTGTGCCATAATAGCCATTACAAAAATAGGTGAGTGATTTCATCTCGAAGATTCCTGCGTTGAGGCTTTAGTGAAGTGCTCGGGGATAACGCAGTACTCATAATGAGTACTGCGTTATCCCCGAGCACTTCACATTACAAAAATATCCAAGAAAGGATGAAACCAACTATACAATAAGTTCAAAATATGACTAAACACTAACTCCCAACAAAAAACAAAAGGAATCTAGATATCCTAGTCATAAAAATAACAGACTCCCATATTCTGAATGTTGGCATTCATCCATTCTTCCCATACTAGATGTCCTTTAACACCATCAAGAGCCTATTTGGATAACTTATCAGCCAAAGAGTTATGTTCCTTGTTTGGATAACTTATGAACTCATGCAAATCTATCTCTTTCCTTGAACGTTGACACCAATGACGGAGAGTTGTAACATTAAACTCAAAACTCTTTTGTTGCCCATTTAATTGTCACTCGTGAATCACCAAACACTTTAATGTCAACTAATCCAAATATGTTAGCTAGCCTCAAAACACACCAAAGAGCCAATAACTCTGCCTTCATATTTGTCCCTTTTCCACAGTTTAAACGCAGAATAAAGTAATGATCATCATTTAAATATATTACTCCACCAGCCACACATAAACCACTTTGTGTAGCACCATCAAAGAAGAGTACAGGCTGTCTAACTTCAAAGGAGAAATAATTGATTCTATCAACATCCCACATATCCTTATCAATCCGATAAGTCTGAACCAACTTCAAAACACTCACCGCACTAGCCAAAGCCTCTGGATTTTTCTCCTGAAAAATAACACAATTGCGAACATGCCAAATCACCCATGAAACAAAAATAACCAAAGAAAAGTTCCTTTTACATTCTTTGTACCAGTTAAGCATGCAATGCTCAAAATCTCCTACATCCCATGATACACTAATATTTAAATTTTCACAGCAAATTTTCCAGACATCCTATACAAACCTGCACTTCACAAATAGATGGCTAACTAATTCAGAGTTAAGCCTACACAAACTACACCAATTTGGGCCGATCCAACCTCTCCTTATCAAATTATCCCAAGTCTTAAGGCTACCCTGAAATGCATGCCATAAGAAACATTTAACTTTGAGAGGAACATTCCATCTCCATAATCTTTTATACCACCAGTGCTGCGAGAAGATACAACTTTCTTGAAGGATCCTAGAATATGCAGTCTTCCCAGTCACAGTACCATTCTTTTCATTCCCTTTCCATACTAGCCTATCCTCATCCAAGTTTAAGAAACAAGTAGCAGAGCACAAAGAATTTACATAACAGTCCCATTCCTGAGCATCATAGCCAACAAGTCCTAGATCAATAGAACATAACCAATAATTTCTTTAAATAGAGGTGCCACCCCAATTTTTAACCCTGTTTAATGTAGACAACCCATATAAATTTTGATAAGCCTGCAGTCTATCAGACAAAATGTAGGAATCTTCCATTCCTAGGATGGGATCCTTACCAACCAAAGTGTTTTCTCCTGAACCAACCTACCAAGAAATATCTTTTGCAATTCAGTCATAAACTTTCATAAAACCCCTCCACATAGGGGAAATACACCAACCAATCTTCTTTGGGTTTCTCATCCACATTATCACATCACATTTGATATATTTTACCTATAAAACCTTGGACCATAAAGAATTACCAAAAATACCACGCCATAGACTTTTAAGTCTTAAAGCCTTACTGAAAATATTTATGTCTTTGATACCCCAACCTCCGAAATTTTCAAGCCAAGACAGAACCTCCCATCCTGCCATTACTAGCTTTGCACGATCAATGCTACCAGTCCACAGGAAATTAAAAAACATTTTCCTCAAAGCATTAGAAATATAGGATGGAACTTCAAGGAGAGGCAGCTAATAAACAGGAATGCCTGATAAGACTGATTTCACCAGGATGAGCTTGCCTCCAATTGAAAGTAAACGATAGTCCCAATGAGCAATTCGAGCTTCGACATTTCGAAGGAGCCACCTCCAGCCTTTAATAAGATAATTATTAGGTTTTACATAAAACCCTGAGTACTTAAAACCTTCCTCTAAGCTACAACTTTTATAAGGAAAAATCACTTCAATTTCTCTTCTTCTAAGATCATCGACTTTAAAGTGATATAAACTAGATTTTAGGGAACTTACCTTCATCCCTGAGGCTTTACAAAAGGGCTTAATTATATCACTATAAACAATCCATTCAGCAACAGTGTCTACACCAACCAAAAGCACATCATCCACAAAGAAAAGGTGTGACAAAGCACAATCCCGATCCATCTTGATTCCTTTTATCAATCCTCTTTGCTTAGCATGATTCACAAATCTGCTTAAACCATCAATAACTAGCAGGAAGAGCAATGGGGATAAAGGACATCCCTGACGAATCCCTCTTGAAACTGAAAGAAAGTAGAAGGAGCTCCATTAACCAAAACAACAATACTCATAGATGAAACATAAGCCATAATCCAATTTTGCACCGATGGAGGAATTCCTATTTGGATCAAAATAAGTCTAAGAAAGGACTGTTTGACGGACAATCCACTCAAGCGGACGCGAGCCGGATCTCCCTAGCTCAATGTGAGTCTAGAACAAATAGTACAGACTATAAACCACTTTCCTAGATCTAGATAAGGATCGGGTCACTAGATGTCTTACCTTAAACTTGATGTCCTTTCTTCTTGGATGTTTCTCCATGCCTCGTGGTTGTCAGATCTCAGCTACAAGACCTATCAAGACACATGGGACAAGACAAACAAGTAAAAAAGAATCTATACAGTAACAGATCTAAGTAAATAGTTAAGCAGGTAAACTACACAATATTATCAACACAACAATATTGGTGGAAAGCATTTATATTACTATAAATAGGGAAAGTACATAGAAAAGAATGACTACAACCAAAGCTTAACGTAGTAGCCCTTCTCCCTCCAAGCCAATTTCCATATCCTCCCAAGGAAGTGTGAGTCTCTCAATGGATGAGTTAGATATCTCTCCAAGATGATTTCACCAGCATGTAGACACTATAGACTTCCTCCTTTTGGAGAGGGGTAGAGCTTCACTTATATAGGACTAAGTGGATAGAGTATGGATAGGGTAGGTTGAGATATGGTAGGAGAGAGATAAGGGATTCTTCTAAGAGGTTAGGAACCGAGTTCCAGCTCTCCCAAGAGGTCAAGGATAAGAATCCAAGTCAGCAGGCTTCGAGAACGGGATCGAAGGACCTATTTTTGTCCATTAACTGACTTCGTCGCACCCTGCAGTAGAGCAAGATGCGACGTCGCAGGTTGCATGAGTGCAGCCTGCGACGACCTCTCAAAATCTAGCATAAATTTAATGGTATCCCTTCCAGGTAAATGACTTAGCCAATGAAACTTCAGAAATGTATACACTGAATCTTTGGATGGTAGGATTTTAGGTGTAATAGAATGCCCCCCAAAGCATGAAGCTGTTGAAACATTGGACAGGTGAAATGCTTTGACAGAAATAATGGCAATGGCTTGTTGGACAAAGGACACTACTGCAGTACAACTGAATCTGAGTACATTGTCTCATATGACGTACAACATGGCTACCGACCAATACATTGCAAATCTATGGTAGTAATGACCGACTAAACACAATCATGGCTACTAGACACAAGCATAGATCCATGATGAGATGATAACACAGCCATGACCAATACAAATGTGGTTCCATGTGATATGACTCAATACAAACTCCATCGCAACCTGGGTAAAACATGACTCCCCAGGGTATTCAAGCTGAACCTGCAATGATACGAATCTATCCATGTGATTACAAATGTCTTGACGTCGAACATGGTAGAAACCACTTGATTACCGGTCATTGATGTATACTGTTAACAAGTGCGGGGGAAATCACCATTAATGTCAATGATCCCCAAGGTATCACAGTACAAATCATCAAGCATGAATTAATGAGTTGAAGTCGAACGCGAGATGAAATATTTCAACCAAGATTCAATGATATAAACTCATGTCAAAAGCAAGGTAACTTGCCATTGAGGCATGCAAGGCCAAGGTACTTGGTTGGTTTCTAGATTAAATCCTCAGATGATGATTTGAAGTCGACAAGGATGAATCCACCGAAAAAGGGTCATTATGAATCCCCCATCATCAATGAGAAACACGACAAAGGATGTGTAGAGAAAATCGGATGGTACGGTAACATGCAAGACTTGACTCAGAATTGACCGACATGATGGAAGGTGTACTGACTGCAAATAATGGATAGTGAGAGTATTCTTGAACATGGACATGGCATGCCTTGGCAGTATTGACTTGACGAGTTATGGTACCAACTCCTAATGCAACTGATGATGGAAGCATTCTTTGAATGACTCAAAGGAGTAACAAGACTTAGGAAATAGGTGAAACTCAAGGACAAATGGATGATCCAAGTGTAGTATGCAAATGCAAATGAGTGTCATGTTCAAGAAATGACTAGGTATTGCCACTGATAAGGGGTGTAACACAAAATCTTTCCTTTTTCCCCATCATGAATGATGAGTGCCTCATGTGTTTTTTACGAGCTTGATGAGGGTAACCGGATGCTCAGTATAGCTCATCTCATAAATGAGTCCAATCCCAAATATTTTCCGAACTGGGATAGGAGGGGTTCGTCCCATGGTGGGCCCTTCAATGTGAAAGTTTAACGAGTCCATAGAAGGTAAGCTCGGTCATCATTTCATGTTTAGAGAGTCTGAAAAGAACTAAAGAAGACTCTAACAGTCCTTTTTCTTAAAGTTAGCCTCATCGCCCGAAAAAGGGTAAAACAATGTGGGAGAGGACTCTTCCAGTCATGATTGGCTGGAGTATACCTTTTTTGTAAGTAGTGCCCCCTGGTCCAAAAAAGGGGGTAAACTATCACCAAGAAGATGGTCATTCAAATTCTTTAACAAGCGTGAACGCGACAAGTTCGCTTGGAAATCTTTTCATATTTCAAGAGCCTAAAAAGAGGTTAAAGATAGAATCTAGGGGGGTTCCTTTTCCATAGGAGTTTAACGAGCCCGGAAAAGTGATAAATCGTAACTCGGCAACTTATTCTCATAGTTTCAAGAGCATGAGAAAGAACAAAGAGTAAGCTCATCATCATTAAATAATTACAACCTAATGAATGAAAATTAATGAAAAAAACACACAAAGGGGTGTTCATACATGAGATTATCGTTCCAATGTGAAAACGGCATGAAAAGACACTTAATGAATCCTGCACACTTGAAAACCAGGTCAAATAGCCAACCAAGCGTTCAAATGTGATAAAATCGACCCAAACTATAGCAAATGACCTAAAAGCATCCAATATTTGAAAAAATAATATTTCTTTTTGTCTATAATTAGAAAAATGGGTCAAATAGAGTTACCACTGTTTCATTTGCCAAATTGGGAGGAGAAGTGCGATTTGGAGCCAAAAATTCACTCGTCAATTCCAGGAGCTATGAGCAACTATTTCACTAGTTGTCCAGAGCAGGTAACTCTAAACTTCATCCAGCATAATTGTAGTGGTTTACATTTTTTATTTTGGTTCATTTTTTTGAATTTTGAGTGGATTTGTGGAGAGCTATCGCGTCCTCGGGTCATCGTAGGTGGCCCTTACAAGAGCCCCGACGAACTCGGGTCGTCGCAAATCCCGCAAAGGTGGACTGTGACAACGTCACACTGTCAATATTGACGGGGTGCGACAGAGGAAACGTCCATCCCAACCAACAATCTAAGCCAAAAAAAGACCTTTCAATGGTTGAAGTGAGCATTAACAATGCTTAAACTCTCCTTTTGGCAGGTTACAAGCAGCCAAAATGGTGTTGGAGTGGCGGTGAACAGGAGCATGAGGTAGATGATATACAAATTGAAAATGATCCATTATGTGTGACGGTGCTGAGGAACTGTGGTCTCCTCAAGTTATTCGAGATCTAAGGATTGAGGGACCAAATCCCCCTGTTGGCGCATATGCTTAGATGTTGGGATGCGGCTCAATAGTATTTTGTGATTAGTGAACACGTGCTTACCATAGATGTCGAGGACATCTACTTCCTGACCAGATTGTCCCGAAGGGGGGACAATTTGCTTCTCACTGGATCATGGGGAAGTGATCGGACTATGGAGGACATGATCCTACAACACTGCACTCCTCATGCTCATGCTTCTAGCAGGAAGATCCCCATAAAAGATGTGCGAGAGCATCCATTGCGGGCCATTCTTTTTACCATTATGAGGGTAGCAGGGAGTTAAGTTCCTCACTTGGCTACTCGATCTCAGATGCTATATGCAGAGGACCATATGTCTGTGAATATCTTCAACTGGTGCGAGGGACTCCTCGTGAACATTCGAGCTCAGCTGACCAAGTGTCAGTGAGGAGAGCTTAAACAGTTCGGGTACGGATCGATAGTGATCTTGTTTCTCTTGGAGCGGGTTCCCCTCTTGGGCCCAAAGGTACTGTTGGATGACAGGGATCCTCATATGGCTAGATGGATAGAGGTGATGGCCCAACATGGTGGGGGTCCCATCATCTCATATGGTATTGATTTCTTCAGCTAGCTAGAGGGTCAGTTACTTATGATAGAGGATTTCCCGTACAGTGGTACGAACTTTAGAGATGAACCAAACTTGCCGCTGCCCGAGGGAGCAGCATGGGGAGACATAGGTAAGAACAATAACCCTTGTATTTTTAGTTTTGTGCATTTATAGTTTTTTTGTTGTAGTGCTGACGAGTTAACAACATGTGTGTGCCGATGTGGGCACCGTACAACTAGTGGGAGTCTCTTCTTGCGAGGAGAGAGAGAGGAGAGGGAGCAGTCATGGGTCCAGCCATTCATGATGCCATCGCAAAGATGGATGGACTCTACGTGAACCTGAGTGGGTTGACATTATACATCCCAGAGCCAATGGTAGATGAGTTACCATAGCCCATGCAGGTGTATACGGTTGGAGCATCTGCGTGCTTCAATGCACTGCTTCACAGGGTCGCAAGAGCAATTGACTGTTTCCATACTCAGCAGGCTAAAGCCGTCAGACCAAGGGGTGTATGGGCCAGGCTCTAGGCCTTATGTTGTTACCAAGTATGTACTGAGAGCTTGGAGGCCTCAGATTTTTTGTACTTACTGAAAGCTACGAGGCTTCAGATTTTGTACCAACACTACTTTTTGTGATTATATATATATATACAGACATTCCGGCGATTTATACATTATGTGTTTCAAAATGGATGAACGGTTTGGTCTTGTTTATGTGTTTGCTTATATAAAATGAGTTATTTACATGTTATGTCTACTTTTAACAGTTCATGAATATGCTTATGTGTGTGCAATGTACCAATCCAAGATGAAGTTGGCCATAGAGTTGGAAACTCTGTTAACGTCTCGTGGAATGTGCAAGTACTAAATGGATTCAAAGGATCTTTCCAGAAGACGGACTCGTCTATAGAGATGGAGTTAGGTGGGATCACGGATGGTGTAGACTCGGTTAAGATGAGAGACCACTAGTTGAGAATCCCAGTGGATGACAACCTGGTCCATACCCAAAGAAATGACGTCAGTTAGGGTTCCAATGACTGCTTGATATTTTGTAGCATTGTTGGTCGCGAAACCTAGACACATTCCCCTTGAGTTGATGAGCTTACCAGTAGGTGAATAGAGTACCCAGGCTACCGAAGCAAGGTTATGGGTATGCCAGCTGGCATCGTCCGAGAATCCATAGCACGTTTCCATCTGCACATGTAGACAGAACATGGTATAATAAATGAAACAAGACCTCAACACGCAAAAATCAAAGCATCACACCACACAAAAACACACACACACCATGTACAGTATATACAAAAGTACTCATGCGTGAAAGACTCAGGCATAGTACCTCTTTAGGTAGAGCCCATTGTAGGGATCACCTAAAGATATCCCATCGTAGTCTTCAAGCTCATAAGCTCCCTTCTCCAAGACGCGTTTCACTATGTAAGTTCCATGCCACATGGACTCAAATTTTCTTGCCCCCAGCTTATCATGTTTTTGGTCAAATGTGAGGAACAAATCTCCCTCGCTATAGATGCAAGGTTCTACTAACTTGTCATACTGTGCTTTGATGCGTTTCTTATGAGCCTCGTTGTCCAAAGTGGCATCTCGGCAAGTCTCGTCAAGCTTAGCTAGGTGGAGGAAGCATTCTTCCTCGGTAGTAGTGTTTGGGAGAAATTCGATGGTGAGCTTGAGGGACGGAATATCGCACTCAATAGGAAGGACCGAATCCAATCAATACACTAGTTGGAAGGGAGTAAATCTAGTGGCGGTTTTAACGGATGTTCGATAAGCCCAAAGTGCGGAGAAGAGCATGTTATGCCAATTGGCCTTGTGCGTACTCACCATACATTGGACCATAGTTTTCAAGAGCTTGTTAATGGCCTCGACCTGTCTGTTTGACTGTGGGTAGTACGGTGTTGATTTTTCATGGCGAAAACCCAATATGTCACTCAACTCGTCAACCATATGGTTCATAAAGTGAGAACCATGGTCAGTAACTATTACTTGAGGAACTCCAAACTACGACATTACATGGTTAAACATGAAGAGTGTGGCAGTCTTGCCGTCGTTCGTGTATGTAGGCATTGCCTCGGCCCACTTTGTAAAGTAGTCCATAGCTACAATGACGTAACTATGCCCCCCGGCCGAGGTAGGCTTACAATGCATGAAATCTATGCCTCATTTAGTGAAGGGGAGAATGGAAATAACCAGGTGTAACGAGGCGGGATGAGTGTGCTTTTTTGTGTGAAAATGTTGACATGGTGGACATTTTTTTTACGGCCTTGATGCAATCTTTGAAGATAGATGACCAATAATATCCTACGCGCAAAATATTCTGGTTTGTAGCCATCCCATAGAGGTGACCGCCACATGCCCCAGCGTGACAGTCGTTCAAAATGAGTTCAGCCTCATCATGAGTCAGACAACGTCAAAGGATAGAATCAATACCACAACGGTACAAAGTATCACTGATAATCAGATAATACTTTGCATGGTGGCGTATTCGACGATGGTTGTCGCGAGACAATTCAAGGATGAAACGTTGAGTTTGAAGATACAATGTGATATCTCCATACCATGGATCAGACATACTGATAAGAAACAATGATTCATCCTGAAAAGAATCATTGGGCTCAGACTCTACATTAGTACAGGGAAGGTCGTAGATGAGCTCAGCAAGCACCAAAGACTTTTTAGACTTGGCTTTTTCAAAAAGAAGATCGAATTCTTGTAGTATCACGATCCAGCGTGAATACTTTCCCCCAAGCACCTGATGAGTCAGAACGTGGTACATGGGGTTTGAATCAGCGATGATGGTGGTGGTGCGAAGCAAAATGTAATGACGAAACTTCTGCATAGAAATGACTGTCGCGAGAGCAAGCTTCTTAACATGTGAATAGCGAGTTTCAATGTCGATGAGACCTTTACTGGCATAGTATATCACATGTTCTTGGGCGTTCTGGTCTCCCTGCACCAAAACCATGGCGATAGTGGTGTCGGAAGCGGCGAGATATAGAATGTAATATCGATAGTAATTCGACGGTTGGAGCACAGGGGCATGCGTAATGGCATGTTTCAAGCTATCAAAAAGATTGTTGAGCTTGATCATCCCAAATGAACGGGATGCCTTTTTTCATCAACATCATATAACCCTGCGTCTTTTGGGAGAAATTACAAACAAAATGCCTTAAATAAGTCGCACGTCCTTGCAGACTCTGAATTTTCATAATATTAGTTGGAGGTGGAAGGGCGACGATGGCTTCCACCTTCAAGGGATCAATGTGAATCCCATCTTTCGAGATGATAAACCCTAAGAGTCATGCAGACTTGACACAAAAAATCCACTTATGAGGATTCAAATGGATGTTGTACCGCCTGCATTTGAGGAAAATGGTCATCAGATGATCTAAGTGGAACTCGCGCTACTTTGAGTGGGCAGGGAGGTCATCCAAGTAGGGTTTCACAAAGTCCTTCACATCATGGAAGGCGTACGACATGGCCTGCTGGAATGTGGCACCAACATTTTTAAGACCAAATGGAAGTTTACGATACGCAAACACTCCCCAAGGGTAGATGAGCACAGTCTTGTGTTGGTCGACGGGGTGGATCTCAATTTGGTTGTATCCGGAAAAGCCATCCAAAAATGAAAAAATGACACTTCCAGCACAATTGTCGATAATCTGGTCAATAAAGGGAGTCGGGTAGTTTTCCTTGGGACAAGCTTTGTTGAGATCCTGATAGTCGACACAGACACGAATAGTAAATTGTTTTTTGGTAACAGGGATGACGTTTGAGAACCATTCAGTCAATGGGTCATGATAGATGAAGCCAACCTTCAAGAGTTTCTCAATCTCTGCCTTGATTACCGTAGTCTTCCGAGGGTGTACCGGTCACATATTTTGGTGGATAGGTTTGACGTCGGGATAGGTTTTAATCTTGTGTAAAAAAATGGAGGGGTCTATCACAGGAATCTCCTCGTAGGTCCAAGCGAACACATCTCGAAATCGCTTAAACAAGGCCGTACAAGCAATGAATTCTTCAGGGGAACACTTTTGGCCTAAATGAATGTGTTCCACTACACCAAGAGTAACCGAAATGTCTATCGAGGTGGTGGGTTCGATGTTGGCTAAGTTTCCTTCGGATTCCATTTGACACGTAAGTATCGACAACTGAGACCTAGAGTAGATATCCAATGTCAAGATGGTGTGAATGTTGTTCTCCACAATATCCAACAAGGGAAAAGAAGACAAACGATGATGGAGGTCTTCCCACAGAGGATCATTTGTGCTCATGATTTCCATAATGGACTCGTCAAAATGAAAAGTCCGTAGCAGAGGATTAGATGATGTCTGTTGTAGAGAAAAGGATGTGGAGGCCACAACTAAGTGGTCCTCCAGCACTGATTGGATAGCCTCATACATGAGTTCAGCGGGTGATAGAGGCATGGTGTCTCCAATCAGGTGTGTGGTGGCTTCATCAGGTACAAGCCATGAATCAGTGGAGTTGGGGATAAATGAAATCTATGAGGAAATCATGTTCACTGTGGAAACATGGTTTGGGGGATCCGAAGTAGGAAAGATGCCCATAACGAATGAATCCTTAAGTAGGCCGACCCCCACACTCTCATATTTTTGCGAATATTGTCCAATCGAAGGAATGTTATCGCCCAGATGAGTAGTGGTGTCAGGTGTGCAGAAATCCAGTTGGTTGACTGTGACAATTTGGCCTTGATGGGGGAATTGTACTATGCGAAAGACAGATGATGCAACCACAGTCATGGCATAAAACCAGTTATGACCAAGTAGAATGTTATAATCTAGTGGGGCAGCGACCACTTTTACGTTAAGGATTACAGTCTTTCCCCCCAGCTCGACTGGTAAAGCTTGTAACAGCCCATGAGGTTGAAAGCCATGTCCGTCGAAGGCTCTCAAAGTGGTAGGAGAACAATTCAACTTGGGAGAGCCAATGGCTCTCCAACATGCGATCATCATGACTAGTGTAGAGGCTCCTTCATCCAAAACAGTATGATGGATTATCTTCCCAGCAATGTTTGTAGCTACTTGAAATACCAATTGATGGGAGATCCTCGGTTTGAAGTATTCTAGCCGGAACATGATGGTATTCGATGAATCCGGGTCAACTGCACCGATGGAAGCGAGGAGAGTATTGCGATGGTTCAGACAGTTTTGCAAGACCTCGAGCGTTGACATAGCACAAGGGGCTTGTGCTAGGTCCTATACAATGTTGTATTTTTTAACAACCCGAGCATTAGGATTGAAAACCGATTTTCTAATCGTTCTCTTGGGTGGACGCAACACTAACTCAAATGAGGGCTTCTCAATGGTGAGAGAAGCAGCCGGTACACTGACGTTAGGCATTGAAGTGGAATCTTTTTCAGTATTACTTCCAACGGGTTCCTTGGCTGGAATAGAGTCATACGAATGAGAACGGGTGTTCAAGTTGATAGTCTCATTACGTACCATGAGAACATGTGTGGTGGTGGATGCTTCTCCTTGGGAAGAAGAAGTGTGAGCGATCGACTGCTAATTTTGAGCAGGGAAGGGATCACTAAGAACTGCGAGTGTGGGTTCTCCCTTAAGAAACTTTTGAACTTCGTCTCTATGGGGGCACTCTTTAGAAAAGTGATCATCACCACACAGTAGGCAAGGATACTTCAACTTCCATTTCTGTTTGGTATCATCAGGGGTGCTCTTGTTGATGTATATGTAACTTTGGAATGTATTTCATCTGTGTATTTTATATATATTTATTTGTACCCTTATAAGAGATGTGTCATTCCTCTATAAGAAAGTGTCGTCATGTGGATTGACAAGTGTCGCAAGTGTGTGTACTTGCCGATGGGTTATTAGACCACCATGTGGTGTCGGCCCTGAATTATATATATTATAATGTGGATGTACCTAGCTAGACAAGTCGGCCCCATAAGGTCACTGGGCAAAAAGGTTAGTATAAATAGAGATCGGAGATCTATTTTACTCATTCAGAAAAGTAACTCACTCTCACTCAGAAAGTGGCGCACTAGTGAGGAGGAGGATCATCTGCTACTAGGAGACTATCTCATTGTATTTTGGTTGTACTTTGGATGAGCCATTGCTCTCTCTATCTGTGAGGAAGTTGTGGGGATTTTCACCTTAGGGTTTTCCCCACAGAAACTCTGTGTCTCTTGTCTCTCATGCTTTTGATTCTTGTGATGCTTGTCATGCTTATTGTGATTGTCATGCATTGATATACTGTATATGTTATTCTCTCAGTAAATATCCTAGAGTTTTGT
The DNA here is from genome assembly GCA_027924585.1 of Larix kaempferi. Taxonomy (NCBI): domain Eukaryota; kingdom Viridiplantae; phylum Streptophyta; class Pinopsida; order Pinales; family Pinaceae; genus Larix; species Larix kaempferi. Next base: position 7,128,802 of record BSBM01001033.1, read on the forward strand.
GAATTAATGCTCAAAATTTAACATGGTATCAGAGCTAACCTGAGAAGAAGACATTTTGCAGTGATGGAAACTTGAGTTTCTTATTTATTGGGTTTCTCTCCACATATTTTAGAAAAACAGCATAGTAGATTGACTCTACTCATCAAGGTGCATCTATCTCTCCAATCAGAATTCAATTCTGAGCATTTTCAGATTTGGCCCTAAAAATTAGGGTTTCCACAAAAATAGGAATTTCTGAAATCTGAAGACATAGCTGGAAGCTCCTTGCAAAAATTGAAGTTTAGAGCTTTGGATCAAGATTTTTGGCTTGGTAGATCTCCGAGAAACTCAAACCCTAATTTAGGGCTCTCCCGAGTGAACCCGGGAGGACAAAAAGACAAATCTGAAGGGTAAAGCTTTGTTGATCTCAAATTCTGAATGCACCAGGCTGATCAGCTCATCAAGGCGCATCTTTCTATCCTTTCAGAAATTTGAAATTCACATTTTGAATTTTTAGGATTTTTTCTGACAAACCCTTATCCGAGACCAGATCCAGTTTTCAGCATTTCAAGTGGTAAGATCTAAATCTTTTCTATTTCCATTTGAAGTACTCTTTAAGATGTCTCACCACACCAAGCTTGAGGATAAGCTTGAAGGAGCTGATAACTTCCGAGCTTGGAAATATAGGATTGGGTTAATCCTAGAAGAAAATTAGTTGGACTCATATGTGAAAGAAGACATCCCTATCCCAGAGGATGAAGAGGCCAAGGTATTTCATAAGAAGAACTTGGTCAAGGAAAAGAGAATCATTGCTAATTCCATTAAAGATCATCTCATACCCCATGTGTCCTCTCTAAAGACACCCAAGGAGATGTTTAACTCTTTGACCAAGCTATTTGAAGGGAAGAACATAAATTGGAAGATGACCCTGCGAAACCAATTGAAAGGAGTAAAATTTCAGAATGGAGAAACCATTCAATCTTATTTTTCAAGGGTCTCCCAGATCAAGGAACAACTAGAAGCAGTGGATGAAATGGTGGAGAATGGTGAAGTGGTGATGACCACTCTAAATGGCCTACCCAGGTCATGGGATTCCTTTATCCAAGGAATTTGTGCAAGGAAGAAGTTGATCTCCTTCAATAGACTACGGGAAGAATGCTCACAATAAGAAGCAAGGCTTGTGGCATGAGAAGAAAAGATGGGGAATGAAGATAAAGCTCTCACATCTCACACCAAGAAAGGGAAGTCCAAGAGAGAGCCATCTCACTCCAAGAAATCTTCACATCACTTCAAAGAAAGAAGAATATGCTTCACTTGTAATGAGAAAGGACATATTGCCATAAATTATCCCAAGAACAAAAAGGACAACAACAACTCCAATAAGAAGAAGAAGGGCAGCAAAAGAACGTTTCATGTTCATGCTGTCGAGGATGATGAACCACCCAAGAAGAAGGCTAGGGCAGAAAGTGATGATAACTCATCAAGTGAAGAAGAGTATGTTCTAATCTCTGCTCTCACAGGTACCATCTCCCATGGTTGTAATGATTGGTTGATTGATAGTGGGGCTTCCAAACACATGACTGGGTTTAAGGAATCTTTTGTGAATCTATCTGAACATGAATCACCCCATAAGGTGAAACTTGGGGATGATTATAAATACCCAATCAAAGGAAGTGGTGAAGCCTCCTACAACTGAGATTCTGGAAAATCTTTGAAGATGAAAGAAGTTCTTTATGTACTTGGGCTCAAGAAGAACTTACTCTCAATCTCTGCATTAGATGCAAAAGGTATGAGGGTTACATTTTTGGATGGCCAAGTCCTAATGTGGCCAAAGGGAAAGACCATAGATGATGCAGTAGTGATTGGAGAGCAAGAGAGAGGTTTGTATAAATTGAAGGGACAACCTGGACATGCCATGGTGCATGAATCCATGGAGCCAAGTGAACTTTGGCATAGAAGACTTGCTCATATGCACTATAGGGCACTTCCAATTGCAAGCAAGGCTATAGAGGGTCTTCCTGAAATCATGACCAAACATGAAGGTCTTTGCAAAGGATGTGCAAAATGTAAGAACATTAAGAAGGCTTTCCCAAGCAGTGAAAGCAAGGCAAAAGACATCCTGGAAATCATCCACTCAGATGTATGTGGTCCTATGTCATCCAGTTCTCTAAGTGGGTATGTTTACTATGTCTCATTTATTGATGACTTCTCCAGGAAGACTTGGGTATACTTCTTGAAGAACAAAGATGAGGTGTTTGATAAGTTTAAGGAATTCAAAACCTTGATGGAGAATCAAATTGACAAGAAGATCAAAACATTCAGATCCGACAATGGTGGAGAATTCACCTCAGGTGACTTCAAGAAGCTTTGCAGTGATTCAGGGATTCAGAGGGAGTTGACTGCTCCTTGCAATCCACAACAGAATGGAGTTGTAGAAAGGAAGAATAGAACAATCATGGAAGCAGTAAGAGAAATGCTCCATGACCAGGATCTACCTATGCATCTATGGGTAGAAGCAGCTAGAACAGCTGTATATGTGCAGAACAGAACACCCCACAAGATATTGGACAACAAGACACCAGAAGAGGTCTTTTCTGGTAAGAAACCTGAAGTCAGCCATCTCAGAATATTTGGTTGTCCAGTATTCACTCATGTCCCAAAGGAAAAGAGGACCAAACTAGATCCTTCAGGAAAGAAGGGTATCTTTCTGGGTTACAGTGAAAGCTCGAAGGCTTACAGAATATACTTTCCAGGGTTCAAGAAGATTGATGTCATCAGGGATGTAACATTTGATGAAAACTCAGCATTCATCAAATCAAGGAAGGCACCTATCGAAGTTTATGAAGAACCTAAGGAAACCAGATTTCAAGACACTACCATGACTGCAGCAGTTCCAGAAGTTGTTCGTGAGTTTGAAGATCCACAATAACCTGTAGATCCACCCCGTGAGGATAACTCTCACAAGAGGAAACCTGCATGGGCTAGAGAGCTCATTCAAGATGCATAAAGATTTGGCATTCCAGAAGAAGAACACAGAGCAAAGAAGAGAACCAGATCACATACTAGCTATGTTGCCTTACTCTGTGACATTATGAACAAAGAGCCTTCTAGTTATGAAGAAGCAGCGGAAAAGAAAGAATGGAAGGATGCCATGGTTGAGGAATACCAATCAATAATGAAGAATGATGTTTGGGATGTTGTCCCAAGACCTAAAGAGAAGTCTGTTGTGACTTCCAAATGGATCTACAAAATCAAGCATGTTGCAGATGGCAATGTAGAGAAATACAAGGCAAGATTCGTAGCTCGTGGCTTCTCTCAGAAAGAGGGAATAGATTATGAAGAAACTTTTGCACCTGTAGCCAGGTATACTTCCATCAGAACAGTACTTTCCCTGGCTGTAGCAATGAGATGGAAAATATACCAAATGGATGTCAACACTGCTTTCTTGAATGGTGTAGTTGAAGAGGAAGTATATGTGGAACAGCCACTCAGTTTTGAAATACATGACAAAGAGTCATATGTGTGTAGATTGAAGAAAGCCTTGTATGGCTTGAAGCAAGCTCACAGAACCTGGTATGGTAGGATGGACAGTTTCCTATCTAGTTGGGATTTACCAAGAGTAAAGCGGATTCCAACCTTTACTACAAGGTTGAGGAAGGGAATCCTGTGATTCTACTCCTGTATGTGGATGACTTATTTGTAACAGGAGATGACAGATTGATTGCAGATACGAAGAGGAAGCTTGCTACTGAGTTCGATATGAAAGATTTTGGAATGATGCATTATTTCCTACGTATGGAGGTGTGGTAGAGTGCAGGTGGGATTTTCCTTGGTCAAAGGAAGTACACAGTAGATATCCTGAAGAGATTCGGGATGATGGATTGCAAGGCCATAGCCACACCTATAGCATCGAATCTAAAGATTCTATGTGATGCTTCATCTAACCTAGTTGATGTCTCTATGTATCGTCAGATGATTGGGTCCTTGATGTACCTGACAAACACGAGACCAGATATTTGCTTTGCAGTGAACACATTGAGTTAGTTCCTGATAGATCCGAGGAGTGTTCATCTGGTTGCTGTAAAGCATGTTCTGAGGTACCTGAAGGGTACAGTGGATTATGGGCTCAAGTATGAGGCGAATCAAAATTTTAACCTACAGGGTTATGTTGATTCAGATTGGGCTGGCAATGCTGCAGATAGGAAGAGCACATCTGTGTGCTGCTTCAGTATGGGATCAGGTGTGATCTCTTGGTTTAGCAGGAAGCAGTCCTGTGTAGCACTGAGTACAGCTGAGGCAGAGTATGTTGCAGCCTGTTCATCTAGTTGTGAGGCAATATGGCTACGGAAGCTACTGTATGAGTTATTTGATCTCCCATTGGATGCTACTGGTATCTTCTATGATAACCAGAGTTGTGTGAAGCTATCCGAGAATCCAATGTTTCATGACAGGTCGAAACACATAGAGATCAAATATCACTATATCAGGGATATCGTGCAGAGAGGATCTATGAAGCTCCTGTATTTTGCGATGGATGAGCAGATTGCAGATGTGCTAACGAAGCCACTAGCCAGGGTGAAGTTCGAGTACTTCAGGGAGAGGCTTGGCGTTCTTCAAATTGATGACACTTCGAGGAAGAAGTGATGGACACATTTGTTGAAGCCATTCCAAGCATGTTGGAAGGAGGATCCTTCACATGGCTGTGGATGTAAGCGCTAGATGATGAGCATCAAGATGATGTTCTAGTTTCTGCTTTGTATGATCAGTTGGATCATTTATATGTATATGTATGTACACATCATGTTGGATGCTGGATATGATCAATTGGATCATTTATATGTATGTACGCATCATGTTGGATGCTGGATATAATCAGTTGGATCATTTATATGTATGTACGCATCATGTTGGATGCTAGATATGATCGGTTGGATCATTTGTATGTATTTTGTATATGCATCATGTTGGATGCTTGGACCATGTATCTGTATATGTACCAGGTGGATACATTGTATGATCAAGTAGATCATGTATATTGATATGTATCAGGTATGATCAGGTAGATCATGTATGTTGATGGATACATTGTGTGGATCATGTATCTATGTATCAGGTGGATACACTATGTATGATGATATGTATCAGGTAGATACTTGGTGTGCATCAGATGGATGCTTTGTATGATCAGGATGATCGTGTATGACGAGCTTCTCCAGATGACATGCAGCATGATGTTGCAGTGATGATGATCAAGGTGATCATATGTACATCAGGATGATGTATGATGAGTATCAGATGATACTCTGTGGCTGTGGAACAGGTTGTGCAGATAAGCATGTAATTTATGCCCTGGGAGATTTGCAGATGGTCTTTCGAGGTTTTGTCTATGGCATGTAATTCATACCCTGGGACATCTGGAAAATTCTCTTTCGAGGTTTTGCTTGGGAGGACATATAATTTGTGCCCTGGGAGATCTGTAGATAGTCTTTCGAGGTTTTTCCTATGGCATGTAATTTGTGCCCTGGGATATCTGGCAGATGCTCTTTCGAGGTTTTGTCCTATGGCATGTAATTTGCTCCTGAGAGATCTGGACAGGATGAAAAAGGCCTCAGATGCTTCAGCCAGGTTTTTCCATGACCACATGTAATTTGCTCCTGGGAGATCTGGACAGGATGAAAAAGGCCTCATATGCTTCAGCTAGGTTTTGTGGTGGACCACATGTAATGTGCTCTTGGGAGATCCAATAGGTAGAGCTGTGTGCTCGTAACAGCCTGGGATGCTTCAGCCAGGTTTTATGATGGGTCACATGTAATGTGATCCTAGGAGATCCTACAGGTAGAGCTGTGTGCTCATAATAGCCTGGGATGCTGCCGCCAAGTTTTGTGATGCACATAATAAGTCCTGAGAATTCCACAATATGGCTAGTGATGATGAAGACCTGCAGGTGGTGGGCCTACATCCAGTATGAAAAAGGACTGGCTCTGTAGAACTTCCTATGATGAGTAGATTTAGAGATTGGTTGAGATAGCAGCAGCAGTGACGATGATGATGACGATGATCCCGAGAAGAAGACTTGTCTAGCAGAATTGTGTCGAGAAATACCTTCCTAGTTAAGAGGGAGTGTTGATGTATATGTAACTTCGGAATGTATTTCATTTGTGTATTTTATATATATTTATTGTACCCTTATAAGAGATGTGTCATTCCTCTATAAGGAAGTGTCGTCATGTGGATTGACAAGTGTCGCAAGTGTGTGTACTTGCCGATGGGTTATTAGACCACCATGTGGGGTCGGCCCTGAATTATATATATTATAATGTGGATGTACCTAGCTAGACAAGTCGGCCCCATAAGGTCACTGGGCAAAAAGGTTAGTATAAATAGAGATCAGAGATCTCTATTTTAATCATTCGAAAAAGTAACTCGCTCTCACTCAGAAAGTGGTGCACTAGTGAGGAGGAGGATCATCTGCTACTAGGAGACTATCTCAGTGTATTTTGGTTGTACTTTGGTTGAGCCATTGCTCTCTCTATCTCTGAGGAAGTTGTGGGGTTTTTCACCTTAGGATTTTCCCCACGGAAACTCTGTGTCTCTTGTCTCTCATGCTTTTGATTCTTGTGATGCTTGTCATGCTTATTGTGATTGTCATGCATTGATATACTGTATATGTTATTCTCTCAGTAAAGATCCTAGAGTATTGTGAATTAATGCTCAAAATTTAACAGCTCTTTTGTTCCTGCTGGGTGGAATATTTCTTAGGCTTCCCTTTGTTCTTCTTCTTACCACCAAACTTTTGAGGTGAAGATGATGAAACAAAATTCACTTCTTTGGTGACAGCAGGAGTGGATGATTTGATGGTGTTGTGACCAGCCTGTGTTGGTGATGGGGAAGAACCTTGTGGGTTGGATGAACCAACAGCTTGAGAGGAAGGGTGGGTGTGAAGGGATCCAATGATGCCATCGGCTTGGGGTCCCTTGGGTGGTTTTGCGAGGTCATAAGTGTTGCGGGGCACATCGGGAAGAATATCAAATAATGTGCTAGATTGAGCATAAACTAAGTCTAGCAAGTGGGAACGAGCGATGGCTTGTTCCTCAATGACAGCACCGCCTATGGAAACATCTTGTGATATGGTAGGAATGAGAGACTTTGTAAACCATTATGCTAGGAGTTGATCTGGAATAGGAGACTTAATGAGACGTCACCTCCTCCACCACTCATGTATATGATCTAAGATATGAGTAGCGGTATTTTTACGGAGTGAGGTTAAAAGCTCTGTACCAATTTCATACCATATAGGTAGCTGGAAATGAGTCAAAACATTCATAGCGAGAGAACCAAAATGAGGAAAAGAATGAGGTGGTAGTTCAATACACCACTTGGCAGCAGAACCAATGAAAGTCCTTTGAAACAATCTAAGACGGATCGAGTCGTCCATCAGGGAGTTGGATGAGCACTACAAGTGGTATGTCATCACATGAGTTTTAGGATCCTCACCCAGCTTACCATCAAATTTTGGGATATCTGACAGAATTTTCACCGGAATGGGTGGCCAATTAGTTCTGTGGTAAATGGGGTCATTGGTCAAGCGAGATAGGTCAAGTAGATCCAAAGTAGCCAAAAAGGGCAGTTGAAGATTAGGCTACAAGTACTGATAGTATGGATAAGGTGTGTAAGGACCTATGGGACCTTGTATCGACTGAACATGAGGTGTTCCAGGAGGAAACTGGCCATAGGGGTACGGGTCACCCGGACCAAATGTAGGTCCGCCGCCATAGTAAGGTGGTCCATAACCATAATAAGGTGGCCCATTACCATAAGTTGGGGGCCTGCCTCCACCGCTAGGAGGGGGTGGGCCGCATCCAAATGGTGGGGGTCTTCCACCACCTCCAGGGTAGGATGGGCCACCACCACCTCCGCTAGGAGGAGGTGGTGGTCCACTACCACCACTGAAATAGGATGGGCCTCCACTACCTCTGTCGTGAGTGGGTGGTGGGCCATCGCTGCCACCGGAATGGTAAGAGGCTCCTCCACCACCTCCACCATAGTAGGGTGGTGGTCCACCACCATCGCCACGAGGATGATAAGGTCCTCCACCATCACCACCGGGAAGGGTTGGTGCTCCTCTGCCACCGCTGGGATGAGATGGTCCTCCCCCACCACCACCGTTAGGGGGGGTCATCCTCCACCACCTCCACCAGGGGGGGTGGGCCATGATGACCGAAATGAGGTGGTCCTCCTCTAGAAGGTAGAGGTTCGCCTCCTCCAGAGTTATGTGGGGGCCCTCCGCCTCCAATGGGAGGTGGGGGTGGACCAAATGGAGGTGGAGGGACTTAAGGGACTGTAAGTGGGGGTCCATGTTGTAAAACATTTTTCTCTCCCCATAGAGTGTAAGGATTTCCGGGGTAGGGTACCCCGTAGAGTGCGTTTCCAGGAATAAGTTGACCCGACACGGGGTTAATATGACCTGGATACGCTTGACTCGATGGAGGTTGAATTACATTGGACGGTCCCCCAACTTGGGATAGTCCCGAAGTGGAAGGTCCAAACGGCAAGGAATTTCCAATGGAAGGCCCGATGGGAACTCCTATTGCAGTATTATGGGTAAGAGACGGGGGTTTACCCCTAGCAACAACTTTCTGACCACTAGGTAAAGGTAGACCCAACACTGGTTGTTGACCATTCACCATAGAATTACCACTACCTGTAAAGAAGGTAGGGGGTAAAGAGCATCCTCCCCTCTAAGTTTGGGGTGGGGGAGGATCAGGTGATGTAACCGCGGTAGTTACGGGTGTGTTGGACTGTTGTCCTTCAACGGGTTGGGTTGTGAGAGGTTTTGAACGGGTCTCCTATCTAGGGGACGCATGTGCAAGAATGGATGGTTGACTAGCTTCAGTAGTGGTCACGCATTGTGTGGATGATTTCGGTGACTCAAAAGATAAAACACGACTTGGGGGTGGTCATTCATCGATCCTTAGTTGAAATTTTTGACTTTGAAACTCCTCACCCATAGCACGTAAACGAGCCAATTGCTCACGATAAGGTGTTAAGCGATCGTCGAGACTAGCCCAACTGGGTGGGGATGCAACGGCAAAATGGGCTAGTGGGTGGCCTGTAGAAGATGTCCAATAAGTTGTTGAAGGACCAACAGCTACTGTGGGGTCGTCTTGGGGTTGATTTATCCATTCCAACGATCTAGGCTCTCCCGGTGCAAGGGAGATAAGTCTTGTGAAATGGGGATTTGTGCTTCCTCACCCTGCGGGGGATGAGAGGTCGGTGAATCTGGAGGAGTATGAGGAAAAAAAATTCCTCCAACATTCACAGTGGGGTTTTCCACTTCATGTGACGCGACCCTAGCTTGTGGATCCATTCTTACCCTCGAAATTACCTCCTGTTTAAGGGGATATTCGAGTGGCAAATTCTGAATCCTACAAGAACTTCTCCAAGGAAAGTCAGCCAGAGTGACTGAAACAAAAATTTTATCCTAAGGCAAGCTAAATGAAAGAAAAGTACACCAAACAAACCCTTTACAAACTAAGGCCACAAGCAAACTTATGTTATAAGAGTGGATTCAACAGTCAAGAACCTCACAAGATTGTCAAGGCTTCGCAACTTGCAATATACTGTAGGGTCCAACAGTAAAATGCAACAAGGAGGATTGGGACCGTACCCTTTCCTGAATACCCGATTACCTAGACGGTTGTTGTTCTAGGTTTATTGCTCTGCCAAGACGGCCAAAAGGTTAACTCAGTTGGTTTCAGGAATCCTAAGGGTGTCTCCCGATATACGCAAGGTACGTGGGAGCTCAAATCCATAGTGGTGTTGTCTAATGCACAACCATTCGGCAAGAGACCTTCCGATATACTACCGAGTACGTGAAACACCTTTCGATATATGCCAAGTACTAAAGGGACTTGGTGGGTATGTGAAAGAGCTTGATATACCGATAAGTACATGGAAGACTACAATACCCCCTGGATACAGTGTTGGCAAATAACTACAGCTGCCACGCTTAACGACGCCGGAACACGTCTCTAACTTACACACAAGTTACTAAAATTTTTACCCTAGTTCTACTGATAATTTTATCTGGATGGTTAGGTGAATGCATGAGGTGAGTACATAATCGTAAACATAATGTAGGTCCTAACTACATGCAAAAAATACATTTTTCTTTCAATGAACTCTACGTATCGGAAGGAGAAATTTTCTTTTTCTTTCCAACAATTTCACCAAAGCAATGCAATGCAAGACAATCCCAAATCTACCAAAAAAATGACTATGAAGTATTCTTTTCCTTTTCGAGCGAAACATAAAAGACACAACACTACTAAACCAAATCAAAGCATGTTTTTTTCTTTTTCTTTTATCTTTTCAAAACAAAAATGAAGCTAAGTGATGAAAAGAGAGAGTTTTTAAGCAAAGTATGCAAGATTTTCACTTTCACTATGATGGCCTAAAAGCACAAAAACCAAAAGATACAACGCAATTTCCCAAGCATGGAACTACTTTTGCAAAACTTGATATCTATCCGAATTTTTCAAGAAAATGAGCAACTCATAATTCATGAAAAACACAAATAATGCAATTTTTTTTCAATTTTTCCAAAAGATCTATGAATGAGGCATTCCAATGCATGTGCAATTCTTCAAATGAACTTGAAAAAATGATGGAAATAAAGTACTTTTGATCTTTCAATGGATGTATCAAAAATGAAAATTTGACAACAACAATGCTTTTAAATACAAATACTGAAATGAAAAGATTACTCGCAGCACTCTAATAACTCAGAAAATCTCAAGAAAAGATGAGCACTCAATGGACTAAAAATACACACAAACACTCAAAATCATTAAGTAACAAGAAGCACTAAAGAAAGCAAAGCTCAAAGATGAATGCAAATGAGGTCTAGAAACTGATCTAATGCAATGATCAAATCTGGAAAGGAGAGGAGGGAATGCAAGGGTGAGTGGATGCAGGTGGGGGAGACAAGAGTGTCCACCACTACCAAATTTCAGACTTGTCAAAGATGAAACCCAAGACAACTCCAAACAAAACCAAACAAATCAACACACAAATCAAAATGGGATCTCTTACTAGATCTTACAGTATAGAGGGAGTCTGCACACAAACTAAACTCAAAACATAAATGGAGAAAGGGTACCAATATGGAAACTTTGGCAGATCGACGCACTCTGTGCTTGTACATAGTGTGACATCGCAGTTCACCAATGCGGGGGAGTGCGACGCTGTCACAGAATACCAATGGAAGGGTTGTGGCAACAACCTCACAGGAAAAGAACAGAGATAAAAAATAACATAGTGTCACTCTAGGTACACTAACCAGGTGTGACAGGCGAGATATGAGTTCAAAAATGAACCAATTCTCCAGATAATGAGTATAAAAAAGGTCTGCAAATGAGGAGTACAAACTCAAAGGAAGGAAATCAAACTCTTCAAAGTGAAGATCTGATGGTGAAACCAACTAAAGAAGGAAATGACAAAATTATATGCCTTGTAACAAGAAATCAACTGAAAATGAGATTCAAATTGACAACTATAAAGCAATGTTCTATTCCCTAGTGTGGTTGCCTGATTTGTTTGACGGACAATACACTCGAGCAGACACGAGCCAGATCTCCCTAGCTCAATGTGAGTCTAGAACAAATAGTACAGACTATAAACCACTTTCCTAGATCTAGTTAATGATCGGGTCACTAGATGTCTTACCATAAACTTGATGTCCTTTCATCATGGATGTTGCTCCACACCTCGCGGTCATCATATCTCAGCTGCAAGACCTGTCAAGACACATGGGACAAGACAAACAAGTAAAAAGGCATCTAAACAGTAACAGATCTAAGTAAACAGTTAAGCAAGTAAACTACACAATAATATCAACACAACAATATTGGTGGAAAGCATTTATATTACTGTAAATAGGGAAAGTACATAGAAAAGAATGACTACAACCGAAGCTTAATGTAGTATCCCTTCTCCCTCCAAGCCAATTGCCATATCCTCCCAAGGAAGTGTGAGTCTCTCAATGAATGAGTTAGAGATCTCTCCAAGATGATTTCACCAGCATGTAGACACTATAGACTTCCTCCTTTTGGAGAGGGGTAAAGCTTCACTTATATAGGACTAAGTGGATAGGGTATGGATAGGGTAGGTTGAGATATGGTAGGAGAGAGACAGGGGATTCTTCCAAGAGGTTAGGAACCGAGTGCCAACTCTCGTAAGACTTCAGGGTTAAGGATCCAAGTCAGCAAGCTTCAAGAATGGGCTCAAAGGACCTATTTTTGTCCATTAACTCGCTTCGTTGTACCATGCAGTAGATCAAGATGCGACGTCGTAGGTTGCATGAGTGCAGCTTGTGATGACCTCTCAAAACCTAGCATAAATGTAATGGTATCCCTTCCAGGTAAATGACTTAGCCAATGAAACTTCAGGGATGTATACACTGAATCTCTGGATGGTAGAATTTTAGGTGTAACAGGACCAATTCACACGGTCATAAGCCTTTTCCAAATCCATTTGAATAGAAGAGCCTTCAACTTTTGAACCTTTATAGAATGCATAAGTTCGTGAGTAACCCCAATAGCATCATGGATATTTTGATTTTGCAAAAATCCAAACTGTTCAGCAGTAATATGTGTTGAAAGAGCAGACTTTAGTCATCGTGCAATTATTTTTTAAATCAGCTTATAAGCTAAGTTACACAAAGCTATAGGCCAAAACTCTCCAAAGGAAGATGGCTTGTTACTCTTAGGAATTAAAGTAACAAAAGTAGAATTCAGATCCCCAGAAAGGAAACCATTAAGTCTAGTAAATTCAACCATTTTTACAATGTCCTCTCCCATAATATCAAAAAAATGAATATACACTTCTACCAACGAACTATCCGGTCCAGGACTCTTCTCTTTCGCAAAAAGTTTCAAAGTTTACTCAGCTTCCTCCAAAGATACTCGTTTACCCAATTCACAAGCTTCTAGATCATCAAAAAATCGAGGATAGAATCTAGCAACTCTAATTTGATCTAATAAATCACATTCACCATCATCCTTATAAATATTCCCAAAGAAAATAACAACTTCTTTCTTTAATGGATCCAAACCTTAAATAAGATTACCTTAACCATCTTTAATTTCTCATATAGTATTCATATTATGACGAGCAGAGGCATAGGAATGGCAAAAATTTGAATTCTTGTCACCATGATCAATCCATAAGGCCCGGCTCTTCAACCTCCATTCCATCTCCTCTTGAAGCAGCAGTTCCTCCCTCTTTTGTTCATACTTCTTCAAAACCAACCACATTTAAATCCCCATGAAAATTTTCAAAATGATTCCTTTGAATATGTTGTTCCAACTGTGCCAACTCAACCTTATCAGAGACCTTTCGATTATTAATCTAGACTGTAACAGCTTCTTTAAGCTTCCTCATTTTCAAACAAAAATAATCCAGCGGATTATCAAACTCAACATTATCAATTTTCCAGAAATCCTAAACCATATTATAGAATTCCTCCTTCAACAACCAAGAACTATTGAACTTAAAAGGGAACTGAACCCTTTACAACGTAATCATCCAATTGAAGAATGATTGGCCAATGATCAGAAAACTTAACCTCGTGAACCCAAGAACGATATTTTTGGAAAAAACCAAGCAGAGAAGCTTTTACCAAAAATCTATCAAGTCTTTTGTGAACCCCATCCTTCCCACTTCTACCATTAGTCCAAGTAGGAAGCAATTTGATTGGTAAAGCATTCACCATATCATTTTCATCAATCAACTGTGAAAAAAAATCAGCCATCGAATACACTCTAGCCACTGCTCCCCATACTTCAGAGGTCGACTTTGTAAAATTCAAGTCACCTACAATAATCAGGTTTTCAAACCTCATAATTCCTAAACAATTAAGAGACTCGCAAAAGCTACATCTCTCATTGTAAGGAGCATAACAATTAAGGATAGACAAATGCAGATTCAACCCCACACACATGACTTCTAATAAAATACCCCAATGAGTTTTAAAAGCTTTAAAGGTAAACAAAACAAGGTTCTCTTCAACAAGTAAAGGTCTCTCAACCACAGAGGGGAAATTAGAAATCTCATGTCTCAGGACAACTTCACAAAGGGGAAATTAGAAATCTCACATAGGGGAATTTAGAAATCTCATGTCTCACGACAAATTAGTTTATAATAGTATACATCTATTATTATTAATACAAACATATTTAATAATATTATTAATATATACTATATAAACCTATTATTAATGTGCTTCCAATAAAATGTACTTAATAAGGACAATATGGTGGCAACATTTATTCTATTACTATTTGTTATTGTTGTTTGAAAACTAATCTAGAGAGACAAAAGCTAAATGCCAAACATAGTTGGATCAATCTGCCTCTCCGGTGATATAGGGCAGCAGTTGTATTGTTTGAGATCCTTCCGAGTTCTAAGCAGTGATGGAATTTGATGGGAAAAATGGTCGTCATGGAGCATTTTGATCGTCAAATACGGTTTAAAATTTTAGCTAACCGTCTTTTGTGAAGGGTGATAAAATTTCTAAAACGTATTTTTGAAGGGCAATACAATTTCTAAACCGTCATTATATTACTACTATTTTTGAAAGACAACAAAATTCCTAAAATGTTATTATATTACTAATTTAATAGTAGTATTAATTAATATATTTATGTTATATAAATTATACTTTCTAAATTCCAACTTAGAAAGCATACATTCATTAAATAAATAGAAACATCTATTAAATTAAAATTATTTCCATGTGCAAGTTGCATTTATTTGTTAATCTATACTTTCTAAACTCCAACTTCCAAATAATACATTTATTAAAAAAATAGAAACATCTATTAAATTATAATTATTTCCATGCCTTTCCATTTGCAAGTTGCATTGATTTTTCCTAAAAACAGGAACACTCATATTTTTTTTTTTTTATTAGTGCAATGGGCGTCTAATAAAAAATCAATGCAACTTAGCATGCTCAATGCTCATTGATTATGTTAGCATGCTGCAACAACTTCAACAACTTTGGGAGTTGGAGGGCCTTGGAGACAAAGGTTGAGAGTTATTTGCATTATAGAGGTAATTCTTGCACTATTTTTTTGCATGTGTATTTAGTCATTTATCCCAGAATTTTAATAATCTGTGTGCAACATTTGGAATGAAAATTGATATAGCTTTCTAGTGGGCATATTGATTCAATTCAAATATAATGTAACTCTTACCTCCATTTGTGCTATTATGGAGGAATCAAAGAAAGCTTGAAATACAATCATTACAATGGGGCTCAACAAGAGCATCATGTCACTTACAAGAATTGAACCTGAGTGGGGAGGGCAACAATATTTCCTCCCAACCACCCAAGCTACAACCGGATAACAATTTTGCAAACAAAAATAATTATGTGATATTTGTTTTATTTTTATATGCATATTTGTGCGAAATTATAAAATCATTTTTTGTTTATTTATGCTTCATTGTTTATTTATTTTTGCATATTATGAAGTGCATTCATATTTATTATTTTTAAGTTATATTTTTATATAATATTAATTTAGTACATAAATGGTAAATAAAATGAATGTGAATCAAGTTAATGGATAGTGATACATACCACCATAGATCCATTAAAAGGGGATCTACCAAGTGGCCAGAGTGATCAAAACTCTCATAAGTGCAAACTCCTTCTTAGACTAGAAATGTTGAGGGATCAAAACTCTCATAAGTGCAAACTCCTTCTTAGACTGGAAATGTTGGTGTGTAATGCAATGCTTATGGTTTTAATTTATCTCATTTATGTAGTTTTATATATATGTGGTTTGAAATATTTTAAATTTGATCTCAGCGGACATGTTATTTTTTTATAATATTTTATTTTTTTTATAAAATGCACATGTCATTTATAGGATAAGCATGGAAGAAGTTACACATCTCCCCCTATTGGGCTGTAGAATACACCTGTGAGACGCAATTAATAATGATTATTTTAATTTTAATATAAAAAAGTCAAGAAAAAAAAATATTTCTAAAAAAATCAACAAAATTAAATTATTGAAGGGTAATTTTTTTGGGAAAACTTCATTGTTGAAAGGTAAATTTTTAAACAAAACGTTTCCCATGGGTAATATAAAAACCCAAAACGTCAAAAAAAACCTAGAAGGATCTAAAACCGGAGCTTCGGGCTATGACCCTCCAACTGGCTGTGGCATCGGGACTTAGACTAAACTCGCTAAGCAATTCACACTGGTCCAGTCCTATCAAAATTATTTGGATCTTTCAATGATAGGTGAACCAGAACAGCGGGCTTTTACCCTCAAAATAAGGGGTGCTAGTAATAGAACTGGAGGGTACACTACTATATAGCTATAACAAAATAATGGGATCCTGCCCCAGCTCCGCTTTTTATACTCTCCCGCTATTGGCCTGCTTCCACCCCGTCAATATCTGGCTTTGGAACAAAACGTTTCACCCAAAACGTAAAAAAAAATAATCTGATGGTTAAAATGAAAACCAAATTCCAACACTGGTTGCGAGTTCCGACGTTTTAATCACATGAGGCACAATTCAACTGGCATGTTCAATGCAATTTCCATTTATTAATCTTGGCAGCTAATGGATGGGACAACTAATGATATTAAAAAGAAATGTACGCCTCCCACTGATTAATCTACATTATCATCTTACTTTGAATCGTTCTACGCATTCTCATAAATTCATTTCCAATCACATCTCAGTCGAGGCGGAAATAATTTGAGATATCATATTCAGACGGTCCTGATTTCAGTCAGTCTTCTTATGGGTTAATCGTTTGTTTTGTCTCTAATATTAATTAAAAAATATTTTCCATACATCCCTTCCCGGCTCAGAGTAGAGTAGCCGATTCCCGTTGCCAGGACAGGATATACTGCTGTCGGCATTTTTCCTTTAAGCTTCAAAATCCCATGAGCAAACCGAACCGACATGCGTGGCACATACCAGCTGGACGGTTTCAGAAACAGAGTTTCCTTGGGCTCTGCTCAGCTAGACACCTTTAAAATAGAGTAAGTTCTATCTCCTCTCAGCCTCTCAGGTTTGTTGTAAGAGGAAAATAAGGGGAAGGCGAATTAGAAGCTTTTTCTCATGTAGTTCCTTGGCAAGAAAGTAATATTTAACCTGGGATTTGTTAAGGGCAGATATCCAGTATAATGTCTATCGTCGCTAAAACGATTAATGTTAAGACCTATCCTTTCTTCTCAAGATGAGATTAGGGTTTAGTGTATATTGACTGTAAATCAAGTGGCGAACACACCGTTGTATGAAATCGTTGGGATTTTTTCTGTATTTAAATCTATCGGCTACACGAATCTATCTGCTACACATTGACTCCATAAACTAATATTTGTAATCCGTTCGGTCATTCCTTATGTCATGAACTAAATTACTATAGATCTACCTTAACGGCTTGGACCTGTATGTCATGATATTATAGATCTACCTTAGTATCTAGATCTACCTGAACTCCTAATGATACTATAGATCCACCATAACGCCGAATTTTTGACATGTTAAAAAAATTTGGAACGAAATTCTCAGGGTTTTGTTGCCCTTGTTTCAGGGTGGGCTGTCGATCATCTACCCTCTCTTACCGTAATTCAGGGGTTGAACGAATTTTTCTGCTCATCTTCGTCCCTTTGTTGGGCTTTGATGGCAATGAAACAGACTAATACTCTTTCTCGAATTCAGCATAGTTGCATGGGTCGGATTCGGAGTTGCAGGAAACAACACAAAATAGGAAGAAGATATAGAGGGACTTACTCATCACTGGTATTTGCGGCTCTACGTGCAGCAGTTCCCAGAAGGAAGGTAACTATGTCCAAGTATTTCCCTTTCTTAGGTATTTGAATCATATACAAGCGTTGTCAATTACAGATTTATTTTATTTTTTGATCGACAGGTAGATAAGAAGTAGTTTCGGCCTGTTTCCTGTCGACAAATTTCAAACCCTACTAAAGGTCCCCAAAATAAAACTGACAGAGTTGAAGGCCATCCGTCATTAATCATGAGAAAAACTGTGGATAAGAGGGATACTACTCGAGAAAATCTAGATGGGCTTAATCCAAACGTCACCATAGGAACAATGGGAGGTCATTATTGGATTAGAATCTTGACATATAAAAAATATACTCCTCTGTCTAATTATCTTGGCACGTTTGAGGTAGAAAACATGGAGGTTATGAACGTTACTATGTTTACAAGTATAAATAAAGTGTTCTATAGTATAATACTCAAGGTGAGCATCTCCATATCCTTCTATAGGTATTTAGTATTTTATTTTTCTTATATTGGATTGATGTTGCCAGTCTTCAGTGAAATCCAAATTGGAAACAGATCTATTTGGCGACAAGCTTCAACGAAATGGGAGCAGAACTAAGAGGTGGAAAAACGAAATTCTCGCAACAGTCGCTCCATGCTTTCTGATCCAAGCGATATAGTTGTAACTTTGCATCAATACATCCTATCAGTTCCTTTTGTTTATGGTACACAAGATAAGTTATACTTCATCGTGATCTTTGATAATTCCCAGCACATTTATGTAATTATATACTGTAAATTACTGTGATTTTAAAATATCTAATTTAATACGTTTCTTGGATTTTATAGGTTTCAAACAACAATATTATAAGAAGAGGGTGTGAATAACTTTCTATATATCATTTTATATTTTAATTTTTTTTATAGAAATATAAATATTATTGGAAATGATCTGATATTGTTTTTTTTAATATTTCTTTTCTAAATATTAAAAATATTAAAAAAACGTGTTAAGCATTGTGGTAGCTGTTGTTATTTTATATTTATGTTTTACTATAGGGGACAACTAATTCTTAGAACTTATGTTTATGTTTATTGTTTTATTTTATGTTTGAGTCTTGTGTTATTTATTGTTATTTATATTTCTATTTAGCTATAATTAACAATGAGCTTATGTTTATATTTGTGATGAACATGCAACAATTAGTTAATGAAAATACATGAGATAGTAGAAATAACAAAACTTAGAATCACTTTTATTGATTGTGGGGCACTTCGAGGGGGTCAACCTCCTTTGAGCAAGCTCAATACAAATAACTTCACGGTACCTTCATTTGTCTCAACACAAACTTATATACTAAGTCTAGGCGCCAATACCATGTGTCAATACAAACCATGGGCCAATACAAACTATGGATCAACAATTACTACGGGACGACTTACAAAGCATATGCGTCCAACAACAATAATACAAACTATGGATCAACAATTACTACGGGACGACTTAAAAAGTATATGCATCCAATAACAATATACTAACAAAGTAAATAGAAGGGTTGACATGGGTTCCTAACATCCCCTCTCCCTTAGAAAAATCTTTGTCCTCAAAGCTTTAGATGTGGAAATTGATGTAGAATTTGAAGCAGTGGTTCCCCTGTAGCATCGTCAAGTTGCATTCCGGGCCACTAACGCCTTTTGAGTTTCAGTAGGATTGCTTGCAAGGCTGTAGACGAAGAAGAACCATATCATCTGCGTGAAAAGTGTGCTCTGAACGGTTCTAATCGGTTTGTTGTTTCAGTCGAATTCTTGCCATGTGAAGATTGCCCTGCAGAATGAGAAGAATCTGATCGTGGTTTTGAAGAACCGAGTCAATTGCCTGAACTAGGGAGCTACTGAGGGTGTATGGAAGAAGAACTGGCGGTGCCTATCCATACACTGCTTCATATGGTGTCCTTGTAGATGTGGTATTGTACCACTGGAGCATGTCTAGGAAATCCATAGAAATAGTTGTCCAAGTATGTGTAAGGATGGGCAAGGGTTCGAGCAGTCCCGAAAGGAGTGTCGTTTCACCCTTGTTGATTTGGTAAGTATCACAGTCAACCACTGTCTGTTGAATTGTCATTTTCAGTCCCTGCCAAAAGAAGTTACATTGTTCCCGGTCATACTTTTTGAGGAACCAAGAGTGCGCTGCCGACGAAGAAGCATGGAGTTCATAGAAGAGATAGCCCTGTTGAACAGATTGCAACCAGTTTGGAACAAGCAAAGAAATAGCTGTAAGAGAAACTGGGTCATCAAATGTGCGAGAAGGAGCATTTGCCACCATATTGTCCTGACCCTTCTTGTAAGTGATCGCATAGTCATAACCCATGAGTTGGATAACCCATTTCAAGTGTGCTGGGGAGGAGACCCATTGTTCCAGAAAATTTTCCAGACTCTGGAGATCAGTCTTGATGCAGAAATAATTCCCTAAGAGAGATGGCTGCCACTTCGGTACTGCATGCAAAATAGCCATCATTTCCTGCTGAGATGTATATGTGGCTAAATGCTTACCGGAAAGGTCTCTTGAAGGCGGCAAGCCCACTGGTGTAGCAAATACACTTGCATATCTATCCAAGGAAGTAGTGGAGACTGTTGCTAGGTGCATCTGAATGGAATGGAGCTGAGCGATGACACCATGTGAATTCTTCTTCAGGATCTTTTCCACGCGATGTGAACTGATGATGTGGAGAGACCCTAGTTGTAAGCCCACAAATTTGTGTTGTGTCCCATTGACTGAAAACTGCATCCAAAGTTCATCAAAATCCCATAAGATGGGGCCAAGTGTGTGTAACCATTGAACGCCCAAAACCACATCACATCCACCTAAGGACAAGGAAAACATTTCAGAGCGCAGGTTATAATCTTCCAGAGAGATACATGGGCGGGCGCACGAAGATGGTCCCCATTTTCGTTGCAATGGGGGCGCGCTAGCGAAAAAAAAATGGCCCGTACACACCTAAGGAAGCACGAATGCGCCACTAGGTTCGGTACCGAACCGAGGTGCGTGTGCGTATATGGCACGTACGAGTTCCTAGCGCGTGTGCGTACGCGCCTCTCTTAAAATTTAAAAAAAAAACAATGCCCAATTTCTGCATTGTTCCATTGGGTCGGCCGAGCGCGACTTGCACCTCCGCGTACGCGTCAATTCAACCACCAAAGTTGCCCAAATAAACTTCAAAACCACCCCACAACACCCACTAACTCATCAACAGGGTGATTGATAGGTAAATATCAAGTTTTGTTTTCATTTTATTAATTCTTTGTATCAATTTTTTGATTTTTTTTGTTTATTTAATTGTAAATAATTCTCAAATTTTGAAAACAATGAACCAATTTTCTATTGCAGATTGTAAACTGAGACAATGAGTGAACAAGATGTTAACCCCGAGTCCAGTGGAACACAAGAAAACCCAAACCTTGGACCCAATGCCGAACAAAACCGTGAACACAATCCAAATGCCGAACAAAACCAAAACCCACAACCTAATTTTGAACAAGATGACCTTAACCACTATGTAAATGAAATGCAAGTGCACACTCGCGAACTTAGAAACTCGGGTGAACCATCTTAATTGTCTCTTGCCACGTCAATTGAGAACTAAATCAACTCCCTCATACATGCACACCAGCAATTGACCGACATGACTCAATTTAGAGTTAGGATGCAGGAGTACTACTCCACGGGCATCTCCAAGGAAGCAATAAAATATTTGAACATTACAAAAGCCCAATTATATAGTATGTTCACTGATCCGAAAACAGGCCAACCACTGAACATTACAAAGCCACGTGTCTGCATGGATTGGTGTCATTACCAACTGTGGAGGGACAATTGGATGCGGAAGTGGTTCATGGTGTACGATAAACCTCCCTGCAATAATAGGGAGGTTCCACAGTACTTCCTTCGCCAACTGTGGGATGAGTTTTTCCTCATTTTACATGTCAACTATTTTGACATAACCGAATTCCAGGTTGTTGGGCGTGGCTCTGCCCAAGATCGACCTGCTTCCAGGAGGAACCCAGTGAGAGGGCCACCAGCTCCGAGGCGTGACCCCAACCCCTCTCCCCAGCCACCTCAGTTGCCCCATAAGCTTGATCAGATCAAGGTGGCAATGAGGAATGTTGCACGTGGTCTCCTCAGACACACCTCCTTTGTAGCAGGGACTACAGTGGAGAGGTCGGGTGACCTTGATAGAGATCCAGGTACAGGGCCTTCACAACAAGGCTAGGATAGACCCATGACCAATGGTAGCCATGTTGGGAATTCCAGTTCGACGAGGACGATTCCACATCTTTGTCCCCATTGCGGGCACATTTTCCCTGGCCCGATCGAGGGTTGTTATATGGATCAGGTCAACAATTTTTTTAATGTGTTTTCAATCATCACTTTATAACTTGTAAAGTATTTTGAAATTATTTTTGTTTGACTTAAACTATTATTTCAATGTACAGTTATTCAGAGCTGATACACTGATATGGGAGAACGTAGAATCTCCTAACCTGGATGCACTAATGGCAGCTGCAACTTAAATTGTGGCACCCCACATGGAGGTATTTTCAGTACTTGACACAATTTTTTTATTACTTATGTCATTTATATTACTCAAGTATTTATATTTATGGCATACACATTGATAGTCCGTACAATGTTTTTGAATATCTTGATTTCCTAGATAATGACTTGTTTAACATGTTCGTAACATGCATGCATTTTGTTGTCCACGGGTGTTTCGTGACTACGGTGATTAGCCACCCCCACCAGGGATTGGCACATCACCATATACACAGGTACAATGTGTAGTTATAAGCATGCTTTTAATTTGATTTGTTATGACTTACTATAGTTTAATTTATTATTTGTTTACTAAATTGTGATATTGCAAATGTATATGTAGGTTCCTCCAGCAGCTGTGTCTCCGCATTTTAGTCCTATGTATCCACCCTCTCCCATGAGTCCCCTCCCTTGCTTTCATCTAGACCCCTCCCTACGTCCACCCCCTCCCTTCCATCCATCCCCCCCTCTCCAGCCATACTCCCCCCTCCATCCATCCTCCCCCACTCGCCCACCACCCTACGTCCATACATCCCCCCCAATTTATCCATGCCCCCATGTCTATCCATCCTCCCCCATTCGTCCACACCCCCCCTTCCTTCCACCTTCCCCTCTTCGTCCACAACCTCCCATTTTTCCATCCTCCTCCCTCCACGCAAGACTGCCCTCCCATGCACCATCCCTCAACACCGTCCTTATCCCTTTCCGTTCGATACCCTCCATCCTACAGCCAACAGGGGTTCATAGTCCACATGGTCCTCCTCCACCCCATACCACTGTGTCTTCTCCCACCATATCATCCCCACTTCCTGCCACTATTGTGGCATCTACTCTTCCAATATCCTCATCAGTATCTGGAGTGGTTGCACCTATAGTGGCTGCCACTACATCTATGCCCCCCCCCATCACTGCATCAGAGTTAGTTTCCTAGCCATCTGCTCCACCTGCTAGCCCAGAAGGCCATCCATGTCCATCGTCGGAGGTGTTCATGGTGGGAATGAAGTTAATTTATGAAAATATTTTGATGCATTAACAAAAATTAATCTAAGCAATTATGACTTTTCAATGAAATGATTGTTTTAAATATTGTAGGCTGGAATTGCTGAGAGGCTCCGCAGATCTAGGACACCTGTCCAACATTTCCCACTCATGTCAGAGGTGATTTATTTAAGATTCAAATTCTACATTTGTTTTATAAATGTGGTAAATATTGCAAATGCTTGAAAATGACGGTATCTTATATCATTTGTTCTAGAGCTCGGAGAGACGGTCTACTCCTAGATGGACCAAGACCCGAGGCACCGGTAGCCCGAAGAGTAGGAAGATCGACTTTGGATCTGCACGTGGGAGTGATGGCGGTGGTCACAATGTTTGACACACCACGTGTTATGTACATTAGCCATGATGTGGCACTTTTGTGCACCATTTTTTATGTACTTTGTATCTACGGCACGAGTTTCCATGTATTTTGTATCTACGGCATGAGTTGTCGCATTTTGTGTAGGGCACAAGTTGCCATTGTACATACATTGGGAACCATGTTCCACTATTCACCAGAAATTATATATGTTTGGATGAGTTTTGTAGCCTCGATGCACATGGATTTTCAGTTATGTGATTTATATATCTTATT
Organism: Larix kaempferi; assembly: GCA_027924585.1. Lineage (NCBI taxonomy): Eukaryota > Viridiplantae > Streptophyta > Pinopsida > Pinales > Pinaceae > Larix > Larix kaempferi. The sequence continues at coordinate 7,152,831 of BSBM01001033.1, forward strand.
GTCTAATGTGGTTGTCTCATGTTGTGTGTACCATGATGTGATGTTGTGTAAATTTGGGTTTTACCTAGATCTTAGAAGAGAAGTTGGATATCATAGTTCAGCTTGGTTTATCTTTCCACATGTAAAATATTCTAATGGTATCTATGTTAAGAGAACATTGTAAACATAGGCTAACTCAAACAAAATCATGTGTGAGAATTAATCTAAAAACAAACGGAATAATTGGATGGACAAATCACACCTCATGGCCCATAAGATATATATTGGGAACTTGAGTACTAGGAAAAGAACACTTAAAAATAGAAAATGTCCATTGTTGTCAAAAGGTTAAAATGAGATCCAACATGATTTTTAATAGCTCTACATAATGAGATCCAAAAAGGCCATACTCTACATAATGAAATGTCGTCACTAGTATTTATTTTGACCATTTTGTCCACTTAAGATCATGCAACAAATTGGACAACCTTGAGCACGATGTATAGCTAGCTCATTATTTCTCACTCACAGATATAGCCACCTTTGATTTGATGACCATCACATCCACTACCATTTACAATTAGCACTTCCTTAATTTATCATTATGTGATAGCGATCTAATTTTATGTATGCATATATGTGTATAGTGGTTTGGATTCAAATGTATGCAGATGAATATATATGTACAATGAAAATGATTTAATCTTTACATGTATTATAATTTAGGGCTAGATCTTAGGATACATAATAGGGTTTCATTGTGATTAGAATACAAACTAGGGTTTATGCTACCAACTAGGGTTTTTAGGCTAGGCTCTCGTGTTTCTAGGCTAGGATCCAAGCTCCAGGGTCACCATATTAATGTTTAATTCCACTATCATGTCATCATTCTCACCAATACCATGCCCACTACTACAATCACCATCAAGCCTCTCAATCCCACTTTGAACATTTCCCATACTTCCAAGTTAAAATTGATAGGTCTTGTTGCTAAAATCTTTTCACTTATCTATTCACATAGACAAATCCACTCATGTGAAAGATTTGTTGTAGCTTGGTACGTGCAAGTTCACATGCAATAATACTTGAGAGATCATTTTACCCCATGATCCATGGAAGATTCATTGGAGTCATATGAACCTCATTGTCATCACCCCAACCATGGTCAAGATGCCAAGATCCATCCTTAGTAGACAAAACCTCATGTTGGCACCCATACCACACTCAAAGATAAAAGAATTGTTTGAAAGGGCATGTTTGGGGGTTGAGGGAATCTTGATTTTTTTATAATCACACATGAGAGGTTCTTATAGTCAAATACATTGGATATAAATAAATTCCCCAATGCCTTCATCATCTTCATCACCATCGCCATCATCATCAACGCCTTCATCATCATCACCATCATCATCATTATCACCATCACCATCACCATCAAATTCACCACCATCACCATCATCATCAACTTCACCATCTTCATCATCATCACCATCTTCGTCATCATTACCATCTTCATCATCACCATCACCATCACCATCACCATCAACCTCACCACCATCACCATCATCATCAACGTCACCATCTTCATCATCATCACCATCTTCATCACCATCTTCATCACCATCACCATCTCCATCTTTTGGATGCGAGACGGAACTATCACCATCACCATCACCATTAACCTCACCACCATCACCATCATCATCAACGTCACCATCTTCATCATCATCACCATCTTCATCACCATCACCATATCCATCTTTTGGATGCGAGACGGAACCATCACCATCAACATAAACCTCACCACCATCATCATCATCATCAACGTCACCATCTTCATCATCATCACCATCCTTGTCATCATCACCATCTCCATATTTTGGATGCAAGATTGAACCATCACCATCTTCATCATCACCATCAACCTCAACACCATCACCATCATCACCACCATCTTCATTATCATAACCAATTTTGTCATCATCACCATCTCCATATTTTGGATGCGAGACGGAACCATCACCATCTCCATCATCACCATCACCATCACCATCAACCTCACCACCATCACCATCATCATCACCATCACCATCACCATCACCATCAACCTCACCCAAACCCTATCCCTAACCCTCACCCAAACCCTAACACGAAGCCATCTTCTCCATCCTCACCATCACAATCACCGCCACCATCAACATCTTCATCATCACCACCATCTCCATCATAATCATTGACTCTAACTCTAACCCTATTTCAATTTCCTTCTATAACCCTAGCCCTAACCCTCGCCCAAACCCTAGCACTAAGCCATCTTCTCCATCCTCACCATCACCATCACCGTCACCATCAACATCTTCATCATCACCACCATCTCCATCATCATCATTAACTCTACCTCTAACACTAATTCAATTTCCTTCTATAACCCTAGCCCTAACCCTCACCCAAACTGTAGCACTAAGCCATCTTCTCCATCCTCACCATCACCATCACCATCACCATCAAAGTCTTCATCATCACCACCATCTCCATCATCATCATTGACTCTACCTCTAACCCTAATTCAATTTCCTTCTATAACCCTAGCCCTAACCCTCACCCAAACCCTAGCACTAAGCCATCTTCTCCATCCTCACCATCACCATCACCATCACCATCAACGTCTTCATCATCACCACCATCTCCATCATCATCATTGACTCTACCTTTAACCCTAACTCTAACTCCAGGTTCCTCATCAAATCCTCCATCATCATCATCTTCATGAACATCGACATCGCCATTGCCATCACCATCACTGTCAACCTCTTCATCATCATCACCATCATCATCATCATACGTTCCCGTTGGGTGATTTTCGAGAGTTGACCCTCGTGTGCAAAAATTGCACACTCCCTTAGTGAGCAAAACCCTAGTTTCCAAGATGGACGTACAAGATGAGGGCAGTGCCACTGGGATGGAGGGGAGGGGCACCCCTAGCACTATCCTGATGTGCTGAATTGAACAGAGTTGACAGTTCGTCGATCCGAGACCCGGTCTCCATTCTATGGCTCGTCTTGTCTCGCATCCCAAAAGGCCTTTAGGGACACCTGCTGGATACCTGCCGAGGGCGTAGAACTCCAACTGTGCAACAAAACTGGCTTCCAGGGAGTCTTGCAGGTGTGTCTAGGCAAGTTCCGACTGGGAACGCTAGCCATAAGTGCCCGGTGGGTGATTTTCCAGAGTTGACCCCCGTGTGCAAAAATTGCACACTCCCTCACTGAGCAAAACCCTATTTTCCAAGATGGACGTACAAGATGAGGGAGTGGACACTGAGATAAAGGGGAGAGGCACCCCTACCACTATCCCAGTGTGTTTAATCCAACGGAGTTGACGGTTCGTCGATCCGAGCCACGGTCTCCATTCTATGGCTTGTCCCGTCTCGCATCCAAAAGGCCTTCAGGGACACCTGCTGGATACCTGCCAGGGGCATAGAAATCCAACCGTGCAACAAAATCGGGTTTCGGGGAGTCCTGTAGGTGTGTCTAGGCAGGTTCCAGCCGGGAACACTAGCCACAAGTGCCCGGTGGATGATTTTCCAGAGTTGACCCCCGTGTGCAAAAATTGCACACTCCCTCACTGAGCAAAACCCTAGTTTCCAAGATGGACATACAAGATGAGGGAGGGGCCACCGGGCCAGAGGGGAGGGGCACCCCTAGCACTATCACGACGTGTTGAATCCAACGGAGTCAACGGTTTTTCAATCCGATTCACGGTCTTCATCTATAGCTCGTCCCGTCTCGCATCCAGAAGGCCTTCAAGAACATTTGCTGGATACCTACCGAGGGCGTAGAACTCCAACCGTGCAACAAAACCGGGTTTCGGGGAGTCTTGCAGGTGTGTCTAGGTAGGTTCTAGCCGAGAACGCTAGCCACAAGTGACCAGTGGATTATTTTCCAGTTTTGACCCCTGTGTGCAAAATTTGCACACTCCCTCACTGAGCAAAACCCTAGTTTCCAATATGGACGTGCAAGATGAAGGCAGGGCCACCAGGCCGGAGGGGAGGGGCACCCCAGCACTATCCCGGTGTGCTGAATTCAACGGAGTCAACGATTCGTCGATCCGAGCCATGACCTTCACTCTATGTCTCATCCCAACTCGCATCCAGAAGGCCTTGAGGGACACCTACTGGATACCTGCCGGGGGCGTAGAACTCCAACCGTGCAACAAAACCGGGTTTCGGGGAGTCTTGCAGGTGTGCCTAGGCAGGTTCTGGCCGGGAACACTAGCCACAAGTGCCTAGTGGATGCTTTTCCAGAGTTGACACCCGTGTGCAAAAATTGCACACTCTCTCATTGAGCGAAACCCTAGTTTCCAAGATGGACATACAAGATGAGGGTGGGGCCACCGGGCCAGAGGGGAGGGGCACCTCTAGCACTATCTCGACGTACTAAATCCAACGGAGTCGACGGTTCGTCGATCCGAACCACGATCTTCATTCTATGGCTCATCTCGTCTCACATCCAGAAGGCCTTCAGGGACACCTGTTGGATGCCTGTCGGGGGCGTAGAACTCCAACCGTACAACAAAACTGGGTTCCGGGGAGTCCTAAAGGTGTGTCTAGGTAGGTTCCGACTGATAACGCTAGCCACAAGTGCCCAGTGGATGATTTTCCAGAGTTGACCCCAATGTGAAGGCCATGCCAAATTCGCTAAAGGGGGCCATTTCTCGACCAGAGGCCCCTAGGCGTGCGTGGCCACCGTGGACAGGTCCGCAATAGCCAGGTGGACCTATTGGAGGCGACGTAATACAAGTGCTCTCACCGGTTTGGGTTCCATGGCCCCGAGTCGAATCCTCCAACTATCCCTGAACGGCCCCGGGGTGCCCGACTAGAATGCCTGTAGCACCCGAACCATGGCTCGATTCGCGAATCCGTCGATTCCGGTGGGTCTGGGATGGTAGGTTTCAGCTAAGGGACCCCTCCACAGCATCCCTTGAAGACCTAGAAGCGGTGCCAACATGCCATCTACGGATCTAGGGTTTTGCTCAATGAAGGCCATGCCAAATTCGCTAAAGGGGTCCAGTCCGGAGGCCCCCGGGCATGCGTCGCCACCGTGGACAGGTCCACAATGGCCACATGGACCTATGGGAGTCGACGAAATACAAGTCCGCTTTTCGGTTTGGGTTCCGTGGCCCTGGAGCAAATCCCCATCAATGAGCAAAACCTTAGCTCCGGAGATGGCCCGTTGGCACCGCTTCTGGGTCTTCAGGGGACACTATGGGGGTCCCCTAGCTGAAACCCATCATCTCAGACCCACCGAATCGACGGATTCATGAACCGATCCATGGTTCGGGTGATATGGGCATTCTAGTCAGGCGCCCCGGGGCCTGTTCAGGGACACTTGGAGGATTTGACCCGGGGCCACAAAACCCAAACCAGCGAGAGGACTTGGATTCTGTCGCCTCCCATAGGTCCACATGGCCATTGTGGACCTGTCCACGGTGGCCATGCACACCCGGGAGCCTCTGATCGAGAAATTACCCCCTTTAGCGAATTTGGCATGACCTTCACTGAGGAAAACCCTAGCTCTGAAGATGGCCTGTTGGAACCGCTTATGGGTCTTCGGGGGATGCTATGGGGGGTCCCCTAGCTGAAACCCACCATCCTGGACCCACCAGAATCAATGGATGCATGAACCGAGCCACGGTTAGGGTGCTACGAGCATTCTAGTCGGGCACCCCGGGGCCGTTCAGGGACACTTGGAGGATTTGACCCAGGGCCACGGAACCCAAACCGATGAGAGGACTTGGATTACGTTGCCTCCCACAGGTCCACATGGCCATTGCGGACCTGTCGACGATGGCCACGCACAGTCGGGGGCCTCCGGTCGAGAAATGGCCCCCTTTACCGAATTTGGCATGGCCTTCCCACTGGGGTCAACTCTGGAAAATCTTCCACTAGGAACTTAGGGCTAGCGTTCCCAGTCGGAACCTGCCTAAACACACCTACAAGACTCCCTGGAACCCATTTTTGTTACACGGTTGGAGTTCTACGCCCCAGGTATCCAGTAGGTGTCTCTGAAGGCCTTCTGGATGCAAGATGGGATGAGCCATAGAATGAAGATCGTGGCTCTGATCGACGAACCATCAACTCCATTGGATTCAGCACGTCGGGATAGTGCTAGGGGTGCCCCTCCCCTCCGGGCCAGTGGCCCTGCCCTCATCTTGTACGTCCATCTTGGAAACTAGGGTTTTTCCTAGTGAGGGAGTGTGCAATTTTTGCACACGGGGTTCAACTCTAGAAAATAATCCACCGAGCACTTGCAGCTAGCGTTCCCGGTCGGAACCTGCCTAGACACACCTGCAGGACTCCCTGAAACCCGATTTTGTTGCACGGTTGGAGTTCTACGCCCCCGGCAGGTATCCAGTAGGTGTCCCTGAAGGCCTTCTAGATGCGAGACGGGATGAGCCATAGAATGAATATCGTGGCTCAGATCGACGAACCATCAAATCCGTTGGATTCAACACACCGGGATAGTGCTAGGAGTGCTCCTCCCCTCTGGCCCGGTGGCCCTGCCTTCATCTTGTACGTCCATCTTGGAAACTACGGTTTTGCTAAGTGAGGGAGTGTGCAATTTTTGCACACGGGGGTCAACTCTGGAAAATCACCCACCAGGCACTTGTGGCTAGCGTTCCTGGCCGGAACCTGCCTAGACACACCTGCAGGACTCCTCGGAACCTGGTTTTGTTGCACGGTTGGAGTTCTACACCCCGGGAAGGTATCCAGCAGGTGTCTCTGAAGGCCTTTTGGATGTGAGACGGGACGAGCCATAGAATGGAGACCATGGATCAAATCAATGAACCATCGACTCCATTGGATTCATCACGCTGGGATAGTGCTAGGGGTGCCCCTCCCCTTCGGTTGGGTGGCCCCGCCATCATCTTGTACGTCCATCTTGGAAACTAGGGTTTTGCTCACTAAGGGAGTGTGCAATTTTTGCACACGGGGGTTAACTCTAGAAAATCTTCCATCGGGCACGTATGATGATGATGATGGTGATGAGGAGGAGGAGGTTGACGGTGATGGTGATGGCAATGGCGATGGTCATGAAGATGATGATGATGGAGGCTTTGATGAGGAACCTGGAGTTAGAGTTAGAGTTGGAGTTAGAGTTAGGGTTAGAGGTAGAGTCAATGATGATGATGGAGATGGTGATGATGATGAAGACGTTGATGGTGACGATGATGGTGATGGTGAGGATGGAGAAGATGGCTTAGTGCTAGGGTTTGGGTGAGGGTTAGGGCTAGGGTTATAGAAGGAAATTGAATTAGGGTTAGACGTAGAGTCAATGATGATGATGGAGATGGTGGTGATGATGAAGACGTTGATGGTGACGGTGATGGTGATGGTAAGGATGGAGAAGATGGCTTAGTGCTAGGGTTTGGGTGAGGGTTAGGGCTAGGTTTATAGAAGGAAATTGAATTAGGGTTATAGGTAGATTCAATGATGATGATGGATATGGTGGTGATGATGAAGACGTTGATGGTGACGGTGATGGTGATGGTGAGGATGGAGAAGATGGCTTAGTGCTAGGGTTTGGGTGAGGGTTAGGGCTAGGGTTATAGAAGGAAATTGAATTAGGGTTAGAGGTAGGGTCAATGATGATGATGGAGATGGTGGTGATGATGAAGACGTTGATGGTGATGATGATGGTGATGGTGATGGTGAGGATGGAGAAGATGGCTTAGTGATAGGGTTTGGGTGAGGGTTAGGGCTAGGGTTATAGAAGGAAATTGAATTAGGGTTAGAGTTAGATTCAATGATGATGATGGAGATGGTGGTGATGATGAAGATGTTGATGGTGACAGTGATGGTGATGGTGAGGATGGAGAAGATGGCTTAGTGCTAGGTTTATAGAAGGAAATTGAATTAGGGTTAGAGTTAGAGTCAATGATGATGATGGAGATGGTGATGGCAATGGTGATGGTGATGATGAAGGAGATGGTTTAGTGCTAGGGTTTGGGTGAGGGTTAGTGCTATGGTTTGGGTGAGGGTTGATAATGCAATGTTTTCTAATATATTTGGTGTATGCTAATGGATGAGGATACAAGTGCAAATATGAAGAATTTTTCATATGTATACTATGACCTATTACTTCATGGTTATTATGGGAGATTGACCTACTAGATTAGGTAAGGTGTTATATGATGGGTTCACACATGGTTGAAGTTTGTGCACATAAGTTAAGTGGATGTATACATGAGGTATCACAGGGTGGATGTGGTTGTTATCAGCCTAACTAAGTGGATGTTGATATAATTGAGATATTCTCTCAGCTAAGTATGTGTTAGGTGAGTATTTTTATGATTAATTTTTATAATATCTGTGTTTAGGTTGAGTGTTAAGTTATTAAGAGATTTTCCCTCAACTTCTATTTTTGTTAAGGAAGTAGTTACATGTCCTTAATGTACATATACATGTAATAAATGTGCAATTGCATTGAATTTTGTTGAAAAACATATCCCTATATTTTCTAATAAATTTGACAAGAGAACCGGAATTAACAAAATATTGGGAAGTTTCATTTGTAGGATAAGAGGATTAACATATAATAAAGTATATTTTTCATTGATAATTATGTTACATAGTGTGTTTCTATGTTCTATGGTTTTTCTATGATGTCATTGGTTCTATGTTTTTTGGAGGTTATTTGTTGCAAAATAGTAGTCATTGTCTATTGGTTTAATGCAATGCACCGTATAATGAGAGAATATTCTATAAGATGCTACTAATATTATGTTTTATGAAAAAATTACCATGGAAAAGTTGCAAATAATTACTACTAATGATGTGCTTGAGTTGAATGTGATTCCCAATTATTATGTCATTGTTGGGATTTTGTAGTTGTGAAGAATAACTATAATAGATGGGGGGGTTGAAGATATGAATCAACAATATTTTGTCCCAAGGAAGTCTTGGTCTCATTTTTTTTTACTTATGCGACATCACGATGGATTGATTACTCATGATTGATCATATGTGTTTATGAATTATTAGACAATTGCTATGATTATTATGACCGTAGTGCATAAAACATGGAGAATGAGCTACATAAGGAATAGAGGTCATAGAGGTTGTGTGAAGGCAATGTTGAATGTTGTTGCTAGATCTTGCATGTATTGTAAGGAGAATCATGCTTGATTGAATCATGCATAGTGGAGATCACTGATTAAGCATTGACCCAAAGGATTTTGCATGTTTATTTTGTACATGATGCATGGTTTTTGCGTATGTGGCTCTTGGTGAGATCATGATGAGAAAAAACCCTTTGACTTGGTGGACTATTCCACATTTACAAGTCAAGTAGAAAAATTCAAAAGAGGTGTAAATGAGAGGAAGCAAATGAATCGCATTGACGCCAATTACACTTGCAAAATCAGAGCAATCAAAGCTCTCAATATCACCGATACCACTATGTACCTGAAGAAGATTTCCCTATAAAGTACCTGGATCATGACCAAAGGAAGCGCCTACTCCCAATCTAGTGAAAACTACCCTCCTTTGATTAGTAGCACTTAGTTTTTTTTCCTACGCATCCTTCACAAGTTGTAGAGCAATGGTCGTTGCTTTGCCTAGAGGTTAATTAGAGTGTGTAAGATAACAAGTGTTCTCCCAGCCGGATGTTTTGGCATTTGATTAGCGGCATATAGGCTATATAAGACTGGAAATGACTCAATGTGACTTGGGCCCTTAATCGATTGGGTAACAAACCCTTCTAATAGTGATCCTATCCCACTTGGAGTCCAAATACACCCTATTGAGGGTACATGTGGTGGGTCACGGATTCTAGGGCTAGATTAGGTTAATAGGGCTACATTAGGTTTCTAGGATTCTAGATTAGTTTATCAGGGTTAGATTAGTGTTTCTAGGGTTAGTTTAGCTTTCTAGGATTTCTAGGGCTAGATTATGTTTCTAGGATTCTAGATTAGTTTCTGAGGGTTAGATTAGTGTTTTTAGGGTTAGTTTAGCTTTCTAGGATTTCTAGGGCTAGATTATGTTTCTAGGATTCTAGATTAGTTTCTGAGGGTTAGATTAGTGTTTCTAGGGTTAGTTTAGCTTTCTAGCATTTCTAGGGCTAGATTATGTTTGTAGGGTTATATTAGTGCTTCTAGGGTTAATCATACATGAATAAACAATCACATGGATATAAATCATAACTCAGACATCAAATAAACAATATAAGATAACGATATCAAATAAACCATCTAACATGAATAACATTAACCGTGCATGAATAAACAATCACATGGCTATACTATGTACCTCAGTCAATTAGGCCTTCTGGATCCTCTCAGTTTTTTATTGTCTCGAACAACCTCTCATGCTCCGCATGAGGTAGTAAGTAGCGTACCTTGTTCGATGACTTCGTTGACATTGTCTGTAGTTGGATGTTTGTACCCACGATCAAGTGTGTAAAGTGATACACTCGCGACCCTGGTCTATAATCTGTGTATGTGTAGCCATTGCTCTTTGGTCCCTTTCCATCCACTGTAAGATATTCCACCTGAACAACCATCGAGCCAGTCGGAAAGGTAATTCCTTCACTATCCGTTAATGATGCGAGGAGGGTTTGCTTCCCCTGGATGCATCGTGCCAACCAATAATTCGTCCCAATTGCACTGTCTATCGGGGCGACAATTGCGTAGATGTGTCCTGCAAAAATGCATTTTAAGGTCATATTCCAACAAGCAGTGGTTTGACAACTTGGATAATTACAAAAACAAGGAGGGAAATGGGATATGCATTCAAAAATCTTTACTTAGTTGTACAAGATCAGATATATGATCATATTCATTCGAAATAGAGGATTGGCCTTCCTCTAACTGGATTGTTTCAGCAACTGCACGTGGGTCCACTGCAAGTGATACATGATCCCATTCATCAACCCAATCCATTGATTTGCACTCATCCCACTCACAACTGCTGCAAGAACTACAAAAGCAAGCAAGTTTTCGCGTCCATATTTCAAATAAAGGATTGTTTGAGCTTCGAACCAAATGAAATCCACAAGTGCCTTGCATAGTACCACAACTATAAGAACGCGATCGATCTATATCAACTACATTCCAGAAATTTTTGACAACATGTCCTCTACCTATTGGTATGTGTTGCTCCGTGGTTCGATCAGACATTTTTTCTTTGCACCATCGAACTGTGGATTCGACATTCCGAATATGAGGGCCTCCCACACATCTCATCTCCTCCCTTCATAGGGAAGTTTTGAGACATGCTCCAGCCCCGTTGTGCTCTCCCTTTCCATGCCCGGTCTCAAAATAGTTCCATACATGTAGCACATCATAAGTCTTATGCAACATACTCAACCATTGGAAAACACGTGCATTTTTGAACTAGCCTGCACAACCATCTAACCATATCCAATGCTGATCCATATGTATCCCTCTCTCCTTCAGCTGATCATAGAAAATTTTGATGCAATGCTACACATAATGCAGGTTGTGGCACCTGTCGTCAATGATGTAGAAGTTGGTCTCTTTCAATATTATCCTCATGTCGTTGTTTCTCTCTAGTACGTGCCTGTACGTGATATGGACCATTATGCTAACTTGGTCTGAATGGTAGTATTGACTTTGAATCTCATTATGTGGTTGTAGGGTATAGTTTTCCGCAAAGTCCACAACCGACAATATTGTGCCCTTGGGAAAGGTGTCCCTGCATTGTCTGTATTGTTCATCCTTCCATCGTGCTACATGGACATGCTGTACATAATGCTCGGTCTTTTGTAGAATTCCTTCATGAAATCACAAATTTGTACCTGGTGCCACAAAACCAAGGGCATTAATACAACGTGACATTTTCAATCTGAATATATATGTACAAATTCAACATGTACAGTATGAAAGCATGCAAACTTAGATTACCTGTGACTTCACCAATGCAATTTTTTTGCTTTCCTTCGAACTATCTACTTGATATGTTATGTACTGGAAGTTCTTCATTTCTACTGACATCCTCCCAAATTCGTGATCCGCGGTTGCATGGATGCAGTGGCTCAATAATGCAAATCCACTGCAACTGGAACACGTCCCATATAAACATGATCTTTTATAATATTTTTGTCCTTTAGGCCTTCGACACATTATGCTATGTATAAATTCTCTGGATGCATTCAGTGGTTGTAACGAAGGGCAATCCTGCACAATGTTAGTATGCAAACCACAAGATATATGTCTATATGTATCATAATATTACTCAAATTCTACATGGTATCTACAACAACATGTACTGCGATCAATGCAAATTCTAACATACCAGGGTTTGCATTTTTCGAAGGACCTTTGGCCCAAGTTCAATTGTGTGTGCTCATTCTTGAACCTCTCATAGAGTTATGTTTGTGTGGTGTCAAGGAAGTGCTTGAAATGGGGTTCACCCCCCCTAACATCTCTTTGATTCGATGATGGTCTAGTGTTATCATGCCAAAACTTTTGCACTAGTTCTTTAACAACATCAATGAGCTTCATGTCTGAACGAGGTAACCTACCAACAAAGGCCCAACAATCTTTTTGGCCTGGGATCTCAAGTTTTTCTCTAATGGCAGAATACTTTTGAAGAGTCTTTCTATCTACTTTAAAGATTTTACATGTGTGTGATAGTAGGCGACGTTGCCCCGTGGATTTGTCTACAATCGATTCCAACAGTACACGACGGGCCGCATTAAAATCTTTTGTGCAAGAATTTTTTCCAATCAAATTAAATGCAAATTGTAGTTTCTAACAACATGATTGTTGGACTCTGAACTTCTAACTACCTTTATGCACAAAATTCTCCTAACATGAGCTAGACAATGTGATTTTAACAAAGCAAGAAACAATTGACATTTTGCTGCATCGGTTTTGGATTCAAAAAAATCTTTGATTATCTTGTTCCAATGGAAATTAGTAGTGCGTTTGGGCATATTACCTTCAAGTCCTGAAAAAGAAATTTCATCCACATGAATACGTCTGGGAGTTCTTCGTCGTCTGGTTGATAGTTGAGGCAAGGGAGTCGGCAAGGAATTACGAGTCTCATCAACGGTTTGTTGTGGCCCTTCGTTCAGTAATTGGTCCTGCAATGGAGTGTGTTCGCCAGGTGGGTGCTCTTCTTGGGGTGGTTGCCAATTAAGAACTTTTTCAAGATCCATCCCTTCATACTCGACATCAGGCAAGATTTGATTGACTTTAACCACTTCGCCATTACTTGTTGATGGATCTAAGGCACTAACATTTTGATTTCTATGGTTTTGCATGTACAACCTGGCCTTTTTTCTTATCTCATGGACCTTTTCAGGGGGAAGCTACGTCCTTCTAGAATTTATTTGATTATTACATCTGCTGCCCATATTCAATGCGCTTTTGGAAAAACGAAAATATGACCCCTGCAAGAATGAACAACAAACAAGATATTGAAACTTGATGTGCATGATTATTAAAGCTCAAGGTAGCAATTGATTATGTACAACAACATCTAGTGATAATGTTTTCATATAATCTTAAAAGCTATTGGGAATGCCCTACATATAAAGTTACAACATCACATATAGGAACTCAGTAGGATGGTATTGGATGGTGGTATGGGATGTTAGTAGTCTAGCAAATTCCCTACAAGGGAGAAGCTCATATCACTTCATTTTCATGGTATGGATGAGGGAAAATAGCCCCAAAAGACTAAGAGTTTTCGATTGTTTAGGTGTTTGTGTGAGTTGTTGTAGTGAAACCATGGGGAATTGAACAAATGTTTGTCTACTAGATGTAGGAATGTGATTATGAAATGTTATTGGTGGTGATGCAAGTGATTTTTTTTTATTATCTTCATGAAAGGTTGAAAGCATTGCTTGGTGCATGTTGTAGTTTTTTTTTTGGTAGGATGTTTTTATTGTCTATGTTGAAGATTAAGAAGACTAAAATAGATCTATCATACAATTCATGAGGAAAAACCAAAATAGATGCCATTCAAACAAGTGAATGAAGACTATATTACATTTAACAAGATCAAATTTTCATCATACCTCAAGGATTATGATTGCTCTTTGCTTCAAATGTCAAATGCTCTTTTGATGTGTCCACTATATGTAAGAAGACTTCATGTGTATCCAAGTAGCATGAGAATTCAATCCAAGGTTCCAAATAGAGTCCAACTATTGTGTATTCACTCAATTTATCCAAATAGAGCCCAATAGGTGTGTATTCAATACAAAGAGCCAAATAGAGCCCCAAATATTGTGTATTTTATCCAAATGGTGTATGAATTCAATCTACCATGAAAATGCTTGTTGGGATGTGCATGAAACCAGCGAAGAGAATGCGATGAATGAGGAAAAAAATGCGGGAGAAAGAGCGCGGGTGATTTTCTAAATTTTATGTTCAACAGGGACGCGCATGCACCAGGGACGTGCACGCGCCTCTAGTGCGTGCGCGTCCTTGCTAAACGGTGTAATGGTTGGTGGGTAACGTTCATTGTATTTATTTCCCAACAGATATAAATGTGTCGGGTTATGCCTACAGCCCCTCCCCATAAAGAGCCCCTCCCCCATAAAGGCCTTTAGGACCTCTTCTAACCCATAATCCCTAAGTGCATTTAAGTGCTTCTAGGTGTTTGGGGGTTTAAGGGTATATTTACAAATTTGTGTATTTTGATTTCAAAACATTAATTTAATTTTCAGTTAGAAACATATGTATTACATCAAGAATAATTAAAAACATAGTAGATATATATTAATGTTCTATAAAGACTTCTCGAAGGTGCGATTATTGTGAGAACGCAGTATGTCAGTTTTGTTCATAATTACCATCAGATTTTATTCTCTTAGGGCGATGCAGATGTGACAAAATGGACTTTAATGGTTAGTTTTATTCGCTGGGAAATATTTTCCCGGTTAATTTATGGGAAAGTATTACAGTCTTGATACTCCCACCCCTATGGAAGGCTGGAAACGCATAACACAAAAGGTATAAGCTTGGCTTCATGTAATATGCAGAGCACTCTTCTTTACATTGTTGTATTAATCAAAATCTAAGGCACCTATTATTTTTTGTCTCAGTGTAGGATGAAGATGATGAGATGTAAAGGATCTAATCAAGTAGTCATGGAGGTCCTCCTCATCGTGGAAGATTTTACGAATAGTGTTCATCTGTTGTAAGTGGATTCACAATTGCAATAAAATAAGGTTTTTCGTCATGATGATCTGATGATGATGATGATGAAGATCATGACGAAGATGATGATGATGATGAAGATGGTGATGATGATGATGACTAATGGATATGATGATGATTATTATGATGATGATGATGTTGACGATGATGTTGATGATGAATATGATGACGAATATGCATCACATCATCCTCATCATCATCATCATCTTCATCATCAACAACAACATGATCATCATCATCACCATCATCATCATCATCATCTTCTTCATCATCATCATTGTGAGGATGAGGATGATGATAATTATGATAATGTGATGATGATGATGATGGTGATGGATGATGATGAATATGAGTACGATGATGATGATGGTGGTGGTGGTGATGATGACAATGGTGATGAAGATCATGATGATGATGATTATGGTGATGATGATGATGATGACGATGAAGATGGTGATAATGATGATGATGATGAATAATGGAGATGATGATGATGATGATTGATGATTATGATGATGTTGATGATGAAGATGATGACGAATATGTAGCACATCATCATCATCTTCATCATCATCCACAACATGATCCATAGCATGATCATCATCATCATCTTCATCGTCCTCGTCATCATCATCATTGTGAGGAAGAGCATGCAGATGATGATGATGATGAAGATGATGATGATGACGACGATGATGATGAAGATGATGACTAATGGAGATGATGATGATGATGATGATGTTGATGATGAAGATGATGACGAATATGCAGCACATCATCCTCATCATCATCATCATTGTGAGGACGAGGATGGCGATGATGATGATGATATGATGATGATGATGATGGTGGTGGATGATGATGAATATGAGTACGATGATGAAGATGATGATGATGATGACAAATATGATCATCATAATCAAAATCATCATATTCGTCGTCATCATCTTCCTTAGTCATCATCATCGCCATCTTCATCATCCTCACCATCAACATCACCATCATATGATCATGGTCATGATGATCATTGTCTTCGTCATCATAATCGGCATCTTCATCTTCCTCATCATACTTGTCATATCCATCTTCATCATCATCAATATCATCATCATCATCATGAAGATGATGAGGATGAGGATGATGTGCAGCATATTTGTCATCATCTTCATCATCAACATCATCATCATCTCCAGTAGTCATCATCATCATCATCACCATCTTCATCGTCATCATCATCATCACCATCTTCATTGTCATCATCGTCATCATCATCATCATCATCTTCATGATGATGATGATGATGATGATGATGATGATGATGATGATGATGAAGATCATGATGATGATGAAGATGATGATGATGATGATGATGATGATGAAGATGATGATGATGATGATGATGATTGTTGATGTATATGTAACTTCAGAATGTATTTCACCCATGTATTTCATATATGTATTTTGTACTCCTATAGAGATGGCATTATTCCTCTATACGGAAGTGTTTGTATTCCTATAGAGATGTCATTATTCCTCTATACGGAAGTGTAGTCATTTATACTGTAAGTGCCGTAACTTATACTTGATGGATTATTAGACCACCTTGTTGGGGTCGGCCCTGTATAAGTCATGTGGGTCGAAGGGTTATTAGACCACCCTATTGGGGGTTGGCCATGTGGGTCAAAGGGTTATTAGACCACCAAGTGTGGGGTCGGCCTGGATTAAGTTAACCATGGGTTAAGCTAAACATGTAGGCCCCATTAGTTTATTGGGCAAGACAGAACAAGTATAAATAGAGATCGGGAGATCTCTATTTGATCATTCACACACTTCTCTCATTCGGAAAGTGGCGCACTTATGAGGAGGAGGCTCTGCTGCTAGGAGAAGACTATCTCTTGTATTCTGGTTGTATCATTACTCTATCTATCTCTGAGGAAGTTATTGGGGTTTTTGACCTTTATGGTTTTCCCCAAGTAAACTCTGTGTCTCTTGTGTGCTTGCATTATTGTGTCCATGATTGATATGCTGTAGATTTGTTGTACATGTTGTTCTCTCAGTTAAGATCCTAGATCAAATTGAAGTAAATTCTGAAAATTTAACATGGTATCAGAGCTAGCCTGAAAGAAGGCATGATATGGCATGTATGACACTTGTTGCACTTACGATGCTAGGGCTTGATATATAAAAAACCCGTCATCATAGAACTTTCACTATAAATCCATTTTGGTGAAGTTTTCGAATCTAAAACTTTTACAGGTCGAATATCAGATCCCCATGTACCTTGTTTCCAAAGGAAAACCTCTAATTTGTTGTACTTTGTGATTTATGATATGTACAATATAGGGTTTCTGCCTCTTCCATATCTGAGTCAAAAACAGGTGACCTTGGAAAAAAGGTCATAACTTGGGCTAGGAAGCTCCAAATGAAATTTCGTAAAAAGTGATAGGTAGTACACAAACTGCATTATCTCAAGTACGTTTTCAGAGGCCGAAGGTGAACCAATGACATGTCGAACGCCGTAAAAGTTCACTCTCCTATTTTATCCCATAAACAGGTCACATTGTGACACTTGGCATATCTCTCTCTGAGAGAATCCAATTGATTTCAGACCTATCGGGATGGAAAGATGATAGGTTAGGATACCACAGAAACAATTTTCAGACCTTGTGGATCGAAATGTGTGGAGTTACACCAGAATCAATTAGGTACATATTTCTGTCAAAACGGAATTATTTTTGAGCACCTTCATTCATGGCTTCCGGAATTTAGGGTTTCGGAGAAAATTGGAATTTTTGTACTCAAATACTATGGCTGAATGCTAATCATAAAAATAGAAATTTAGAGACAAAGATCAGAATTTTTGTTGGGCAGAAGACCGGGCTTGATCAGACCCTAGTTCAGGACTTTGATTGGAAAAGTGGAACATTAGGGCTTCTGCAAAAATGGGAATTTTTGAAATCTATGACCACTGCTAGAAGATCCTCAGAAAAATAGAAGCTTAGAGCTTTGGATCAAACCTTTTGATTAGGAAGAAGAGTGGGCTTCATCAAACCCCATTTCGGGGTCACGTCCAGTGAATCCAGAAGTTTCAAAGGCAAAATTGAGGAGTGAAACTTTGCAGTTTTCAAATTCTGAATATACCAGCTTGATCAGCTCATCAAAGCGCATATTTATATCCTTTTGGAAGTTTTAAATTCAAAGTTTGAATGTTTGGGGTTTCTCTGACAAGCCCTTTTACAGCTCCAGATCCAGTTCCTACAAATCAAGTGGATTGGTTTAATCCTAGAAGAGTATGGATTGGTCAGCTACATAAGTGAAGAAGTTCATGTTTTAGAGGGAGATGAGGCTAAGGCCTTACATAAGAAGATTACAAGCAATCTCAATAGGTATGACTCATCCAGGTATGTCTCGAGATTTTTTCATGATTAAGTTTATGATATGTTTGTCTTCATGTTATTACGGTTAGAACAATCTTGATTTTAGACTTGTCGTATCACCTTAACAAAATTATGAATACATCCATTAGGGTGTTGACACTTATGATTGTACTAATGCATTATGGTGTTGTATGAGGTTTATGTTGTCCGCTAACATGAAAGGTACACCAAGAAAGACAAATCATGTTCTAGTTCAAGAACATATGATCATGATGACATGAAGACAAAGATTCATATATTGTCATGGATCACTTGGAAGATCTACTTACGAGGTATGTATAACTTGGTTCTACAATGGATAACTTATGAGACATGCAAGTTACTAGCACAAGTCATTGAAGAGAACCAGAAGACATTATGCGGGTATGTTAGACATAACTAGATAGCATGCTAATCCAGGTATGTTTTTCCTATATCAAGCTAGAATCCTACCTTGTGTTAGGATCTTATACTGTTGTGTTGTTGATGATGATTATTCATGAAGTCATAGGTTTGAATAGTCATGGTTGTATGCATATTATGTTTCTTACCATAATTGATGATATGAATTAACTAATCAGAAGAGTCCTATGATCAAATAAGAATATGCATGAGTAAAAGAAGACTTCCTTGAAACCTTGAATACTAATGTTTATTATCTATGAATGATCATGACTATACATGTTTAAGATTATTGTGTTTTGATAGTATTAAGATTATACTAATAAACATGTGATTATGTATGATAACTCAAGGATAACACAATGATGATACTAATAAGCATGCATAGTGATTAAGAAAGGATATAGGTTCAAGGACAGGTAATCCAGGAAGCAAAGATCAAGAGGGAATTGACCACTTCTCACAATCCACATCATAATGGAGTTGCAAAGATTCAGAGGGAGTCCACCGAACAACCAAAAAAAAAAAGATAAGTATTTGAATTGTCATTTCTTACATAATGTTATTCAATGATGTATATGCTTATGTTCCTAGAATTAGGTTGTGTATTATTCATATTAGAATAGTTGCACAGTATACTACTAATATACATGGGTAAGTGGCCTATGGCACTATACAACATTCCATTGCTACATATATAGAATGAAACCTCTTTGCTGACATGTTAGGAGTTGTGCACACTCTTAACAATATTCTGGTAGAGATTGGAAGGCATCTAGAAAGTTATGGAATATGGATAAATGTTGTATTGAAGCATTGGCTAAGATAATTGCATGACTGTATGACATATTTCTTTATGTGTAAGAATTTGTTCTGAAAACTATGAGATGTTTTCTAATCATGCAATTTAACTTGTTGTGTAGGAAAGATCATTTACCATCACCTACAAAAGAAGGACTACAACATTTGTTCAGCAACAAAGTTATCTATTGAAAATATTGAAGATATTGAAGTTCCCAAGATCTGGGAAGAATGCCATGATCGAGGAGTACCAGTCGATCATGAAGATGTTTGGGATGTCATCCCAAAGGGTAGTCTGTAGTGACTTCCAAGAGGATCTACAAGATCAAGCATGCTGTAGGTGGTAGCATAGAGACTTTTGCTCCTGTAGCCAGATACACTTCCATTAGATCAGTACTTTCTATGGATGCAGTGATGAAGTGGAAGATACACCAGATGGATTTCAAGACAGCCTTCTTGAATGGTGTAGTTGAAGAAGAAGTGTATGTGGAGAAGACACATGACAAGGAGTCGTATATGTGCAGAACTTGGTATGGTAGGATAGACAATTTTCTATCCATTTTGTGCTTTACCAAGAGTAAAGCGGATTCCAACCTTAATACAAGGTTGAGGAAGGCAATCCAGTGATACTACTTTTGTATGCGGATAACCTGTTTGTTACAGGTGAAGATAGATTGATTGCTGACACGCAGCGGAAGCTTGCTTCCGAGTTTGAGATAAAGAACTTGGGGATGATGCACTATTTTTTTTTGGCATGGAGGTGTGGCAGAGTGCAGATGGAATCTTCCTTGGACAAGGGAAGTATGCAGTAGAGATACTAAATAGGTTCAGGATGATGGACTACAAGGCTATGGCCACATCTATGGCATCAAACCTGAAGCTTTTGTGTGATGCTTCATCTGATCCGGTTGATGTCACGATGTATCATCAGATGATTGGGTCCTCTATGTACCTGACGAACACGAGACCAGATATTTTCTTTGCGGTGAACACATTGAGCCAGTTCCTGATGGATCCGAGAGATGTTCACCTGGTTGTTGTAAAGCATATTCTGAGGTACCTGAAGGGTACGATTGATTATGGGCTCAAGTATGATGTGAATCAAAAGTTTAACGTCCAGGGTTATGTTGATTCAGATTGGGCAGGCAGTGCTGCAGTTAGGAAGAGCACTTATGGGTGCTGCTTCAACATGCGATCAGTTGTGATCTCTTGGTTTAGCAGGAAGCAGTCCTACGTAGCACTGAGTATAGTTGAAGCAGAGTATGGTGCGATGGATGAGTAGGTTGCAGATGTATTGACCAAGCCATTGGCCAGAGTGCAGTTTGAGTACTTCAGAGAGAGGCTTGGTGCACTTCATATTGAAGTTCCTTCGAAAGGGAAGTGATGAGTCCAGAAGATGCAGATGCACATGAGATTTTCTGACAAGGTTGATGTGTTCTCCCATGGTCGTGATGTAATTGCTGAGCCATTTTCACATGGTGGTAGATGTGTTCTCCCATGGTGTAGATGTAAGGGGTGAATCCATTTTTCACATGGTGATAGATGTGTTCTCCCATGGTGAAAAAGTAAGGGCTAGAGCCTTCCCCGAATGGTGGTAGATGTGTTCTCCCATGTCGGTGGTGTAAGTGTTGGATGATGTGCATCTAGGATGTGCTTCGTGGACAATGAGATGATCTGAAGAGGACGATGCTCTAGTTACTGCTCTGTATGTATGCATCATGTTGGATGTTGGATATGATCAGTTGGATCATTTATATGTATGTATGTATGCATCATGTTGGATGTTGGATATGATCAGCTGGATCATTTATATGTATGTATGTACGCATAATGTTGGATGTTGGATATGATCAGGTGGATCATGTATATGTATATGCATCATGTTGGATGCTTGGACTATGTATATGTGTATGTATCAGGTGGATACATTGTATGATCAGGTAGATCATGTATGTTGATATATATCAGGTATGATCAGGTGGATCAGGTATTTGTAGATGTATCAGGTTGATACATTGTATGATCAGGTAGATCATGGATGATGATATGTATCAGGCAGATACTGTGTATGCATCAGGTGGATGCATTGTATGATCAGGATGATCATGATGACGAGCTTCAAAATGTTTCTCCAGATGACATGCATGAGGATGATGTAGTGTTGATGATCAGGATTATCATGTGTACATCAGGATGATGTATGGTGAGTATCAGGTTGATACTTTGTGGCCGTGGAACAAGTTGTGCAGATAAGCATATAATTTGGCCCCTGGGAGGTTTGCATATAGTCTTGCAAGGTTTTTCCTACGGCATGTAATGTGGCCTTGGGATATCTAGAAAATGCTCTTTCGAGGTTTTGCTTTGGAAGGACATATAATTTGGCCCTGGGAGATCTGCAGATAATCTTGCAAGGTTTTTCCTATGGAATATAATTTGGCCCTGGGATATCTGGCAGATGCTCTTTCGAGGTTTTGTCCTATGGCATATAATTTGGCCCTGGGAGATCCGATAGGTTCAGCTGTGTGCTTGTAATAAGTCCTGGGATGCTTTGCAAGGTTTTTCCATAACCACATGTAATATGGCCCTGGTAAATCCAATAGGTTGGGTTGTGTGCCCGTAATAAGTCTTGGGATGCTCTTACAAGGTTTTGTGGTAGGTGTCACATGTAATAAGTCCTGGAGATATGGACAGGATGAAAAAGGACTCAGATGCTCTTTAGGGTTCTTTCTAGTCAAGAGGCTCTTTTAAGGTTTTGTGACAGTCACATATAATATGTCCCTGGAAGATCCGACAGGTAGAGTTGTGTGCTCGTAACATCCTGGATGCTCTTGCAAGGTTTTGTGACGCACGTAATAAGTCCTGATATTTCCATAGTATGGCCAGTGATGATGAAGACCTGCAAGTGGTGGGCCTACATCTAGTATGAAAAAGGACTGGCTCTTTATAACTTCTTATGACGAGTAGATTCAGAGATTGATTGAGATATCAGCAGCAGTGACGATGATGATGATTCAAGGATGATGATTCGTTGATGATGATCCAGAGAAGAAGACTTGTGCTAGCAGACCTGTGTCGAGAAATACCTTCCTAGTTAAGAGGGAGTGTTGATGTATATGTAACTTTGGAATGTATTTCACCCATGTATTTCATATATGTATTTTGTACTCCTATAGAGATGGCATTATTCCTCTATACGGAAGTGTTTGTATTCCTATAGAGATGTTATTATTCCTCTATATGGAAGTGTCATCATTTATATTGTAAGTGTCATAACTTGTACTTGATGGGTTATTAGACCACCTTGTTGGGGTCGGCCCTGTATATTTCATGTGGGTCGAAGGGTTATTAGACCACCCTATTGGGGGTCGGCCACGTGGGTCAAAGGGTTATTAGACCACCAAGTGTGGGGTCGTCCCAGATTAAGTTAACCATGGGTTAAGCTAGACATGTAGACCCCATTAGTTTATTAGGCAGGACAAAACAAGTATAAATAGAGATCGGGAGATCTCTATTTGATCATTCACATACTTCTCTCATTTGGAAAGTGGCGCACTTATGAGGAGGAGGCTCTGTTGCTATGAGAAGACTATCTCTTGTATTCTGGTTGTATCATTGCTCTATATATCTCTCAGGAAGTTATTGGGTTTTTTCACTTTTATGGTTTTCCCCAAGTAAACTCTGTGTCTCTTGTGTGCTTGCATTACTGTGTCCATGATTGATATGTTGTAGATTTGTTGTACATGTTGTTCTCTCAGTTAATATCCTAGATCATATTGAAGTAAATTCTGAAAATTTAACAATGATGTTGATGATGATGATGATGACGATGATGACTAATGGAGATGATGATGATGATGATTATGATGTTGATGATGAAGATGATGGCGAATATGCAACACATCGCCATCATCATCATCTTCATTAGTCATCATCATCACCATATTCATCATCCTCCCCATCACCATCACCATCATATGATCATGGTCACGATGATTAATGTCTTCATCATCATAATCGGCATCTTCATCATCCTCATCATCATCGTCATAGCCATATTCATCATCATCATCATCATCATCATTAAGATGATGATGAGGATGAGGATGATGTGCAACATATTCATCATCATCTTCATCATCATTTCCAGTAGTCATCATCATCATCATCACCATCTTCATCGTCATCATCATCATCACCATCTTCATCGTCATCATCATCATCATCATCTTCGTCATGATGATGATGATGATGAAGATGAAGATCATGATGATGATGAAGATGATTATGATGATGATGTTGATGATGATGATGATGACGATGATGACTAATGGAGATGATGGTGATGATGATGATGATGATTATGATGTTTATGATGAAGATGATGGCGAATATTCAACACATCATCATCATCCACAACATGATCCATAGCATGATCATCATCATCATCGTCATCATCATAATTGTGAGGATGCGCATGAGGATGATGATGATGATGATGATGATGATGATGATGACGATGACGATGATGATGATGATGATGAAGATGTTGTTGGAGATGATGACGAATATGCAACACATCATCATCATCTTCATCGTGATGATATGATGATGATAATGATGATGATGATGATGGTGGTGGATGATGATGAATATGAGTATGATGATGATGATGATGACGGTGATGATGATGATGATGAAGATGACGAGGAATATGCAGCACATCATCAAATTCCTCATCATCATCATCATCACTGTGAGGATGTGGATGATGATGAGGATGATGAAGATGATGATGATGATAGACATCATAAGAGTCATCTTCATCATCCTCATCATACCCGTCATCACCATCATCCTTATGATGATTATGATGATGACGACGATGATGATGATGAAGATGGTGATGATGATGATGACTAATGGAGATGATGATGATGATGATGATGATGATGATGATGATGATGAAGATGATGAATATGCAGCACATAATTCTCATCATCATCATCATCTTCATCATCATCATCACCATCATCATCATCATCATCACCATCATCATCATCATCATCATCATTGTGAGGACGAGGATGATGATGATGATGATGATATGATGATGATGATGATGGTGGTGGATGATGATGAATATGAGTACCATGATGAAGATGATGATGATGATGACGAATATGATCATCATCATCAAAATCATCATATTCGTCATCATCATCATCGCCTTCTTCATCATCCTCATCATCATCATCATAATCATATGATTATGGTCACAATGATCATTTTCTTCATCATCATAATCATCATCTTCATCATCCTCATCATACTCGTCATTGCCATCTTCTTCGTCATCATCATCATCATCTTCGTATCGTCATCATTTGATGATGATGATGATGATGATGACGACGAAGATGTTGTTGATGATGATGATGAGGAAGAGGGTGATAATGATGATGATGGTGGTGGATGGTGATGAATATGAGTACAATGATGAACATGATGATGATGTTGATGATCATCGTACTCATCATCAACATCGTCATCATCATCTTCATCATCATTGCCATCAATGTTGATGATGAGGATGATGATTATGATGATGTTGTCGATGAAGATGATGACCTAGATGTTGATGAAGATGAGGAAGAAGGACGATGATGATGATGGTGTTGATGATGACAATGATGATGATGATGATGAAGATGATGATGATGATGGTGATGAGGATTAAGAAGATGATGATGATGGAGATGATGTTGATGTTGATGAGGATGTTTATGAAGATGATGATGATGAAGAAGATGACGATGGTGGAGATGTTGATGAGGAAGGGGGAGATAACAATGATGATGAAGATGTTGATGATGATGATGATGGTGATGGTGATGATGATGATGATCATCATCATCATCATCATCATCATCATCATATTCATCATGATCATCATCATCTTCATCACCATCATGATCATCATCCTCATCACCATCATCCTCATCACCATCATCATCATCATCACCATCATCTTCATCGTCATCTTCATCACCATTGCCATCACCATCACCATCATCTCATCATCATCACCATCATCCTCATTGTCATCTTCATCACCATTGTCATCATCATCATCATCACCATCACCATCATCTCATCATCACCATCATCTCATCATCACTAGCATCATCATCAACATCTTCAACATCATTGTCATCTCCCCCTTCCTCATCAACATCTCCATCATTGTCATCTTCTTCATCATCACGTCTTCATCAACTTCGTGTATCCCCTTGACAAAGGAAATTAAATAAACCATACAAAGGCATACAATAGAGCATACGTGCAAGCACGTGTGCACATTGTTCTTAACGTGTGCGCGCTTTCAATCATGCGTGCACGTAGTTGCGCGCACGCATGTTTGAATTCAAATTGTTTTTGGCGCCCTTGCAGGCTTGGAATTAGCTTCGGATTGCACCTTTAGGCTCGGTCTGATTTATCCCTGATTTATAGCAGAAAACATCAAATGCTGCAACTTCCTGTTTTTCACAGCTAGTTCTGGATAAGCTCCACGAGTGCACTGCAGATGAAATTGCACACACTTGTCTAGCTCTATGTGCAGATTCCAAATATATAATTTTTTAATATATCTATTGTTGTTATCTATTTTTAATTCATTTTAAACTGCACTCATGTCAAATTCGTAAAAAACATAGGTCATTTATTTTTCCTATAGCTTTTGATTGGCTTACCTATTTCGAAAACGGAAAAGAACCCACATAAGAGCACGAAAATACCTACAACCTGAAATAAATAAATAAATAAAAATCATTTTGATTATTTTTAGACCATGATATGGTGGATTAAAACTTGACCATGTCTTTTTAGGGCTTCATTGACCTCGGTAATTTTAAAAAAATATAAAATTAACTTTTAAAATTTTGGAAAAATAGCTCCGCAAAATATTTGTCTGTTGCCTAGGCCTCTACATAATTTTTTTCTCATAAATTGAAAATTTACATAGCAAATAGGTAGGTCAACAAAAACATTTGCATTATGTTTTAGAAAACAAATAACATACCAATATTCGAATAATGACATGTAGGGGTGGTTATACCACTTTTCCATAAATAAAAGTTATATATTCCGAAAGGTCATCCGTTTTTCTATGTTTCATCTTTTTACACCTAATCGGAAAAAGTTTTGTAGGTACCTCTAATAATTGATTTTAATGATAATATTTCTGTTTTCCAGAATGTCATTGCAACTAACGTGTCATAATTGGGTATCATTACCTTGCACCATCCCACACACATTGTGACACTTTCCCTTGCAAGGTAAGGTGCCCCCATTGGCAACCATGACTTCAAAGTTGGAGCAAGGATGGACAAAACAATCAGCCTGTTTGGCGATCCGAGGGTCAATGAAGTTACGAGTCCTACTAGAATCAATGAGTATTGTGAGAGGAAGCTTCTTGAAGTAACCCCAGACCTGCATTGTTTGGGGGGTGGTGATGCCAGATAAAGCATGGAGAGATATCTCTGGTTGGTAGTCATAAGATGGGGGGTCAATAAGTGGCTCTTGAATGTCGACCTGATCATCCATTGTATCTGGAGCTTCTTCATCAATTTTAGAGGCAGGTTTTGAATCCATATCCAAGAAATAGAGCTTTTGCTGAACACATCTATGTCCCTGAGTGAATTTCTCATCACAATTATAACAAAGCCCTTTTCCTTTGCGTGCTTGCATCTCTATTTCAGACAAATGCTTGATAGGAGTTGGTCGAGGAGCTGGCGGGATGGGAGGTCTTTGAGAACCCATATTTCGGAAGGGGACAAAAGTGGGTTTGGAGCGCTGTTGGGATGCAATATTTTCTTCTTCCAACTTAGCCAACCCAAGGGCTTCCATCATTGTGTTGGGACAGAACATTTTAACCTCTGAGTGGATTTCATCCTTAAGACCACTAATGAAACAACTCCTGTAGAATTCCTCAGACAATCCTTCTGTGTGATTGGCTAGTTTCTCAAATTTCGTCTGATACTCTCTCACAGTGCCAATTTGGTGAAGTTTAGTGAGGGAACCTGTGAAGTCATCAAAATCACTAGGACCAAATCGTTGCAAAAGGAGCTGGCAAAAATTGGGCCATTTTGGCTCTTCATGAGCCTTGATATACCAACGGTACCATTGAAGAGATTCATGTTCCAAATGAAATGATGCAAGTGGAACTTTGGTGACATCAAAAGTATTATGCATACTGAAATACTGTTATGCACGATAGATCCATCTAGTCGTATCAGTACCATTGAAGCTAGGAAAATCAAGCTTTGGACCACGGAAATTGCTGGAAAAAGAGAACCCATTGTCTAATGAAGACTCAGACTGTCATTTGTTGTTCATGGCTGAATGCTCAATATGGAGGCTGAGAAATTTTTCATCCAGATCTTGGAGTTTGGTTTAGATGGTTGCAAGTGCTTCCTCCATGGTGTTTGCTCCTGCATGGGTGACAACCATAACCAGGAGTTTTTTTTTTGGGGGGGGGAATGGGTAAAAAAACACAAACAGAACCTTATTTAGTAAAGGAAAATTTGGATTTGGGAAAAACTATGATGAGTAATTGGGGTTTGACTAGGTTTTGGACACTGTTGAATGGACAGGGAAGCAGAAAATGAGGATTTCAAAAGCGGGGTGAAAGAATGAGAAAATTTGGCAGAGAGGGACAAAGAAGCAGAATTAGGAAAGGAACTCTATGGTAAAATTTGAAGGCGATTGAGTGAAATCCGAAAAAGTTATGGAAAACCCTAAAAATAGGCAAATGTGGGATTTTGGGCTTTGGGAAGTGGAATTTGGGATAGGGTCCTCAGGAATGAAAGATACAGAATGGGATTACAGGGGGGCTGGTGCAAGCTAATGCTAGCCACTCATGACACATTAGTCGCAATGGACTTCTGGAAAAATAGAAATATGAATGTCAAAAACCAATATTAGAGCTACCTACACAACTTTTTGGGATATAACGCAAGAAGATGAAACGTAGACAATCGGATTACCTTCTGAAATATATAAATATTATTTATGGAAATTAAGTACAACTCCCAAAAACTTGGGTTCTCCTAAGGTTGTTATGTTATGTTTTTAAGAAAACATAATGAATATGTTTGCGTTAGCCCCCTAGTTCGGTATTCAAATGGTGGATTTTTGTTTAAAAAATTATATACAGTCGTAGATAACAGGTCGTTCTAGTGCGGCGTTATTTTTCCATATTTATTTATGTTAATTTTAATGTTTTTTTAATTAAGGAAGTCAGCCCATCCCTAAAATGACTAGGCCGAGCATTAGCCCCCCAATATCATGGTCTTAACATAATCAATCAACATTGTTTTTTTTTAGGACATAGGTTTTTGTGTGTACTTGTGCAGGTTCCTTTCCGTTTTCAAAATAGGTGAGCCAATAAAAAGTTATAGACGAAAGAAATAACCTGCTTTTTGTGTAAGATTGACATTAGTGCAATTGAAATTAACTAAAAAATAGGAACAAATAATAGATTTAATAAAAAATTACATATTTGGAATATGCACACATAGTTCTACAAGTGCATGCAATTTCATTAGCAGTGGACAAGTGTAGCATACTCAAAATCATGCTCGAAACAGAAGAAGTTATAGAATAAGATGTATTTTGTTATAACACAGTCCAAGACACTTGTTTGGCAACCCGAACCTAAAACCAAAGTGGCCAAGTCATCCACCACGTTGGTGGGAAAGGAATTGACTGCCAAAATTTAGAAATTTAAATGGCGTGTATGGGTTGTTTTAAATACATGTGCATGCACTAAAATACCGCACGCGCTATTAGCGCGTGCACACATTTGTTTAGTAATCTGAAA